>CM038671.1:43719512-44319512 GCA_021605145.1 Aegilops bicornis | reverse complement strand
CAATAATAAAAGTAAGAAAATAATACAAGTATCTATCTAAACAAACAAGTAATAATATTTTTCCTTTCAGAAAGAAGATAAGAACAAGAGGCTCACCACGGTGGCGCCGGCGATGAGATCCGCGCGGGTGATCGACGGCGATGAAGGCGGGGCAGGCGTGACGTGCCGCTAAACCTAGATAAATATTGAGGAAAATGGAGCTTGGCGGTCGAGCTTGGAGAGGAGAAACCTTAAGTAGTGTGGCTCGGGCATTCCATCGAACACCTTGTGTGCATAGGAGGTGAGCTAGAGCACCACCAAGCCCTCTCCCCTCGGCGGAAAAAAGCAGGCAGTGTGCTCTGCTCTTATGAGGGGCTATATAGAGGCAGCACCATTCCCCCCGTTGGGGGCATGACCCGGCACTACAGGGACGCCTTTGGTCCCGGTTCATGCCACCAACCGGGACCAATAGTGATGGGCCAGGAGGCAGGACCATTGGTCCCGGTTCGTCCCACCAACCGGGACCAATGGCCCACGTGGCCCGGCCGGCCCCCGGGCTCATGAACCGGGGCAAATAGCTCCATTGGTCCCGGTTCTGGATTGAACCGGGACTAATGGGCTGAACTGGCCTGGACGAAAGCCCTGTTTTCTACTAGTGGTGGGGAAAGAACCTCCCTTATAAAGAGGTCCAACTCCCACTAAACTAGCAATTTGGGACTAAACTTTAGTAGTATCCCTTGCCTTGCACAAATGGGCTAAGTGGGCCTCTAGGATTTATTTAGGAATTTCTGAAATAGTTATTGGGCTGTCCCAAAATAGACTAAATTCCAGCAATCCCCCACCAGATCCCAGAGGCACACAAAATTTGCCTTTGGTTCCAAAACACTGTTTTATATACCGGTACTACAGTGGAGACTGTTAAGTTGAACTTCCACCTAGAACTCTATGCTACACTAGTAAGCAACTTGGACAGTGGACTGGGCCTTGAACTGCAAGTTTTCTGCGAATCTAGCTTCGCATAAAGCCTTGACCGATACGTGGCTACCGTGGGTCTTCCGTGCGGGTGGAGCTTATGCGTCATACTCCTAGACCTTTCATGAGTTACTAGAGAAAAGGCTACTCTCATAGATTGCGATGTTTAACAATCAGACTCATATAGGTGCGTTCTTCAAAAGATGTTCTGCAGGACAACATCTCTGCTTCAATGAGCCTCTTAGAACACATTAAGATATACATCATCCTGCCATGCAGATTTAGGAGAGTATTGCATCTTTATGGAGTGGTTTTTTAATAGTAAAGGTACTCTCCTCCAAGTTGACCAACAACTTGTCTTTCACATCTAATTCACGGGATCTCCGATCACAAAGAATAGGTTACCACTGTGAACAACTCATATTGTTGGTCTCATACCCATCTCCCTCGATGCATTATCTATCACATTACGTGATAGACCCTTAGTAAAAGGATCTGCCAGATTTTTAGACGTTTGGATATAATCCAATGCAATAACTCCGGAGTTTCTCATTTTTCTGACAGACTTTAACCTTCTCTGAATGTGTCTTGATGACTTCATGTTATCCTTTGAACTGTTCACTTTCGTGATCACATTTTGATTATCAAAGTTCATAAGGATACCCGGTACAGGTTTCTCAACAACCGGCAAGTCATTCAAGAGCCGGCGAAGCCAATCTGCTTCGACCGTAGCTGTATCTAGTGCTGTGAGTTCTGCTTCCATTGTTGACCTCGTTAAGATGGTCTGCTTGCAAGACTTCCAAGAAACAGCGCCACCTCCATGAGTGAATACATATCCGCTCGTGGCCTTTATCTTATCAGCATCTGAGATCCAGTTTGAGTCACTATACCCTTCAATCACCTTTGGGTGCCCAGTGTAATAAATTCCATAATTTGCAGTGCCTTTCAAATAACACAAAACTCTCTCTAGAGCTTTCCAATGCACATCTCCTGGTTTTGAGACAAAACGGCTCAGTTTGCTAACAGCAAAAGAGATGTCAGGTCTTGTAGCACTGGCTAAGTACATAAGCGAGCCAATAATTTGAGAATATTTCAATTGGTCTCTAAAAATTCTTCGATTCTTTCGAAACAACACACTAGCATCATATGGTGTTGGAGAGGGCTTGCAGTCACTGTATCCAAAGCGACTCAAGATTTTTTCCACGTAGTTAGATTGAAGCAATGTAATCCCACCATCATCGTCTCTCAACAACTTGATGTTCAGAATGACATCAGCAACTCCTAAATCCTTCATCTCAAAACAACGAGATAGGAAATCCTTGACCTCCTTAATAACATTCAGATTTTTTTTCCGAAAATCAGTATGTCATCAACATACAAGCAAATCATAACTCCCTCGCCCCCACCATGGCGATAGTACACACATTTGTCAGCTTCGTTCACAACAAAGCCTGTAGCTGTTAAAGTTCATTCGAACTTCTCATGCCACTGTTTGGGTGCTTGCTTAAGTCCATACAAAGACTTTAGCAACTAGCACACTTTCCCTTCCTGACCATCTATTACAAACCCATCTGGTTGTTCCATATAAATTTCCTCGTCCAACTCTCCATTTAGGAAAGCAGTCTTAACATCCATTTGATGAACGAGAAGGTCATGTGAGGCAGCTAGTCAAAGTAGAACTCGGATAGTGGTCAGTCGAGCCATAGGTGAGTAAGTATCAAAGAAATGTTCACCTTCCTTTTGGGTATAACCCTTAGCCACGAGCCGAGCCATGTACTTTTCAATAGTACCATCAGGCCTAAGCTTCTTCTTGAATACCCATTTGCATCCTATAGGTTTGCACCCATAAGGACGATCAGTTCTCTCCCAAGTTTCATTTGCCAAGATGGAATCCATCTCACTACGGACCGCTTCCTTCCAGTAGTCAGCATCCTCGGATGCATAGGCCTCTGAAATAGAACTGGGAGTGTCATCTATGAGATACACAAGAAAATCATCACCAAAGGACTTTGCAATCCTCTGTCTCTTGATCCTAGTAGGAACTTCATTGTTTTCCTCCACAGGTTTTTCCAAGTGTTCCATCGAAATGGCAGGTTCAGTAATTGTAACTGGTTCCTGATTCATGAACTAGGCATCTCCTGATTAGATGAGGTAGCCATATCCTTCATGGGAAAGATATCTTCAAAGAAAGTTGCATCATTTGACTCCATGATCGTACCGACATGCATGTCAGGTACCTCAGATTTTACAACCAAGAATCTATAAACAATGCTATGGAAAGCATATCCCAGGAAAACACAATCCACAGTTTTTGGTCCCAGCTCCCCCTTCTTTGGAATGGGCACATTGACTTTCGCCAAACAACCCCAGGTTCGTAGATAAGAGAGCTTTAACCTTTTCTTCTCCCATTCCTCGCATGGAGTTATCTCTTTGTTCTTTGTGGGAACTCGGTTTAGGACATGACATGCTGTCAATATCGCCTCCCCCCACCATGCCTTGGAGAGACCCGATGTGTCTAACATGGCGTTAACCAAATCAGTTAGAGTACGGTTCTTCCTTTGGGCCACCCCATTTGATTGAGGTGAATAGGGAGGTGTCCTCTCATGGATTATGCCATGTTCCGCATAAAAGGAATCAAATTCATTTGAGAAATACTCTCCACCACGATCGGACCTAAGCCTCTTGATCTTTTGATCAAGTTGGTTTTCCGCTTCAGCTTTATAGATCTTGAAATAATTCAAAGCCTCATCCTTAGATTTCAGAAGATACACATGACAGTATCTAGTGGAGTCATCAATTAACGTCATGAAATATTTCTTTCCACCTTTTGTCAAAACACCATTCATTTCACATAGATCTGAATGTATGAGTTCTAGTGGTGCAAGATTTCTCGTTTTCACAGTCACATGAGACTTACGTGGTTGATTAGCTTGCACACACACTTGACACTTGGATCCCTTCACAGTGGTGAAACTAGGGATCAAGTTCAACTTCGCTAATCGCTACATGCAACCAAAGTTAACATGACCAAGACATGAATGCCACACATTTGATTCACCATTGTTGCAAATATGATAAACGAAACAGGCCTCCTGACTCATAGCCTTTACCAACAAAGGTTCCATACTTGGAAATTACAAATTTATTCGACTCAAAGACAAGCTTGTAGCCATCTCTACACAGAAGAGATTCGCTAACAAGATTTTTATTGATTGAGGGGACATAATGCACGTTCTTCAGCCGCACGATCTTCCCCGAAGTAAACTTCAGATCGACCGTGCCAACACCACGAACAGAAGCACTTGAACAATTGCCCATCAGCATTGTGGAAGTCCCTGTGGTTTGATAAGATGAAAACATGGAAATATCACCGCATACATGCACATTAGCACCCGTGTCAATCAACCAATCAGGAGAATGACATACTGAAAGAATAGTGGGAAATATACCATACCCAACATCTTTCATGTCAGTGTCTCCAATGACAACATTAGCGGTCTTGCCGCCTTTCCCAGGATGACGCTTGTCATAGCGATTAGGCCAACTAGGAGCCCAATGATCAGGATCCCCACACACATGACAAACACCTTTCTTCTTGTCAGTCTTCTTCTTGAAGTTCATGTGCTGCACAGCCTTGTTCTTCCCATCAAACTTTGCTTTACCATCAAACTTGCCCTTGTTCTTGAACTTGTGGGGCTGGAAGTTCTTCTTCTGTACCAGATTGGCACTAGAACCTCCCTCAATACCTCGAGCACGGTTGTCCTTTGCTCTCGCCTTTTCTTCCACATCAAGAGTACCAATGAGATCCGGAACGGAAAACTCCTGCCTCTTATGCTTCAGTGAGGTAGCAAAGTTCCTCCATGTGGGAGGAAGCTTAGTGATGATACCTCCGGCAATAAACTTGTCCGGTAGGATACAATTGAAGTGCTCAAGTTCTCTAGCAAATGATTGTATCTCATGAGCTTTCTCAACCACGGAGCGCTCTTCAGTCATCCTGTAGTCATAGAATTGCTCCATGATGTACAACTCAGTGCCAGCATCCGTGACCCCAAACTTGGCCTCGAGTGCATCTCACATATCTTTTCCATTATCAATTGACGCATAAGCATCAACTATCTTCTCACCAAGAACACTCAAGAGAGCAGCCTTAAACAAGGTATCCATTTTCTGAATAGCTTGTGCCTGTTGGGCATCTTGCTCTCCTTCAGGTTTGCCAAGAGTGGAGTCATAGCAGCTCATTATCTGAAACCATAAGACTGCTCTCACGCGCCACCTCTTATAGTGGATACCCTCAAACATAGGAGGTCTCATGGAAGCAGCAAAACCACTTGGGGTAAATTGCCTATAATAAGGGATTTGGATTGTTGGAAATATGAGCAATTTACTGAATGGTTTTATGAACAGAAATACTAGATAAAGCATCACTACTACGGAAAAGCCTAGCAGCAGCGCGGGTTTTAGGCCTATCAGTAGCGCGGGTAGGAGCGCTACTGATAAGGCGCTACAGGTAATGCTTAGCAATAGCGCGCCTGGACCCACGCTACTGCTAAATTGACTTGGGCAACCACATATCCTATTTGAGCAACAACACAAGATATACAAGGATATTTGGCTGGTCTCACCTCGATGTCAGAGGGGGTCGGTGACTGGGACGACGGCGGGGATGTCCGAGGGGGTCGGTGTGCCAGGGACGACGGCGGGATGTCGGAGGGTCGGTGTGAGGGACGACGGTGGTCACCTGAAACCATATGAGTTATCACTAATACATCGAATAATTGCTTAAACTAAAAATAACAACAAATATGACATGTTCAACTAGTTTTATTAATTCAACTAGTTCTTACTAAATATAAACTTACTATAAATAGAAAAAACTAGTTCTTTCTAAAAATAAAGTAGTTCAACTAGTTATATTAATTATCTTACTAAAAATACATTAGTTCTATTAATTCAACTAGTTCAACTAGTCTATTAATTTACTTAGTAAACTAGTTCAACTACAACTAAAGTAGTTCAACTACAACTACTATTAATCATACTGCCCTAGTTAACTAGTACCATCACTACTAGTAATTAACATCTACTACTACTAAAAATCTAGTACTAACTAAGCAACATCTATTACTAGCTATGAACCCTAAATTAACATCTACAACTACTAAATCTAGTACTAACTAGTGGCAGGGGTGGGGCGATGGAGAGGTAGCTAGGGGCGGCGAGGTCGAGGGCGGTGGGAGGAGGGCTGCCGGCGGAGGAGGAGGAGGGCGGCCAGTGAGGCGGAGGGAGGAGGCGGAGGAGGAGGAGGGAGGCGGTGCAGCAGAGGGAGGATGCGAGGAGGAGGGAGGAGGGACGGAAGGAGGAGTACCTCGGCGGCAGCGGTGGCCTTGACAGCAGTTATCGGCTGGGGGAGTGAGAGTGTGAGCGAGGGCCGGTCGTGCGCGTGGGGATAAGGTAGGGATAGTTGTAGCGCGTTTGCCAAAACGCGCTACAGCTAATCTGAATAGCAGTAGCGCTTTGCACATAAACCGCTACTGCTAAGTGTAACTATACAAAAAATACGTCAATGCAAAAATACATTGGCCATCAATGATCTTTCTGTGTACAATCTGAGTTGTGAACCGGAGAGGACTCATATTGCGGCCACAAATTTTACACATAGAGTTCAGTGAAGACCAACTGGTTGTGGTAGTTTCAGAAATAACATATTTAAGGTGGTAAACACCCTGTTCACGGAGCGAGGTGGGACTAAACTTGTGGGCTGATCTTAGCAGTAGCGGTTTTCCTATAACAGCGCTGCTGCTAACTTCTATAGCAGCAGCGCTGTTCAATATAGTGCGCTATTGCTATAACTAGCGCGGGGGGGGGGGGGGGGGGAGGTAATGGCAATTATAGAAGTAGCGGGGTTTGTGGTGGGACGCGCATCGCTATTTTCTGTCGGCCAGCGGCGTTCGCTAACACGCTGCTGCTAAATCTGATAGCGTGGTATTTTGGGGAGCGCTGCTGGTAAGATTCTGTGTATAGGCTTTTCCCTAGTAGTGCATGGCTAGTATAGCAGTAATAAAATAACCCATGCGATTTAACAATGAGAAGGTAAACAACATGTTCATATATGAACCGTAACTAAACATATCTAGAGCAGACAGTATAGCAGGTTGCATATATGAAATAGAGTCTAACATATCTAGGGAAAATGGTAGAACAAGGAACTGTAGCAGAACCTCTAATAGAAAGGGGACAAATACGTACGTGACAGCAGTAGGAGTAGAGGCACTGGACTTGGTGTTGGTATCCTCCATGTCGTCAAGGAGGTTGTCGCCGTCGGGGAAGTAGTCGTCGTCGGGGAAGTAGTCGTCGGAGTCCGGGGCGTCCGTGACGAAGAAGTCAGTAGTCACGCAGAGCGCTCCCCAAAAACATTATCACCCTTCTCCCGTACATGACTCAAAAGGTACGGTTTTGGAGGCCTACTGTCCCGACCTGTGGTGCACGCCGCAAGCCGGGATGGGGAAGATTGTAACAGCAGCGCAGTGCTCAAGAACTGTGTGGCGAGAGGAAGAGGACCTTCTTATGTGTCTCTCTGAAGAGAGGCGACCTCTCTTATATAGGCATAGGAGAGGAATGCGAACAGGCTGCGACGGGAGGTGAAGCAACGGAGGGAGACGAAGTGAACAGGAAAATTAGACATCGGCTCGGCTCATTCCCGCAACCCGCGGCGCGTCTGGGCGAGGCGAGGCGGGCGGCGGAGGAGGAGCGCGCGTGGATGTCCCTCTTGTTCTCATGCTCATACAACTGTGAAAAGAACCTCCCTTATAAGGAGGTCCAACTCCCACTAAATTAGCAATGTGGGACTAAACTTTAATAGTATCCCTTGCCTTGCACAAATGGGCTAAGTGGGCCTCTAGGATTTGTATAGGAATTTCTGAAATAGTTATTGGGCTGTCCCAAAATAGACTAAATTCCAGCAGATACGTCTCCAACGTATCTATAATTTATGAAGTATTCAGGACATGTTTACAACAATTTTATTTGGTTTTGATATGATTTGAATGAAACTAACCTAGACTGACGCTGTTTTCAGCAGAACTACGTGGTATTTTTTTTGTGTGCAGAAATAAAAGTTCTCGGAATTGGACGAAACTTTTTGACCATTTTTTTGGAAGAAAAGAATACTGGAGCAAAGGCCACCGGAGGGGGCCCCCTGCCGCCCACAAGGCACCAGGGCACGCCGTTCGCCCAGGCGCGCCCTGGTGGGTAGTGGGCCCGTGAGGCCCATCTTTGCGTGAAACCGACACCAAAAAATCCTATATATTCATAAACCTCCGAAAGTTAACCTAGATCAGAAGTTCCGCCGCCGCAAGCCTCTGTATCCATGAAAAACCAATCCGGGCCCTGTTCCGGCATCCTGCCGGAGGGGGAAATCATCACTGGAGGCCATCTTCATCATCCTGGCGGCCACCATGATTAGGAGGGAGTAGTCCACCTTCGGGGATGAGGGTTTGTACCAGTAACTATGTGTTTTGTCTTTCTCTCTTTTATTCTTGATTTGACACGATGTTGATGCATTGTTAATATAGTTGGATCATGTTGTGATTTTCCCTCTCTTTTATTCTTGTTGTGATGAATTGAATTTTTCCTTTGAGATCTCCTTATTATTGGATTGAATACTTTTATGGATTTGAGAATACTTAATATATGTCTTGCTATGAAAATACCCAGGGTGACAATGGGGTATCATATTGATTCACTTGATGTGTGTTTTGGCACTCAACTCGCGGTTTCCCGAGGTGACATTGGGGTAATCTATGCATAGGGGTTGATGCACGTTCTTGTCTTTGTTTCTCCGGTAGAAATCTTGGGGCACTCTTTAAGGTTCTTTGTGTTGGATTGAGTATTATGAATCTGAAATTGTTTGATACATATCGTATAATCAACTCACGGATACTCTCGGAGACATTGGAGTATCTAGGTGACATTAGAGTTGGTTGATGTGTACCATGTCCTCTAGGCCACGCATGCTATCCGAGTTGAATCTATAGTTTATGAAGTAATCCTCATCACATGCTACCTCTTATAGTTTTTATTTGTCGTCATTTATTTTATTAATATGATAAACCTATTAATAAAGTTTGAGAAAGACCAGTTGCATGTCTTATGCTTATGACGATATCTCATCATTTTTTGGTATAGTTTATCTTGTAATTTTCATAGTTGCCAAAGACTGTCTTTTCTCACTTCGAAGTTTGAATAACTATGCTTTTCATAATCGTAGTACAAGAAGCATGGTTGATTAAACTATTTTTCTTATTTTCAATTGAAAATGCAGCAGTATGAAAATTCAGGAGGAAACAAGTATCAACACTATTACCAATGGAGGAGCTAAGTAATTAGTATTACCTAAATTTTATGTATAGTAAGCCCCTAGAGCCCGCCTGGCAACTGTGGCCAGGCCATATACTATTTTCTTTTAATAGTTCATAAGAGACAAGTTGTACTAATTTTTCGCTTGCTTATTTTCCGAAAGGATAATAGTTAGCCAAAAAAGGAGACATGTGTGGTGTCAGTGGCAGAGAGGCTGCCGGTAACCATGTTTGGTGGCCTTGCCAGACGATATTTATTTTTTGCACCAGGACACGTTGATGTTGCTCATCCTTTGTCCTTCGTTGATGCATGTTGCAGGCTTCCCTGTGCTTCCTAGTCCTATGAAGATAAATCCATTTGGCATTTGGTTGAGCTTTCCGAAAGTACTATGTTTTGGTTCACCCACCAAGCAAGATAAGAAGAACTGATTTAGATTTCGGCCTTTAAGTACCATATGACAACTTTAGATGAGATGTTGGGTAATGGTGTGTCGGGCCATGGAGGGTGGAAGGTTTAGGTTAAGGTGTGAGCCAGGTGGGGAGGGGGCTTGGGTCATGGGAGTTGATGGATGAGATCTAGTGTTAGGACATTGCTTTATAGGTTGGGAACGGACTGGTAGGTTATATAGAAGGCAGTGTTGGGTATAGACGTATAGTACATGACCTTTGCTATAAAAGAAGTTCCATGTAAAAAAGATACGTCCTCCGTCCCAAAACTTTTGTCTTAGATTAGTCTAAATACGGATGGAGGGATCGGAGTACTTGTTTGAAACATCCGTTTGTGGTGAGTCGATCAATAACTATTTTGACTATCCGTCGGCAATGAACCAACAATGACATGCTATTCCGTGGTAGTGCACTTTCACAGAACTATCCAGCTTAGACATCATGGTTAACTAGTTTTGGCTTTAGAAGTTCTAACTCATCGGGAATTTGGATGTTCTCATATTTTTTTTTGAAAAATTGTGGGGCAAGCATAGATAGGGGACAGTCACCCACCTCGCTTTGGTCTCGCAGAAAGTTCTTTATCTGTGGTTTCCCGAAGGTAATGGTAGTGGATGTATGAAGCAAGGTCCAATTCAAATCATTGTGAGGCTGCTTAGGGCATCTCTAACGACAACCCGCAACAAAACCTCCCGCATCCGTCCGCGCACGCGGGGGGGGGGGGGGGGTCTCAGTCTGCATACACGGATGCGGAAGATAGCCATCCAACGCTAGCCGCATACATTTTCACAACAACTCAAACCAACCGGACGAAATTCATTCAAACAAGTCTGGATTTCATATAAACACGACCCGGTTACTTATAAACATACCAATTTTGTATAAACATGATGGATTTCATTAGTCCTAGGCGGGCTCTCGAGTATAATTAATATCTAATCTAAATGATCGCCGGCGTCCGTTCCCCGTCTCCAGCCATCATCCCCGAGAACTGAAGCTTCACCATCTCTAGTTCCGCCTCGGCGCTCGCCAGCTCCGCCATCGTGACCTCCATCTCCAGAACCCCGGGAACTGAAGTTGTCCGCCTCGACGTTTCAGTCAGGCGACTAATCAGCAGAAGATGTTTAGCCCACCAAGCTTGGCATCAACGGGAGTGGAGGAGCAGTGTCCTTCCTGGGACGTGAGCGGCGGCGACCTGCCGTGCACTACTATTCCTCACTGCCGGCAGCGCCCGCGGATGTGCCGGTTTCTTCATGGTCGTGGCGCCGGGGCGTGGCCACCTCGTTGTCGGTGTCGCCAAACAATGCCTCGCCCGGGTCGTCATCGTGCTTCTTGCCGGTAGCCGCCACCTTCGCCACCCGCTCCCGGTACCGCCTGTGGGCGAGGCGGATCTCGCGGGCGGACAAATAGGTCTCTACCAACGTCTTCTTCTCCGCCAGGTCTGCGTCTGGCGTGACCGCCCTGCCGGTAGCGACCTACTCCTCCGCCTGCAGATGCTGCTGGAGGAGGTTGTGGTTGTAGTTGGTGTGGCCTGCGCCTCCCGAAACTGCTCCTCCCGCACCATCTTATATCTTATATCTTACATTTACTAATTGAACGTACCATACGAGATACCACGTCAATCCTAAAGGTTAATCAATTACGTCCATCTGATTAAACTACAATGTATTTGTGGCCGTTGATGAAGCATAACATGCCCCTTGCCTGTCCCACGAACGTGAGTTGTCCAATTCGAGGACTCCACTATCTCATATTGATTCCATAGCCATACAACACCGTGGAATCATCTATCAATGGCTGTGATGAAATATCCACTACTTCCAACCAATTCAGACTCCATCAGATCAGCTCAAAAGAAAGAAAAAAAAAACCATTTAATCTGTTTCCTCCTCTACGCCTTCCATCCTACCTAACCTGCAGCTTACGGCCGGCCTGCCGCATCGGCGGTTCCTCTCACGCCCCTAATCATTGCATCAAGTGAGTCGTCTGGTTCTTGGAATCTACCTATACTAATGATTCCCTCAAAAAACTAGATGAATTTTGTTGCTCCCGTCAGAGATACAAGCAGCCGCAAGAAGCATGTTCCATGGTGCAATGCCCCGATCCATGTTCCATGGGGTTGACCATTCACTTTGAACAAATCCTAGAACACTTCACTCACTCTCTCTAAACTCTCCACACCAAATCTTAGATCCCCAAGGGATTTGAGAGCTTTGAAAAGAAGTTGTCCGATCAAGTGATAGATCCACTTCTCCTCCTTCTCTGCACCCAAGGAATTCATGATTTGAGCAAGTCTTGGGCAAATCCCCATTGATCTTATTACTCTTGGAGGTTGGAGACTCCTAGGCGGTAGGAGTCTTTCCTAGAGTAATCGACTTTTGTGATTACCCCCGGATAAGTTTGTGAGGGTTTGGAGACCACCCCAAGGTCTACCACTAGTGGTTGAGAAACATCTTCGTGGTGTTGTCTCAAAGGGAGAATAGGGTGATCCTTCGTGGCGTTGGTGTGCCTTCGTGGTAACATCCACCTCTCTAACGGTGACTAGCTTCCCTCCAAGGAAGTGAACATCGGCATACATCCTTGTCTCCCGGAGTTGCGGTTATTCCTAACCCTAACTCTATACTTGTGGTTACTTGTTTTGGTTTGCACTTACTTACATCATATTGTGCTTGCTCACTTATATGCTTGTGTTACTTACATAGTACTACGTACCTACTAGCAATTGTTAGGCTCACTTTCATATTCCGCACTATTGCCTAAAATTGCTAAGTAATAATTAAAATTTGTAATTGTACCTATTCACCCCCCTCTAGGTCCATCTCGATCCTTTCAATTGGTATCAGAGCCTCGTGCTCTATTCTTGTGGCTTAACCGCCCTAGAGCGAGATGAACCCAGATGGGACTCCCCTTGTTGTAGATCCTAAGGATAAAGGCGGGGCTTCTTCTGAAGTCAAGTCCTTTACGTCGGAGGATCTAGAACGGGCCCTTGCTAAGCAAAAAGAGGAGCATGATGCTTCTCTTGAGGCCTTGGTCCAAATGAGACTAGCCACGTTGTCCTCGGTGCTTGCACCACTCTCGGTGGTGCTGCCTCAAGGCCAACTGTGCCTACTCCATCACTTGGTCAACAACCTCCTAACAATGAACACGCCAGTGTTCCTTGGCTTTATGCAAGACCTCAGGTTGAGAAACCAAGATATAATCCTCAAGGCAGTCCTCCTTTGCTTAGTGCCACTTCCGATTTTCCTTTGTGGAGAGTTGCTATGCAGGACCATCTTCGACATGGAAGCGATGAGATGTTGGAGATCTTGGAGTATGGCTATCATGTGGTTGATCCAAAGAACCCCACTCCAAGAGAAATATATGACAAGAACCTCAATGACACCGCAATCATGTGGATAAGGAGAGGCTTGGATGAAAAGCAAAGGAGACCGTTCATACACATCACAAGTGCCAAGGAACTATGGGAAACTGTTATGCGATCCAAAACTGGCACCTCTACCCTCGGAGTGCTCAATATGAAATTGCCAAGGGCAATTGCAAAACTTTTGTATGGAGAAAGGTGAAACCCCAATCAACTCCATGAGCGTCTCATGACACTAACTGCCGATATTGAGTCATGTGAGTGTGACAAGACACAAGATGGATTCAACATGACTAAGAGGTTCCTTGTGGATAAGTTACTCCATGCTCTTGCTCCATTTCACCATCAAATGGTGTGGGACATAAGACAACATCATACCTTCAAGGAAATGACTACAGATGACATCGTATCCACCTTTCAACTATATGAAGAGTCAAAGACTAATGCCACAAAACATCTTGCCATGCATGGTTCTCCATCATCAAAGATCAATCTTGCATTGAAGGCCAAGCATGTATGTGAAGATGAACAAAGTGAAGAAGAAGAAGAGGATGACGAAGATGGTGATGAGATTGAATCGTGAGGGCCCTACATATGAAGACATGGCTCTTTTTGTCAAGAAGTTTAAGCGGGTAAGTTCAAGGGAAGATTCCAAAAGAAGAAAGTAAGAAAATGCTACAACTGTGAAGAAACCAATCACTTCTCCAGCAGGTGCCCTTATGAGAAGAGAGAAGATAAACCAAGGTTTCCCAAGACCTTTCCCAAGAAGAAGTTGCCAAATCCTTTGAACTCCAAGCTCAAGAAGAGAGATGGAAAGGCAATGGTTGCTCAAGAAGAATCTGATCCGGATGATGTTAGTGGTGTTGCGGAGTTGCTCAAGACTCTCAAAACACTTTGAGGTTAGTAAACAAGAGTGGTGATGTGGTCACCTACAACTACATGAAAGATTACAAGGGCAACACTCACAAATGCCTAATGGCAAAGGCCATGGTTGAAGAAGAAGAGGACCAAAGCTCTTCTGACAAGGTCAAGGTAACTCCACGATCAAATCCTCCTCTTTTCACGCCATCTACTTCTAGTGATGAGTATCTTGATGCGGAGGATAGTCATGAGGATGATGATCTAACTGATCCTATGCTTGCTAAACTTAATAAGTTCATGTGCTCCCTCAAAGGAAGGAAGCTCACTATGTTTCGTATGCTTATGGAGATGGTGAGTAAGTACACCATCTCCATTAAGGAACTTCGAAACCCTCGTCATCGAGGAAAAGGAAAAATATGAAATCCTTGAGCGGAAAGTCAAATATGAGGAAGCACGAAATGATGAACTATGTTTAAAAATTGGTACAAATATTGATGTTCATACTAAAGATCTTGCCTCCTTGAAAAAGGCTATTGGCTCTTGTGAAGAGTTGATGAATGATAAAAGTAAGCTTGCAAAGTCTCATGCCTCTCTCACTAAGGATTGTGAGCTTCTATCCGTGTCTCTCAAGACTAAGGAAGAAGAGCTCACCCTTCTTACAAAGAGTTTTGAGACACTCAAACTTAATTATCTTGAAACTCTAGCCAAGGCTTACTCATCCCCTATTATCAATGTTGATGCATGTTCTACTAACTCTAGTAGTGATCTAGCATCCATCCTTGAGGAGAATCGGTTTCTCAAAGCTCAAATCGAGAAAGGGCTCATGACATGTGCTCAAGGGCAAAATAACCTTAATGAGGTGTTGAGCCAACACAATGAAGCATTCACCAAAGAGGGACTCGGGTTTGACCCAAGCACAAGCAAGAAGAAGACGTCCTCCCAAAATTGCACCACTCCTTTAAAAGAAACCTTTGTATGAGAAGGACACAAGGAGAAAGGTAAGGTTGTTAGTGGGAAGGCCACAAGGGGCATGCCCACTCTCAACAAGCCAAAAGAGTTCATGCCTCCATCCTATGTACTACGTAAGACTAAGGATGGAGAAGTTTATGCAAAGTTTGTTGGCCCCCAAAAGGCATTTCGTTTTTATGCTATTTGGGTCCCTAAGACCCTTGTGACTAACTTGAGAGGTCCCATTGTAAAATGGGTGCCTCTAACCAAGTAATAATTGTGTGTAGGTAGCTTTCTTGATTGGAGTAAAATGGGTGATTGATAGTGGTTGTACAAATCATATGACCGGAGATAGCAAATTGCTCTACGATTTCATGGAAGCTATTCAACCATTTATGAGCATTATGTTTGGTGGAGGATCAAAAGGACAGGTACTTGGGTTGGGTAAGGTGGCTATCACTAATGACATGTCTCTTGCAAATGTCATGCTTGTCCAATCCCTTAAATATCATTTGCTTTCTGTCCGCCAATTGGCTTCTTGGTTATGATACACTATTTGGACTAACGGATGTGAAAGTCTTTAAGAGAGATACTCTCGAAGTGGCCTTTGTTGGAGAGTTAGATGGCAACCTTTACACGGTTGATTTCTCGAAAAAGAGCACATTCCATGCAACTTGTCTAATGGCCAAGGCCGACAAGGGGTGGCTATGGCATCGCCGGCTAGCCCATGTCGGCATGAGGAATCTCCAAGATCTCTTAAAGGGGAATCACATCCTTGGACTAACAAATGTCTCTTTTGAGAAAGATCGTGTGCAGTGCATGTATAGCCGGAAGCAACATCAATCAAAGCACCCACCCAAGAATATTGTGTCTACTTCAAGGCCTTTGGAGCTCCTTCATGTAGATCTCTTTGGGCCTCCTTCATGGGATAGTCTTGGTGGGAAAAAGTATGGACTTGTCATTGTTGATGATTACTCAAGATATACATGGGTGTTTTTCCTCAAGTCCAAGGACTAAACGAAGATCACTTTCATTGACTTTGCCAAGCAAGCACAACGCATAAGTTTGACAAAGAAATCTTGGCAATAAGAAGTGACAATGGATCTGAGTTCAAAAACTATACCTTGGAAGAATTCCTTAGTGATGAAGGGATTGAGCATCAATATTCAGCTCCATACACTCCTCGACAAAATGGTGTAGCCGAAAGGAAGAACTGCACACTTGTGGAGATGGCAAGGTCCATGTAGGAGGAATACAAGTCACCACATAGATACTGGGCCGAAGCAGTCAACACCGCATGTCATGCATCAAACAGGCTTTTCCTCGCACTATATTGGAAAAGACTCCATATGAGCTTCTAACTGAAACAAGCCAAATGTCAAGTACTTTCGTGTATTTGGGTGCAAATGTTTCATCCTCAACAAAAGAGAAAGGTTAGGAAAATTTCAATCCAAAACAATTGACGGTATATTTGTTGGCTATGGATCAAACTCTCACGCATATAGAGTCTACAACAAATCCAATGGATGTGTTGTAGAAACTTGTGACGTGGTGTTTGATGAATTTAATGGCTCCCATGGGGAGCAAGTTGATCTAAGTGATGTAGGTGAAGAAGATTCTTCTCAAGACATTTTGACCATGGGCGTTGGTGCACTTCTTCCTATGGAACAAGAACCTCATACTTCAACATTCATAACACCACAAGCCCCTATTGCTCAACCGATACCTTTAGCCCAAGTTGAAGAGGATGATCAAGCTCCTCCTCATGACAATCTTCAAGAACAAACAAGATGAGAATGGTGTAATCATCCGGAACAAGGCAAGGTTAGTGGCACAAGGGTACTCACAAGTTGAAGGTTTGGACTTTGGTGAGACCTTTGCCCCCGTTGCCCGTCTTGAATCCATTCGCATCTTACTTGCTTATGCTGCTTTCAATGGTTTTACATTACATCAAATGGATGTGAAGAGTGCTTTTCTTAACGGTCCTCTACAAGAAGAAGTATATGTATCACAACCACCTGGGTTCGTTGATCCCGATCACAAAGACTATGTGTATAAACTTCATAAGGCTTTGTATGGCCTCAAACAAGCACCTCATGCTTGGTATGATCATCTTAAGAAGTTTTTACTCGATGATGGTTTTGTGAGAGGGGTGATCGATCCTACTCTTTTTACTAAGAGGGATAAGGGTGATTTGATCTTATGCCAAATCTATGTAGATGATATCATTTTGGTTCTCCTAACATTCATTTGTGCAAGAAGTTTGCGGCTTCAATGACCAAGAATTTTGAAATGTCACTCAATGCGGATTTGAAGTTCTTCCTTGGTTTTCAAATTCAACAATTTCAAGAAGGAATTTTCTTGTCTCAAGCAAAGTACCTCAAGGATATCCTAGAGAAGTTTGGTATGTCTGATGCTAGTCCATGTAAGACACCAATGCCGAAAATAACACTCACTGAAAACACAGACGGTATCCCCTTCGACCCATCTAAATACCGCTCTATGATTGGTTCATTGCTTTATCTTTGTGCATCTAGACCATACATCATGTTTAGTGTATGCATGTGTGCTAGATTTCAAGCTTCCCCTAGGGAAAGTCATCATAAGGCGGTTAAGCATATTCTTAGATACCTTGTTCACACCCCAAAGTTGGGTCTGTGGTATCCCAAGGATGCTAAGTTTGATCTCATTGGATACACGGATGCGGATTGGGCCGGAGACAAAGTGGATCGTAAGTCCACCTCCGGTGCATGTCAATTTCTTGGACGCTCTTTGGTAAGTTGGTCATCGAAGAAACAAAATTGTATTGCCCTCTCTACCGCATGAAGCTGAATACATTGCTGCCGCCGGTTGTGCAACCTTCAGTTATTATGGATGAGGCAAACTTTGAAGGATTATGGTATCACCTAGAGACATGTGCCTCTTTTATGTGATAATGAAAGTGCTATCAACATTGCTGAGAACCCCAAGGATCATCTCCGCACCAAACACATTGATATTAGATATCACTTCTTGAGAGATCATGTTGAGAAAGGCGATATTCACATTGATCACATTGGGACAGATTTGCAAACTGGCAGATATTTTCACGAAACCATTGGATGAAGCAAGGTTCAGTCGACTTAGGCGTGAACTTGGTATATTGGAGCTTGACAAAATTATGTGAAATCTAGTACTCATCCATGCTTAAAATTAATGTCTAGTCGTGATGTAGGCATATATTTAGGGGGAGACACTCAATCCATGAGTTCTCTCACCTTACATAATGCATAAATTGAACAAACACTCTCAAAGTTATCATAGTTTAATATGATGGAGTAGTTTATGCCTATGATTGAGTAAGGTGGGATCTGATTTCCTACATAAATAAGTTTTACTGTGAGAAAATGTTTTCCTCATCATCATTATCAGCCCTCTGTCCAAACTTCTAGCTCGGACGTCCGAGGAGGTTCCGGACGTCCGAGTGGTATTTCCTTTGCACGGACGTCCATAAAACTCGGACGCAGTATATTCTACTCTGGTTATTTTCGACCGGTCGTCCGGCCTCGCCGGACGTCCGTAAAAACCATTCTGGTTCACTCAAGTTTGGTCTAGCAAATGAAGCTTCGGACGTCTTCTGTTACAATATGCCCGGTCGTCCGATGCCATCGGACGTCCGTAAAAGCAACTCTGTTATCCTTCTTTGCTGATGGTCCTGACTCCGGTCGTCCGTCTGTTTCCGGATGTCCGGTCGCATATATCACTCCGGTCGTCGAAGGCCCGGACGTCCGTGACGCTTTACGCTGGGTCTATATATTGCGCCCTAGGTTTTTTTAGTCAACCAACCGCCCGCCGCCGTACGTCTCTCCAGTCAGTTCGCCGCCGCCGCCGTTTCTGTCGTGCGGCCCCTCCTCGCAACCGCCCGCCGCCGTACCCCTCGCCGGGGTGTCTCCCCGCCGCGGATCTGAGACTTGCCGTCCGGCCCGTCCAGCCGTTCTGCTCGGGGCTTCTCTCCCCGTCCGTCCTTCGATCCCCTGCTCCGGTACGTCGCTTGGCTCCTCCGTGCTCTTCCTCGCCTAGTAGGGAAAATCCCCCCCCCCTTTCTCTTCACTTGTCACCCTGGTGTATGGAGGGGTGTTGACATGTGCGTTCCTTCTCCCCTAGGTCCTGATGCCTCGGTCCAAGCACTCAAGACGCAAGCAAGTCGCGGAGGGCGGTAGCGTCTGTCTCGTCCTGGTGGTTCCAACGACTCCGAGGAGGAAGATCGCCCTCGGAAGCGTGCCGCTCGTCCTCACAGCTCGTCCGGTGATTCCTCTTCGGAGGGTCAGATTTTGAGGATGAGCTTGAAGAGGTGGATCCGTCCCGATGATTGGCGTCAGCGTCGCTGCCCCCAAGCCCGGTACTCGTCGTCCAACATTTCAACCTCCTCCTCCTCCGGTGCAACCCCACGGTGATGCCGTCCACATCTCCATTGAGCCTCCACTATCACTAGGCCGTCATGTTAAGCGTTTCAATGAAGTCCCCAAATCTTCATATCTCAAATTGCGTCGTGATGTAGATCAATTCTTGTTGCTAGGGATTCTCAGGATAGTCGTTTTCGCACGAATGTCCAAGCCGACATCTTCACCACGATTGTCATTCCTAAAGGCTTGTCACTTCATGTTTGCATTGATCTTGAGCACATTCGCACTCATCCGGAGAAATATCCGGGAGCCATTGAGCTTATTGAGTCGTCAAACCTAGCTGCCCCATTCGCCTTTCAACACGATTTTAACCAGGCTGCCATCCATCAGTTTTATGCCACTTGTTACTTTGCTCCTGATAACACTGTCACATGGATGACCTCCGACACCGCTCTCACAGCATCTTATGCTGAGTTTGTCACCGCACTTGGATTTCCCGACACTGGGTTCAAAATCCACAAAGATGACCCCAACCATAAGCCCAAAGGCATTGCGGTCTGTGCGGATCTCCTTAGACCCATATCATCTTTGTCTAGTACTGAAAAACAAAAGGGTCTAAACCAAGTCTCTATTTGGCGTTTTCCATTAAACATCATTTATCTGTGTGTCATCCGCACCATTTATCCCAAGATGGGTGACAAGGGCTCCTGTAGCAGCTACTGCATTGATCTCATGCATCGCCTTTACACATCTCCTAAAGGGAAGATAAATGTTCCACACTTTCTATGGCATGAGATTCGCCTTGCTAGCTTCCAGCACAAGCGGGCTTTTCCTCATGCACCTTTTCTTCAGGCATTTATCGAGAGTGCAGCTCCCTTTCCCATTGCACGCACTCATATACATGAGAGATGGGTCATCCCACCTCACATGGCGGCTGACCATGTTCCTCCTTCTCCCGCTACTGCTAGTCACACTGCCGCTAGTTTTCCCTCGCACGCTAACCATCCTCATTCCGGTGATGCCTCCTTTGGGCGCATTGCTCGTTTTCTTGGGAAGGCTCATTCAGCCATGATGAAGATGTTCACCTTCCATTGCTCCCAACACCACGATGTGGTCACTCGCATGGTCACTTCCAAGAACGCTCTGAAGGCTCGTCTGCGAGACTCAGGCGTATATGATGTGAGTGACGATGAGCGTCTTCCTGCAGAACCCCCTTCTGATTTTGGTTTTCCCTCCGGTCTGAGTGGGCTGATTTCTTTGTGAGACTGGTGGCAGTGGTGTTCATGATGATGATGATGAGGATGAGCTTTAATACTATCATATCATTCCCTCTTTGTTTTTTTGGATACTTGATGCCAAAGGGGAGTAGGCTCCATATGCATTACTCTAGCTCATTATGTAATCGAACCTATGTTAGGAGTAGTTTGTTGAACTATGTTATGGGTTGTTGAACTATGTTATGAGTTTGTTAGTTATGAATCTATATGATATATGAATTGATCAGTTTGTTCGTTATGAGTTTGGTGAATCTATATGAATTGATCTATATGAAGTGATCCAACTATTGTGGCATCAGTTTGAGGGGGAGCCCTCTCGCTACTCGCTACCTATTCTTATTATGGTTATTATGGTTATTGAGCTCCACAACAAATACTTCCGATTACTATTATGAGTATGCATATGAGTTGTCATCAACTACCAGAAAGGGGGAGATTGAAAGTGCAATCCTGCCCTTAAATCATATTTTGATGTTGATGACAACACATATGCTCGGGACTAATCATGTTTATCAAGTATATCTCAGGATTGTGTTCCAAAGACCGTATGCATGGATCATGACTAGGGACAAAAGCATATAACTCAAGAATGGAGATACAAGGTGTTAACTTCATTTATGGTTTGTTCTTGAGTATAGGGATCCCGCACTATTAAGAGGGGATCGATGGATCTGTGAAAAACTTGCTCAAAGCTGGTATCTATATACCTTACCTTCGGACGTCCGACTCTCTACGGACGTCCGGTCCTTCCTGACTGCCCGGATGTCCGGACGCTTACGGACGTCCGACACTTCCACAACAGAAACATTTTTACGGATGTCCGGAACCCTCCGGACGTCCGACACTTTCGCATCAGAAACTTTCTTACGGATGTCCGGCCCCGCTCGGACGACCGTATCCTGTACACTGATTTGTGAGTCACACTTTTCACAGCGGCCGAAACATTTTTGCGGACGTCCGGAACTCTCCGGACGTCCGACACTTTCACATCAGAAGCATTCTTACGGATGTCCGGGCCTGTTCGGACGACCGTATCCTGTACATTGGTTTGTGGGTCACACTTTTCACAGCGGTCGGTCGTCCGATGACTGTCGGACGTCCGGACCCATTTGGGCCTCCGGACGACCGACGTTCTCCGGACGTCCGGCCATCCTGTACCCCAAACGGTCACCTTTTCCCACCACATATATATACTCCTTCCCCTTCCACGTGTTGGGGTTGACCATTCACTTTGAACAAATCCTAGAACACTTCACTCACTCTCTCTAAACTCTCCACACCAAATCTTAGATCCCCAAGGGATTTGAGAGCTTTGAAAAGAAGTTGTCCGATCAAGTGATAGATCCACTTCTCCTCCTTCTCTGCACCCAAGGAATTCATGATTTGAGAAAGTCTTGAGCAAATCCCCATTGATCTTATTACTCTTGGAGGTTGGAGACTCCTAGGCGGTAGGAGTCTTTCGGAGAGGAATCGACTTTTGTGATTACCCCGGATAAGTTTGTGAGGGTTTGGAGACCACCCAAGGTCTACCACTAGTGGTTGAGAAACATCTTCGTGGTGTTGTCTCAAAGGGAGAATAGGGTGAGCCTTCGTGGCGTTGGTGTGCCTTCGTGGTAACATCCACCTCTCTAACGGTGACTAGCTTCCCTCCAAGGAAGTGAACATCGGCATACATCCTTGTCTCCGGAGTTGCGGTTATTCCTAACCCTAACTCTATACTTGTGGTTACTTGTTTTGGTTTGCACTTACTTACATCATATTGTGCTTGCTCACTTATATGCTTGTGTTACTTAACTAGTACTACGTACCTACTAGCAATTGTTAGGCTCACTTTCATATTCCGCACTATTGCCTAAAATTGCTAAGTAATAATTAAAATTTGTAATTGTACCTATTCACCCCCCCCCCTCTAGGTCCATCTCGATCCTTTCAATTGGTGTCTGCCAGTTATTCGCCGTCGTTGCCATGTCATGTGCTTGCGTGTTGCACTTTGCCATGTCATCATCTGCATTTTATATCATGCCATCATGTGCATCGCATTGGCATACATGTTCGTCTCATGCATCCGAGCATTTTCCCCGTTGTCCGTTTTGCAATTCGGCGCTCCTATGTCCTCCGGCGTACCCCTCTTCTCTATTTTCGTGAGTGGGTGTTAAACATTCTCGGAATGGACCGAGTCTTGCCAAGAGTCCTTGGTATAGCACCGGTAGACCGCCTGTCAAGTTTCGGGTCATTTGGAGGTCGTTTGATACTCCAACGGTTAACCGGGTAACCGCAAAAGCCTCATTCTCTTTGCAGCCCAACACCCCTTCCAAAGTGGCCCAAAACCCATCAAACTCCCCTCTATGCTCTCGATCATTCGATCACGATCGTGTGGGCGAAAACCGCTCCTCATTTGGAGTCTCCTAGCTCCCTCTACCTATATAAACACCTCCCCCTCCGAAATTCGCGGTGCAACCCTAGCCATTTTTCATCCTCGCGCCGCCGGACACGTCCGCCCGAGCCGGACATGTCCGCCCCGTCCGCCCCGCTCCCCCCGTCCAACCGCACGCCGCCACATGGCGAGACGCGCCCGCCGCCGCCCTCACGCGCCCGGCCAGACGGGCCAGGCGAAACCCTCACGGCCAGCGCGCGCCGCTGCCCGCCCGAACGCGGCAAAACCCGTGCGCCCGCGCCGCCAAAACCTCCGCCGCCAGCGCGTCTCCCGCCGCCGCCGCCATCCGCGCCGCCCGTCTTGGCGCGCAGCGCCTTCGCCGGGCCGCGCCTCACGCTGCCGCGTCCGACCTCGCCGGACCCCGCCGCCTTGCCTCCACCTCGCCACCACCGGCCGGACCCCGCCTCCCGCGCCTCTGGTGAGCCGCCCGACCTCGCCGCCCATCTTCTCCCCTGCCTCACCCGGTCTCTCTCTCTAACCGCTCTCTTTCTCTCCGCCATGGACGCCGGAGCTCAAGCTCGCCGGAGTTCGCGGAAGCTCGCCGGAGCTCCACTCCGGCCGGATCTACCCCGGGTGGATGAGATCCACAGGGAGGCGAACCAAACAGAACCCGCGCCCCGGATCCCTCCGTCCCGGATATCCTCGTCCCGTTGACTTCCGGAGGGTGAGATTTTGCCTAAGTCCTTGAGATTTTGACATTATCATGCCAAGTTCATCACATCATATCTCTGCATCCGTGCCTCCGTTTTGCGCGTGTAGCATGTCAAATTGTTAGACTCGACGAGTACGTCATTTCGTTTCATTGCGTCATGTTCATTTGGGTCCATCTTGATGACTGAATATTCGTTGCAAGAGTGCTACATGATGTTAATCTGCTGAAACTGTTATAACTTGCTCATTTGTCATTTTTGTTGCATTTTATGTGTGCATCCTATGAGGTTGATGCCTATATGTGTTTTGTGCTATATCATTCCTTCTTTCCAGCGGTGCCCTCCATATATTTTTGTTATTCCTGTAGTGAGTGCATCAAGCTTGTTAAGTAGGGTACTTGCTGTTGCTGTTTTGCTAGGCTGATTCTGTTATATTATGATGCTATGTTAACCTGCTGTTACAAGTCATTCTATGCATAATCTGGAGATGTTGAATAAGGGTATTTTGTTCTACATGTCTTTCTCTATCCATCCATTCCCCTGGTTGCATTTATAGCTTGCTGTAGCTTGTTGTAATCTAGCTCTCAAATTACTAAATAATGTTACTGTCAGCCTGTTATCATGAAGTTCAATGTTGCCATGATTGTTGCTAGTGATCCATGCACCCTATGAACTTCCTCTTGCCATTCTTAGCTTCATAAACATGTCTTCTTACTGTGAGTTGCCTTGCCATGCCATGTATTGCTCTGTGGTGAGTGGTTCAAGCTCACCAACATGCCTACTTATTGTTGTTCCTGCCATGTATGAATCTGTCATATCTTTTGCCATGTTTTCATGGGTGCCATCATATTTTCTGTGCCCTTTTTGCTCATGGTCACTAAAGTAATTTTGTTCTATGCAATTATTAGATTCATTCCATGACTTTGTTTGCCATGATAAGTTCCTGTAGCATGTTGTTTGATAGCTCTAAACATTGCAACCTGATGTTATTTCTGCAAAGTCTGAAACTGTTATTATTTTCAATCTTGCCATGTCCTTTTGAGCATGTTTTTAGTCATTTCTGGAGATAGCTCAGTGTTCATGTTTTGTCATGCTTTACCTGTACATCATGCCCATGCCTTTTTTTTCACATTGAGATGCTGTAGCATGTTGTTTTGGTGCTTGCAATATGCCTAGTTGCTGTTATGGACAGATTGGTGCTATATATTGTTTGGAGTGTATGTGTTGAACCGTTGCTCCGTTTTGAGTGTGCTCTATATGAAACTTGCTTGATTTTGCATGTAGTTTCATATTATCTTGTTGCATCCATGTTTTGAGGTGTTTGCTTGATGTTTGGGTGCATTTTGCATCAATGCCATGCTTATCTTGTTTTGCTCATATCTTCTAGGCCGTAGCTCCGAATTAATGAACTTTATATGTAACTTGACTAGAATTTCATGTAGATCATCGTGGTGCATCTTAACTTGCTGTTTAACAACTTGAACATAAGGTTTATTCAGATCTGTACCAATTTCGAAATATGCTTATGAGGACTTACCGGAATTGTTATATGTTGTTCCCGGCCTCATTTAAACTTGCTTTGATGTGTTGCTCTTGTTTGCATCATCTCTTGCCATGAGTAGCTTCATGTAGCTTTGTCATGCATCATGCTTGTTGTGCATCATGCCTTGTTCATATGTGGTGTGTTTATCATGTTGTGTGCTTTTCTCGATAGTTCCCGTTTCGTTGCGATCGTGAGGATTCGTTCGTCTACGCTTGGTTCGTCTTCGTGGCTTCATCTTCTTCATGGAATCGTTCTTCTTCCTTGCGGGATTTCAGGCAAGATGACCGTCACCTTGGATCTCATTACTATCATTGCTATGCTAGTTGCTTCGTTCTTTCGCTATGCTGCGCTACCTATCACTTGCTGCTCAAGCCTCCCAATTTGCCATGTCAGCCTCTAACCTTTGTAACCCTTCCTAGCAAACCGTTGTTTGGCTATGTTACCGCTCTTGCTCAGCCCCTCTTATAGCGTTGCTAGATGCAGGTGAAGTTGAAGATTGCTCCATGATGGACAGGATTTTGGTTGGGATATCACAATATCTCTTATATTATTAATGCATCTATATACTTGGTAAAGGGTGGAAGGCTCGGCCTTATGCCTGGTGTTTTGTTCCACTCTTGCCGCCCTAGTTTCCATCATATCGGTATTATGTTCCCGGATTTTGCGTCCCTAACGCGGTTGGGTGATTTATGGGACCCCTCGACAGTTCGCTTTGAATAAGACTCCTCCAAAGAAGGCCCAACCTTGGTTTTACCATTTGCCTCACCACCACCTACTTTCCCTTGGGAGTAATTAACCCAAGGGTCATCTTTATTTAGCCCCCGCCAATGCTTGTCTAAGTGTTGGTCCAAACTAGAGCACCGTGGGACCATCCCTTGGAAACTTGGGTTACGCCGGTACAGACGCTTCGATTATCCGGTGTTGCCCTGAGAACGAGATATGTGCAGCTCCTATCGGGATTGTCGGCGCATCGGGCGGCTTTGCTGGTCTTGTTTTACTACTGTCGAAATGTCTTGTAGCTGGGATTCCGAGACTGATCGGGTCTTCCCGGGGAGAAGGAATATCCTTCGTTGATCGCGAAAGCTTATCATGGGCTAAGTTGGGACACCCCTGCAAGGTATAAACTTTCGAGAGTCGTGCCCGCGGTTATATGGCAGAAGGGAATTTGTTAATATCCGGTTGTAGTAAACTTGAAGTAAACTCTTCTAAAATACACCAATCGTGTGCGTAACCGTGAGTGTCTCTTTTCGGGGTTGATCGAGAGGAGAACACGGTTTCTGGGTTATGTTTGACGTAAGTAGGAGTTCAGGATCACTTCTTGATCATTGCTAGCTTCACGACTGTTCCGCTTGCTCTCTTCTCGCTCTTATTTGCGTTGGTTAGCCACCATATATGCTTAGTCGCTGCTGCAACCTCACCACCTTACCCCTTCCTTTTCCATTAAGCTTTGCTAGTCTTGATACCCATGGTAATGGGATTGCTGAGTCCTCGTGGCTCACAGATTACTACACCATCAGTTGTAGGTACAGGTTATGCGATGATCATGACGCGAGAGCGATGTTTGCTTACTTTGGAGTTCTTCTTCCGCTTCTTCTTCGATCAAGGGATAGGTTCCATGTCGGCAGCCTGGGCTAGCAGGGTGGATATTGTTTGAGTTTCTGTTTATGATTCATCAGTAGTCGGATGTTGATCTTGTATGTTGTATTGTTGAATTCTTGTGACATTGTATGTCTTGGATGTATCCCCAGCTATTATGTAATGTTGATGTAATGATATCCACCTTGCAAAAGCGTCTTCAAGATGCGCTTCTATCCTTGGTGGGACCATCGAGTTCCTTTAGGACAGGGTCGCATCTTGGGCGTGACAGCTAGCTAGTAGGAAGTTATATGGTTCCTTGTTGTTATCCTTTATGGTGCCTCTATTATGAACAAGCTCTATGATTCGTACTTTTTTTTGCACACTTATGCAAGACATCAAGAGTATGGAACATCTTATACTCCGGGTGCATGTTATGGGTCTAGGTTGTGTTATTTGTTTCAGTTTGTATAACACAAGTGCCGTGCAGTCCTTTGCTACTTCTATGTGCATGCTGAGCACCATCTTGGCAACTGAGTCTTGTGGTCATCCATCCATCTTGGCACCATCATGATAGATAAGTGGAGTACTCTCCATAAATAGTACACAGAAACAATCATCTAGATAGGTAGCATAGTGCATAAAACAGTAGATAGCACCCAGATTAAACATGGTACACTTTCATACCATTGCAACACCAGCAATTTAGATATGTATCAAAGTGCTTAAAACAATTCCCACGCATAATTATGTTTCATAGTGCTTACAACAACATGAATAGAAGTAGATAGATAGCATAGTGCATACAACAGCACTAGAGTGTCAGCCACTAAGCCCAATGTCAGATTCTTCATTTCAAATCCCCTTGATCTTATTCAACTTACCCTTGAAAATTTCTCAAAATCTGGTAGGCTCAGCAATGGCTATCTCCATCTTCTTCTTCTTCTCCATCTGCAGCCCATCCCCTTCCGTATCACCTCAATCTTATCCTTCATAAACTGTTTCTTGTCCTTCTTGTGGTCTTGGAGTTCAGTCTTGAGCACATACACCTCCTTCTTGAGTCCATTCATATCCCTATCCTTCTTCAGCTCATGCAGCTTAGTCCTCAAGTTCCTGGTCAGCTCTCCTTGCGCTTTCTGAATGGCCTTCATATCCTCAATGACATACCGCTTCTCGTCCGTTTCTTCTGCAAGCCTTCATTGTCCTCTGACACTATGTTCTTGTAAGTTTGTTGACAATTCTTTTCCACTTGTTGCCTGAGCATTTTGTTAACTTCAGCAACAAGGTCCTTCCACTGCAGGGTAGCAGTCTTAACTTCTTCTTCAAGCTTAAGCACTATCTGTGCATGATCAACCCCTTCCTTGGTTCTAGCAGCACAACAATATTCATATCTTGCCCAAAGCTCATGAAGGGCTTTTTTAGTAGCTTCAGGATACTCCATATCAACCCATTGAACCTAGCCACAATTTGCAATCTGCAAGACAAAAAAGTTACTTACAAATGATGAAATGGTTATATCTTGCCCAAAGCTCCTAAAGAGCCTTTTTAGTAGCTTCAGGATACTGCATATCAACCCGTTGAACCTAGCCACAATTGGCAATCTGCAAGTCAAAAAAATTACTTACAAATGGTGAAATGGTTAAGCTACAGAGAAAGAGAATACCTAAGCTAAAGAGAAACACCTTAGTTAAGCTTCGAGAAACAAGAAAATGTTGTATCAGTTAAGCTTTAGAGTATCTAAGCAGCTAAGCTACAGAGAAGCACTTCAGTTCAGCTCCAGAGAAACAAAAAAAGGTTACTAACTATGTTTGTCTTTATAGACATGCATACGCTCTTTTTCCAAAAAAATAATCATTAACCATTAAAATGCAGACATTTAGAGAAACACTTGGCATGCATTAGGACATGTATTAACAATGTTGACACAGAGCAATTTATATGAGATTTCAGATAAGAAAAGTAAGGAAATGATTGCAACTTACATCCTGAACACATCCACAAAACCTCCTTTCAGTTATGCCACCTTCGAATGCTACCAATTTCTTGGCTATTTTCCGGTGGTAGCACTCAACAGGGCCCGCCTCTGTCATCTCCACATTGCGTTCAAAGTCCGAGTTTTCTATTGTTAGGAGGGGCTGGATTGAGTTCAAAAGGAATTGGGAGCGGTCAAATACCCTGGTCCGGTCGAAATCATACAAAAATGAAATTCCCTATCTGAAATCCCTAACCCTAGGCTATAAAACAGAGAGTTTACAGGAGCATTACCTTCCTGGCGAAGTTGAGAATCTCGTCGTCACTGCTCTCCTCAAGTCTGCCCAAGAAGGCATTGCGACAGCGGCGGCTACACAGAGTGGATCGAGGCAGAGTGAGCGAGTGGAGAGGATGGGAACGGCACTGTTTCCCTTCAGGGAACGGGCCGGCCGGTTCGGTTCCTACGGCCCTTGGCGGCCGTTAAGGCCAGCGGGCGATTGGTCAATTCAAAACGGTATCATTTTCGCGTTAAGTTTTTTTTGCCACTGTTAATTCTTCGCTGCGGTGCAAAATGTCACATTTTGTAAAGTGATGGTTTTTCAAGAGCTATGACGTTACTGTAGTGGTTCTGTGCATTTTACTCAGTAAAACCAGACAGTGAATCCACACACACGCACATACATAGAAAGATCGGAAATGGGGACTCATATGAGATGTTGCAATGATTTCTTTCACTTGATTATACCATAAAAAAAGAATGTGGTACTCCCTCTGTCCCATAATATAAGAACGTTTTTGATACTAGTGTAGTGTTAAAAACGTTTTTATATTTTGGGACAGAGAGAGTAACAACTAAAGTATAAGCAAGCAACTAGATGAGAAGACTGATAAAAGTTTCCTGCTCAAGCTAGAACTTGTGCCGCACATCCGTCGACAAATTCAAGGAGGCTCTGTTCGAAATCCACACAACCCTGGTTCCTGGATCTCACACGCTATTCAAAGTGCCTTTCAGCTTCAGCATGTTAGAAGGCTGATCAAAATCCAAAGAGAAAGGGAAAAACAGAGCTATCGGGCAGGAGCAAGAGGCAGTGTTTTGGGCGAGGGAGGGCTTCGTGAACTGTCGTGCTAGCTAGTACTAACAGCCGCTCATCCATCGACAAATACGTGGAGGATCTGAATCCTGGCACATGGCTCTCACATACTACTATTTCAGGTGCCTTTTCAGTTCCAGCAGCTAGAAGACTGATCAAACTCCAAAGAGAAAGGAAAAACAGAGGAGAAAAACCGGAGCTACCTGGCAGAAGCAGAGGCAGTGCTCATGGCGAGGGAGGGATTGATGTGTTAGATTCTGCCACGCTAGCTAATCTGAGTGCCTAGTACTACCTGCCTAGAGCAGTAGTGGCGGTCGAGGTTGGGTAGTGGTGGTAATCCACCGTGTTCTTGTAGGCGTCGTCGCCGACCTTGTTGGGCCACGCGGGAACGCCGGGATGCTTTGGCGTCTGGATGTTACCCTTGTGTTGCGCGTAGGCAGCGTATTCGCCGTGGTTGTCGGATTTCCACGCCCCATAGTGATAGGCCTTGTGCCCTGCCTCGTCGACTGCGGCGGGCAGCTGGTTGTGGAAGGCCGTGGTGTGGTCAGCGCCGGCGTAGTAGCCGTTCCTGTTGTTGTTCCCTCTGCGGCCTCGGGGACGACCGCCGTCCTCGTGGCGGTTCGCCCGCTCGCCGCCGTAGTCGTCGTTGCCGCCGCCGAAGCATGAGCTGAACTCGAAGTACATTTTCTTTGGATTAGCAGTTTAGCACTGCACCGAGGAGGAGGAGGCTTAGCTGGCTGGATTAATGGACTGGTGGGTGGTGGCGGATACGGGTATATATACCTGACGAGCTCGTGTCGCAGGCTTAGGACTAGGAGATGCGACCCCGGTTCACACTTGACGCGCAATCACAGGTTCTACCATCACCCACGCCTAGTTAGTTGTTGCTGCTTAGGTCCAGAATCCAGATGGACAAGCTAGGTTCGTCGTCCAACTCCAGTTGAAGCGAAACCCGCTTCGCCGATCGATCAGTTTCGGCTTGGGCACGGTGGCGGGGTGGTCGGGGTCGTGCTTTGGCCTTTGGGGATAGGGTGGTGGCCTGCGAGAGCGACGCCTCGTGGCGGGCGGTGCGGCGCCGCGGACAGCATCGCTCGATTCCGTAGGCAGGCCAAGATGCCCCCCGCACTACACTTTGGGTTTGCCAATGCGTGCCTACAATCTTGTTGGAGCTCTGTCCTGGGCCTATTGCGTTGTGGACTGTTGCCGATGCACAAACCGAATTTTGTTGGCCGAAACATGGCAAGCTTCTAGTAGTAATCAAGTTCAGTTAACATCCTTGTGTTCTTCTGGAGAATATTCTGGTTTCCCGAATAATTGACCTGTTCGGTGGACTGGGTCATCACAATGACTACTGACTCGTGATGAGGGACGGAAAATTAGTGTGTCTACGCTCGGTTCCTTAATTTGAATATGCCTTTTCACTGAAGACCATTGACTTGTACTGGGACTAGTGTCTATGTTTTTCAGATAGTAATTGTCTCCCATGGTCACTGTCACGCCTTACCATCTTCTCAGTTAAGTTTTTTTTTTGGTGATAATATTTTTTCCGGTTTATTCGGCTGGGACTAACTGAGACCATTCCTCCCAATTTCGTATGTTTTTCAACGTCATTTTTTGTATTTTTTTTCTTTACTTTCATCATTTGGACCTCTATGAGGAAAGTCATGTCATAAACTTCCAGGAAACACAACAAATATGACGTCAGAAACATCTGAGTCACTTGCCAGGAAATAGAAAAGAAAGCACATCAAATGAATAGTCACATGTTCTTTGCTGCTGCAATCCATATGCTGCTGCCTTTATTGTCCTACACGCTTGGTGGAATCTGCTGCCCTCTTTCCTGTTCTCACTAGATATGGCGAAATGATTGACCATCCACTCAACGATATACTTAAACAAGAAGAAACCAAAGGGAGGGTACATTTTTGGTAGAAAGGAGGGAACCAGAATTTGATAGGGAACACATTTCCTGATGCCACCAAGGATGGGCATGGATATGCACCGAAAAGTTAATTAGAACTCAATCTACGAAGGTGATTGTCCACCGAAAGTCCCAACTATCGGAGGTTGATGCCACTATGGATTATGTTGTATCAAGTGGTTAACTTCTGGTTTACTCGCGGAAGATCTTCATCGGTATATGTAAATAAGATAATCGCACTGAGAGATCGAACATTTTGTTTTTTCATGATGGAGATTTCTTTGGATATTCCATGCAGGTGGAATTAGATCAAACTTCGGAGAGTGATTGCCCATGCCAAACTAGAATTAAATTGTAATATTTTGCAAAAGAGAAGTGGTATCTTCTTTTAAATAGTGCAGTGTTTTTCGAGTTGTTCTTCAGTTAATTAATTAAACATAGTTCTGCAGCTGTTCTCAGAGTATTTTATAAGCCTCGGCGTAAAGCACACAGGCCTTCGTGGAGACGTATATTTCCTAATTAAAGGTCATATTGGAAATTCTTTATATTTTACAATGATCTGTACCTAAAAAGCATCCGAGCACTTTAGAATTAGGTAACGGCTAGTTGGATACAGACGATCACTGTTCTGATAGAATATCTATGTTTCAGTATATGATCACTTATGCAAGCCCCGCACAAATGACCAACGGAAATCATTTTCACGTGAGCACTCATCTAACTAAACACATGTGTACATGCTCTAAAAATGATTGTTATTGCCTTATTGGCACTTATCTTCACAAGATAGACCTTTTCTGCCTTTGAAATAAGCTCTATTATTAATCTTGAAACAATCCCGGAAGTTGCTTTTTGGCTGGTTGGTGCAATATCTCGATCAGGAATCCTATGAAAGTAGGATAATTTCCCTGGGAGATCCTTTTGTTTTTGCAAATAAATTCCCTGAGAGATCTCACGAATCGGATTTCTTCTGAAGATTTCTTTTGTATATTCAGCGAGGGAGAAATTGGATCAAACTCTCACCATTAATTGCCCGGGCTGAACTAGGGAAAAGGTGTAGTATTCTGAAATAGAGAAGTCATTTCATTAAAATAGTTAGTGATATTAGCACTCATAGAAAAGTTAGTGGTATTCTAGCTTTTCCAGTTAATTAATTATACATTTTGACCACTAAAGGGTAGTTTCGAGAAAGTGTATATCACCTAATTGAAAACTTTCATGCTCACACAGAAAAATTAGTATATGTACAAAACCCAAACACACCGAGTTCAATATCATATAATACAAAAAAAATTGGTGATGTCTCACCACATACGAAGATGTACAAAACCCGAACACACCGAGTTCAAAGCATAGGTTGCTGAAAAAAATAAAATACAAAAACATGGAAACACTTACATGGTGTAGCGACGCCACTCATGTGACCTCACTGTAAACTCCGTCACAGGCATGGAGAGTCAATCTCATGGTAGACATGTGGTACGAAGCCAGCCACGCTATGTGACTACGCACTACTCCCTCCGTTCCTAAATATTTGTCTTTTTAGTGATTTCAAATGGACTACTACGTACGGATGTATATAGACATATTTTAGAGTGTAGATTCGCTCATTTTGCTCCGTATCTAGTCACTTATTGAAATCTCTAGAAAGACAAATATTTAGGAACGGAGGGAGTACATGTTTGTACATTATCTTTCATGCAAAAAAAAACATAAGAGGACTGAAAGGCTACACTGTAAGTGATTGAACCCAAAACATGTCGCCACTACCCCCACTAGGCCACGCAAATACGTTCTAAATGTATCTCTAAGTTATGAACTCATTATTGTATTTTAAAACTTTTATGCATTCATTAATATTTTATTGGACCAACATATTAGTAAATGTCAGAAAAGGCCAGTGGCATATCTTATATTTACAGTAATAACTTTCTATTATTTTAGTGTAGCTTATCGTAATGTAATTTAAATTTTTGCCAAAGATTGCCTTTTTTGGTTTTAAATACTGGTGTTTCATAATTATTGTATGAGAAGTGTGCTTAATAATATTCTCCGTCTCGTTTCTTATCGGGAAAACAGCAGTAGGATGCTTCATGAGGAAACAAACACACTGACATTTATTACCAAGGAATGAGTTAATTAAAGAGAACTTCCAGAATTTTGTAGCAGTAGAGTAGAGTACAGTTAGCAGTAGAGTAGAGTACAGTTAGTGGATTTCAGCCCTGGAAGGCTCACTAACCATGGCCAGACGACATAGTAATTGCTTTTAATATAGTTCATAAAAAGATCAACAATTTCTTCACTAGCTCAATTGCTTTCTTTTAGAAAATAACCATTAGCCGGAAATGAGACATGTGGGGTGTCCACCATAAAGCCAGAAAGTAACCAAGTTTGGTGACCCTGCCACATGATATTTATTTTTCGCATGTGCACATGTTTATGTTGCTCATGCCTTAACAAGCATTGATGATGAAGACTTCCCCATGCCTCCTAGTCCTATGAAAAACCATCCATTTGAGCTTCTCGAAATACTATGTTATGATTGACCCACCGAGAAGATCGAACAACTGATCTAGATTTTGAACTCCAAGTACCGTACATCGGTTTTGAACAAGCTGTTGGGTGGTGGTATGTGTAGCCCCTGTCGGGGGAGGGGGGGGGGGGGTATAGGTGTAGGCGTGTGCTAGTGCGGTGGAAGTGGGTGGATGGGAGCTAGTGTTCGACATTGCCTTATGTTTTTACGGGAGGACATTGTTTTATATGATGCGGACGAACTGTTGGCTTAGAGTATTGGGTAATGTATTGTGCCTTTGGTGTCACATAAAGGTTATTTCCAAGAAAATCTATCTGCGATGTGTAGCTATATATAGTACATACACATAATAAAAAGTGAAAGAACTACTCATATCTATCTAGCACAAGTGAATGTAAAAAAAGGCCAATTAAAACAACCCCTTGGTGGCTATTCTTGTAACTACTGATTTTAGTCATCCGTCAATGATGCACCAATAACAATTGGCAATTATGCAGCAGTGCACCTTCACAGATTACGTCAACTTGGACACCATGATGGACTACTTTTGGCCTTCCAACTCGCCGACAATCTGAGTTTTTCACATGAAATTTTTGAGAAATTCGAAGGCACATATGTAGAGTGGGACAACCACCCACCTAACTGTTGTGTCAGCAGAGAGATCCTTCAGGTCACAAATGGTGATGACCGTGGATGTGCAAAACAAGGTCCTCTAGGAATCGCGGTGAGCTGCTTAGAGCTTACGGGGGCGTTTTTTGGCTAGTTTTGTGTAATCATGCAAACTTAGCTAATGATAGGTCACGTAGTCTGTCTTCCATATGTTCATTGCTCCTTCATCCTCTCACGGGAATATTCCGGTTGTTGTAACAATCAATCCATCCACCGGAGTTAGTGATGACTTCGGGACATAAGAAAGTAAGGTAAAAAATACCAGTGTCCATAGTTAGTGATGACTTAGTGACATAAGACCATGAGACATCTTAACATATTTTTTTTACTTAACACTGTAATTAACTCAGACATCTTCCATACTTCTTGAACTTGTGTTATTTTCATATTCAGTGGATATATGACGTCATCACCCTATAGAAAAAATAACAAATTTTGCGTCAGAAGCATATGTGCCACTTGTCATGGTATATAAAAGGGAAAGCACATGGTTATAAAGGTTTGCATTCGAGACTTCGCAGGAAATTCTGGTTTCTTTGAATGGAGATCAGGGCCAACCATTCTATTGACAAATACAGTATTCCAAGCAGTAGATGAGGTGCCAAAACAAAAAAAAATGATGTTCTCTGCCCTTGTAAAACATTTTTCTTTGAATGCCGGGCTAGCTTTTTTTCAGACAAACTACCAAACTACCACGCAGTAGATGAGGAAAAAACAGAGTTACTGGGCAGAAGTAGAGGCTGTGCTCATGGCGAGGGAGGGATTGATGAACTGCCAAACTAGTTAATCTGCCTTGCTAGTACCTGCCTAGAGCCGGGTAATCCATGGCAGCAGGTTCCCTTGGACATGGAGGCGCCCGGTGTAGGCGTCCTCGCCGACCTTGTTTTGCCACGTCGGAAGCTTCGTCGCCTCGAGGTCGGCCTTGTGTTGCCGGTAGGCGGCGTACCCGCCGCGGCCACCGGCGCCGACGTGGTAGGCCTTGTGCCCGGCCTCGTCAACTGCTGCGGGCGGCTGGTAGTGGTGCGCCACATGCAGTGCCGGTTTGTGGTCAGCGGCGCCACCGTTGTAGGCGCTCCCGGGGTTCCCTCTGCGGTCGCAGCCACGACGGCCACCGCCATGCTCGTTGTTGCGGTTGGGCCGCTCGCCGCCGTAGTCATCCGTCCTTCCGCCGCCGAAACACGAGGCGAACTCGAAGCACATTCTCAGGTCACAGAGGAGGCCAGGAAGCGGGGAGGCTACTGGCTGTATTACTGGACTAGTGTTGTTGTTGATGCTCCGAAATGATAGTGGAGGGAGTGGGTTTGTATATAATCTGGATCTCGTGTGGTGGGACGCAACGTGTATACGAAGTGTTGGAAAACCGAGTAATCCTGTTCGCACTTCACAAATCGATCTTCACAAGTGGTAGTGTTGGTGGTATGTCCGGGTCGTGCTCCCCCAACCCAAGTCAACCACTTTGCGAATCGAGGGATCGGAGGGAAGGCACCCCGCGAGAGACGAGCGCTTGGGGGACGAGTCGTGGCGGGCGGCGGCAGCATCGACGATCGATCCGGCAGCAGGCACAGATGCCGCATACGGTACCGTTTGGGCTTGGAAATGCCTGGCTGCACTGCAGGCTGGTTGGTCTGGTTGGGGTTCTGTCCTAGGCTTGCTGCCCTGCGGAAGGCAAGACTGACTGTTGGCGATACTGCCTCCATGTTCATCGATGCTAACTGATAGGGCTGGACACGAGCCGAGCCGAGCCGAGTTCGGTCCGAGCCTGGCATTGGCTCGCCATGAACGAGCCATGCTCGGCTCGGCTCACTGGTTGAACGAGCCCGCATCTGGAGGCTCGGCTCGTCTTGCCTATGGCTCGGTCCAGCCCGAGCAGTTCGTTTTGCCTCTGGAGGCTGGGTGCGTGGGCGTACGGGCGCATCAGGCGAGGTTGGAGCTTGACGGCGTTGAGGGGAGCACGACGGGGACGTGCCGGCGTGGCGAGGTCGGGCGTCTGGTGCGTCGAACGCAGGTGGCTAGCCTCCGTAGCAGTTGATCTTGCTTCCTCTCGTACGTGTGCATCCAGCCAACTCCAGGACTCAATCAACGTGCTTCAAGTTTTGTACTTGTGTCCAAGAATCAATCAACAGGCTGGTGATGCGTGCGTGCGCTGCGGCCGCTGGATGCGTTCGTGCGTGCCGACGCCGGCGGCAGGATGCGTCGTGCTGGCATGCAGGAAATAGCTTGGCGAGAAGCGTGGGGCGGCGGCGGCGGCGGCGAACCCTAGCGGGAGGAGACAGTGGAGACGACGCGTCTCGCTGGGTTGGGCTGGTTGCGCTCCTCTGCTGGGCTGCGTGATTGCGTCGCGTCCTGGGCTTCGGCTTCGGACGAGCCACCAAGCTGGACCGGGCCAAAACAGGCTCGGCTCGGTTGGCCAACGGGCCCATTTCACGTGGCTCGGCTCGGCCTATTTAGCTCTCGGGTTGAGCTGAGTCGGGCCGAGCTGGAGCGAGCTCCGAGCCGAGCCCATTAGCCCGTTCGGACGTCCAGCCCTACTAACTGACTCCCGGAACGCGTAGAATTTTGTTCCAAACATTGTCGCCTGCCCACAGAACCCCTCGCCTTTCCTGGGTCGCCCCCGCACGGCGACCAGGGGGAATCCTAGCACCGCCAAGCCCTCGGCCTTATCTCCCACCTCTCCTGCCCGCGCCGCCGGGCAAAGCCCGGGTGGCGTCGGCGGTGGCGGGATCTCTCCTCCCCGTAGCGGCCGGACCTGGCGCGGGTCGCGTTCGGCGGCAGTTGGCGGCGCATTGGCGACGGGGCGCGGTGAGGGCTCGGCGGCGGAGCTGCTCCCCGGTGGTCGCGGGAAGGGGGGTTGTTCTGTGCGCGCCTATGGTGGCCGTGGTCGATCTCCTTCAGATCTGACCGTCGGTGCCTCGGGCGGCGCGGGGATCTCGGGGCGGCGGCCTCGAATGGGGGGACGCGGTGCGGACTGCCTGGCGGGCGGCACCTGCGGGTGCAGATGGGGCGGCGTGGACGCGGCGACGCTACGGCGGCTCCTCGATGGCCGCTCGGAGTTCCATGGGAGGCATCGTCTCCGACTCGATCTACTTAGGTTCGTGCTGGCTACGGTAGCGACTACGGTCGACGCCAATATTGCCTGGACGGATCTAACGGGTGGGCATGGATCCGGGGGAAACTCCATGCCGTCGTGGCGGCCGCACCAAAGTCGACGCCCTCGGCGCCGATTACCTTATTGGATGCTTCGGTCTGGATCATACGCCCCCACCTCTGCCATGAGCGCAGGCGAAAGCCTCTGTTCCTCTGTTTGGGCGACGATGGCACTTTGGTGTCGTGTTCCTTCCTGAAGGCGTCGGCCGAGGACTGCTCGGGGTGGTGGAGTTGCTGGTAGTTCAGAGTCGACGCGAGATGGCATGTAGGTGGAGCGGTGTGGCATCAACAGTATCATCGACGGTGGGTCTCGGCGGCAGGGCGCAGTCGAGTCTCGGCGTCCGATGCGCGGAGATGGACTCGCGCAGGAGGAGGAAGCTGTCTGGGGTCGTGGTGGCATCGACGGTAGCTAGACCGTGCAAGGTAGATGCAACAGTACAACTCTGAAGATGGATTGGTGGCAGGTGGCTGCGGCGGCCTCATACCCGGCAGGCCTCCTGGGTGAGGAGTGCGCCGGACTGGTAGGTGCCCCATACCCGGCAGGCGTCCTGGTTGGGACCTTAGGTCTTAGATGTTTAGGTTTGGCTGCGATGTCTGTTTGGTATTAGGCCCAGACTATCAGCGCCCCTTCATCGATTGGATAGGTGTAGCGGAAGTTGTTGCTTAGACGGTGGCTTTAGTCTTGCTGTTGTATGACTTTGTAAGGTCTTGTAAGAATAATTAATAAAGTGGCGTATGCATCACCCAGATGCAGAGGCCAGGGTCATCCTCCTTTTCAAAAGAAAAACATTGTCCCCTGCCGGGTGCTGTCGAAGCAAACAATCGGAATGTCAAATATAAGAATTCATGTTTTTGCGTTGCTTATAATTCAAATACATGGTTTGGTCGTCAAATTGTCATTGCGCACAGGCCCTGGATGTTAGGATTTATATATGCGATTAGTTCACAGCAGAAAACGGGAGGAAAATATATGTTATACGTATTTTTAGGGTAATCTTTTTTAGAAAGAAGGTTTGCCCCTGCATTGAATGATACAGAGAGCCATACATTTTTATTAGTCAAAATCCAAGAGCCGAACAAAGTCGGCATTTGAGAAAAATCAAGGGTCCATGCCGATAAAAAGATAAAAGGTAAAAAAAAAACAAAAAATACATAACTTCTAGGCTAAGCCTTCAAGAAGGAATTGTCACACGTGCGCTAATGATGACGAGTCCAACCCAACATCAATCTCGGAATTTTCAACCCCAAAGCCAAGTTTTGATCCACCGCCTTCAACAAGGACACGACACAAGCGTGCGTCGACATACCTGATCAGAGATATGATGTTTCGAGTGGACTGCACATGTTCGTCCTTGAAGTCGTCTTTACTGTCAACACTTGTCCAGATACTGCAGGTAGAGAAAAATCGAAGACAAAGACGTCCCATACTACCATGCCTTCAGTCACTAGTCACCGTCGAATCACTTCCAATCTAGCAACAACAACCAAAAATATGACACCTCCGTCAGAGTCACAATGTAATACCTACCAACAACAGGCATGACTCGACGAGTCCGCATGACACGCCGTGCATAGCAATAACCGGCGACTTCACCTGTCGGTGACAAGCATGGCTTGACACCTCTGAAAGGGAAGCATGTGTCACACCCCGAGCCGCAACGAATCGGGTCCATTGGTGGAGGGGATTCCCCATATCGCAGCGAGCTTCAAAGAGTCGTCACCACCTCAAAACCAAGCCTCTGCGTCACCCACACGACTATGGAGGCCGCCGTCGTTGAAGAAACAGGGCCGTCGCCCAATGTTGAACTCCTCCATCGCCATCGGATGAAGTCATATCGAGTAGATTGCGACTAGATCAGCTGTGGCTTGACCTGCCACTGCACTGCCACGCAACAACCGCAGGCAGTCGCCACCATCCTGCTGTAAGCCACTGTCAGCCTGCTCTGTAGGTCCTTCAGCCGAGGAACCGAGCCGCAACGGCATCTAGACCATCGCCGGGCTAGCACCGGCTGCCCTCATAGTCGCCACCACGTGGCTACCTGAATCAAATTATCCCATCTTCGAATGGGATGATATCTATATGTAAATTATTTATGTTTTTAGAGGATTTTCTCATTATTCTAACCAACAAAAATTTGTTCATTTTCTTTATTATGTCCGGGGAAAAATATAATGGATTTTCCAAAGTCCTAAAAAATTCTTATCAAACTCTAAAATAATGATATCTTATAATATAGGACTCTTAAAATGTTGATTTGAGTTGAACAATCCCGTGCTACCACCTCTCAATGGTTGCATCTAGATACCATAAGGTCCCACGCTTCTGCTTGTTACAGTATGACCTCATACGGATCCATCTTATAGTGTGGAAAATAACTAACGATTTATTATGAAAATTCACTCTGTTAAAAATACAATCATTACGACAATTTCAAAGAGCTGAAAGTAAAGCACAAACACCCATGCGGATGGGTCGTTTAGTTTTAGCCTCAAGCCCCCTTTGCCTACAGACATATCCTATTATTGGACCGCAATCTAAACCGGTTGTTTGTATTCCGTGCTACGACCTCCCACTAGTTGCACCTAGATACCATAAGCTCCTGCACTTCCGCATGTGTTGCAGTAATGGCCTCATACGGATCCATCCTATAGCTTGGAAAATAATAAACAAAAATTCTGAAATTTCACTCTTCTAAAAATACAATAATACAATTCCAACCGAAAGTAAAGTACAAACACCTATTTAACTGAAGCCCCAGCCCCCGCCCCCAAAAAAAACAATTACAAACATATTATCTATATTGGTGGGCAGAGGTAAGCTGAATGCCACATGAATCATACGCCATAAGATAGTAGCAAACGGGCAAAAAAATAAGCAAATAAAACATTGTTTCGTCCTGATCACAGAAACAACATTTCTTACTATGTTACCATCTCCGTTTTGCGAGACTATCTTTAGTAAGAATCACTCCCCTATGAACAAACCACATGAAAGTATTAATCTTGAGTTGTAATTTTGTTTTCCAAATTTTGTTTGAATGGAAGATCAAACAAGAGTTAATTAAATCCATATACACAGATTTCTCACAGAGAAACCGAGAAGGTGTCAACTTACAATGGAATGCGTCCGGTTTTTTGTTAGGATGATCCATATCAACCTTCATACTAAATGGACCCATGCAGTTCATTTATCCTCGATAAATGCTCTTCTGAACTGGATATTTAATGAATTTGATCACAAAACTATGCTAAGATAGTCTTGCCCTCTTTGGAAAATATTGTAAAGAGAGGGGTACCGTATGGATTAAATTAATAACCCGATCACACATAGTGTATTTATCTTTATGTTTGTAGCATCTATTCCACATGGGTTCAGCTACCTCCAGGTCATGAGAGCACCAAGTCTGGTGCCCTGATAAGTGATGTAATTGATATCTGAGACCTCATGCCAATAGCTACATCCACCATCAATAAAAGGACACCCATTTATCGTGTTTTCCCTAAAAAATCTCCACTCATGTATCAGCTGGAATGTACTCGCATCACCCATATTCTGAAGCACACCGGGAGTTTCATATCCTTTGCAATTTTTAGCTTTATAATCGGTCAAATAGAAGAAACTAATAGTCCAATTGCTGAAAATAATTGGATGGAGTTTCTTCGTAGACTCTTAGACGTAGGAGTCGGAGGCACCAAGAAGTTAGATCCTGCTTTAACGAGCGCAGCAGGATTGCTCGTCCGGCTCTTGTTGATTTGGACTGAAGCTAAGCTGAGTCGTCTCTTGTGGGTGAGGGCGACATATGCTCCTGGGTTACTGCCTAGTGGGTTATTTGCCTTTTGGGCACGGGTGGGCTGTCGCGATGTCTCTGAAGCATGTACATGTATATTTTTTTGTCAGGGGCCCGTTTGAATTTGGTTTGAATTAATAAAGCATGGGGATCTCTCAACAAAAACCAATATATATAATTTTTTGGAAGAAATTTTTGGGCGTACATCTGTACACCTATGGCCTGTGCTGGATCTGCACCTGTCCCCTATGCGGAAAAAGAACTAACTTTATTAGTAATAAAAACTGGGATATTTGTAAACTTTGTTAAAGAAGTTAAAGTTTCAAAGGATGATTTTGCGGAAAATTCTCTTCTGGCTTTGAAAACAATACCAAGAACCCTGCTAAAATTGCACAAGAACACAAGTTTTGAGGCAAATGTATGGTACATAAGGATTCTCTACCTTATGATTCATCCGTATACAAACAAAATATAAGGCTGTACTATTAGCACAGTCCAATATAAATTTGATTTAATAAGTGTCAAGTAGGCGAGAAAGTAGGCAAGAGGTGCTATGTGCGCTTGCCCTTGTGTCACTTTCTTCAGGTACGATGGTGGACTTCGACTGATTGATCGCAAGGAGTCGTGCTGGTAGGTGCCGCTGCACGTAGGATCCATGAACTTATGTTCCGTTTGATTCCCTGGTCTATTTGAAAGTTTTGAGTTCAGGACAATAATGCTTGGCTGGTAGGCTATTGTGGTCCTCTATTGCATCGGGGACGGCAAGGGACTGACTGTTGCGATGCTCCTTTGGATCCAAGTTCAGGTGTGCAAGTCCAAGGTTCATGGTAGGTATTTTGAATCTGGACAAATTTTCTACAGCTGTTAGAATCCGCTGGCTTTGGGCAGAGTGGTTGGATCCGTTCAAGCCTTGGGTTCATCTGGAAAACCACTGTGATGAGAATGATAAAGACATCTTCACGGCCACCAACAAGGTGTTGGTTGGTAATGGCCTTCGTGCCTCTTTCTGGGAATCTACATGGCTGGATGGGATCAGGCCCAAAGACATTGCACCACATACTTTTGAGATATCCAAGAAAAGGGGCTGTTCGGTCCACAAAGCTTTGCAGGACAACTTCTAGGTCTCCAAAGTTAATACCGCTGAAATCACCAATGTTAGTCATCTTACTAAGTTCGTCAACCTATGGGAGAAGCTTTCATGTGTTCATCTAAACCCCGATGTGCCAGATTCCATTTCTTGGAGGCTCTCTAATGATGGCCTTTATTCGGTGGCGACGGCCTACAAAGCTCAATTCATTGGTTTGGTTGGCACGGCAATGCCCTTGATGGTGTCGAAGAATTGGGCTCCCCCCAGATGCAAGTTCTTCACCTGGCTTGTTACCAATAATAGGATTCGGACAATGGACATGCTACATCGTTGGGGATAGCTTGCACCTTTGCCCCCCTATGCCGGTGGGGGTGATTGTTGCTAAAACTAAAGAGGAGGCTTCCATGTGGTGCCTTGTAGGGGCCAAATTTTTGAGTAATGTAATGCCGCGAGAGAAATGCTTTGTAATTCAGCATTCGGCCAAACCTCCTAAATCTTCTTCTTAATTAATAAAAATGGCAAATCTTTTGCCTTGATTCAAAAGAAAAAACAAGTTCATGATACCCAGTAACATGCAGGAACGCAAGTCTTCAAGAAAAACATAATTTAGTTCGTACACCATTTGTTGTCGTTCTGCCACATACATGGCAGGGAGACAGACTAACAAGGTTCACTGTGAACATAGATTCATTGGCGGGACATTTCAGGGAAAGCCAAGCACTTTCCAGATCCTGAAGAGTGAAGATGCTACCAAACTTCTGTTCCCAAACCGATCGAACAACAACAGGTAATACAGTGATGGACGATGGACTGCGTGGCCCATCTACGGTGTTCATTGCTCTCCTTCTATTATGTTCTTCAGGGGAATTGTTTTTGTTCCCAGAATAATCAGTCGGTTCATTGGACTGGGTCATGAGTCAACAACGATAGTTTAAGTGTCTACACTTTCTTCATCAATTTGAACACCATTGACCTCGACTTTGACCAGTGTCAGAGTTTCTTTGATGGTCAGGGACACGCCTTGTTTTTAGTTTACTTAACAAATTAAATTGGAAAATGCCAAGCACGCCATGCCGTCCATTCCTCCCAATTTTATTTAATTAACGCGCTATTTTACCAATCATAATACCCAAGGGGGGAATGACATAATCAGCTCCAGGAAAATAAACAAATTTGATGTCAGAAATCATAGGAGCCACTTACCAGGAAATAGGAACGAAAGCACATCATCATGCACGTGGGCGTATGTAGTGCATTACTAGGTATATATGGAAAAACATATGGCTAATAACATGTCCTTTGCTGCTGCTTTCCATATGTGGCTGCCTTTATTCTCCTACAAGCCTGGCGGCATCTTCTACTCTCCCTCCTCTTCTAATTGGAGATGGTGAAATGATTGTTCAGCCACTCCACGATGTATACTTAAACAAGAAGAGACCAAAGGGAGGGTACATTGTTGGTAGAAAAGAGGAAGCCAGAATTGGATTGGGGACAAATTGCAAGGTGCCACCAAGGATAGGCAATGATGAGCACCGAAAAGTTGATTAGATCTCAGCCTGAAGGTGATTGTCCGCCGAAAGTCCTAATTATTTGAGATTGATGCCACCTGTTATGCAGTATCAAGTGGTTAATTTCTAGTTTGTGCTCGCCCAAGATCTTCATCGGCAATCCTATGTAAATAAGATCATCTGCTGTGGAGATCAAACAATTGGATTTTCCATGATGGGAATTTCTTTTGCATATTCCATGCAACACGAATTGGATCGAATTTTGGTTAGGGATCTCCTGTGCCAAACTACAAAAGGCTGGAGTAATATTCTCTAAAAGAGAAGTTGTCCCTTATTTCAAATAGTGCAGTGCTTCCCAAACTCTATCTTGAGTTAATTTATTAAACAAACTTGTGCGATTATTCTCAAAAAATGTTTTTAAACACAAGCATAAAGCCACTTTGTGGATGTGTATTATAAAAGCTTGTGACCACTTGTAAAATTACTAGGATACAGATGATCACTTTATCGAAAAAGGCTTTCGCCCCGCTTTATAAATAAAGCAAACCGCCAGGAGCACATACAAGACTAGTTCAACACACACACCCAAGTCACACAAATAAGGTCCAGAGGTTCTGCTGAGGGCACAGCTCAACAAGCCCAGAAACGCAACACAACATAAAAAGACAGCTCAGCCAGGGCCAAGGCCGTAGCCGGAGCTGGATAGCAACACACGACTAATCAGGCTCAGGAGGAGGCGGCGGAAGGGGCGGCAACAGACGGACGGCCATCGAGCGGAGGTCGGCGATGAAGGCGGAGATGGCGTCCCGGTCCCGAGGGCGGCTAAGCGGCCGCCAGAGCTGCAAGTAACCAGACAATTTGTAGAGGGCGTCAGTAGAGTGACGGAGAGGGGAGCGCTGAATCACAAGTTTATTGCCAATGGTCCAAACGTCCACGCAAGAACCCCAATCTCAAGCCACCTAATGTGGCGAGATGGAGGCGGGGAGGCCTGTAGTTCGGCGAAGAGGTCGTGGAAGTTGGAGTGGCACCAATTCCCGCCAATTGCCTCCCTAAAGCAGCTCCGCATTTAACCGCTGCAGACACACAGGAGAAGAAAATGTGGTTCGAGTCTTCGGGGGAATCACAAAGGGGGCAAATGCCAGAGCCCAGGCCATTGCGCTTGCTGATCTCAACACCCGACGGAAGCCGACCGCGGATCCACTGCCACATGAAGATCCTGATTTTAAGGGGCAGTCGAATAGACCAAACCGCTGAAGGGGCGGAGGAGGGCGATAGCCGCATAGAGGACTTGGTGGAGAATTGTCCCGAAGGCTCAAGGTGCCACCGAACCTCATCCGGGCCAACATCGACGATCCGGTTCATGGAGCGCAATACAATCAAGCAGCTCATGCCGGTGACCACTTCCGGAGGCCAAAATGGCCTCCGGAACGCAGGCGCCCTAAGTCAATAAGGGCCTGCTGAATCGAGATTGTAGGCGACTGCGATGGAGAAGAGGTCGGGAAAGCGGGCAGCAAAGGGGGCGTCCCCAGCCTAGCGGTCAAACCAGAACAAGGTCGCCGCTCCGGAACCAACCGAGATGGAGGTCCCAATGCGGAGGACGGGAATCAGCTGGATGACCGACCGCTGTAATCGGGACCCGCCCGACCGCTGGCAGAAGGCCAAAAGGGTTGACCACGCAGGTATTTGTTCCGGATGATGTCTAACCACAAACCGCCATGTCCATGAGAGATGCGCCAGAGCCAGCGGGAAAGGAGGGCAACGTTCATGCGCTTAGAGCACATGATGCCAAGGCCTCCCTGGTCCCGAGGTTTGTAGATGTTGGGCCAACTAACCATATGATACTTATGCCTGTTATTGTCTCCCGCCCAATAGAAGCGAGATTGAATTATAGCAATCTCGTGATGGAGGGTCTCGTGGAGACTGTAGAAGCTCATAAGGAATATGAGGAGACTAGAGAGCGAGGAGTTGATGAGGATTGTCCGGGCCGCCTTCGAGAGCCATCGACCTTGCCACGGCTCCATTCGCGTTTGCAACTTGGAGACTGTAGGGCGAAGGTCCGCCAAAGTGAGCCGGGAGTCACTAATGGGCGTTCCCAAGTATGTCGTTGGGAAGGAGCCCATGCGGCAGTTGAGGCGGTTGGCAGTGCCGAGGGCCTCAGCCGGAGAGTAGCCCATCACCATCACATCGCTTTTGTCGAAGTTGATCTTGAGACCAGACATTTGCTGGAAGCAGAGGAGGAGGAATTTCAGACTAGCGATGTCCGCATCCGAGCCTTCGACCATGATGATGGGGTCGTCGGCGTCTTGGAAGCAGGAGATGCAGTGCCACGGTCGGTGAGGTGATCCCACGAATATGACCAGCAGCCTTGGCCTTGTCCAGGATGGCCGCAAGAGCATCAACCACCATATTAAACAAGAACGGGTAAAAAGGGTCACCTGTCTCACCCCACGTAACGTGGGGAAGTAGGGACCAATCTCCCGTTGATGTTAACGGCCGCGGCGCCCACACGAAACCATCTGCATCACCCGAGTTACCCAACGGTCATCGAAGCCTTTTCGCAGAAGAACTTCCGAAGGAAGGGCCAACTAACAGTGTCATAGGCCTTATGGAAATCGATCTTCAGAAAGACCGCTTTGAGGTGCTTGGAGCGGACTTCATGGAGGATTTCGTGGAGGACCAACACCCCATCCAGAATATACCGGCCTTGGATGAAGGCCGATTGGTTGGGGTGGGTAATACGGTCGGCAAGCAGGGTCACCCTATTGGTGTACCCTTTAGCAAGAATCCGGAAGATCACGTTAATCACCGTGATAGGGCGGAACTGGCGAATGTCAGAAGCACCAGGAACCTTGGGGATGAGCGAGATCGTCCCGTAGTTCAGGCGTCCGAGATCGATGGATCCGACGTAGAACTCGTCAAAGATAGCCATGATCTCCGGCTTAATCACATTCCAGAAGCTCTGGAAGAACTTAACTGGAAGACCATCCGGGCCAGGGGCCGAGGATGAGTTCATGCCCTTGATGGCCGCCCAGACTTCGTCCTCAGAGAAGGGGGCCGTAAGGGCTGCGTTCTCAGAAGCGGAGACAAGTTGGCGACCAGACCAACAGTGATGGGCTAGGGATAAGCCGCTCCGAGGAGCGGCGGTGAACAAGGACCTATAGAAGCCGTCGACGTGGGACCTAATGTCCCATGGGATTGCAGGAGAACCGAGCCATCCCAAAGAAGGGGGGTGGTGTTGCTCCTGCGACGACCATTCACGATGGCTTGGAAGTAAGCCGTATTCGCGTCACCCTTCAGGACCCATTTCTGAGCACCACGCAACCGCCAGTAAGCCTCTTCATTCGTGTAGATGATAGAGAGCTGGTCCTCCAAGTCGTAGCTGGAAAGCCACTCCTCTGGGGAGAGGTCGTGCGCGTCGGCCCGAAGATCCATGTCTTGGATCACGGACAAAAGAGCCTTCTTACGCTCGTGGAGGTCGCGCCCCAGGTTGGCGCCCCATCCTTTCATGAACTGTCGGCCCCATTTGGCGCAGCTGTGCCAGGAGTTGACAGCAGAAGGCGGGCGAGCAGGGGACATGGAGAGAGCCCGAGTCTCCACCCACCGGGCACCGACCGCGTCAATGAAGCCAGGTTGGGACAGCCAAAAGGTCTCAAACCGGAAGCGGGGGGAACCGGGGCGTTCATTAGCGTAAGAGAGAAGGAGGGGCGTGGTCAGATCCAATCCGGGTGATGGCCGGAGGAGGCGAGGGAGCAGCGGAGGTCCCATTCCGGGGAAACTAGGACCCGGTCCAGAACGGACTGGGTCGGGGCAGCCTGACGGTTGGTCCAAGTGAACCTGGAACCAACCCGGTCGATCTCACGGAGGCCAAGATCAGCAATGCATTCGTTGAACATTTGCATAAGGCCGAAGTTGACGTTGGCATTGCTCTTGTCCTCCGCGCACCTAAGGAGTTTAAAATCACCCCCTACAACAACAGACAGCGATGTCGTCGACACCTTCCAGTGAAGCTCCTCGAGGAAGGAAGCGGATCGGCTGTTATCGGCAGGACCGTAGACAATAATGACCTCCCATTTGAAGTTCAGGGAGTGCTCGAAAAGCTCCATGCTAACGAAGAACTGGCCCCGGTCCATACTACCCACCTCGAATGTGGCATCCTTCACACCTAACATGATGCCACCAGAATGGCCCGCGGTCCCACTAGACGGGAGCCAATGCCAGGCGAAAAGGTGGGAGCTCAGGCGGTCAAGCTCCGGAAGGGAGAACTCCGTACACATGGTCTCTTGGATGGCCACAATGTCAATGTGCTCGTCATGAATGTACTCGATGAGTTGGCGGCGGCGGCCATCATGGCCGAAGCCGCGGATGTTCCAGAAGAGGGCACGCATCACACAGCCATTGAGGGGCTGCTTGACCCCAAGACACGAGATGCGCTTTGCGCGCGAAGAGCAGCCGTCCGAGATCGGGTACGACCCCGAAGCTCGGTAACGGACAGGGGGGGATTCCACCAATCCGACGAGGAGGAGGCGGTCTTGGGTCCACTGACTCGGACGACGAGTCAGGAGGCAAGAGCAGGGCTACTCTAGCAGCAGCCAGCCTACCGTCGAGGATCTCGCGGGCCCTAATGGCCTCGATCTAGGCTAAGGGGGAGCCGACCTCCCCCCTAAATATGATCGCGGAGTCAGTCGCGATCTCACAAGGTTCCCAAGAGGGATCGACTCGAGAGCAGAGAAGGAACAAGTAGCTGCCGAGGGAGGGACTGAAGGGGTACCTGGCTCCAGGTTCCGTGCAGCGGCACGAAGCTCATCCCCCTCGCGGATGGGTAGCACCGGGCAGCCCTTCGGGCGTGCCGCGTCTAGCCGAGCACTCCGACGAGAGGCAGTCGCCGGAGAGGATGCCGAACGGGGGCGCCGAGAGAAGGCCACGACGCGAGGAGGCGGAGGGGGAGCAGCCAGGGGGGTGAACACCTGGGACTCCTGATCCAAGCCAGAGCCCGCAGCGGGGAGAGTCTGAAGAGCCGGGTTCGGAGAAGAAGGCGGCGATGGCATCGGTGTTGGGGAATACGGAGGTGAGGCCGAGTCGATAGCAGATTCTTTGACCGGGAAAAATAAGTTTCAGCTCGTTCCCACAACCTGCAACACGCATCGAGGCGTGGCGAGGCAGGCGGCGGAGGAGGAGCGCGCATGTACCACTCCCTTTCCCAAGCTCCCAATGGCAAGTGGTAGAGAACCCTTTATAAAGGGGTCTCAACTCTCCTTAACTAGAAATGTGGTACTAAACTTCCCACCATCTGCCATATCCCACATGGGCCTCAAGATTAATCAGGATCCATTGTTCATATGGGCCTAAAGCCCATCTATGATTCAACATCCCTCACCAGATCTTGAGGCACATAAGTTTGTCAACTGTTCCAAACAATGTTTGATATATCAGAAATTTTAGTGGAGACTGTTAAGTTGAACTTCCATCTAGAGCAATAGGATTAGTCTTCTTCATAACTGAACAATGGACTATGCCTTGAATTGTCAGTTTGGTGCAGAAGTTTCGCCTATTGTCATCTGATACGTGGTTGCCGAAGGCTAAACCCCACGGATGGAGCTTATTAGTCATACTCCTTACCTTCTCTTCAGCTTCCTAGAGATTACCCAATCTTATGGACTGTGACCAACAGTCAGCCTCACATAGGTGTGTTCCTTCAAAGAATGCTATGTAGGTTAGCATCTTGCTTACACGAGCTTTGGAACACATAAAGACAAAAGTCGGCCTGCCTTACAGAACTGAGAGTATTATTGCATCCCCAATGGAGTGGGTTAATTAAGGATACTCTCCTCAATTAACCGCTAGATTGTTTTCCCAGGTCCTAATTCACGGGATCTCCGATCACATAGGCTGGGTTACCCCCATGGCAACTTACAAGGGTCTCATACCCATCTCCCTCGATGCATTTTTTATCACAATCTATGATAGCCATTTCGTGAAAGGATCCGCCATATTCTTAGCCGTCTGGATGTAATACGATGTTATCACTCCGGAGTTTCTATAATGCCGGACGGATTTCAATCTTCTTCTTATGTGCTTTGTGGATTTCAAGTTGTCCTTTGAACTCTTAGCATTGGCAATCACAGTTTGATTGTCACAGTTCATAAGGATAGGTGGTACTGGTTTATCAACCACTAGCAAATCCATCAAAAGCTCTCGAAGCTGTTCTGCTTCGTTGCATGATGTGACTAATGCTGTGAGTTCTGCTTCCATAGTCGATCTCATTAAGATTGACTGATTGCAAGACTTCCAGGAAACAGCACCACCACCAAGTGTGAAGGCATACCAACTTGTGTCTTTCATCTCATCGACATCAGATATCCAATTCGAATCACTATACCCCTCAAGTACCGTCGGGTACCCAGAATAGTGAATTCCACAGTTCACGGTACCTTGTAAATAACGCATCACTCGCTCAACGACATGCCAATGTGCATCTCCCGGATTGGAAACTAACAGGCTCAATATGCACACAATAAATGAGATGTCAGGTCGAGTAGCACAAGCTAGGTACATCAGTGAACCAACCACTTGAGAATATCTCAATTGATCTACGGTCGTGCCTTTGAACTTTCAAATCCGCATGCTAGGATCATATGGTCTTGCAGAAGTTTTGCATTCCGAATATCCAAAATGGCTCAAAATCTTCTCAACATAGTGGGATTGCAAAGTGTAATCACCCTCAGGATTTCTCAGTAGCTTGATGTTCAAGATAACATCAGCCACGCTCAGGTCTTTCATCTCAAAGTTATGAGATAGAACGGCCTTGGCCTCCTCAATGACTTTGAGGTGGGTCCCAAATATCAGTATGTCATCGACATACAGACACAATATAACTCCTTCGCCCTCACCATAGCGATAGTATACACAGTTGTCAGCTTTGTTAACAACAAAACTAGCAGATGTCAAAGTTGTATATAACTTATCATGCCATTTCTTAGGTGCTTGTTTCAGGCCATACAAAGATTTCACTAGCTTGCACACCTTTGTTTCCGTACCATTTACTACAAAGCCATCTACTGTTGCATGTAAATTTCCTCGTCTATATCTCGGTTAAGGAAAGATGTCTTAACGTCCATCTGATGAACGAGAAGACCATGCGAGGCACCCATAGCGAGTAACACTCGAATGGTTGTTAGTATAGCCACAAATGAGTAAATATTGAGGAAATCTTCTTCTTCTTTCTTCATATAGCCCTTGTCCACAAGCTTAGCCTTGTACTTCTCAACGGTACCATAGGTCCTAAGCTTCCTTTTGAACACCCACTTACATCCCAATGGTCGGCAACCATAAGGACGATCAGTGATCTCCCATGCCCCGTTAGCCAAGATGGAATCCATCTCGCTACGGACAACATCCTTCCAGTAGTCAGCATCCGGAGATGCATAAGCTTCTGAAATAGAATTGGGAGTGTCATCATCCATGAGGTACACAAGAAAATCATCACCAAAAGACTTTGCAGGCCTCTATTTCTTGCCCCTAATAGGAGCTTCCTGGTCATCCCCCCCCTAGAATTTTCATCACTTTTGTGTTCATAGTATTCCATCGAAATGGCATGTTCAACAGTCTCATCAGATTCCAGTATAGAGCTGCTTTGCACATCTTTCATGGGGGAAATATCCTCAAAGAATGTAGCATCCTTACACTCTATTATTGTATCGACCTTATCGACCTTTTGGTCAGGTACCTCAGATTTCACTACTAGAAATATATAGCCAACGCTATTCTTAGTGTAGCCCAAATTAATGCAGTCCATAGTCATTGGTCGAAGCTTACGCTTTTTGGGGATCGACACGTCGAATTTCGCCAAACAGCCCCAAGTGCGCAAGTAAGAGAGTGTAGTTCTTTTCTTTTCCCATTGCTCATAGGAAGTAGTCTCATTATCCTTCGTGGGAACCTTATTCACGATATGAAATGGTGCCAATACAGCCTCCCCCCACCATGTCTTAGATAAACCCGATGTATCTAACATGGTGCTAACCAAATCTGTTAGAGTACAGTTTTTCCGTTTAGCAAGCCCAATTGACTAGGTTGAATAGGAAAGTGTCCTCTAATGAATAATACCATGTTCCGCACAGAATAAATCGAACTCATTAGAAAAGTACTCTCCACCATGATCAGACCAGACTCGTTTAATCTTATTCTCAGGTTGGTTCTCAACTTCAGCCTTATACATTTTAAAGTAGTGTAGAGCCTCATCCTTAGTATTTAACAAATGAGAGGCGATTTCCTATGCATGGTGGTGGCTATGCACGCATGGTGGCGGCTACACACCCTTTGGCATAAGTTCATTTTTAATATATAAGAGGTGTCGAGTTTCTTATGGCATTGACACAAGGGCATTTTTTATTGTATAGAAATGACTTTTTCTCACTTAACTTTGTCTTTTTTATTTCCTTTTTTGATACAAGTGCCTTTTCATTGTGTATAAAAGGACTTTTCTCACTTCTCTCAATCTTTTTGCTTATTTTTTGGCATAATTGCATTTTTATTTTCTGGATGGTCAAAAGTCATGATATTTTCGTTATAGAGTTAATTTTCTTAGTCCAATTTTTTTTCCAAAATAATTAGGTAAAAACTGGGGTCGTGCATAGCTACCACCATGGGTAGCTAATTATTTCTATTTAACAAATACACATAGCAGAATCTAGTGGAATCATCAATCAACGTCATTAATTATTTCTTTCCACCTTTAGTCAACACACCATTCATCTCACAGAGATCTGAATGCATGAGCTCTAGTGGTGCCAGGTGTCTCTCCTTCGCAGGCTTGTGAGGCTTACGAGGTTGCTTAGCTTGCAACACGCATGGCGCTTAGAGCCTTTGCCTAAGTGAAACTCGGGATTAAATCCATGTTAGTTAGCTGCGTCATACAACTGAAATTTTTGTGACAAAGACGGGAATGTCGAACCTCACATTCATTCACATTAGAATGAATATGGTTCACAACTTTATTACAAAAATCCTCTAGGGAAAGGCGAAACAAAGAACCACAATCATATCCTTTTCCAATAAATAGTCCATACCGGGATAAGACTACTTTGTTGGACTCATATACTAGCTTAGACCCTTCTTTACATAGAAGGGAGCCACTAATGAGATTCTTTTTGATGGCGGGGGCATGTTGCATGTTATTCAGTTGCATGGCCTTTTTCGAAATAAACTTTAGATCTACAGTGTCAACACCATGAACAGAAGCATGCGAGCCATTCCCCATCAGGACGGAGCAATCTCGCGCGACCTGGTAGGAAGAAAACAAAGACACATCAGCACACACATGAATATTTGCCCTTGTGTCAACCCACCAATCGGTGAACTGACAAACTGAAAATATTGGCCCTAGATGCCGCATCATTGTTGCTCAGAGTGACATTGACAGACTTAGAGTCCTATCATGGCTTCTTGTACTTGTTTGGGCACTTTTCTGGCTTTAAATGCTGGTGTTTCATTATTATTGTATGAGAAGTGTGCTTGATAATACTCTTCGTCTCATTTTGAATCGGGAAAACAACAGTAGAATGCTTCATGTGGAAACAACACATTGACATTATTACCTAGGGATGAGTTAATTAAAGAGCATTTCCAGAATTTTGTACTCCCTCCATTACCTAATATAAGACATTTTAGCTTTGTTCTTGATTTGTATGTATCGACACGATCTAGTATGTATGTTTACTCAGTGTAGATGTATGTAGTCAATATGAAAATAGCTAAAGGTCCTTATAATAGTGAATGGAGGGAGTAGCAGTAGAGCAGAGTACAATTAGTGAATTTCAACCCTAGAAGTGTCGCCTGCCAACCGTGGCCAGACGACATACTAATTTCTTTTGATATAGTTCATAAAAAGACCAACAATTTCATGAGTTGCCCAATGGTTTTTCTAAAAAATAGCCATCAGCCGGAAAAAGCACATGTAGGGTGTCTACCTCAAAGCCAGTAAGTAACCAAGTTTGGTGACCCTGCCACATGATATTTATTTTTCGCATGTGGACATGTTTATGTTGCTCATGCCTAAATCATCATTGATGATGGAGACTTCCCCATGCCTCCAAGTCCTATGAAAAAACATTCATTTGAGCTTCTCGAAATACTATGTTATTATTGATCCACTTGGAAGATAAGAAGAACTTATCTAAATTTTGACCACCACGTACCATACAACAGCTTCGAACGAGATATTAGGTGGTGGTATGTGTAGCCCCTGTCAAGAGGGGGATACTAGGTGTGTGCTGGGGCGGGGCAAGGGGGTGGATGTGATCTAGTGTGAGGACATCGCTTTTTGATTTTAGGGGAGGACATCGCCTTATATGATGGGGATGCATGAACCGTTGGGTTAGAGTATTGGGTATGGTATTGTGCCTTTGCTGTCACATAAAGACCAAAATAAATCACTATGATGTGTAGCTATATAGTACATACACGTAATAAAAAAGCGAAAGAACTGCCTATATCCATCTACCACAAGTGAATGTAAAAAAAGGCAAATTGACCCCCCTTTGTGTCTATTCTTCGAACTTCTGATTTTAGTCATCCGTCATTGATGCACCATCAACAATTGGCAACAACGCAGCAGTGCACCTTCACAAAATATGTCAGTTAGACACCATGATGGACTACTTTTGGCCTTCCAACTCGCTAACAATCCGACTTTTTCACATGAAAATTTTGAGAAATTCGGGGGCATAGATGTAGAGGGGGGCAACCACCCACTTAGCTGCTGTGTCAGCAAAGAGATCTTTCTGGTCACAAATGGTGATGACCGTGGATGTCCAAAAGAAGGTCCTCAAGGAATGGTAGTGATCAACTGCTTAGAGATTACACGAGACGGTTTTTGGCAAGTTTTTTGCAATCGAACAAACTTAGCTAATGATGGTCGCGTAGTCTGTCTTCCATACGTCTATTGCTCCTTCATCCTCGCCTTTTTCATGGGAATATTCCGGTTGTCCGAACAATCAATCCGTCCACAGGAGTTATTGATGACTTAGTGACATGAGAAAGTGAGGTAGAAAATACCTGTGTCCACGGTTAGTGATGACTTTGTGACATAAGACTGTCAGATGTCTTACCATACGCTTTTACTTAAGACTGTAACTAACTCAGACATCTCTCATATTTCTTAAACTTTTGTTATTTCCATCTCCTGTGGATACATGATGTCATCACCCTCCCCAAAAAACAACAAATATGGCGTGGAATATAAAAGGGTAATCACATGGTTATAAATATTCGTATTCGAGACTTCACAGCAAATTCTGGTTTCTTTGAATGGAGATTAGGGCCAAGCTTTCTATGAATAAACTCAGTATTCCAAGCAGCATATGAGGTGCCAAAAAAATATGTTCTCTACCCTTGTAAAACATTGTGGTTTCAGTGCTTCAGAATAGCTGTGAGATGAGAACAACCCGTCACCCGTGTACACACTTATTGTACACGAGTTTGATTCAGGTACTCCCTCCAATCCATATTAATTGTTGCTGAACTCGGTGACAATTAATATGGATCAGAGGGAGTATCAATTTACTGGAAACAACACCAACTTCAAGCCCTGTAACCGGGTGACTGCAAAACACACAGCGAAGCCTGGAATATCAAGAGAAGAGATGGGGACTCATACAAGGTTCACAATGCTTTCTGTCACTTGATTATTTGATACAAGTAGAAAGAAACCACAGCAAAATTACATGCAAGCAACTACGGAGACCCACTGATAAGGCCTTCCTGGAACTGTGACATGTTCCGCACATCCATGGACAAAAACGTGGAGGCTCTGATCAAAATCCACAGACCCCTATTCCAGGTGCCTTTTCTCATGGCAAGCTTCGGCGCCTCGAGGTCGGCCTTGTGCTGCAGGTAGGTCGGTGTGACGCACCCGATTCAATCGTACACTAATCATACACGCAAATGTGTACGATCAAGATCAGGGACTCACGGGAAGATACCACAACACAACTTTAGACACAAATTAAAATAATACAAGCTTCATATTACAAGCCAGGGGCCTCGATGACTCGAATACAAGCTCGGTACACAAGAGTCAGCGGAAACAACAATATCTGAGTACAGACATAAGTTAAACAAGACTGCCTTAAGATGGCTAGCACAAAAGCAACACGATCGAAGAGGCAAGGCCTCCTGCCTGGGACCTCCTAACTACTCCTGGTCTTCGACGGCCTCCATGTAGTAGTATCTGTTGGCGGTGGCATCTGGCTCCAGGGATCCACCATCTGGTTGCATCAACCAGAAAGAAGAAAGAAGGGGGAAAAGGGGTAGCAAAGCAACCGTCAGTACACATTAAAAGTACTCGCAAGCATCAGATCTATACTAAGTATGCATTGGTATCAGATGGAATGGTTGTATCTGTGGACTGAACTGCAGAATGCCAGAATAGACGGAAAGGCCTAGCCTATCGAAGACTAGCATGTTCAAGTAGCTCCAAGCATCTTGCAGCATGTCGTAACAAGCATGTCGTAACATTAATGCCCAGGGATCCTTCCTCGACTCCCTGCGAGAAAGCAATCCCAGATCCACATATCTCAAGTATCCATTTGTAGTTGTATAAGATCAGGATATCAGTCTGAACGTCCGTTACCGTGGACACGACAATTAATAGATAATCTTCCCTGCAGGGGTGCACCATGTTTTCCAACATGCTTGATTACTCTGGCCGGACACACTTTTCTGGATCAATGCCCGGCCTCGGAAAATCAACACGTCGTAGCCCTACCTAGGCTCAGCAGAGAGGTCCCCGACGGTCTACATCCTAAGCACTCCGGGGTCTGGGCCCATCGCCCGTTGCACTCCGGATCATTGCGTACAGGGTGGGTCCAGGCTCCACCACTACAGGATGGTGCCGGCCCAGCCGTGCCGCACTGCTGAACTAGACGCCTGACAAAGCTTCGGCTGATACTACGTCGTCGAGACCCATAACTATTCTCACGTGGTTGTTGGTGCGTAAAGGCCAAAGGCCAACTCAGAACAAATACCCAAACCATAGTGTATTATTAGCTTGCGGAGACGAGCAGAGACTCACGATCGAAAGTGACTCCGTCGCCACATCTCGTGGACTTACGACAAGGGCCTAGAATGCCCGGCCGTGCCACGTAACCATCTTGCGGGTGCTCTCCGGGCCCGCCCGACATTCACCAAGGCCTCAAGTAAAGTCAATTGTAACCGTGTGTCCAGATATCAAGGGGAAAACCCGAGGAATCACCCCCGGTGGATTCCACTCAATGTAATCATCAAGGTGAACGTAAGAGGAATCACCCTTGAGGTTCACACTTGAGGTGTTGCACGTCAGAGCCGTATCGGGAATGGTGAAAGAGGAAATCACCCTCGATGACCACGACCGAATAGCTACACTACAAAATTATCATCAGGAGTGCATTATGAGGGATCACCCTCGGCACTCGATAGTAGCTCTGCAGAGTCGAGCAACTAAAGGGGCATGATGTGATGTGAGGTGTCGGGCTCTGGTCGTCGATCACGTCGATCGAGGCGTCGATGATGGAGCAGGGGCAACAAGGACAAGTGGGGGTCACTGATGGATCACTAGCCAACCTATACTAAGCAGTTTAGGATAAGCAGGTAAGGTACAATGAGCAGGTTACAAAAGCAGGCTATGCATCCGAATAGGAGCAAACAATAACAGTAGCAAAATCTAATGCAAGCATGAGAGTATAGAATGGGCAATATCGGGATGATCAAAGGGGGGGCTTGCCTGGTTGCTCAGACAAGAAGGAGGGTCGTCGTCGACGTAGTCGATCACAGTGGCATCAGCAGCGGTCTCAAGGTCTACCGGAGAGAAGAGGGGGAAGAAACAGTAAATACACGCAAACATATGCATAACATGACAATAAACGATGCTAGAGGTGTTCTAATACGGCGCTAGGCGATACTGGCAAAGGGGGAAAACATCCGGGAAAGTTTTCCCGAAGTTTGGCATTTTCGGACAGACGAACCGGAGGGGAAAAGTTCCATGCCCGCTGTGCTAGGGGCATGTGACAGATGAACAGAGAGCGTATTTGGATTCGTCTCGTCATTCTGAGCAACTTTCATGTAGTAAGTTTTTCGATCCGAGCTACGGTTTAATTTCTATGATTTTTCGAAGTTTTATTAATATACTGAAATTAATTTTAATACGAAAATAAATGCTAAAATGCTAGGCGCACCCAGCACAGTGTACAAAAAGTGTACCCAGTGGCTGACAGGTGGGCCAGGGGGCCCATGTTGACCAGTCAACGTTTGACTAGTCAGTAGGGGTGGGGCCCCCTGTCATTGTCTCAGCTCACTAATTACTGATTTAACTAACTAATCTAGTTCATTAGATTAATTAATAATAAGTTAATTAACCATTTAATTAATCAACTAATTAATTATTATTTTTTATGTTTTCTTTTCTCTTCTTCTATTTTTTACAGGGGCGGGCCCAGCGGTCAGTACCCTACTAGGGCCAACTGGGCAATGGGCGAAACAGGTGCGGGCGCCCGCCTGCATGGCCACGGGCGTGCGGGCGCTTGAGCGCACCGACGGCCACTGGCTGGCCGGCCGCCGCTTTCCGGCGACGGAAAGCGGTGCGGCGGGGCGCGTTGGGTAGCGGGCGGGGAGGCGGTTGCGACGCGATCGAAAGCGGCGCCGGAGGAAACCAGCGGGCGGCGCAGCAATCGGTGGGCTCGGGTGAGAGTGGACAAAGGCGTGGGTGGCGGCAGGCACGCACCTGGGCACGTCTAGGGAGCGGCTTGCGCGGCCGGGGTGCGTCCGAGGCGCGAGCATGGCCACCGGGCGCGTGCGGGGCGGTGACCGCGAGAGGTGGCCAGAGCGGGTGGGATGCCGGAGGCGACCTACGGCGACGAGGGAAAAGGGAAGCGGGGCGCGGGAGCTCACCGTGTGGGCGCACGGGGGCCCAGTGATGGATTAGTAGCAGCAGCGGCGCGACGTAGACGGGAGGGTGGCGGTGGCCGGAGTCGAAGGCGACAGCGTCGACCCGAGGAAGACGATGAAGGGGATCCAGCGCTGTCGAGCTCCCCGGATCCAAATCGTCAGCGTGGAGGATGTAGAGGAGGATGACGATGCTCGGGGACTAGTCAGAGGGGCTTGGGGACGACGGTGGCCGTGGTTAGCACGGCGGCGCGGCCATGGGCGCGCTCGGGCGCTGCAGATCTGGAGGAGGGAAGAGAGCGAGTGGGAGAGCGAGGGGCAAGTAGGGAGGGGAGCCCAAGGGGGCGCGGCGTCGGCGTCCTTATCCCCTCCGGTGCCTCTAGCGGCGCGGGGCGGTGAGCTGGTCCGTCGGCGACAGCGGGCGCGGTCGGACGAATAGTGGGGAGGTGGCAGCTGGGCCACCTGGGCCGGCCCGGTGCGATGGAATGGGCCGAAGCCCTGGGGGAGCCATGGGGTCTTTTGTTTCCTTTTATTGTTTTTCTTTTGCCTTTTTCTTTTAAAATTTTCTGTTTTCTAATTTCTTTTCATATAGCTTTAGCTTTATAAAAATACCATTCCTGCACCTAAATTAGCAATACTATTTATAACTCTGCGACAAAATGTTTGGTACTCAAATAAAAATTAGTTGTATTTGTTTATTAGTTAAAAGCCTTTTATAATTGTTTTCACTACAGGAAACAAGTAATTTGCCGTCTGTGGATTACAGACGGCAAAGACCTAAATCCAGACGGCAAAGATTTTGCCGTCAGGAAGCAGACGGCAAACTCAGACGGCAAAGATAAGTCGGCAACGAATTCTTTGCCGTCAGCTTTTCATCGGGCAGACTGCAAAGACTTTGTCGTCAGCTTTTTGTATTTGCCGTCAGCGCAACCAACCAGACATGAAAGAAAAGCAGACTAACAGAGCGACCCTAACGGACGTCGTCAATTGTTTGCCGTCAACGCAAACTAAAACAGACGGCAAAGAATTCATGCTTCGCCGTCATCCAGCCCAACCACCAGACGGCAAAGTGCTTTTTTTATATTAAAAAAATAGACGTGGCACATTGTATGCGGTAATACGGATGTTTATTAGCAATGATTCCCGGACATGTCCAGCCGCCGGCGTCTCTTGGGAGTTGGATTCGCCCGGACGGTTCTACTGTTGTTTGCCTGCGCGGCTGCCGGAGTCGTATTGCTGTTTGCCCATGCCGCTGCCAGAGGCTCTGGTCGCTCGCTTGTACTGGAGAGAGAGGAGGAGGCGCATGAGGGGGAAGGTAAACAGGGCCGGCCGCTCTGCTCTACCCGGCGCCACCCCTCACCGGAGGCCCTGCTCGCTCGCCGACGTTGCTGTCGTAGGGAGGAGGTGCGAAAGGAGAGAAGGAGGCTGCCGGTGGGAGGAGGTGTGGAGGGAGAGAAGGACGCCCTGCCCACGGCCACCGCCGGATGCCCTGCCCGACGTCGTCCTGCCCGCCTTGCCCTGCCTGCCGCCACCGTGCACGACGCCGCCCTACTCTGCCCTGCCCGCCGGCCGCCCGCCTTGCCATGTCCGCCGTTCTCTCTCCCATGCTGACGGGGACGGGGCCGGCTCGACGGAGGATGAGGGACGGGGTCGGCTCGAGGGAGAAGGAGAGAGGCAGCGCCGGCGGCAGCGAGCGTGGCGTAGTGTCCGGCGGCGAGAGGGGCGGAGCGGCTTGGGAGTCACGAGAGAAAGAGAGAGATGGGTACGAGAGTTTCTGCCACGAGATGAGAGAGAGAGAGCTGCGTACGAGAGAGATAAGGGATAGAGAAGAGGGAGCACGAGGGAGATGGGAATCGTGGGTGGGGCAGGTAGTGTCGTGGCCTCGTGGGTGGGGCAGGTAGTGTCGTGGCCTTGTGGGTGGGGGCTTACATGGGGGTGCGTGCATCGTGGAGTGGGTGGAGGCGTGCGTCCGCCGGCCAGCGTGAGATGTGTGTGTGAGATATTGCCAAGTCATCGTTCCATGTGATGGATCCTCGTGATGCGCTTCTTCTTTGCCGTCTGTTAAAAAAAATCGCAGACGGCAAAGATTTTGCCGTCTGTGATTTCTTTTGACGGGTGCGGGCGGCCCAGATCTTGCCACCTCATTGATCCACGGGCTCGATCCATGTGATGTGCTTTCTCTTTGCCGTCTGCGATTTATTTTACAGACGGCAAAGAGCTATCTTTGCCGTCTGTAAAAAAAATCGCAGACGGCAAAGACTTTGTTGTCTGTGATTTCTTTTATAGACGGCGAAAAGAGCCCTTTGCCGTCTGTAAAAAAATATCTCAGACGGCAAAGAGTCTTTGCCGTCTGTGTTTTTTTTTACAGACGGCAAAGTGTGAATTTGCCGTCAGTTGTTCTTTGCCGTCAGCTGTTGTCGGCAAAATTTGTCTTTGCCGTCTGGCCCGACGAAATGCTGACGGCAAAGAACAATACTGACGGCAAATCTCCTGTTTCCCGTAGTGTTTTAGCCACTCCTTTGATTATTTAAGGGCACTTATTCCCTTTATAAAATATAGTTTCAACATGACAAATTAACGAGAGATTATTTGCCACCATTTGAACATTTTAGTTTTCATGTTTGACAAATCTGAATTTTGGACTTTATTTTGAATTTGAATTTGAACTGGATTGAATCAAAGGGGAATTTAGCAATAGTGAAAATGATGACATGGCACAATTAGAGGGAATTACTGTAGCTTGATTATCCGGGCGTCACAGTCGGCCTCGAGGTATGCGAGGTCTTAGAAAACCGAGGAGTGTGTTTTTTCGTGGCACGAGCTACATGGCACCTTCTATCGTCACCGTTCAAGCTGGACCCAGATGCATGCGGATATGTGCTAGTAATGTGACGCGTCTACTGTTCACTGTTCATGCTCGAACTCTCTCTGTTCTTGACATGCATGCAGAACACAGTCTCTTTATCCTTACTTTTTTTGAGCCGCACATGCATGCACAAAGCTCGCTCTCTCCTTGTGGCTCCTTTGATTCAAATGTATTTTATAGGATTTTTGGAGGATTGAAATCCTTAGAATTTTTTCTATGTTGGTCCTTTGATTCATAGGATTGAATCCCATATGATTTTTTCTCATGGAATCTTTTGTACTACATTTAATAGGAAATCTAACATCCACTACAACTTTTTTTGCAATTCCTTTGTTTTTCCTGGTTATCAAACACACATTGCTAATCCTATACGATTCAAGTGGGCATGCTACTCCAATCTTATACTTTTCCTCTTCTTATGTTTTCAAAATCCTAGGAATCAAAGAGGCCCATACTTTTTCTGAGCGGTACATGCAAGGCCCTTTCTCTCCTCATGCTCTCTCTTTACTGTTTCTCTCTCTCATAGCCTCCTCACTCATATGTCACATCGCCACTTTCACAGAAAAAACACGCTCTCTCACCTGCCCTCTTTCTCTTTTTCTCATAGCACCTTTCTCTCCCTTATGAAAAAATGTTTTCTCTGTGCTCTTCTCAGAAAAACATGCTTTCTCTCTCTCATAGCACCTCACCCCTCCCTCTCACATCACCTCTTTCTCAGAAAAGTCACGCTCCCTCCACTCCCACCTTTCACTGACACACAATGAAAATATGTGTCGGCAGGGTGGGTTCCCTCTCTTTGACTCTTTCCAGCCCTTTCAGCCCTGTGTCAGCCCACGTGACACAGTATCACGAGACCTACAGGCTTGGTCAAATCTGGCTAATGACGCTAGCGCAGTCAGGAGGTGGTCAGATGATGCACATATCACGATGTGAATAGACGCCCAGGATAATGGGTATCGTGGAGGCCGAGCTAGGCTACAATTTTCTGAAAACCGAGTAATCCTGTTCGCACTTCACAAGTCGATCTTCACAAGTGGTAGTGTTGGTGGTGTGTCCGGGTCGTGCTCCCCCAACCCAAGTCAACCACCTTGGAAGGCACCCCGCGAGAGATGAGCACGTGGGGGACTGTGAGAGCGACGACTCGTAGCGGGCGGCGGCAGCATCGACAATCGATCCGGAGGCAGGCAAAGATGCCGCGGACGGTACCGTTTGGGCTTGGAAATGCCTGGCTGCACTGCAGGCTGGTTGGTCTTGTTGGGGTTTTGTCCTAGGCTTGTTGCCCTGCGGGCGGCAAGACTGACTGTTTGCGATACTGCCACCATGTTCATCGATTGTCGTTTAACTCCCGGAACACGTACAATTTTGTCCCAGCATTGGTCGCCTGCCGAGTGCTGTGGAAGGAAAGGATTTAGATGACCAATTGGAATGGCCCAAACAAGAAGAAAAAATTCACTCAAAATGCTCGCATGTCTTTGCGTTGCTTTTGCTTATGATTCAAATTGTCTAGACAGATTGTCACTGCAGAGGCCACGGATGCAATATATTATCTATTATCCAAAATCCAGAAACCGAACAACCTTCACCCATAAAACAAATCTAAGGCCGCATATGCCTCGCAATAGTAACTTCACCAGACAACCACTAACCTTGTGATTAAAGCATAAAACAAAACAAAAACTGCACAACTCCTAGGCTAAGCCTTTAAAAAAGAATCACTGCAGTGTGTCGATAATGACGAGTCCTACACAAGATCGATTTCGGAATTTTCATCCTCAACGCCAAGCTTCGATCCACCACCTTCAGCAACGGCACACCGTAGGCCAGCGTCAACCTAGTCTGATCAGAGATCTGGTGTTTCCACCCGAGTGCGCATGTTCGTCGTTGAAATCGCCTCTACTGTCAACACTTGTCCGGCTACCGCCACCTTGCTAGCAGGATATCGCAGGAAGAGAGACCGAAAGACAAAGACGTCCCAAACCGCGTCGCCTCCTGTCACAGTCGCATCGATTTTGATCCATCAGCAGCATGCAAAAGATGACACGTCCGCTAGAGCCACCTTGTAGTAATTGCCGACAACATGACATGACTTGTTGTATCCGCATGAGACATCGTATGTAGCAATCGCCGGCAACATCACCAGTGTGACGCCCGGGTAATTAAGCTACAGTGAACCTCTGCTAATGGTGCCACATCACCTCGGTTATTGTTGATTAACTCGAGTTATTTCGAAACCGTTTCAAAATTCAAATTCAAATTAATGTCAACAATAAAAGTTTTCAAAAGTTATAACAAAAACGTTCGGGTAGTGCCTAATATCACTTAGGTAGTTATAGTGAAGAAAACATAATTTTACAAAGTGCCTAAGTGCTTTAAATTAAATATAACAGAAAAGAAAATAAATAAAAAGAAAATAAATAAATTAAAGCAAAAGAAAAACTAAAAAACCCCATTGGCCCAACCGTGGCCCAAGCTGGCCAGCCCAACTGGGCAAAGGCCCAGCCGCCTCCCCGCACTCCCGTATCCGCTGGGCACCGAAACCCTAACCCCCACGACCGCACACTCCTCCCCACTCCCCACGTCTCCCTCTCCCCCCCTCTCCTCTCGGTCCCATCTGGATCGGGGAGGGCCCCGACCCCGACGTCGCCCGGATCGACCGTCGCCGCCGCCCGAGGACCTCGCCGGAGGCCACCTCGTCGAGCCTTCCTTGCCGGACTGCTTCCCCTGCGTGCGTCGTCCCCGTCCCCCACCTCGCGGCCCACTGCCCTTGACCCTACGATCGTCGGTGAGGCCCCTGGCCTCTTCTCTCCCCTGTCCCCGTATGCATGAGCACGCGCCTACCAGCCCCCGTCCGCTTCTCCCTCGCCTAGCCTGTGCGCCCCTAGCACCGTCCCGCCTCGCGCTCGTCGCCACGGCCACCGCTCGCTCACACCCGTGTGTCGCCCGGGCCTTCAGTACCCCCACTGCCTCGCGCCCCTCCTGCCCCCACCCCCCCCCCCCGTTTCTCCTCCGTCGCCGCTACCGCCCGGCGCGGCTTCGCCCTAAGCGCGAATCAGGCGTCGCTGCGCCCGCACCCTCCGCCGCCCCCCCACTCAAGACGGCCTCGACCGCCACGCCCGCGTCGCCCGCTCCGCCATGGCCGCCGGCGATGAAACCCACGCGACGCCCTTCGCCTCCTTGCCGCGGTGCCCTGTCGGGCGGGCTGGCGCCCGATGCCCGGCTCCGCCCATCGCCCACGCGCCCACAAACCCGCCCCCGTTTGGCCCTCTGGCCCACTGCCAAACGGGGCCCACTGCCCAGATCAATAAAAAAAAGGAGGAGACAAAAAAATATTTAAAAATAATAATTAATTAATTAACTTAATTAAATTAACATTAACCTAATCAATCTGTTAATTAAACTAATTAACTTGGTTAGTTAGTTAGCTGTGAATGACATGTGGGACCTAGTGGTCTGTTGACTAGTCAAAGTCCATAGTTGACTGATGACGTCATGCTGACATCATGCCGACATCATATTTGCAATTTCGAATTTAATTAATTCTGTTAATTCTAAAAATGTTTTAAAACTTTAAAAATCAGTATAAAATAACTCGTAACTCGGATGAAAATACTTTGTACATGAAAGTTGCTCAGAACTACGAGACGAATCCGGATACGCAGCCCGTTCGTCCGTCACACATCCCTCACCTATCGGACTCGCAACTCCCCCCCCCCCCCCCCGGTTCGTTTCTCCGAAAACGCGAAACACCGGGAATGCTTTCCTGGATGTTTTCCCCCTTCGTCGGTATCACCTACTACCGCGATTGGTACACCTAGCATCGTTACTTGTCATGTCATGCATCGATATGCATGTGTTTACATTGTATTCATTGTTTCTCCCCCCTCTTCTCTCCGGTAGACTACGAGACCGACGCTGCTGCTGCCCCGTTCGACTACGGAGTTGACGACCCCTCCTTCTTGCCAGAGCAACCAAGCAAGCCCCCCCCCCCTTGATCACCAGATATCGCCTATTCTTCTCTATACTGCTTGCATTAGAGTAGTGTAGCATGTTACTGTTCGGTTACTCCTATTCTTTTGCATAGCCTGTCATTGTTGCTACAGTCATTGATACCTTACCCGCAATCCTATATGCTTAGTATAGGATGCTAGTTTATCATCATTGGCCCTACATTCTTGTCAGTCTGCCTTGCTATACTATTAGGCCGTGATCACTCGGGAGGTGATCACGGGTATATACTATACATATATACATACTACAGATGGTGACTAAAGTCGGGTCGGCTCAAGGAGTACCCGCGAGTGATTCACGGATTGGGGGCTGAAAGGACCTTTGTCCCGACAGCCCTCTGTGTGGATCTTTGTGGCGGAAGCGGCAGGCGAGTTGAGACCACCTGGGAGACAGGTGGGCCTGGCCCTGGTCGGCGTTCATGGTTGCTTCATAATAACACGCTTAACGAGATCTCGGTATTTGATCTGAGTCTGGCCACTGGCCTATACACACTAACCAACTACGCGGGAAAGATATGGGCACTCGACGTCGTGGTATCAGCCGAAGCCTTCTAGACGTCAATCGAGCGGGCGCTACCGGATTGGTACGTAAGCCTGCTCTTGTATTAAGGGGGCTAGTTCTGCTTTCGGCCGCCCACACAGCGTGCAGGTGTGCAATGGGGGATGGGCCCAGATCCCTGCGCGTATAGGATTTAGACCGGCGTGCTGACCTCTCTGTTAGGCCTAGGTGGGGCTGCGATGTGTTGATCTTCCGAGGCCGGGCATGACCCAGGAAAGTGTGTCTGGCCAAATGGGATCGAGCGTGTTGGGTTATGTGGTGCACCCCTGCAGGGAAGTTTATCTATTCGAATAGCCATGTCCCTCGGTAAAAGGACGACCCGGAGTTGTACCTTGACCTTATGACAACTAGAACCGGATACTTAGTAAAACACACCCAGACAAGTTCCACAGACAACCCGGTGATCGCTTTTCCACAGGGCGACGAGGGGAGGAGCGCCGGGTAGGATTATGCTATGCGATGCTACTTGGAGGACTTCAATCTACTCTCTTCTACATGATGCAAGACGGAGGCTGCCAGAAGCGTAGTCTTCGACAGGATTAGCTATCCCCCTCTTATTCTGGCATTCTGCAGTTCAGTCCACCAATATTGCCTCTTTACACATATACCCAGGCATATGTAGTGTAGATCCTTGCTTGCGAGTACTTTGATGAGTACTCACGGTTGCTTTTCTCCCTCTTTTGCCCCTTTCCCTTCTACCTGGTTGTCGCAACCAGATGTTGGAGCCCAGGAGCCAGACGCCACCGTCGACGACATCTCCTACTACACCGGAGGTGCCTACTACTACGTGCAACCCACCGATTTACGACTGTGAGTAGTTAGGAGGATCCCAGGCAGGAGGCCTGCGCCTCTTTCGATCTGTATCCCAGTTTGTGCTAGCCTTCTTAAGGCAAACTTTTTTAACTTATGTCTGTACTCAGATATTGTTGCTTCCGCTGACTCGTCTATGATCGAGCACTTGTATTCGAGCCCTCGAGGCCCCTGGCTTGTATTATGATGCTTGTATGACTTATTTATGTTTTAGAGTTCTGTTGTGATATCTTCCCGTGAGTCCCTGATCTTGATCGTACACGTTTGCGTGCATGATTAGTGTACGATTGAATCGGGGGCGTCACAAGTTGGTATCAGAGTCGATTGCCTGTAGGAATCCCCCTTTCCAACTCCTTGGCCGAAGTTGAGTCTAGTCGATGAAAACTGTTTTACTAACATGGCTGTTCGGCCCATGGGCCCACGTCGCCATTGGGTGACATTAGTATCTTTTATTCCTCGTCTATACTCTTGGACTATGAGCTCTTTTCTGTTCGGGTTAAATGATTTTGCTAAAAACAAAACTAACTTTAGGTTCTCGAAAATACTTTCTCTCGGAGAGCCCCTCATTTCAGATGATCGTCTGCTGCACTAGAAGATTCCGAAGTTACTCTATGATGATCTCTCGAGTATTTGTGCCATCGCATTTGCGATTCCCTTCCACGGCCAACCCTTATGAAAACTTCATACACTTGCCATTCAAACAAGCATTCCCCGTTGATCTTGTTATTACAAGATACCCCTGAAATTCTCTCTATTGTTTTGAGAATACTGTGTGCCTACTTCCCTACAGTTCCTTACCACCTGAATACCCCTACGGATAATTTCTCGCACTTATCGAGTATCCGTTCTTTCCCAGTTGATTCATGTATTTCACAACTGTCTTCGTAATACCATTCGATCTTCCGAAAATCCTAAGCAACCTATTGCTCTTGAAATTCTTGCTTGCTTGCATTATGGTTAATCCCATAAGTCTCGTAATCTTATTGGCATCCCTTGTCATTATCATTTTGAGTCTGTTGATTCAACCTGAGTGTGAATGAACGGAATCATCAGTTGATCCTTTTAAATTATCTTTCCGGCTCAGACGTCATTTTAAACATGAGCTTGGTCTCGACCAATCTATTTGCCGTCAATTGTACCCTTAGGTCTATTGAACTTATCCACCCTTGATCAGAGCGTCCTCTTCCGATCCTTCGATTTGGAAATCATAATTCCTTTGATATCTAAGCATCGAATCATTCAGATGTTCTATAATATGATGCCCTTGCATTCTTTCTTCAACTGGTTATGTGCCGATGCTCACATCATCTCCGCTATCGACCGTCAAATCCTTTGTTGGATTATTATTCGGCAATGTACTTCATATTTAATCACCTTGTGAATTCTTTCCTGATACATAATGCCATTAGTAAATCCTATTATCTGATTTGGCCAACCATGCTCTTCTTCCGAGCTGGAGTTATTTGCTCCTGTAGTTTGTGTTATATGTTCCTAAGATTCCCTTATGGGTTGAACCTATACCTTCCTTAAAAGCCGTATGAACCAAAAGGTTTTGACAAGTCATAACCTTCTAGTGTTTAGTAGATAATTTTCTACCATACAACTTCTTCGAGGACGAGAAGTGAATGGAAGGTTATGCATTATAGAAGTGGGAGTCGACCTTGAACTTTGTGTTCATGCCCATGGACACGATGTAGATCTTATCATTAAAGCTTCTCTTAAATTAATTATTCCCTTGGTATAAGTACATCTTATATCTGGGATCTGGCCTTTTTCAATCGTGGTTCCAACCATGATCTCCTTTAAATACCATTTCTCGTGCATGTTTAAAGCACTTACCTTCTATAGAGCAATACCCCAGTCCAAGCTCTACTTTGGACTGTCCTCGAGTATTACCCCCCTGGTATCTCAAGATTATCTTGGAACTGCGTAACTTCTTATGAGTTCTTCATCAAGTACTACATTCTCACGGATTACAATTTTTCATGGACTTTGAGTTATTAAACACTCAAAGATATCGATAACTGAACCGAGTCCGCACTACGGTTCAACTACTCGTAGTAATCTTCTTTAAGTACGAGTTTGTACCCGATCAAGCCATTCCTAGCCTGATCGGCTATATCCTTATCATGCAACTTTTTAACTATGCTACCTGGTCCTTCCCGAAGCACAAATTTTGACGATGAGCTATGCTTACGTCCATTTTCCTCATCATATCATTTCACCTTAAACATCAAGCTTGATTTCAAGTTTGTGTCGTACCCATGGTTCCAATTACCTTTTGCTTCATCATTCCTTTGACTTGATGTCATCGCCGATCGATTACATCTTCATGAAACTTCTCGACAAATGTGTCGTGATCATCATGAACGTTATGAGCTCTTCCAGGATATCAATCGAACTCATGATGACAAATACCTTCCTTGCCCCTCGATGATTTGTGTTATCATCGACAACATTATTGCCTTCCCTCCAACACAAACTTGCTCATGTTTTGTGTTGTACTTTGAGCTCCTTGCTATCCAGCTTATGTTGTGTTCTACCTTTGAGTATTACCACCTTTTATGTCAAGAATGTCGTGGGAATTTTACCACCTCTTATGCATTCTTGGTACAAGTGATACTTCCTGCCACCTCCGTTCATTCCTTGGTCCCCGTGTTGTTTCTAATCGGAAAACCGACAATTGAACTATGATGTGTGAATTCAAAAATTCTAGCGACCCTATTGCTTTCAAGTTAATGGTGAACCCATCGTTCTTACACTATTGGTTATTGGATCACCATTCTAACTTGATCATGCACGCTAAGCCCATATTTCGGGTGCAACTTTCAACCAATGTTTAAGTGTGTATGTTTTTCCTCGAGCATACATCATTATATCATTTGATATGACAAATGTTATCTTCTTGTTCACATAATTGTAGAAATCCATCCGTTTGGAATTCTCGATGAATTGTCGCTGAGCCCATCAGCCACCTCCTCATCCTCTCCTTGGTTTAATGATGAACTCTTGTTTCGGAACTCGCTTCCATAGTTCATTACCCAAGAATCTTATAATGTCATCTCGTCAATTTGTGTCGCACCTTTTCTTCTCGGGCATCCTGAGTCTGAGGTATCCTAACACCGATCAGATCTGAATCTCGGTCAGATATGATAGTTGGAACATTTTTCCAAGAGTTATAACACTGGTCTTTTATGACCCGGTAAGGTTATGTCATGCCCAGCACACCTGGCCGAAGGACCTACTGTTATAGTTTCCTTTTTAGCAAGGTTATCCATTCTTCCATGATGAAATTGTAAAACTTATTCTATAAGTTGTTCTTGATGGATCCTTTGTGTATCCAAATCTGCCCCTTACACGATGACCATGTCAATGCTATCTCGAAGCATGTATGTGGTACCCTGATTTTCAATAAGAACATTTGAAGTGCAATGCTAAATTTTCATTATCAAATTATCCAAACACCGTTGTATGGGTAATGTCATGAAATTTCTCCCCCCTTTCCTAAAGGGTTTTCTACATTATATCTTGTCGTGGATATCATGCTCTGTTTGTCCTTGGGAAGGATATACCCCTGAATAATGTGTTTAAACACATTTTTCTTTCCATTGTTCCATTTAATCTGATGATCACCTTTTTCTTTCCATTGTTTTGTTTAACCTTTCTGGTGATCTATATGATCTAAGCAGTAATATTCTTCTGCTTATGTAAACACCTAGGTGTACAATCGTGTTGGTAAGACCCTATTACTATTGTTGATGACATTCCGGTAACCATCGATGGACGAGAACTTTGCCTAATGGTCCGCCTCGTTCAACGAGCAGGAGAATGGTTCTCTTCATCCCTCGCCCTTGGTACCGATGTTGTTGCCGACATAACTGACGGGCTATCCTCTGACATGCCTTACTTACATGATCGTGCAAGACGTCATCGCTCTTCCTACTTTTAACCAACCTGGTGGGCCCATAACCCACAGTTCCACAGGATCGAAACCTGACTCTTCTTTACAACCCAGATTCTAATGTATCCTTTGCACCTAGCTTCGTATGTGATTCACGAGCTAAATGCTATACCATTGATCATCCTGGAATCAAACACCATGTTAATCTCGTTGTTCAAACCCCCATTCCAGCTTCTGTCTAGTCATCGAATGATTGCCTACCCGTTTGAAACTTTGGTACCATCGTATATTGCACTCAACGAATTCACTGAAATACAACTCATGGGGTACCTTGTGTATTTCCCATTGAGTTCACCGTCAGATGCCCAGCTTTGTGGAGATGCATTCTTCCGGAGTTTTTCCCCTTGGTCGCGTTCGTAGGACGATGGAGATCCCGAAGAAAGGATGACGACTTGATCATGGTGACTTGAAGCAGAGAAATGAAGACATCAATGAAAGGGATCAACCTCTTCGAAAAGGGCAGCCAAGACCGAGAAGACTCGTTAGGTTTTTCGCTACTAGCACCTTTCTCCCCTTACTCCACCGCTTAAATCTCGGGATGAGATTTCTTGTAGTGGAGGAGAATTGTGACGCCCGGGTAATTAAGCTACAGTGATCCTCTGCTAATGGTGCCAAGTCACCTCGGTTACTGTTGATAAACTCGAGTTATTTCGAAACCGTTTCGAAATTCAAATTCAAATTAGTGTCAACAATAAAAGTTTTCAAAAGTTATAACAAAAACGTTCGGGTAGTGCCTAATATCACTTAGGTAGTTATAGTGAACAAAACATAATTTTACAAAGTGCCTAAGTGCTTTAAATTAAATATAACAGAAAAGAAAATAAATAAAAAGAAAATAAATAAATTAAAGCAAAAGAAAAACTAAAAACCCCCACTGGCCCAACCGTGGCCAAAGCTGGCCAGCCCAACTGGGCAAAGGCCCAGCCGCCTCCCCGCACTCCCTTATCCCCTGGGCACCGAAACCCTAACCCCCCCGACCGCACACTCCTCCCCACTCCCCACGTCTCCCTCTTCCCCCCTCTCCTCTCGGTCCCAACTGGATCGGGGAGGGGCCCGACCCCGACGTCGCCCGGATCGACCGTCGCCGCCGCCCGAGGACCTTGCCGGAGGCCACCTCGTCGAGCCTTCCTCGCCGGACTGCTTCCCCTGCGTGTGTCGTCCCCGTCCCCCACCTCGCGCCCCACTCCCCTTGACCCTACGATCACCGGTGAGGCCCCTGGCCTCTTCTCTCCCCTGTCCCCGTATGCATGAGCACGCGCCGACCGGCCCCCGTCCGCTTCTCCCTCGCCTAGCCTGTGCGGCCCTCGCACCGTCCGCCAAGGCTGCCGCCACGCCACCGCCGAGCGCACCAGTGTCGCCTGGCCTTCAGCCGCCACCACCGCCTCGCGCCCTCCTGCCCCCTCCTGCTTTCTCCTCCTCGCCGAGCACGCGCCAGGCCTGGCTGCTCGCCACAGCCAGGAGTCCACAAGGCGTCTGCGCCACGCACCCACTCCATCGCCCCCTGCACTCCGTACGGCCTCGACCGGCCACGCCGCGTCACCCGCTCAGCCATGGTCACGGGCGACGAGTCACGCGCCGACGCCCTTCGCCTCCTGGCCGCGGTGCCCTGTCGGGCGGGATGGCGCCCGACGCCCGGCTCCGCCCATCGCCCACGCGCCCGCTAACCCGCCCCCACTTGGCCCTCTGGGCCACTGCCAAACGGGGCCCACTGCCCAGATCAATAAAAAAAGGAGGAGACAAAAAATATTTAAAAATAATAATAAATTAATTAATTAACTAATTAACTTAATTAAATTAACATTAACCTAATCTATCTATCTATCTATCTATCTATCTTCTATCTATTATATAATTAAAACAAGAGCAAAATAAGCCATGTGGTGCGTCCACACAGATTAAAATATCTACACCGTTAATCTGGGATTTTTAATGGCTATGATTTTAAGAGGTAACGTTACGTGCAATTTGAACAGACACGTGTGCGTTCTCAAAAAAGGACATACACGTATGCATTGGCCAAACAAAGTTTGAAAAAAACACCAAATACATGCATAGGCACGTACCTAATCTGACTGTGTACAGCGTTCACAAAACAAATCTGACCGAGTCCAACACCTATACGAGGTTACACTTTTGTTTTTGCTAATAAGGAGCCAACACATGCATAGCCATGTACTAGAATCCAATGCCTATACGGGCCAACCCTTTCCATGAAAAGAAAAACAAATATACAAGCCACCCCCGCATGTTTTGATCGATCAGAACACAAACAAACTATTGTACACATATTGCTGTAGAAAAAAATATTGTTAGATATGCGCAAACGAATCCATGGGTCGCACATATTGTTAAATATGTTAAAAAAGAAATTTACTAGGCGCACATATATTCTTCTCAGTGTAACAGTAGAAAAGGAGTTAAAAGGAACGGTTGTGATTCGCAAGAAATATATCAACTTAACAACTCAGAGTTCATATTAAAAACTATCGCTAGGCACTTCTAAGAAAGAGATGACTGTTATCAAAAAAGAAAGAAAGAGACGACTCAGAGTCAATGTCCAGAGTATAAACTATCGCTAGGCACTTCCTTATCTGTATTAATATGAAAAAGAGAACTCAGAGTCCTCATTGAAAACTATCGCAGGGCACTTTTAGGAAATAGACCAGGCTATGTCCAGTTACCGCTAGGCATTTCCTAATATGTATGAAAGAGCCTATCTGATTCGTCTGACACCAGCCAGGCAGCCACTCCCATCATCAGCGATTGTGGCTACATGGTGTGAGCGTCGTGTTGGCCGGTGTCTAATCGGGAGCTTGGGACATCAAGCGTTGCTGCACGGCGCCGACGCACATACTCGCTTGGCTTGATCCCAGCTGAGAAACACAAGTACAAGACATACGGCTTTGGAAGCAGACTACAAGATCGTTGCTGACAAGGGTTTGCTAGCTTTCGATCGGCCGGAAACACATGCATGCTACAACCTGGGTTAATTCATTTCATTGATCAGCTTGGTGATGTTTTTGGGAGGGACAAAACACCGGCCTCTGCCTCCGACCTGCTCTCGGTGCACTTCAAGCAGACATGCAAATTCATAATACAGCTTTTGTTTACTCATCTCCAATTCCTTTATGTTGCCCCCATTACCGTACGTATATGATTGGTTTCTACTACAAGATGCCAAAGAATTATTTGTACTAGACGTTGGGACTACAGGCCGGTATTGGGCGAGGTGCGCCTGAAGGGACAAGATGGCGAGGTCGACCTCGGACTTGCTCTGGGCGCACTGCAAGCATCCGTGCTAATTCAGACTATGGTCTCTGTCTACTCATCTTGGATTTCTTTGCAGGTTTATCCTTTGACGTGTGTGATATATATGAAAAACAGTATACTTTTATCTGATGGTAGATTATAGGTTTCAAACTAAAATAATTATGCAATGAGATTACATGATGTACCAAGCAAAACATAAAAGACTGTGTCATATCTTTTTTACAATGCCGATGGTGGAGGACTCACCTAATAATAATAATAATAATAATATATATACAGCTAAAAAAGTGTATATATAACTACTACAATATCAACTTCACCAAACTAAGTAACACATTTTTTCTTGGGATTTAAATACTTTAAGTTTGATCTGAAGCATGAATAGTTAATCCAATGATTAATCCTTTTTATGATGACAATGTAATTATTGGTTCTTCTATTTTTGCATGAATATTCTACAATATCCAAGAAGAATTTTTCCTGTTTCTTTTAGGTCATCCTACATTCCTCGAGGACAAGTGAGATGCTTGAAGTGCATGAGCCGTAAGAATCTCTAAATTATGTACATATCTGATAATACTGCAATTCTAAATCCCTAATTCTATTGTTATCCTCATATATGCTTTTACTGTTTTATCTATATATACAAAAAACCTGCAATATATATGGATTTGTCATTTGATTTACTTTCATGGCAACCATCTCATTTGGTGGCTTATTTTGTAATGATTTTTATAAATGTTGAATTACATTTTAGAATTATATCGAGTACACAACTCTTAGATTTTAGAATTTAACTCTGTACATATCTATGTAATATTATGCCGGCTTTCACCAACAGTAGTGCACTTAATATAAAGATTTACCTCCTAATTTTTGGTTGTGTTTCCGGGACTTCTAAGTTATCATGAGTACAAGTGAGAACATTTACCAGTTTTGAAGCATTCACCAATAATTACCACATAGATAATTAGATTACAATCGGATGTGATCTATGCAAATGATCCAAGTATGATATGGCGTTAATAAGGAGAACATAGTTGCAGTGTGGCCTAATGCGAGTCGAATGATGGAATGGACAACAGGGTTCATCAAAGATTAATAAATTTATGAAGAAATAACGGAGAACGAGTGGAATTTGGAAAGCTTGAAAATAGTATGAGAACTAATGGTTTTACATTATGGGAAAAGTGTCCAAAGGTTTAGTTTTGTTTTTTCAAGATGTAATGTTGACTATCCATTCAGATTAATATTAGAGTAACAAAGAATAATTTAGAAAAATACTAAAATAAAAAATAACACAATAAAATAACATATAACGAATCTAGCCGCGCAAATGCGCGGGAGACCCGGCTAGTTAATCTATTAATTAAACTAATTAACTTGCTTAGTTAGTTAGCTGTGAATGACATGTGGGACCTAGTGGTCTGTTGACTAGTCAAAGTCCACAGTTGACCGATGACGTCATGCTGACATCATGCCGACATCATATTTGCAATTTCGAATGCTTTCCCGGATGTTTTCCCCCTTCGTCGGTATCACCTACTACCGCGATTGGGTACACCTAGCATCGTTACTTGTCATGTCATGCAACGATATGCATCTGTTTGCATTATATTCATTGTTTCTCCCCCCCTCTTCTCTCCGGTAGACTACGAGACCGACGCTGCAGCTGCCCTGTTCGACTACGGAGTTGACGACCCCTCCTTCTTGCCAGAGCAACCAGGCAAGCCCCCCCCCTTGATCACCAGATATCGCCTATTCTTCTCTATACTGCTTGCATTAGAGTAGTGTAGCATGTTACTGTTCGGTTACTCCTATTCTTTTGCATAGCCTGTCATTGTTGCTACAGTCATTGATACCTTACCCGCAATCCTATATGCTTAGTATAGGATGCTAGTTTATCATCATTGGCCCTACATTCTTGTCAGTCTGCCTTGCTATACTATTGGGCCGTGATCACTCGGGAGGTGATCATGGGTATATACTATACATATATACAAACTACACATGGTGACTAAAGTCGGGTCGGCTCGAGGAGTACCCGCGAGTGATTCACGGATTGGGGGGAGAAAGGACCTTTGTCCTGACGGCCCTCTGTGTGGATCTTTGTGGCGGAGCGACAGGGCAGGTTGAGACCACCTGGGAGATAGGTGGGGCTCGCCCTGGTCGGCGTTCGCGGTTGCTTCATAATAACACGCTTAACGAGATCTTGGTATTTGATCTGAGTCTGGCCACTGGCCTATACGCACTAACCAACTACGCGGGAAAGATATGGGCAGTCGACATCGTGGTATCAGCCGAAGCCTTCTAGACATCAGCGAGTGAGCGGCGCGCGCCAGTTTGGAACGTAAGCCTGCTCTTGTATTAAGGGGGCTAGTTCTGCTTTCGGCCGCCCACACAACGTGCAGGTGTGCAATGGGCGATGGGCCCAGACCCCTGCGCATATAGGATTTAGACCGGCGTGCTGACCTCTCTGTTAGGCCTAGGTGGGGCTGCGACGTGTTGATCTTCCGAGGCCGGGCATGACCCAGGAAAGTGTGTCCGGCCAAATGGGATCGAGCGTGTTGGGTTATGTGGTGCACCCCTGCAGGGAAGTTTATCTATTCGAATAGCCGTGTCCCTCGGTAAAAGGACGACCCGGAGTTGTACCTTGACGTTATGACAACTAGAACCTGATACTTAATAAAACACACCCAGACAAGTTCCACAGACAACCCGGTGATCGCTTTTCCATAGGGCGACGAGGGAAGGATTTCCGGGTAGGATTATGCTATGCGATGCTACTTGGTGGACTTCAATCTACTCTCTTCTACATGCTGCAAGACGGAGGCTGCCAGAAGCGTAGTCTTCGACAGGATTAGCTATCTGTTAGATAATAACGAGAAATAAACGAGACAAAGAGACACTGATTTTTACGTGAAAACCCTTGCGGGAGAAAACCACGGACGCACGAAGGCGCAATCACTATGAGGAAGAGTATTACAAGCATGAGACGACAGACCGTCTGAGGTGCGACTACATGGGGTATATAAGAGGGCAATACATGAGAGTCCTTGGAGGACAAGTAAACGAGTTGTACTTGTACGCGTCGACGTCAAAGCAAAGGCCCACACCGTTTGTACTACGTCTAGTCCAACACGGTACTAGAATTTAGATCATAATTTAACAATCTCCACCTTGATCCAAATTCCCTCCAGTAGTCGAAGAAAGTGAATAAGTCCATCCAAATGAGCATAAACACCTTGTGCGTCGAAGTCCATAGGACTAGTGAGAAATACCAACCAAGCCTGAGCAAAGCTCAAACTTATTGGTCGGAACTGGCTTTGTCATCATATCAGCAGGATTATCATGAGTACTTATATTGCATACCTTCAAATCACCTTCAGCAACAACATCTCGAATATAGTGATATCTGACATCAATGTGCTTTGTTCTCTCATGATACATTGGATTCTTGGTAAGATATATAGCACTTTGACTGTCACTAAACACGGTAGGGCAAGATGAATCTCCACAAAGCTCAGTAAACCTCTCAACCAAATAGCTTCTTTGCAAGCCTCAGAAATAGCCATATACTCGGCATCAGTAGTGGAGCAAGCGACAATAGACTGCAAAGTTGCTCTCCAACTCACAACACAACCACCAATGGTGAAAACATAACCTGTGAGTGATCTTCTCTTATCCAAATCACCAGCAAAATCAGAATCAACAAAACCAACAAGTCCATCTCTAGTTTTCCCAAACTGTAAATAAGCATTAGAAGTACCACGCAGGTATCTGAAAATCCATCGAACTGCTTTCCAATGCTCTTTCCAGGATTAGCCATGTATCTACTGACAACACTCAATGCATATGATAAATCCGGACGAGAACAAACCATGGCATACATAAGTGAACCAACTGCACTTGAATAGGGAACTCTAGACATGTACTCAATATTGGAATCTGACTTAGGACATAAAGCTGATGACAATTTGAAGTGTGCAACTAACGGTGTACTCACCGGCTTGGCATTATGCATATTAAAACGACGAAGAACTTTATCAATATATGCCTTCTGACTTAGATATACTTTTCCAGACGGTCTATCTCTGGATATTTCCATGCCAAGAATTTTCTTTGTTGCACCCAAGTCCTTCATCTCAAATTCATTACTCAATTGCTTCTTTAGTTCATTAATATCTGACATACTCTTTGCATCAATAAGCATATCATCAACATAAAGCAGCAAGTAAATAGTTGAACCATTGACAGTTTTCAAATAAACACAACTATCATAATTAGACCTTTTGAAACCTTGAGAGAGCATAAAGGTGTCAAATCTCTTGTACCACTGTCTCGGGGATTGTTTCAATCCATAAAGAGATTTCTTTAACTTGCAGACAAGCTTTTCTTTTCCAGGAATAACAAAACCTTCAGGTTGTTCCATATAAATATCCTCTTCTAATTCTCCATGTAAGAATGCAGTTTTAACATCCAGTTGTTCAAGCTCAAGATCATGCATGGCAACAAAACTGAGTAAAGTGCGAATAGAGCTATGCTTCACAACAGGAGAAAAGACTTCGTTATAGTCAATACCTAGAATCTGGCTATAACCTTTAGCAACTAACCTTGCTTTATATCTTGTCTCATCATTAGGAGAAACACCTTCTTTCTTCTTGAAAACCCACTTGCAACGAATAGGTTTCTTCTCTCTAGGAAATTTTACTAAATCCCAAGTGCCATTCTTTTCAAGTGATTCCATCTCATCATGCATAACGGTCATCCGCTTATTACTATCGCTAGAAATAATAGCCTCGGAATATGAAGAAGGCTCAACATTACCTTCAATTTCTTCTGCAACAGATAAAGCAAAAGAAACAATATTGCACTCTTCAATTAACCTATCAGGTTTATTAATACCCCGTCTAACTTTGTCACGTGCAAGATTCCAACTAGGTGGAACAATATGCTGATTTGGAGTGGGAGTGACATGATCATCATTAACGACGGGTTCATCATGTGCATCAACAATTTCATTACCAGATGTATCACCTGAATCAATAACATGCTCCACCTGAACAGTAGGCTCCTGAACAATAGGCTGCTGTTCACTCTCAACGGGAACATTAGTAGATGAAACATCATGTAACATAGCAGATTCATTAAAGATAAAATTTATGCTAATAACAACCTTCTGGGTTTCAGGATTCCACAATTTAAAACCTTTAACACCAGACTTATAACCAAGAAAGATGCACTTAACAGCACTAGGCTCCAACTTTCCATTATCAACATGAGCATAAGCAGTGCAACCAAAAACTCTCAACTGTGAATAATCAGCAGGTGAACCAGACCATACCTCAATTGGAGTTTTCTTATTAAGAGCAATAGATGGTGAACGATTAATGAGATAACAAGCAGTGGAAGCGGCCTCAGCCCAAAAACGCCTATGCAAACCTGCATTGGACAACATGCAACGGGCTCTGGAAATAATGGTCCTGTTCATACGCTCAGCAACACCGTTTTGTTGAGGAGTATAAGGAATGGTGTAATGTCTGACAATGCCTTCAGACTTGCAATAATTCTTAAATTGCTTAGAACAGAATTCCATACCATTATCAGTGCGAAGTATTTTTACCTTCCTTTCAGTTTGCCTTTCAATCATAATCTTCCACTCCTTAAATGCTGAGAATGCTTCATATTTATGCTTCAAGAAATAAGGCCAAACTTTTCTCGAATAATCATCAATAATAGTCAGCATATAACTTGCACCACCTAATGACTTCTTGCGAGATGGTCCCCATAAATCAGAATGCACATAATCAAGAATACCTTCAGTTGTATGGGTCGAAGTATTGAACTTCACCCTCTTGTGCTTGCCGAAGATACAATGCTCACAAAATTTCAATTTACCAGGTTCATATCCATCAAGAAGACCTCTCTTATTTAACTCTGCTAAAACCAAGTTCACTCATATGTCCAAGACGCATATGCCAAAGGTTAGCAGCATCACAATCAGAATTCTTTGAAACAACTGGAGTAGCGTTACCTGAAACGGTAGAACCTCGAAGGTAATAAAGACCATTGGTCGAACTTAAATCACCTTTCATCACAATAAGGGAACTTTTGGTGACTTTCAAAACACTATCTCCACCTGAATACTTGTATCCCTTTGCATCAAGGGCACTAACAGAGATAAGATTTCTCTTCATCTTCGGAATATACTGAACATCTGTCAAAGTTCTGATTATGCCATCAAACATCTTGATTCGAATAGAACCTATGCCTTCAATCTTGCATGGTGCATTATCAAAACCCAAAACGGAACCAGCAGAAGTAGTGGAATCAAAAGTATTAAACCAATCTCTATGTGGACACATGTGAAAAGTGCATGCGGTGTCAAGTACCCACTCATCATTGGTCTCAGCACATCCAGCAATAACGACAAGAGCATCATCGAAACTATTATCACGAGCAACATTAGCAGAATTGTCACCTTGTTTGTTACCTTTCCTCTTTTCTTTATTCTGCAACTTGAAACACTCTGAGATGTCATGCCCGTCTCTCTTGCAATACCTGCAATACTTCTTGTCTCTGGTTTGCGACCGACCCCTGTAGCCGTTTTTACTTTTGCCTCTGTTTCCATTATTGGAGTTCTTCTCCTTTGTCCTGCCACGAACAGATAATTCCTCGGCTTGGGATGAACTTGAACCATCATGAGGCACCATTAATTTCATCTTCTCCTTAGAGTTCAAAGCTTCATAAACTTCATTAAGCGTGAGAGTATCACGACTGTATAATATGGTGTCTCTAAAATTGGTATAAGAACTTGGCAGTGAACAAAGTAACATTAAAGCAGTATCTTCCTCTTCATACTTAACCTCCATTGCAGCTAGATCAGATATGATCTCTTTAAATTCTGAAATATGATTCAAAACATTACCTCCCTCGGTTAACCTGTGCAGGAATATTTTTTGATTCAGATGCATCTTGCTGGTGAGATCTTTAGTCATGCAAATCCCTTCCAACTTTAACCATAGAGCGGTGGCAGTTTTCTCGCTCAAAACTTCCTGCAAAATATTATTCAAATGGAGTTGAATTTGTGACAAAGCCTTACAATCAATTCTTTTCTCCTCATCAGTCCAATCTTGAATTCTGTTATTCCCAAAATTATTCAGTGCTTCATAATAGTCGGACTGTGCCAACAACGCCCACATCTTAACTTGCCATAGGATAAACCTTGTGTCACGGTCCAGCAGCGGAAGATCGTACTTCATGGATGCCATGAGTCGATAAACTGTGCACAAAGTAGTACAAGTCGAAGTAGAAAAAAAAATTCTTGATAGAATTAAAGTTGCGGATCAAACAAAATAGGATAAATAGCACCTGATAGATATTGGGCAGTGGACGTAGCAAACAAAGAACGAAGCAAGGATTAACCAACTAGTACTAGTACTCCTGTAGCCGTCACGTGAGCAAGCAATCATCAAGTAGTAGTTACTCGAGTAGATTAACTTCAGGTAGTAGCAGCAGCAATGCGATCCACTTCACGCAAAGAAAACGCTAGCGGCTGCCTCGGGACTTGAGCAATACGTAGCAGCAACTCGGCAGAACGGCCAGATCCTTTTGATACCGAAGCCTCGGGCGTGATGCACCAGCGTAGCAGATTACGCGTGCGCGTGTCGGCCGTCTTCGGTTGTCGTGGTCGGTCTCGGCTTCAGAACGACGGATCGGCGGCAGTAGAAATCGATCTGCCCTCGGACAGATCGCGTGCAGGGCGGCGGACAGACCGCAACCCTAATTCTCTCGTGTCAAATCTCGTATCTGTAACGTCAGCTCTGTATACCACTTGTTAGATAATAACAAGAAATAAACGAAACAAAGAGACACGGATTTTTACGTGGAAACCCTTGCGGGAGAAAACCACGGACGCACGAAGGCGCAATCACTATGAGGAAGAGTATTACAAGCACGAGACGACAGACCGTCTGAAGTGCGACTATATGGGGTATATAAGAGGGCAATACATAAGAGTCCTTGAAGGACAAGTAAACGAGTTGTACTCGTACGCGTCGACGCCAACGCAAAGGCCCACATCATTTGTACTACGTCTAATCCAACACGGTACTAGAATTTAGATCATAATTTAACACTATCCCCCTCTTATTCTGGCATTCTGCAGTTCAGTCTACCGATATTGCCTCTTTACACATATACCCATGCATATGTAGTGTAGATCCTTGCTTGCGAGTACTTTGGATGAGTACTCACGGTTGCTTTTCTCCCTCTTTTCCCCTTTCCCTTCTACCTGGTTGTCGCAACCAGATGCTGGAGCCCAGGAGCCAGACGCCACCGTCGACGACGACTCCTACTACACCGGAGGTGCCTACTACTACGTGCAGCCCGCTGACGACGACCAGGAGTAGTTAGGAGGATCCCAGGCAGGAGGCCTGCGCCTCTTTCGATCTGTATCCCAGTTTGTGCTAGCCTTCTTAAGGCAAACTTGTTTAACTTATGTCTGTACTCAGATATTGTTGCTTCCGCTGACTCGTCTATGATCGAGCACTTGTATTCGAGCCCTCGAGGCCCCTGGCTTGTATTATGATGCTTGTATGACTTATTTATGTTTTAGAGTTCTGTTGTGATATCTTCCCGTGAGTCCCTGATCTTGATCGTACACGTTTGCGTGCATTATTAGTGTACGATTGAATCGGGGGCGTTACAACCAGCCGGTGAAAAGCGTGACTTGACACCTCCGGGTGAGACACATGTTTCACCCACCGAGCCAAAATGAACCTGGTCTATAGGTGGACGAGGCATCCCATATCATTGTTAGGTTGAGGCCATGCTTGGATCCAAAGGACTATTTTTAGTTTGACTAAAACTAGTCTTTTTTAGAGGCTAAAGTTTCAATCATCCCTGACTAAAGAGAGGCTAGAACTAGTCTTGAGACTAAAAATTTTTAGTCAGGGGAACCCTACTAAAATGTGAATTAGTCCTCTCCTCATTTAACTCCTCTCCTTTAACACATGCGAGTTCGGGATTGGAGGGTTTGGAGGATAATAAATGCTCATCAACTCCTTTTAGTCTATTTAGTATTTGTATCCAAACATGGGTGAGGCTAGCAAATTTTAGTCCCACTACTTTTAGTCATGGGACTAAAACGTATCCAAGCACCCTCTAAAAAAGCCGTCACCTCCTCGAAACCCAGCCCCCGCGTCATTCTCACGAGCATGCATGGAGGCCGCCGCCGTCGAAGAAACAGGGACGCCACCCCCATCCCGAACTCCTGCGCCGCCAAAGGATGAATTCGCATCAAGTAGATTGTGACCAGATCCACTGCCCCTTGACCAGCCTCCGTATTGCCACACAGCAGCCGCTGGTAGCCACCACCATCCTGCCGCAAGCCGCTGCCAGCCCTACTCCGTTGGTCCTTCAGCCTGAGGAACCGAGCCGCAAAGGCATTAACACCGCCGCCGGCCAGCCCGGCGACCCTCGCAGTCACGACAGCATGTCCACCTGAATCAAATCATCCCAACTCCGAATGGGATGATATCTATATATAAATTTGAGTTTTCATATATTCTAACCAACAAAAACTTGGCCAATATCTTTATTATGTCAAGGGAAAAAATTACAATGGGTTTTCTAATTAAAGTCCTTCAAAATTTTCTTATCAGATTAAAAAATATGACATCTTATAATCTAGGACTCTAAAAATGATGAGTTGAGTTGATCATGCCACTTTATACATTTTGTCCATCAAAATTGCTAGCAACCAATTTGTTTCGGATAAATGATTTCGCTTCCTTTTCCCTCTCTTCATCATATTAGAGAGTATAGATATCCATGGAGCTTGTGAATCGGAAGCTACATTGCCTGCATTTTGTTAGAAATGGAGGATCACCCCAGCCTTGCCGGTTGTTTGTATTCGAATGCTACCAGCTCCCACTAGTTGTACCTAGATCACATATGATCTGTGCTTTCGCATGCTAGTCATGACCTCATACGGGTCCATCCTATAGCCCGGAAAATGACCAACAAATATTGTGAACATTCACCCTGCTCAAAAAAATACAATCATTATAACAATTCCAAAGAGGCAAAAGTAAAGCACAAACACCCACGGGGATACATACTTTACTTTTAGGCTCAAGGCTCCCAAACAGTTACCAACATATTATCTATACTGGTGCCCAGAGGTAAGTTCAATGCCATATGAATTGTATGCCATAAGACAGAAGCAAACGGGCACGCAATAAGCAAATGATGAACTATTTCCTCCTGATCACATAAATAATATTGTTTACTATCTTACCATCTCTGTTTTGCGAGACTATATTTAGTAAGAATCACTCTCCTATGAACAAAACACGTGAAAATCTTAATTTTGGCTGGTAATTTTGGTTTCCAAATATGCTTTGAATGGAAGATCGAACCATAGTCAATTAAATCCATCCACATAGATTTCACAAGGAAAACCCCAGAAAGTGTCAATTTACAATGAAATGTGTTTGGTACATTTGTTAGACTAGCCACGGTGGGAGTAACTTCGGTAGTAACATCGAGTCCAACTCAGCAAATTTGCTTATGTGGCAATGAGTTAATGAGGAGAGATGTAGTACTAGTAACTTAGCTAGTTACTGTAACATCACATGCCCCAATGCAATATGAGTCTATAACCTAATAAATGAAGCTTTGCATGTTATCACACTTATGTTATTATCCACTATTAAGGTAGTAACATAGTCTAGAGAAATGTGTATTTTATTAGTGTATGTTACTCTTCATTGTGGCTAGTCTTAGGACGATATGTAGCAACCTTCGGACTAAATGCACCCCATAGTTCATTTATCCCCGATTAGTGCTCCCCTGAACTGGATATTTAATGAATTTGATCTCTAAACTGTGATAATTAGTAGTCTTGATGGCTTTGAACAATATTATAATGAAATTAATTCACGCACGACACTTTCTGCACGATCTGCACCTGACGCTTGGGCTTGGAGTTCATGTGAACAGAGTCCTCAGATGCCTCATGCGTACAGGCTAGCTGTGGAGCTGCCACGTAGGATCGTTGGGGCATCAGGCACAAGTTTGCCGTGCATATGACAGCACTAGTATTATAAAGAGATGGGTACTGTATGATCAAATTAATAACCCAATCACAGACAAAGTTTATCTTTATGTTTGTAGCATCTATGCCACATGGGTTCAGCTACCGCGAGGTCATGAGAACACCAAGACCACGTGCCAATAGCTACATCCACCATCATTAAAAGGAGACCCATTTATCATGTTCCCCTCAAATCTCCACTCATGTATCAGGAATGCACTCGCATCCCCCATGTTCTGAAGCACACTGAGAGTTTCATATCTTCACCAATTTTTATTTTTATGAATACTAGAAGAAATTAATAGTCCAATTGCTGGAAATAGTGGGATAAAGTTTCTTCATGGCTCCAGACATAGGAGTCGGAGGCACCAGGAGTTAGATCCTGCATTGGTGAGTGCAGCATGAATGCTCATCCAGCTCTTGCAGATTTGGACTGAAGCTCAGCTGAGTAGTCTCTCGTGGGTGAGGGCGACATCGAAATCACTAATTGAGGAGCGCTCTCCGCAACGATTAGTCGGGGAGCGCTCCGCGCGCGCCAAGTGTCACGCGCGGAGCGCTCCCGAGGCTTTTCGGATGCGCTCCGCGCGTGACACTTGGCGCGCGCACGGCTTCTCCCGTGATTTCAGGTTTCTGGTTTCCCTTTGTGGTTTTCCTTTTTTCACTTTAGTCCTTATACTTCTAATGTTTTGTAATACCTTTTGATCTGTTTTGAGATCTGTTTCTCGTTTCTCTCTGTTGTGGGCGAACCCTCGTCGCGCATTGCTCGTTCTTTGCCGTCGTCTCCGCCCGTCGCCGCCGCTGCTCTTGTCGCGTGGTTACGGCGGCAGTTGTTCCGGCCGCCGCGCTTGTTGCCTGGTCTTACGCTAGTCCTTCTTTAGCGTCGAGCGCGCTTCCTCGTTCGCGATATCGTCGTTCCCTACTGGTTGACTTCGTGGGTTCCCTGTTTTCCTTTCATGTTTCTCTTTTTGTTCCCATTATATTTCCGGGATATGGAGATTTATGGGGTAGTTACGGGTGGGGACTACCAACACTATCAGATGTCAAGTTTCAACTGGGTTTTGTGGGATTAGTTGTTGATAACCATTGTGTTCCTTGCAGTTATGGCTTGTCCTTTTTGCCGTATGCCTGGTGGCCCGTGTTCTTCTGTTGATTCTTCTGTAGATGGGTTCAGTGTGGTCCTGGATCGGCGTTGTTGGAGGCGTGTTGTAAGAAAATCATTTTATAGTTGTTCAATTTTTGGCACACACGCTTATTTCTTTTGGTGCTGTCCATGCTTTTTATATTTTGATTATGATCCTTGTTTTGATTTGTTGTGCAGTATGTTCCGTGCAGTGTTAGAGCTCATGTTTCTCGTTACATCGAGGAGTGTAGGGCTTTAGCCATAAGGAGGGGTGACGAAGATACTGATCTGGTTCTTCAGTGCAATGAGGGTTATTTGTATGGTGTTCTGTTTAGTCATGGTCGTGTGAGGAGCAAATTCCATGGTCCTTCCTGGGAACGATTGGTCAGTGATTATGGTCTTCGTCCTTGTGATATAATGACCATTAGGCTTGAACATTATGGAACTTGGATTGGTATTGATATTTATCGTGTTGGTCGTGGAGATGCGTTGTCTCCTTTATCGTCTGTCAGTAAGGTTTATTTTTAAGGAAGTTTTTATCTTGTTTTATTGTACATTTTGATTTTTCTGTTCCCTTGAGCCTGTGTAATTATATTTTGTAGCTCTACATGGTTTGAGCGACTCCGAGAAGGAGCTTGTTGGGAGTTGTTATTACACCCGTGGTGTTTTTCTTAATTATCAGCAGATGTATTTCATGTGGTGTCAACTATTTGATGATGACTACATACCCTGTTGTCCTTTTGTTCACAGGATTGATTCCATGAATGTTAGTGGTCATCATATGGTCAGATTTTTTCCCATTGTTTTTTTATTTTTGTTTATTTATTTATTTTTATTACGTCTTCTATTCATAGTTTTGAATTTTTATTCTATTTCTGATAGCTTGATGTTTTTTGTCAGGTTATTCCTGGTATTGTTGTGAGGAGTTTGAAGGAGTTTGTGACTTTTCCTAGAACTGGCATTTTAACTCTTGAAGTTACTCTGGAATCTGGTGATGATGATATATATGTGAGCACTCCTTGCTCCTACTTCATTGGTTTGGGTAATAGAATGGTGTTCGAACATGAAGGTTTCAGTGATTTTCTTCAGGCATCGTCAATTGAAGTAAACAGCTTGGTGCTGATAACTTTCAAACAGCTTGTTGGGAGGCTTGCTGTTATCTTCAATCTTCTGCCGCAGTGATGTTAGTTATAGCCTTTGAACATAATGGATTTTGATGTATAAGATGCTTGGCTGTGCATCTCTTTTAATGATGTTTTTTTGGACGGATGTTATTTAATTGTGGTCAAAGTTATAAATACAGTAGAGGCACGTGTGTTGTTTACTCTGAGGCATGGCTGTGCATCTCTTTTATGTGAGAGGCACCTGGATTCAGCAAACTGAGGCACGGAATTGAAGTCAGAACAGACACGGTTGTGTGGAGGCACGCAGTGTTACCATGGGTTTTATGTGAGGCACGTGGTTTCAGCAAACAGAGGCATGGAATTGCAGTCAGTACAGGCACGGTTGTTTGGAACACGGGTATACTGAGAGGAACGTGTGTGCAATACCAAAGTTACAAGGGCGATGACGGGTGCCTAACACGCAGAGATACTGTGGGTTTCATGCGAGAGGCACGTGTGTGTGTAGCACGTAGAGTTACAGTGGGTTTCATGTGAGGCACGTGGATTGAGGAAATGGAGGCACGTAATTGAAGTTAGTACAGGCACGGTTGTGCGGAGGCACGGGCGATCAGTCGCGCGGAGCACGTAGAGTTACTGTGGGTTTCATGTGAGGCACGTCGATCGAGCAAACGGAGGCACCGAAGTGCAGTCAGTACAAGCACGGTTGTGTGGATGCACGGTTTTGAACCCTCTTGCTGCTGTCAAGTGTCTTGAGGCACAGATGTATGTCAGCAGAGGCATCGGTTTGAATATTTGGTTAGAGAGGCTCGGTTGTGGATGCACAGGTGTGAAGTCTCTAAGGTCATGGGTGCGTGGCACCAGAGGCATGGGTTGAGTCTACACTTAGAGAGGCACGGTTTTACAGGGGTCAGTTGTACACGGTAGTGTAGTTTTGTGGCATCGTGGAGGACTGGTGTACGGAGAGGAATCTGTGAATGGACGGTGTGGTCAAAGTAACAAAGTTCTTGTCCCTTGCGTCTGTGTACCGAATGTTCTTCTGCAATATTTATAAATTGTTTATGCCAATGTTGAAAAAGCATTCTACTGAAAGTTTGCTACGATACCATCACATATTTTTGTAAATGCATGATGCATCTTGTAAAGGTTGAGTATGAAAATTATAAAACAATGTCGTGCGACATATCTCTAGTTCTATAGTCATGGATACAATATATGCTTGCTCGATACTTGGACATAACTTACTAATTACATTTAGACACGCACACCACTGTGTTCAAAGTTCAGACGTAAAATAGTAATTCAATACAGACAACATATTTGAGCAAAAACAAACATATTTACAACATGGGTTCATTCAACCTAAATTATCATAATAGTTGTGCCACGCACCTGATCACTTGATCACGGCAGATCAATCAATCACGGCACGATCCATTTTCTCGCAATTTACCAACCGCTGCTTCCCTTCCGGCGCTTCCAGCCGCTGGAAGATCCCTCGTCTTTGTTCTTACGCGGGCGGAGTCTTTCTTTCACTGGTTGTTGGTGGAGGTGACGTAGCCCGTTCTTGATGATTAGGATTCTACGGTACAACTCGTAGCTAACATACCCGTCCTTTGCCGCGTACTCAAGGTGTATCGGGGAAAGCGGCTTCCACTCCCAGAACTGGTGCTTCTCCTTTGGGAATGATTTCTTCATGTTCTTGTATGAGGGGTCGATGATGGCCGCTGCAAGGTTAGCCATGGAGTCCCTTTCTCCACCACCCTTGATGCAGAATAGCGTCTGTATGTCGACGTGGTGCTCGTCTAGAATTCTGATGCATGCACGGGCAAGCATGGTCTTGTCGTTCCTGGTGTCGACGCTGGTGAAAATTATCGCTTTCCGTTGCAGGAAGTCAACTAACACCTGGGAGCGCTCGGACCTGCAGTAGTGGTATACAAGGACATGCTCGCGCATGGAAAGTTGGACGACAGCGATCCCTTGTCGTACGTAACTGCTCTTACATGTGTACTCGAGGTCGAGGCCGACGAACTTGTTCTTCTCCTCCTTTAGCCATTCCTCGCACTTTTTGATGATCCGCTCCATGGTCCTTGGGTCGTTGGTGTACACCACCTCCAGCATGGTTGTACCGTGGGTAGTGATGTGCTCGGTGAATGTTGTTATTTTCCCATCGTCCATGGCTGGAGTTGTGCGGTGGTGAACTGTGGCCGGCGAGAAACTTTGGAGGGAGAAGACGCAAATGGAGTCGGAAAAGTGAAAGGGATCTTTTGTCATGGAAAAAAGAAAACCGCCAAAGAGCAGTTGCTAGTCACCCGGCGGTTCCAGGCGTAGATGTTTGGAAACAGGTGTTTGTTTTATCTGTTTTTTTAATATTTTCACTTATCTTGTTCTTTGATTTTTTTTATTTGTTGTGTGCTGCGTGCGTGATCCATATGTGCGTATTCCACCTTTGGCTGTGAAAGTAATCGTGTGAACGGTAGAACACTCAGCAGATGCATGGTCGTGCCTTTGTTGTGAAAATGTTTTTTTCAATTAACAATCTTCCTTGGTCAGGGAGGCACTGTTGTTATGTTATTCAGTGCACAACTGTGTGTTCATGAAAAGTTGGTGAAGTAAACATAGTTTGCACTTGAAAATGGAGTCCTGTTTGGTTTTAAATTGAGATATGTTTCAGTAGATCGTTTGAATAAGTTTGATAACATGGCATTGCTGTAGGTTTTGGATCATGTTGTTTCGTTTGATTTTTGAAACTTTTCAAAGGATTAGAACTACATTTTTCAAATGAATCATTCTGATAGTTCAAATAACATTTGTTGCAAAGCATCATTATGATGGTTGAAACTGTGAGTAGAGGGTCCGTAAGAGCTACTCCCTCCGTTCGGAATTACTCGTCCAAGAAATGAATGTATCTAGATGTATTTTAGTTGTAGATACATCCATTTTTGTGACAAGTAATTCCGAACGGAGGGAGTACATAAGTTTCAAAAGATCATTCGGATAGTTCAAGCAAGCACATGGTCCATAATAGTTACATTACTGTACCACTCTAACTAGAAAACTTATTTTAAATAAACCAGTGTTTTGCTCCTGGGAGGCATCATCTTGAAATGAGCGATGAACATCCTAGGAGATACACTGTGCTTCCATTCTAGGTGCAGGTTCTGACGGAATCTACACAATGCGTTGAATGATGATGGACACAAAACCGTCATGGCGCTCTTTGAAAGTGATTAGAAAGACGTTCTTTTCAACAAAGGATGTAGCTGATATGAAGTCTCTGAAAGAAGACTTTTCTTTTACCATCCGGCCGTCGTTTTTGCAGATGTAGTACGATGAAGGAGTGATGACATGGGTAGGTTCATCAGGAGCTTCAAGGGTCACCGTGCCATTGGTTGGCATGTCCACCCATCTCTTCAGTGTTGAGACAACGCTCCTCGGAATTTTCTAGAAGAAATCGAAATTAAATGAAAATTAAACTGTTGAATTGCCACTTGGATAATAAATAAAAGAATGGCATCGTACGATGAGTACGCAAAAATTAAGAAATTCTAAATTGCAATTAATATAAATCCTGGCATGTTCATGTTTGTGTCTAAACAGATGAAACAACATATAAAGAGAACAACAAAAGTTTTGTTGTTTTATGTTTGAATAAATAGGTTCTTTATAATTTTACATATAAGCAAGATTTCGTCAATATTGTTTATATTATATATTAGCAAAATACGTTTGGTATTTTAACAAGGACAGATTTAACCAACCATGTTGCATTCTTTGGTGTTAGTGGGAGTCAAGACGTGTACAAATGGACGGCAACGGATGAAAGTATCTCCGAAAAGGCGTTGTAGAAAGAATCGTGTCTGGTTGTAGGTAAGCTCAATATCCTTAGAGTAGACACAGCAGTGAACATGGTCGAAATCGTCAGAAGAAAGGTCGTCCAGAGCTAGAAAAAGAACAAGATTTGAAAGTTGGATAAAGTTTTATGTAATACGGGTTAATATTATTCAGTTCGATTCATGCATATCAAAATGCAGCAAGAGAAGGTAAGTTTGTAGTATTAAATACGTACCAACATGGGGTAATGGAAGGAGCATTTTTTCATTGCGATATGTTTGTATTTCGAGATTGAGACCCTCGTGTGGTAGTTCAAATTCTATGCGGTCTCCAGCACGAAGCTGATAATCATCCGCAAAGGTGTTCCACTCACCACCGCAGAACTTTGTGTAGTTCGGCCTATGCTTAAACAAAGCATTGTAAGACCTTCCTTCATGTGTAAGGAGGGCTGGCTCTACCTGCTCTTTACTCAATTTTCTTGCTTCTTCCTTCCTCTCGCCGATGTACTCAGCGACAAAAGCTCTGACGTTTCAAGGTACATACTGGAAAAAATAGTAAAAATAACAACTTGTAAGTATAACTTTGAATCCGCGTATTATTAATGTTAAAAGTTTTCTTAATTTGGATATGAATTTTTGATAAGAATTACAGGTAACAACATAATGGTATTATAAATTAATGGATACATATTTTTTGCATATGTTGACTAGTTTTAATTAGAACTGAAGATGCATTATAGTAATCAAGACATAGGCAGGCAAAACTAATGGACTATATTAATTAGGGCATAGGCAGGCAAACTAATGGAAAATGAAACCACAAGGCAGGTGCGAAGAAGTAACAGTGACGATTTCTAGTGTGTTGTAGGCAACTAATATGTTAGTGATGCTTACTAACCATGCGTCTCCAGCAATTTTCATCAAGAATAACCTCAAACTCCTGGAGAACTTCAGGGTGTGGTTCGCAAGGGCCGCCTGGTTGGCGGCAGGTAGGGCAAATCATACCTAAATAATTCAGAACAATTATGTTAAGAAAACAAAAATATGATAACAATTTGAAAACAAGCTTCAGCGTTGAAGGCAGACAACGACTAGCTTCAACTATGTTAGCGATATTAAAATGTCCGTATTAAGGCAGACAACAACTACAAATTTACCAGAAATCTTCTCATGTACTCCTTCCAGAAAATCAGTATGACAGAGTTCAGTACACTTGTTTGGATTTTCTAATGGTTTTTATATTACTTTAGAGAATGAAGTCGTTGCACCGGATCTGACGCTTCAATAACTATCAAATGAGAAAACCAAGATGTAAAACGTAAATACGGATCAGAGCATGCTGCTTACGCATATGCTTTTTACCTGGGAGAGAAGAAGAATGAGGGTTGACGAACGGAGATTGGGGTAGGGGAAGCTTAGGGCAAGCACACACGACTAGCAAATCTACTTGAGAAGTATGGGGTAGGGGAATCTTAGGGCAAGCACGCACGGCTAGAAAATCTACGAGAGAAGTACGGGGTAGGGGAAGCTTAGGGCAAGCACACACGGCTAGCAAATCTACGAGAGAAGTACGGCTTGGAAGTTAATCGAGGGACCCAACAAAAACTCTACAATAACTTGTTTGAAATGAGACTGTGTGCGGGAAAGAAGAACGAACCTTATAAGTAGGTGGTCGGATAAGGCGGATGGGTTGTGATGGGAAGCTTAGGGCAAGCACGCACGGCCAGCAATGTAGGAGAGAAGCATGGCTTGGAAATTAATCGATTGATTGCTGGGAAGAAGTACGAACCTTAGAAGCAGGCGACGGATAAGAACGACAAACCCTAGAAGCAGGCGGCGGAGAAGGCAAATGAGTTCTGATGTGGCTAAGGGAGTCGGAGCTTATTGAAATATAAAGGAGACGGGAGAGAGCAAGAGTAGTAATGAGTGTTTCTTTTTTTATTTTTTATTCTTCAAAATGGAATTAATGCTGGTTGTAGATGGTGTGCGTGCATTCCAAGGTGTTGTGGGGACACGAGATGTTTGACTCACCCAGCTGCCTCCCATTATAGTTGTCCAGTTGTGCTGCCTCCCAGCGGAGTCTTTTACGTGCCTATCCTGCCTTACATATTTTTTGCGAGGCGCGGTTATAGATGCTGGAAAGCATACCCTTGCTTCTGTGTTTTAATTTTTTTAATCACATGTTGTGGATGGAGTATAGTTGTGCATGTTTTTAGGGGAGGAACGGTGATGATGTTATTAGATGCGCGGTCGTTGTAGCAGGAAAGGCATGGTCGATACGTCGGGGGAGGCAAATTGACGGGAGGCATGATGGTTCCTATTGAGAGTCACTTTTGCATCTGGAATGGAGCCACGGTTCGTGACTCTGTTATTGTAAAAAAAATCAATAGTCGTTGACCCAGGGAGCCACTGTTTTTATGTACGTTGGGTTCAGGCGGGAATATGTATGATAGCGCACAGTTATCTGTATGTCAGAAGCATGGACGTGCTTTTGTTTTAGCAATGTTTTCGGTGGTACGTGCAGGCATATAGATGCAGGTCCGTTGCCCGTTGGTATCACTGAGGTCTGTCTTTAAGTAAAGTGGAGGCACGCGTGTGGCTTTTGTGCTGGCAGAACCGTGCTTTTAATTTGGTTCACTCCCCGTGTTGCATTTGTACGACAGGGTCATCTAGTTTGCCTCCTCTCATTGTTCTCTCGGTCAAAAGATGTGCTGGTGACCGATGGGATGGCTATTTATTGTTGGTATTCATTGTGGCAAATACCGTGCTAGAGTTAACCTAGAGGCTCCTCGATTATAGCGTGGCAGCCGTGAATTTTTAAGTGCATGGTTTCATAAGCTACAGAAGCACAACCGTCCATTCACACCGTCCCCGATGCAATTTAATGGGCGCATGGTAGCTGAGTCGTCTCTCCCCAAGGTTAAGTAGTGGTCTATTCCGGGAGTTTATCGCGTCTTATTCTCTTTAGAGAAGTGCAGGTAGCTCCCATCATCCTCGCCTCGTACTAGAAGCACAGTCAGACTCCATTGTCGTGTCACCGTCTTTTCCATGGATGACTTCAGGAACAATACTGAGCATCTCTTTATAGATGCCGATGGTAATACCATGCTCGAGGTGATGTACACCAATGAGCCCTACAAGGTGGAGGAGATTCTTTCTCTTTATGAGGAATGACTGCGTGAGGACAGGTACAAGTTTGTTGGTCTTGATCTGGAGTACACACGAGAGGATTATTTTGATCGTAGTAGAAAAGTTGTCGTCATGCAACTGGCGATGCGCAAGCATGTTCTTGTCTATCACTTGTGCAAGGCCATGACGGAGTGCGCTCCTCTAAAGGATTTCCTTCGGAACAAAGGTATCGTTTTCGCTAGTGTCGACGTCAGGAACGATAGGGATGTTCTCGCAAACAGTTTTCTCAAAATCCCAATAGAGTGTCACATCGATGTTCAAGAGGAGCTCATGATCAAAGGAGGCAATCTTAGGGATTCCATGGCAGATTTGGCAGGAGCCATCATAGACAAATCTTACTTGAGTATGAAGTCGTCTTTTCCCAAGGGTCTGCATGACTACTGGGAATGGAAGCCGCTTTCGCTTGAACATCTGAAATATGCGGCAATTGTAAGTGAAAACTTCATTTTTTATGATTTTCTGTCTTTATATTTTTGTTTTACTACAACAATAGTAGTTTTTCCTCTTTACGTATATCTTCATTCTCATCCGTTTTTTTGTTTTAGGATGGGTATGTGAGCTATGAGCTCTACCGCCGAGTTTTGTCGATGAAGGACATGATGCATCCCCGTTGTCTTCCTGACCGCAGATGCCGTTGATGATTCAGAGCAGAACTTCAACTGAGTAGAATGGTCACGGTGGACGTTTATGTGGACGTTTCTGTGAGGAATGGACTCCTCGAAGACTTTCATTTCTTTTTTTGTATAATCAATGAGTACTTTTAGTTTAATCCTATGGAGTACCGTTTTGTTATTCAGTATCGTGTTTGGCTTGTCTCATGTGATTTGTAAATATTTTTTTTATGTTTTTTCATGTTACAAGTTCATTGTTGACGTTTGCGCGAGTTCACGTAAATTTAGGTAACCTGTTGAAGTGGCGAATATGTATTGTTTGGGAGAAGCGTTTTTTTTGTTTGGCTTATATTCAGCGCCGTTTATTTGTGTTTGAATTGTTGTCTTCTACACGTTCGCACAAGAGAGGCACGTCTGCTAATGTACGAGACAACATTTCAGTACCCTGTCTTTGTGTTCTTCGGGACCGTGCCTTTAGAAGCCTGCCGAGGCTTCACTCCCGTGCCTCTTCTTTTCCGCTATTTCTGTACCTCACGTGACACACGTGGTGTCTGCTTGTGTTGGTGTCACACGGCAGTTTCTCTTGAGACTGAACAACCGTGCCTCTTCCATCACTCTTTTGTGCGTCCAGCTGGTTTATACCCGTGCCTCGAGAACTCCGAGAAGCCGAAATTGCGTGACTTTATACGCTTCAGTTCCGTGTCTCCTGTACGTGCATTTGCTTGTCTCAGGCGTCATGTTTGCTGTGATTGTACGTCCGTCCGTGACGTCACGCATATGTATTGTTTGGGAGAAGCGTTTATTTTGTTTGGCTTATATTCAGCGTCGTTTGTTTGTGTTTGAATTGTTGTCTTTTACACGTTCGCACAAGAGAGGCACGTCTGCTAACGTACGAGGCAACATTTCAGTACCCTGTCTTTGTGTTCTTCGGGACCGTGCCTTTAGTAGCCTGGCACCCGTGTCTGCGGAGGCTTCACTCCCGTGGCTTCTTTTCCGCTATTTCTGTACCTCACGTGACACACGTGATGTCTGTATGTGCTGGTGTCACACGGCAGTTTCTCTTGAGACTGCACAACCGTGCCTCTGCCACCACTCTATTGTGCATCCAGCTGGTTTGTACCTGTGCCTCAAGAACGCCATTTCCAAAGCCGTGTCTGTGTGCCGAGAAGCCGCAATTGTATGCCTGTATACGCTGCAGTTCTGTGCTTCCTGTGCGTGCATTCGTGTTACTCAGGGGACACACTGGTTGTGACTCTTCGTGCCCGTGGTGTCAGACGTCTGTCCTTGAGGGGATGTGGTGGCTGTTACTCGTCGTGCCTGTGCTTATACCCGCCTGTGTGTCCAGAGTCTTTAAAATTGTGGCTCTTCGACTTGTGTCGTTGATTTGCTTCAAGTATTGATGTATCTCACGTGATACATGCCATGACTCTCGAACAGAGTGTTGTCACCGGTGCCTCTTGGAGTCTCTTTTTTGCATTCAGATGATTTGTATACAGAGGATTTAGGTTGAGACTGAAAAATAAGATGGAAAAGATCACGTGGCTCGCGAAGCCGATGCATGTGCCTGTATAGGCTATGTTTTCGTGCCTTTGTTTCCGCCTGCATGTGTACGTGCCTGTTGTGATAGAGACCGGTATCTGCAAAAGTTGTACGCTCGTGCCTGTGGAATAGACATGTATGTGCGTCTTGTGCCTGCATACCTGTGCCTCACGTGAAACCAGCCTTGACTCACGTGGGACAGATGGTGTGAATCTAGCTAGATGAGGGACGGATGAGTTCTGGCCTTCGGATCTAAGGTGTACAGTAGGCTGTTCATTTGATTCAGTGGATTGTTCCGTCGGTGGTCTTTGTTGAAAGGAGGAATCGATGACCGATGTGGTGGCTGTTCGATGTGACTATTGTCAGTTACCGTAAAATAAAGTCAGAGGCTCCTCGGTTTCTCCGCGGTATCAATTATTTGTGCATAGCCGTTACTTTAGGAAGTGTATGGTTCCATGAGGTTTGGAAGCACAACCGTCTATACGCTGCTCCTAGTTCACACGTTAATCCGTATGGTAACCCAAACGTCCGTCGCCAAGGTTAAATACTGGCCATGTTTGTGAGGTCTCCACGTCGTATTGTAGCCGCAGAACATCAGGCAGTTCCCACCCTCCTTACCACTCCCTAACCTTGTCGCAGGGTCTCAGGAGTCTCCATTGGCACCTTGCTGCTCGTTGCCATGGACAAATTTTTTAACACTACCGAGTACCATCCGATAGGTTCAGATGGTAACAGGAAGCTCGACGTGTGGTACACCAACGAGCCTGGCAAGGTGGAGGAGATCATTGCCTTGTACGAGGACTGGTTGCGCGAGGAGAAGTACAAGTTTGTTGGTCTCGGCATGGAGTTCACACGAAAGGATTGGTATGGGCGTAGAAAAGTCGCCGTCATGCAACTGGTTATGTGGAATCATGTTTTGGTCTATCACTTCTGGAAGGCCAGGATGGAGTGCCCTGTCCTGAAGGATTTCCTTGAGAATAGAGGTATAACTTTCTCTAGTGTGTGCGTCAGGAATATTAGAGATGCTCTTTTTCAAGATTTCATCAGAATTCCAGAAGGGTACCACGTCGACATCCAAGAGAAGTTCATGATAAAGGGCGGTCAAGAAATGGATTCCATGGAGGACTTAGCAGGAGCTATCATTAACGAATCTTACTCCAAGCTGGAGTCCTCTTTTCCAGAGCTTCTTCGTCACTACTGGGATTGGAAGCCACTTACCTTCGATCACCTGAAATATGGAGCTATTGTAAGTGAAGATCTCATTTTCGTTAGTTTCTTCCTTTGTTGCAAGAACAATACGTTTTTTTATTTTTTTTTGTACATTGATATTTTCATTTGGTTTTCCTTTAGGAAGGTTATGTGAGCTATGAGCTGTACCGCCGGTTTCTATCGATGAGGGACATCCTTCATCGTTGCAGTCTTCCTGATGTCAGATGGCGAGGACGTTTCTGAGAATTGTGTGATGAATTGGTTCTTTGATAGTTATTGTATTGGGTAATATTACATCGACTGATGAATTTGTAATTATGGTGGTTTTATTTTGAACCAGATGGAGTTGACTGGTTTGGGAATTTAAGTTTATTTTCATTCCATCATGTTTTTCTTGACTGGGTGTCTTCAAGAATATTTTCCTCTATGATTTCTTGCTATTCGTTGGTATAAGATGAGATGTATTAAGAGGACCACTCAGATGTGCACTTTCGTGAATCTAGGCAGCACAAAGACGTCTGCTCAGGAATGCATTGTTTTTGTTTTAGGCAAGGCACGCTCTGGTGTTATTAATTTGCTACTTGCTTCAGTTTTTCTCTCGATATGGTCACACTGATAGGTAGGGGCATCACTTTCACTTTGTGTTCGTAGTGTGTTTGGCACGGTTGTTTTTATAACGAATATACGGTTGTGGTTGTGCGTTAGGCAGTGTGTTACGATGAGTCACTGTCATGGTTGTATGTTCTGTAATATTTCTATTTAGTCTGGCTAGTGAATTCACGTCTGTCTAGTTAGTGGAGGTATGTCTTATGTTATGTTGAGGCAGAGTTGTGTGTGTTGTTCGGAAATGCTTTCTGAACACGTTTGTTCGGAGAGGCACGTATACGCTGTTATTCCAAGGCACGGTTGTGCCTTTCTTTCGAAATGTTTGGTTTCACTTACTTGCTGAGAGAGATTCGTCCGTGAAACTTGTGAGGTCACGGACCTTTTTCGGTTGAAGTCACGGTCGTGCTTCCATGACTCGTTGGCTTGGTAGAGGGACCAGTGTTAAGCTATCTAGGGGACGGTCCTGTGTTAACTGGTGGCGCACTTGTGTGTGTCAGGTTAGTTGTCCGTGTTAAGAGTGGCACGTTCTACGTGGATAAGAGGCACGACAGTGCCTCTGTGACCAGCATTACTGTAGGTGAGTCATTTAGCTCCTTTGTCAATTGCTTACGAATCGATAGTCTTTTTCCTCTGTGTTCCAATTGTTTCTTTTTTTATGTCTAGTCGGAGTGAGTGGTGTTCTAGTACAAGGAATTGATGTCTTGAATATGATCTTTACAACTTTTCTAAAAAATACGATTCTTATTTTCGAAAAAATTCGATGTCAGGAATTTAAGACTTGACCATTTGAATGCACAACTGTGGTTAATGGGATCCATAGCAGATATCTTGGACCGACACAAAAATAGCTGAAAAATTGTTGTGATTACATGAGTCGATATGGCTGAAACAATGTTCGGATGTCTTCATGTAAATTAAGGCACATCTAAGCAGTAGTCATCTTCTTCCAAATCTTCTTCTTTCGCGCCGGATATTGTGTTTGATGAGTACGATGCTCGGTGCCTCAAATACATGGCCTGTGTTGTAGTTCGATGTTATCATTTTGTAAGTTAGTTGTTCTCTCATCGGTTTCACATGGATCTGCAAAACAAATAAGCGCACAAACTAATAAAATTTATTGTAAAACTTAATGTTTAGCTGGCTTGGATGAACATAAGTTTATGTGTTGTCAATGAGAGTGAACTTACATTATTGATAAAAAATGAATTGTTATTGAAATTAATGAGGGGCATCAAATGCATGGTGTAAATAGCACTGTCATCCCTGAAATTTGAGAGCATTATGTTATTGGTTAGTAGGTGGATAGTAGATATGGGATATGTAGTGGAACAATAAAAAAATGCATGGTGTGAGGATACACTCTGCAGTTAGAAGAAACTCACTCTCTGTCTGAGTTACATACACTCTGCACAGGTTTGACATGAAAGGAGACCATTGTGTGAGGATAGTTGTTGTAAGCAGAATGATAAGCTCTCCTGAAGTTTTCGATGACAATGTCCGAGTGTTCCTTTATACCGTCGCAATTGATAAAAGGACACAGAATTTCGAAGCGATGCATTGCAAGATTCACGATTATGAGGTAGATAAAATGTGGTTTCTTTCTCACAGGTATTAAGACCTAAAACAATTAACGGGAAGTTATATCATTGTAACAAGAAAATCTAGTAGAATTGAAGACGAACACTGGACAGATAGAGTGAGTAGGGTGAACTCACGATGTTGCATTTGTTTGGCAGCCTGAACCCAATAGTTTTTTCTGCAATTTGTTCCTTCAGTAGTTCAGTGCTTGCTTCTAGAACTTGAAATTTATCCTGCATTAAATTGAAGTTGCGTTACTTAGCGTGCTAGTAGTAGTAAATCTGGTTTGTTATTATTATTTATGAGAAGCAAGAACTTACAGAGGCGTCAATGTACATTATATGCTTGTGCACAGATGTTGGCGTTGGCGTTGCGTAGAATTGTTCTTTCATCAGCAACTCTGAGTAAGCATCGACCACGAATGAGTTGATATATCCGTATACCTTCATTGACAAACCTAAAGTTCGATGATCGGCCCAACGTCGGTCGACGTAGAATATCCTCTTGCTGCCAAAAAAGATAAATGCATTTTAAATCGTATGATTTTATTGTTTAAACGTTAGAGTTGATGAGTATTCAATTGCAATAGCAGAATAATCGAGCTGAAACTCTTTAATTTGAAAGCTTCAGGCAGAATGCATTGCAGTAGTAAAAGAAAGGATCAAAACTTTACTGTAAGAGGAAGAACTAATTCATTACCTATCATGTTGACTGATGCGTGGTGTACTGTCGACGATTGTTTCATACACTTCTTTCTCTTGCGTTGTAGAATCTCTTATTTCCAAAAGTTGGCAGTGATCTTGGTGGTCATTCCCTTGGTGAGTGAATCGAGTCTATTCTAGGTGAGGATGATGTTGATGAGGTTGGAAGACATGACCACCGGAGTTCATTTGACCATTACTAAGTTGCAGATCACCCTCATTACAATTGTTGTTTCTTTGGACTATTAGACCTTGTGGTTGGCGTTGCATGCGCAGTTGTAATGTTCTGGCAGTTGGATCACCGGTTGAGCTCGAAGGAATATCTGTTGGAAAATGTTGCAGAGGATGGCTGGAATACTGCATGCTGTTGAACTGTTGTTGCAAGGCACTGTAACTTTGGCCACGAGACTCGCTTGTCCGTGGTTGCTAATGGTTCTGCTCTTGACATTGGCGTTGCTGGCATCGTGCAGTGCTGTTATTCTGAGCATCATTGTGCTGGGGGTAGTGGGCGTTGTGGACAGGGGTTTGTTGGTGGTATTGTTTCTGACTTTGGTTGTTCATTGCATAAGGTGAGTGCTGGCTGCTGTTTGAGTTGCCGTTATTCTGAGCACCAGGACGTCGGTAGTAGTTGTTTTTTAGAGTAGGAACTTGTTGGTAGTGTTGGGACAAAGCAGATGCTGGCAAACTGTCGGACAAGACAGTTTTAGTTAAACCCGTGGAGTATGACGTATCAAAAGTCTGTGAGAGGTGGCTACCGCCTGGCATTGAGCCTGATCTGCTGGTCATATGTGGCTCTTCATAGTTAGAAAGGCAAGATCTGGATGACGAGGTTGAATTCTTGGTCAAGTGTGAGATAGTATCAGGTTGGCATTGCTGGGATGCTACTTGGTTATGAAAGGGTTGCTTCTTCTTTTCATCAACGACTCTATCAATTTATTCATAGATAGATGAGTCAGACCATATTTCATCATCATCAATGAATCCAACATCAAGGAGGCCTCTGTGGTTGTCAGCCTGTAGAGACTGATTGATTGCAGTTTCTGTTGAATTGTGTGGAGGCTCCAGTATTCTAACATTTTTCTTAGGAGGTGCCGTATTATTGTTTCCTAGAACTTCTGACTGCTGCAAGGACCTCTTGTGAGCTGCCATTTGTGTTTCCAGTTCTGCGGATGTGCGGTTGTGGTAAGAGGGAGGGATCAATACATGGTTGTTTGGTACATTGTTCATGTTCTTCTGCAATGTTATTGTCTTCCGCATCGATAGATGTGGTAGTAATGATTGGAGCATCACTAGTGGATGGAAGTGCTTTTCTCGTATCCAGTACTGTGTCAGAACTGCTGTCAGAATCAGTGGTGACGGCTACTCTAGGAGCAAGGGAGGAAGTGGCTCTGGTGCGTTCAGTTTCAGCAATCGTCTTCTCATCTCTCAAAATTGAAACAAGATGGACATTAGCTTCTGGCAGTGAAGAAGAATGTTGTTCAGTGAAAATGTTTAACTTTTGTGTAGGTTGGGATACAGTGAGGCTCTTTGTGTTGGTTGAAGAATTTTTGTGAGCGCTATAAGAACCGTTGGACCATTCAGTAGTTGGTGACGTTTTCCCAATGTGATGAACAGGTGCTCCAAGTGTATCCATTGAAATTGGACCAGTCAGTAACTGTTTGTCAACCGCAGAGTGCGAGGTTGATGTTTACATTGCGATGAGGGTTTTGCTGTTTCCTCCAGGAGTTTTTCCAGTGGGCTTGTCGGAGAGTTGTGGTCTGCAGATCCTCCAGCAGAATTTTGGGTTTCAATCCGTACAGAACACTCAGACGAATTTTCACCTGTCATTATAATTGCCCCACTCTCGAGCATCTCAGACGTTGGCACAAAGGGCTCATGAACCGGCAAGCCATCAAGGCAGTTCTGCAGATGGTTATGCACCTTGTCTAGATGAATCTTGGCTTCTTCATCAATGTCCTCTCTGTTGTGGTCGATCCTGTTCACCTCCAGTAGCAACTTAATCTGAGTTGATGATTTTAGATGTGAAGATAGACGCATTTGGGACTGCTCTTTGTCATATGGATTCTGGGAGTCTGGGTTAGGGGTATCGCAGCAACCCTTTAAATTTTCAAGGGAGTATGATGTGGCGTGAAGGACAATGGTTGAGCCACTGCTGCAAGAACTTGGACTGCTTGTCGTGCTAGAACTTGGAAGCGTAGAGTATGTTGAAGGTGCTGATGAAAAAGTTTCTTTTTCATTTGAGTTGTCCTGTTGCAAGTTACAATAAACGCTGCGGTTTCTGGTCTTGGTTTCTTTTGCACTAAGATCCCTACCAAGTGAAAGGAGTTTCTCCAATTTCTGCTCGAGAACTGGTTGAAACCGCGAGAAAAGTTCTGTGTACATTTCATTGATAACTTTTGCAATTTTCACCTTGGCCTGTAATTGAAAAAAAACATCAAAAATTTTTAATACCGGAAATGAAAATTAGTTATTAATACTGAAAATGAAAAATATCTTGTGAGCCATTGTATGTTCTGTCAAGAATTGCAGAATCACACATGATATGCTGCGGGGCAGCGCGGGTAAAAAGGTCCATGAATTCCTTGAAAGAGCACACCCGACGTATTGTACGAAGCATGGTTGACCTACCGCTGCAGGGAAGCAGTGCTATATTGAACACAAAATCACAGCTAAGGTAGTATAGGAAGGACTTCTATATTAAACAGAAAGGCACGGCTAACGTCCTGTAGGAAGCACTCCTATGTTTAACACAAAAGCAGAGCTAACGTACTATATAGGAAGCATTTTTATATTTAACACAAAAGCACAACTAAGTTACTATAGGAAGCACTTCTAGTTTTAGCACAAAAGCACAACTAAGGTACTATAGGAAGCACTTTTGTATTTAACACAAAAGCACAGCTAAGGTAGTATAGGAAGCACTTATATATTGAACACAAAGGCACGGCTAATGTCCTGTAGGAAGCACCGCTATTTTAACACAAAAGCACAGCTAACGTACTATATAGGAAGCATTTTTATATTTAACACAAAAGCACAGCTAACGTACTATAGGAAGCACTTCTAGTTTTAGCACAAAAGCACAGCTAAGGTACTATAGGAAGCACTTTTGTATTTAACAGAAAAGCATAGCTAAGGTAGTACAGGAAGCACTTCTATATTAAACACAAAGGCACGGCCAACGTCCTGCAGGAAGCACTCCTATGTTTAACACAAAATACTTCCTATATAGTACGTTAGTTGTGCCTTTGTATTAAATATAGAAGTGCTTCCAAAAGTACGTTAACATAAAAGCACAGCTAGCATACTATAGGAAGCACTTCTAGTTTTAGCACAAAAGCACACCTAAGGTACTATAGGAAGCACTTTTGTATTTAACACAAAAGCACCGCTAAGGTAGTATAGGAAGCACTTCTATATTAAACACAAAGCCACGGCTAACGTCCTGTAGGAAGCACTACTTTGTTTAACACAAAAGCACAGCTAACGTACTATATAGGAAGCACTTTTATATTTAACACAAAAGCACAGCTAACGTACTATAGGAAGCATTTCTAGTTTTATCACAAAAGCACAACTAAGGTACTATAGGAAGCACTTTTGTATTTGACACAAAAGCACAGCTAAGGTAGTATAGGAAGCACTTTTATATTTAACACAAAAGCACGGCTAACGTCCTGTAGGAAGCACTCCTATGTTTAACACAAAAGCATAGTTAACGTACTATATAGGAAGCACTTTTATATTTAACACAATAGCATAGCTAACGTACTATAGGAAGCACTTCTAGTTTTAGCACAAAAGTACAACTAAGTTACTATAGGAAGCACTTTTGTATTTAACACAAAAAGCACAACTAAGGTACTATAGGAAGCACTTTTATATTTAAGACAAAAGCACGGCTAAGGTAGTTTAGGAAGTACTTATATATTAAATACAAAAGCACGACTAATGTACTATAGTAAACTGTCTGGATGAACACAATAGGACATGTATCTATTTCATAAAAACTTAGGGAGCATCATTTCAAACATAAAATCAGGTGTAGTAGCTGGAAATCACTTACGGAACAAAGTTTTTCTTGAGGCACAAATCAGGTGTAGGATTCTAGCCTGGGACTCATTTGGAAAAATGGCGCCTGAAAGCCAGATGGTGGTTGGAAAGGCGTGCGCCTAATGTCTTTCAGCTACCTTGCGGAAAAGGAAACAATTACAGTCAAGTCAAGTTAATACATTCCAGCTAATTCCTTATGTTGAGTCGAAAACTTCGCCAAAGGAAATTGATGAAAAGTTGACTCACCGTGTGTTTCCCAAAAATTCCGTCCTCTGTTGACAGGCTGTCTATGTTAGCATAATTCTTTATGGCCTCTATGTCCCACATGATAAGTCTTGCAGGAGTGTCAGGTTCCAGGTCCATAATCTTCGTATCCAGGTACTCAAAATACGTTATCTGCAAGTGGGGAAGACGTAAAAATGAATCATGTTCTTGCAGCTGCTTGTGGGTATAAAGAAATGTACAAGTTAGTGAACGAACCACTGGAATCAGGAGGCAGCCACACAGGGCGCCTGCGAATCCTTTGTCCTTGAAGGTCTGGAGTGATGCCACCAGTTTCTCTGTGACAGCATTGGACCAATCATATGATGGTATGTTACTTGCTGGTCCTTCTAGAGCGGCTAAATAGTCGGGGCTAACGCAGTCATATGTCGTTGGGCATAGAAATACCGCTGTTGCAAACATCACGAAAAGCCGTTGAAACACTTCTCCTGTCAGCTGTGGGGTTATGGGATCAGTTAACTCTCTGATGTTTGGAGCATGCCCAGCACACCGAGTTTCAGACTTAACCTGACATCGGAAAGCTTCTGAGCATTTTCTTGGGATAACCTGCCCGCCAAGTGGAATTCCTAAGATCCGGTGCACCGTGTACGAGTTGATGACGAATCTGTATCCACTAGGCAGTATGGAAGACCTGGAAGGGCAACCAAAATAGCGGACAAGCCAGCGAATGAAACATCTTGGAAGCTCGCGACAGCACAGATCTAGAAGGTATCCAAATCCAATATCTCTGACAAGCTGCTTTTGTGGTTCTGTTAGCTTTTCACAGACAGTAATGAATTTCTGGAAGCTACGTTTCGTGCTGAACTCTTCTTCATATTCACCCATTGTAACAGCTCTGTTGACAAAGATAAGAAACGACCTTTAGCAAATGTATTGTTGAACCACATGCTTTTCTTGCACAAGCTTACATACAAACGTTGAGTCAGCAAAATAGAGACAAATATTTAAGGCGTGATAAAAAATGCAGCTAGAATGAGAGGCATTGATTTTGAAAGAAATTTCAACGACACACGCAAGATGCATGATAAAAAACACCTACTTCGAGGCAGCAAGCTGCTTCTTTGCCCTGTACTCCTCAACAAGCTTTTTGTGCGCTGCATGTTTTAACTCGATCCTTAGTCTCTCTGTTTCTAGCTGGTCATGAACCATGAAATCTTGGGTGAAAATCTATGTGCCATTGACAGAGTGGGACTGAGTCTCCGACAGCGGTGGGGTGGAGTCCATGTCATCGAACTCTACATAAGAGGTCACGAGACATCATCATTACCAGGTCAACTATGTAAGGCAGTTGTTAGCAGTCCATGGGAGACCATCATCAAAAACTTGGTCCATGTAAGACAGTTTCTAAATCTGGGTTAGTAACTGCTTTGCAAAAAGGGATGTAAGTCCTTTGGATCTCTGTTATAGATTGCGGATCTATACAATCATTTGACCTGTGACCTTATGTTAGGGACCAGGTTAGTGAATTTTGACTGCAGTTTCATGGAGCTCTGCAAGTAATATAATATGTGGTCACGAGAGTGCTTAAATTTTGCATGGCTGGAGATATTACTCAACTTAGCAAAACCACGACACAAGCATGCAGTTGGCATGATTAAAGTGAGGTCAGCTGAGTCTTAATTTTAAATCCATAACCCTTCTGCTGTTAAGAGGGCGCAACAGTTTGAGCACGGACCAGCTGAAGATAATTGGATCAGGAACCTATATTCAAATCGCGCCCCACATGCTGTATTGTGCAGATGCGGTGTATACACAGCCCGCGGAATTGCTAGTACTGGTAATTTTTTTGTTCAAACATTGAATCGGTGGCATAATCATGGTGATAATGCAATGGATTACCTGAACAGCAGATCCACGGCGAGTGAGATGAAGGAGACCGATAAATTTTCAGTGACGAGTGAACTCTGCGGAGGGATCGGGATTGGCTTTCCTTTGGAGAGCTAGAATATGCCTCGCCTGTCGCCACCGATGCTAGATGGAGAAAGATCTGGAACTCATTTTCCGGACGACCCCACAAGTTAGTCAAATACTTGGAGGAACTATTTGACAGCCCACATGTCAGTACGACTTCGAAGTCCACCTACCACATTTTGTCACCCCAGACGGAGGTTCTCCTCGTAGGACTCATATAAGGCCGACCCCACAAATTAGTGAGATACTTAAAGGAATTACTAAATGAGAGCCCACTTGTCAGTCTCGTTGACGGTCAAGTGAAGTCGACCTACCACATCTCGTCACGCCGAAAAACATGTGCATCTCTCATGCTTCGCAAAACTCACCCCACCTATCAGGTTATTCTTGTCCTGCACGCAAAATATCGAAGTAGGCTCTCTCTTTCCTTCTCTCTTTCTCTCTCCATCTCTCTTTCTCTTTTCTCTCTCTCCCAGATTCAAAATCATTGAAGGAGATCGCTGACAAACTGCAGGGAACAGATCCCTCACAATTTAGAAAGGTGTGAGTTCCGAACAATCAGCGCATAAGATTCGGCAATCAAAGGTTAGTAGAAAGGTGTGAGTTCAATTATATAGAAGTATAAATATATCTCTGTTGCGTGGTAAGTGTAGTACCTTAGTAAGAAAGATTGAGATCGACATTGAAAATTTTCAGCACTGATACTGCGGGTTTATAACTTTTTCGGGCAGATGTTCAGGAGTTCGACATCTGGTCAGACAATGTGGACGGTCGGTCTTTGAACGACATCGGCAAGGATTATGGGAGGCAGGTAATAGCAAGGCAATTGAACATTAGGGTTTGGTATTTTATTTCTGTGACGTTTGCTGTCAAGGTGCTACCACTGAGAACACCAATTAGTAGATCATTAAGAAGAACAAAAATGATTAATATATCCTGGATGAATGCTGTAATATCTGTTTATCATGTGCATCTACTCTGTAGTTGAATATTGAGAGGTGGAAGAAAAAAATCAGTACAAAATGAGAAGAAGATGAAGGATCCAGATGCTGTCAAACACGCACATGCTATGCGCGCTGGAGTAATTGGAGTCAAGAGTGAGGTACACGTTCTTGGCAAACGTCCCAACCAGGAGCATGTTGTGCAGCAGACACCTGCGAAGAGGAGCATTCTAAGCAGCAGAGACTCCACTAAGCAGATTGTGCAGGTAACGACGAAAACTTCAAACGCTGGTTTTGAACGTACGTGGAAGTTTTACGTGCTAATTCTTCATAATACTCTCACATGCCTCTAATTATTTTTTGCTTTCAAGACACAGTTTTCCACAATGGTGCAGAGCGGGCGTTGTACGCCCCAGCATTTGATGGCGGTCATAATGAAGAGGTACAGGGTAACAGAATTTGCCTTGATGCAAGCAGAAGGATCATTGGCAACAAAAGCATTAGTGTTCAAGGATTCGGTACGGTCTGCGTAGGCAAGAAGAGGCCAACGACAAAATCAAACATAGGATGAATAAACTGTACTGTTCAGCAGCACCAGAAAGCAATACATGTGACATCAAATATGGACGTGCAACAACATTTAAAGCAAATGTATATTTTTTTGTGAGCAATTTTTTCTTTGTTTTCGTCTGGTATATTTAAATTGTAGTATCTTGCACACGCAGGTGTACGAGCAAGGAAGCAAGTATCGTGGTAGTCCACGGATCGATGAAAACATAAGCCAAGGTCCTTTGAAAGGATCACCTGCGGCGTTCAACATGAGGGGTCCTTCCAAAGGATCTCCGATGGCACTCAGAATAGTGAGCGAAATTACCAATGCACGGAGGTTGTCGCCAAGATTTGCTGGACAAGAAAGGCATGGGAAAACAAAGGTGACGTCTGACCTATGTTTTTTCAATTCAACGGACAAACAGTTTTATGGAAGAACAAGGTAAAGTGTAAAACATTAGGATGGCTGTCTGTCTGGTGCGGCTGTATATGCAGTTGTATATGATGTTGTTGTGCCTCTCCGGTTGTATGGTGTAAGCAGAAGCACATCTGTGCCTCTTTGTCAAGATGTGTGTGTAGCATGGTCACGTTCGTGCTGCTGGGTGTAATGTGAACAGTGCCTCTGGTGTACCGCTTATTATAAATTAAAAAAACGCATATGCTGCTCTGGGTATCTAATTCTGTTTCATGCTATGTGTTCAGGATTTGGCGGAGGGGATAACAGATGAGGCAAAGAAATATCATATTTCTCCATCCATTTCGAAAGGAACGCAGCGTTCAGAGCAGCAAGTAGCATGCAGCGCCTGCACGGATTGCATTGTAGAAGCAGCACAGTCCCTTGGTTGCACGAGTGCCGGAGAACAGGAGCAGCATTGCACAATGCGACAGTGGAGAGGCAGAGTCATTCATGGATTTTTCCGCCATGCAGAAACGACGCTGCTGCGTGTGACAAACAACAGAGCAGCAGCAGCTCCTCTGTAAGTGGACCTGTGGCTGGCGATGAAACCGATGTCGTCAGAAGTGAATGCGATCAGACGAACGAAGACACGGTAGATAGAATCAAAATGGCGCCGCCGACCATTGTTAAGAAAGAAATGGACGACATGTTCAAAGAAGGCATATACCCAACGATTCAGGAGGTCACCGAAGCGCTCGAACCAGAGGGTGGTATGGTATTTGGATCGTTGGATGAGTGCTTTTTCTTCTTCTGCAGATATGCGAGAACGGTTGGCTTTGCTGCCAAGCGATCAACGAGTAGAAGATCGACATATGATCAGCAGCTTGACAAGCAGGTGTTTCAGTGCACCAAGGAAGGGCATAATAAAACAACTGAGAGACATGTTAAGGAGAGAAGGAGCAATTGCTTGATCCGGACAAGCTACCCAGTCCAAATGACATCCAACATGGATGCAGATAGGAGGAAATGGTATCTGAAGAACTTGCGCCTAGAGCACAACCACCAACTTCACCATCAGATTGGATGCTGAAGTTTATGAGATGCTACAAGAAGATGACACCTCAGGAGAAATTCTTTATACAAGTGCTGCAGAAGGCGAGGTTAGAACCGAGGAAGGTTATGCAGATTTTTACTACCATGGGGACAGTGAGGCGAGAAATTATGTTCGCCACGATTGACATAAGCAACATTGCATGCCGGGACAGGGCTGGAGAGCGCGGCACTGATATCGAGGACACCATGAAACTGTTTGCCGATATGCAGAGGCGGAGGCCGGGATTCCACCATGTGGAAGAGACAGAGAACAATGTAGTGCGGAGCCTGTTTTGGACAGACTCCTTGTGCAAGATGAATTATGATCTATATGGAGATTTCGTGTCTTTTGACACGACATTCTCTACGAATATATATGGCTTGCCATTTGCACCAATTATAGGTGTCGACAACCATGGGTCGACCGTTCTGTTTGGACTAGTCCTTTTGAAAGATGAGAAAATAGTGTCATTCAAGTGGCTCCTAAGAACGTTTGTAGAGGCAAAGGGGGGTAAAGAGCCTAAATACATAATAAAAGACCAGGACCAAAGCGATGAAGACTGCAATAAAGGAAGCTCTTCCGAGAATGAGGCATGTGTTCTCTGGTGGCATATTAGGAAGAACCTGAAGGAAAATAACGCAGTAGTGTTTGCGTAGCACCCAGGGATGTCTGATGATTTATTTCGAATCGTCAAAAACTCACTAAATCAAGACGAGTTTGAGCGTTCTTGGAAATCAGCAATTTCTGTGCACAAGGCGGAAGGCAACACACGCTATGGGAACTCTGAAATTTTTGGGTGCCGACTTACTTCAAGGACTGCTTCTGTCCTTTCTCGTCAACAACTACTCGCAGTGAGAGCACGAATTCGATGTGGAAGAATTACGTCGACCACAGTGACACTATAAAAAAGTTTGTTGATGCGTATCACATGATTCAGCAATATTGCCTCGCCACGCTTGACAAGAAAAGACACCGAACAGAAGAGAAGGCGCCATCACTAGAGATAGGTTTTCCGATTGAAAGACAGGCAAGTCAAGTATACACGAATGAAATTTTCAGGAAATTCTAGCTAGAGCTACGAAATCGAACAAACTTCAAGTGCTCTGACCTGGCAAAGGGGAGGCAGTATTTTTTAAAAAGGATTACTGAGCCTGGAGAAAAGTGTGGAAACCATATCCGGGCGAGGAATTTGACTGGTCTGAGTTCAGGGTAGATGTGGATGAGCAAAAAGAAATATACAGTTGCAGCTGCAAGAAAATGAGTAGGGATGGCATCCAGTGCTGCCATGTGCTTAAGGTGAAGGACCAAACAGGCATGATCGATCAACTTCCAAAATCCTTTGTCATCCCCGGATGGACCAGGAATCTATCGGAGAGTCTCAAAGTTACATCTACAAGTCAAGGTGATAGCATGACCGCACAAGATGATGAAACGATGAGATTCGGCCTCGCTTATGCTGAGTTGTCGGATATCTGTTCAAATGCTTGCAGAAAAGAGAAGGCATACAGTGTTCTATGTGTGTGTATGGTAGATATGAAAATAAAAGTCATGGCGGCACTTCTGAGGAACCAGACACATGCATTGTTGCCGAAACTCTCAAGAACCCTCCCATGAGTGGCTCAAAGGGCACGAAAAAAGGAGATCGAATCAAAGCTGGTTCTGAGAAGAAAGGAAAATGCAACAAAGCCGTATCCAAGTGCGGCCGCTGTCGAGAAAAGGGTCACAGGAAAACAAACTGCATGGATAACCCAGAAGTACATGAGAGGATGAGGATTGAAGAGGAGAAGAGGAAATCGCAGCACGAGAAGAGGGCAATGTCAATGAAATGGCCGACAACACCGACAACACCATCGAGGACATCAAACGGCTCAGGACAATGCACTCCAAGCCCAAGAGGAAGACATCAGAATCCAGCAACTCCAACGACCCCACTGACAGCAGGGAGCATTTACCAAAGTCTTCCATCTACGCCAGAATCGAACATCACACAAGCCAGGCACACAGAATGCATGCAGGGAAGCCCGGACAAGGCACGGAATCTGGCGCAGTCCATTTTCAGAAAGGAAAGGTCTGAGTGGAGACTTTTGGTACCGGAGAGCGATCTGAAAAGGAAAATTAAGACCTAATAATGCAGGATAAACAGGCGTAAGCAAAAACAGTGATGACCGCAATCTTTCGCTTTGTTTTTATGTATGAATGTTAATATTGCAGGCAAATAGGTTGAATAGGTATGCAGAATCGTGGGGTTGCACAAGTGTCGAGAAGGAAGAATGGATCGCTGAACATTCAAAAACAATGTTGCACGTGGAGCGATGAAATAGCAAGTGATCGGTGTCACTAGTAGAAAAGGGGCCTATTGACCCGGTTGGTGAGGGCCTTTAGTCCTGGTTCATGAACCGGGACTAAAGGGTCGGTACTAATACCCTGGCCCTTTAGTCCCGGTTCAATCGAACCGGACCGATGGGCCTCCACGTGGCCTGTCTGGCCGAGCTCAGTAGAGGGTTTTGGTCCTGGTTGGTGGCACCAACCGGGACCAATAGGCATCCACGCCACAAAGATTTCTATGGCTGTGGTTTTTGTTTTTTTTGGAAAGGGGGTTTGGGGGTTTTGGGGGTTAATTTAGGTGTTTCATATATTGTGCTTCAACTAAATTTAACCTCTCGACAATAGGGTCGGTTGGAATTTTCGGTTCAACAACCTCCTAGATAAATAAAATCTATGTCACGTTGGTCGGCATAATTTTCATAAACAATAAATGAACCAACAGTTATGAAAAGATAATATATACCACATCCGAATCATAGACAGGACGAGGGCCGACGGGGGCGGATACCAAAACCATCGCACTATATAAGATGCAATAATAAAAGTAAGAAAATAATACAAGTATCTATCTAAACAAACAAGTAATAATATTTTTCCTTTCGTAAAGAAGATAAGAACAAGAGGCTCACCACGGTGGTGCCGCGATGAGATCGGCGCGGTGATCGACGGCGATGAAGACGGGACGGGCGCCACGGACCGCTAAACCTAGATAAATATTGAGGAAAATGGAGCTTGGCGGTCGAGCTTGGAGAGGAGAAACCTTAAGTAGTGTGGCTCGGGCATTCCATCGAACACCTTGTGTGCATAGGAGGTGAGCTAGAGCACCACCAAGCCCTCTCCCTCGGCCAGAAAAACAGAGCAGTGTGCTCTGCTCTTGTGAGGGGCTATATAGGCAGCACCATTAGCCCCGGTTGGTGGCTTGAACCGGGACTAAAGGGAAGCCTTTGGTCCCGGTTCTTGCCACCAACCGGGACTAATAGTGGTGGGCTAGGAGCCAGGACCATTGGTCCCGGTTCGTCCCACCAACCGGGACCAAAAGGTCCGAACGAACCGGGACCAATGGCCCATGTGGCCCGGCCGGCCTCCTGGGCTCACGGACCGGGGCAAATAGCTCCATTGGTCCCGGTTCTGGATTGAACCGGGACTAATGTGCTAAACTGGCACGGACGAAAGCCCTGTTTTCTACTAGTGTGTGGAGGGCGGGCTGGTGTCGATTGTTTATTTTCTCGTTGTGTGGTTATAAGAACAGCTTGTAAGTTAAATTTGCTGCAGTCATAGAAAGAAAACAAATTTAAATAACAACACCTTTTGTTTCTTTATGTATTTTTACTCGGTGGAGAAAAATATCAGAGGCACATGTTTCCTTGTTATTTGCCGCAGCCGCGTCGGTTTCTGAACGTGGATGTTGTAAGCATACAAGCATGCTTCTCTGCTGCATGATAGAGAGATAAAAACAACTGAAGGGCACGGGAAGCCACGGCCATGCCACTGGTGAATGTTCGACCGTGACTCTCACGGTTGCATCGTAAACGCACGGACATGACTCTATGTAATACCACACCATGCCTCTGCGTGTTTACGTCGCTTGTCTCTCTATTTGAACGAGTCGACGGGATCGTTCGGAAGACAGACACTAGTTTACATGACTCTATATAATACCGTACGATGCCTTTGTGTTCTGCCCACCCGTGCTTCCGGCGTGGAACAAATTCTTTTAATGTATGTATGTGTCGTAAAAAATTTAAACTTGGAGGGGCACACCCATTCCAGGTTTGCATGTTCAAAAGTGCGTATTGTATAATCAAAGCCGTGACTGTTCAACAGTGCATCTGTACAACCATGATTTCACCTTGTCGTGGCATCGTGACGTTCGTTCTCTGCCTGAAAAGCGTGCCTTCCACAGCCGTCCTACTGTGCGCCTGACAAAGGAGCAATGCCAGCCGATAGACTGCTTCTTCTATTACTACAAGCGTGGCCCTCTTTGCTTCACTTCCGTGCGTTTGACAGTTACTCCTTGGTACAGAACCGTGGTTGTACAAAGTTCTTGCCCGTGCTTTTAAGGACAGTGTTTCTCGGATCGTCCATTCAATGTCTCAGAAAGTAAACTATGAGGGCTCACATCGGTATCCAGTCCCGTTGTGTTTCTGCAGTAAGCGCTCGTACGTGACTCTATGTAATACCACAACATGCCTCCACTAGTTCACGTCCGTGCCTCTCCGTCTGCGGAAGCGTTCGGAACACAGACACGAGATAACATGATTCTATATAACATCACACGATGTATTTGTGTGCTGCCAACCCGTGCTTCCGGCGTGGAACAGATTCTTTTATTGTATTTACGTGCCGTAAAAAATTAAAAAATGGTGGGGCACGCCCGTGCCTGGTCTGCGTCTTCAACAGTGCATCTCGCATAATCAAAGCCGTGACTGTATTTAATGTTTCAAGCAAGCATCTATAATTTATGGGAATAATAAAGGAGAGGTAATTAATCTGTACCTTTCCCGTCCTTCTCAGTATTTAAGTTGTTTTGTGGGTGGACAGGTTATAATCCTTTTTTCCAGATCCACCTCACTGGGCACTTGTCGTGTGCGGTGCGACCCCTGCAATGGAGATGGAGATGGAGATGGAATGTGCTACTCCTAGCTACAAGAGGGCGAGAGTGGCGCCATCGGCGACGCCGCCTTCTGGTGGTGTGTTTGTCGCCATAGGGGAGGGAAGCGGCAAGTGTGCTCTTCCTCGATCCAAGGATGAAGAAGAGGGGTCTCGTCTGGACCTCATCAGCGACCTCCCGGACGCCGTCTTAGGTGAGATCATCTCTCGTCTCCCCATGAAGGAGGGCATCCGTACTCGAATCCTCGCTCGTAGGTGGCGTCCTTTATGGCTAACCGCTCCATTTCGAAAGGAACGCAGTGTTCAGAGCAGCAAGTAGCATGCAGCGCCAGCACGGATTGCATTGTAGAAGCAGCATAGTCCCTTGGTTGCACGAGTGCCGGAGAAACAGGGAGCAGCATTGCACAATGCGACAGTGGAGAGGCAGAGTCATTCATGGATTTTCCCGCCATGCAGAAACGACGCTGCTGCGTGTGACAAACAACAGAGCAGCAGCAGCTCCTCCGTAAGTGGACCTGTGGCTGGCGATGAAACCGATGTCGCCGAAGTGAATGCGATCGAATTTAACGAAGACACGGTAGATAGAATCAAAATGGCGCCGCCGACCATTGTTAAGAAAGAAATGGACGACATGTTCAAAGAAGGCATATACCCAACGATTCAGGAGGTCACCAAGCGCTTCGAACCAGAGGGTGGTATGGTATTTGGATCATTGGATGAGTGCTTTTTCTTCTTCTGCAGATATGCGAGAACGGTTGGCTTTGCTGCCAAGCGATCAACGAGCGTAAGATCGACATATGATCAGCAGCTTGACAAGGTGTGTTTCAAAGGCACCAAGGAAGGGCATAATAAAACAACTGAGAGACATGTTTAGGAGAGAAGGAGCAATTGCTTGATCCGAACAAGCTACCCAGTCCAAATAACATCCAACATGGATGCAGATAGGAGGAAATGGTATCTGAAGAACTTGCGCCTAGAGCACAACCACCAACTTCACCATCAGATTGGATGCTGAAGTTTATGAGATGCTACAAGAAGATGACACCTCAGGAGAAATTCTTTATACAAGTGCTGCAGAAGGCGAGGTTAGAACCGAGGAAGGTTATGCAGATTTTTACTACCATGGGGACAGTGAGGCGAGAAATTATGTTCGCCACGATTGACATAAGCAACATTGCATGCCGGGACAGGGCTGGAGAGCGCGACACTGATATCGAGGACACCATGAAACTGTTTTCCGATATGCAGAGGCGGAGGCCGGGATTCCACCATGTGGAAGAGACAGAGAACAATGTAGTGCGGAGCCTGTTTTGGAAAGACTCCTTGTGCAAGATGAATTATGATCTATATGGAGATTTCGTGTCTTTTGACACGACATTCTCTATGAATATATGTGTCTTGCCATTTGCACCAATTATAGGTGTCAACAACCATGGGTCGACCGTTCTGTTTGGACTAGGCCTTTTGAAAGATGAGAAAATAGGGTCATTCAAGTGGCTCCTAAGCACGTTTGTCGAGGCAATGGGGGGTAAAGAGCCTAAATACATAATAACAGACCAGGACCAGGCGATGAAGACTGCAATAAAGGAAGCTCTTCTGAGAATGAGGCACAGGTTCTGCTGGTGGCATATTAGGAAGAACCTGAAGGAAAATAACGCAGTAGTGTTTGCGTAGCACCCAGGGATGTCTGATGATTTATTTCGAATCGTCAAAAACTCAGTAAATCAAGACGAGTTTGAGCGTGCTTGGAAATCAGCAATTTCTGTACACAAGGCGGAAGGCAACACACGCTATGGGAACTCTGAAATTTTTGGGTGCCGACTTACTTCAAGGACTGCTTCTGTCCTTTCTCGTCAAGAACTACTCGCAGTGAGAGCACGAATTCGATGTGGAAGAATTACGTCGACCACAGTGACACTATAAAAAGGTTTGTTGATGCGTATCACATGATTCAGCAATATTGCCTCGCCACGCTTGACAAGAAAAGACACCGAACAGAAGAGAAGGCGCCATCACTAGAGATAGGTTTTCCGATTGAAAGACAGGCAAGTCAAGTATACACGAATGAAATTTTCAGGAAATTCTAGCTAGAGCTACGAAATCGAACTTACTTCAAGTGCTCTGACCTGGCAAAGGGGAGGCAGTATTTTTTAAAAAGGATTACTGAGCCTGGAGAAAAAGTGTGGAAACCATATCCGGGCGAGGAATTTGACTGGTCTGAGTTCAGTGTAGATGTGGATGAGCAAAAAGAAATATACAGTTGCAGCTGCAAGAAAATGAGTAGGGATGGCATCCAGTGCTGCCATGTGCTTAAGGTGAAGGACCAAACAGGCATGATCGATCAACTTCCAAAATCCTTTGTCATCCCCGGATGGACCAGGAATCTATCGGAGAGTCTGAAAGTTCTGTCTACAAGTCAAGGTGATAGCATGACCGCACAAGATGATGAAACGATGAGATTCGGCCTCGCTTACGCTGAGTGGTCGGATATCTGTTCAAATGCTTGCAGAAAAGAGAAGGCATACAGTGTTCTATGTGTGTGTATGGTAGATATGAAAGTAAAAGTCATGGCGGCACTTGCTGAGGAACCAGACACATGCATTGTTGCCGAAACTCTCAAGAACCCTCCCATGAGTGGCTCAAAGGGCACGAAAAAAGGAGATCGAATCAAAGCTGGTTCTGAGAAGAAAGGAAAAGGCAACAAAGCCGTATCCAAGTGCGGCCGCTGTCGAGAAAAGGGTCACAGGAAAACAAACTGCGTGGATAACCCAGAAGTACATGAGAGGATGAGGATTGAAGAGGAGAAGAGGAAATCGCAGCACAAGAAGAGGGCAATGTCAACGAAATGGCCGACAACACCGACAACACCATCGAGGACATCAAACGGCTCAGGACAATGCACTCCAAGCCCAAGAGGAAGACATCGACGCCAAAGACAACTCCAACGACCCCACTGACAGCAGGGAGCATTTACCAAAGTCTTCCATCTACGCCAGAATCGAACATCACACAAGCCAGTCACACAGAATGCATGCAGGGAAGCCCGGGGCAAGGCATGGAATCTGCGTAGTCCATTTTCAGAAAGGAAAGGTCTGAGTGGAGACTTTTTGGTACCGGAGAGCAGTACGAAAAGGAAAATTAAGACCTAATAATGCAGGATAAACAGGGCGTAAGCAAAAAACAGTGATGACCGCAATCTTTCGCTTTGTTTTTATGTATGAATGTTAATATTGCAGGCAAATAGGTTGAATAGGTATGCAGAATCGTGGGGTTGCACAAGTGTCGAGAAGGAAGAATGGATCGCTGAACATTCAAAAACAATGTTGCACGTGGAGCGATGAAATAGCAAGTGATCGGTGTCACTAGTAGAAAAGGGGCCTATTGACCCGGTTGGTGAGGGCCTTTAGTCCTGGTTCATGAACCGGGACTAAAGGGTCGATACTCTACAGCCCTTTAGTCCCGGTTCAATCCAGAAACGGGACTGATGGGCCTCCATGGGGCCTGTCCGCTGAGCCCAGGCAGGTTGGCCTTTGGGCCAGGTTGGTGGCACCAACCGGGACCAAAAGGCAGCCACGCGTCAGCATTTCTATGGCTGTGGTTTTTGTTTTTTTTTTTGGAAAGGGGGGGGGGGGTTTGGGGGGTTTTGGGGGGTTAATTTAGGTGTTTCATATATTGTGCTTCAACTAAATTTAACCTCTCGACAATAGGGTCGGTTGGAATTTCCGGTTCAACAACCTCCTAGATAAATAAAATCTATGTCACGTTGGTCGGCATAATTTTCATAAACAATAAATGAACCAACAGTTATGAAAAGATAATATATACCACATCCGAATCATAGACAGGGCCGAAGGCCCGGGGCGGATACCAAAACCATCGCACTATATAAGATGCAATAATAAAAGTAAGAAAATAATACAAGTATCTATCTAAACAAACAAGTAATAATATTTTTCCTTTCAGAAAGAAGATAAGAACAAGAGGCTCACCACGGTGGTGCCGGGCGATGAGATCGGGCGGGTGATCGACGGCGATGAAGACGGGGCAGGCGTCACGGACCGCTAAACCTAGATAAATATTGAGGAAAATGGAGCTTGGCGGTCGAGCTTGGAGAGGAGAAACCTTAAGTAGTGTGGCTCGGGCATTCCATCGAACACCTTGTGTGCATAGGAGGTGAGCTAGAGCACCACCAAGCCCTCTCCCCCTCGGCCAGAAAAACAGAGCAGTGTGCTCTGCTCTTGTGCGAGGGGCTATATATAGGCAGCACCATTAGCCCCGGTTGGTGGCTTGAACCGGGACTAAAGGGAAGCCTTTGGTCCCGGTTCTTGCCACCAACCGGGACTAATAGTGGTGGGCCAGGAGCCAGGACCATTGGTCCCGGTTCGTTCCACCAACCGGGACCAAAAGGTCCGGACGAACCGGGACCAATGGCCCATGTGGCCCGGCCGGCCTCCTGGGCTCACGGACCGGGGCAAATAGCTCCATTGGTCCCGGTTCTGGATTGAACCGGGACTAATGTGCTAAACTGGCCTGGACGAAAGCCCTGTTTTCTACTAGTGTGTGGAGGGCGGGCTGGTGTCGATTGTTTATTTTCTCGTTGTGTGGTTATAAGAACAGCTTGTAAGTTAAATTTGCTGCAGTCATAGAAAGAAAACAAATTTAAATAACAACACCTTTTGTTTCTTTATGTATTTTTACTCGGTGGAGAAAAATATCAGAGGCACATGTTTCCTTGTTATTTGCCGCAGCCGCGTCGGTTTCTGAACGTGGATGTTGTAAGCATACAAGCATGCTTCTCTGCTGCATGATAGAGAGATAAAAACAACTGAAGGGCACGGGAAGCCACGGCCATGCCACTGGTGAATGTTCAACCGTGACTCTCACGGTTGCGTCGTAAACGCACGGACATGACTCTATGTAATACCACACCATGCCTCTGCGTGTTTACGTCGCTTGTCTCTCTGTTTGAACGAGTCGACGGGATCGTTCGGAAGACAGACACTAGTTTACATGACTCTATATAATACCGTACGATGCCTTTGTGTTCTGCCCACCTGTGCTTCCGGCGTGGAACAAATTCTTTTAATGTATGTATGTGTCGTAAAAAATTAAAACTTGGAGGGGCACACCCATTCCAGGTTTGCATGTTCAAAAGCGCATATTGTATAATCAAAACCGTGACTGTTCAACAGTGCATCTGTACAACCATGATTTCACCTTGTCGTGGCATCGTGACGTTCGTTCTCTGCCTGAAAAGCGTGCCTTCCACAGCCGTCCTACTGTGCGCCTGACAAAGGAGCAACGCCAGCCGATAGAGTGCTTCTTCTATTACTAAAAGCGTGGCCCTCTTTGCTTCACTTCCGTGCGTTTGACAGTTGCTCCTTGGTACAGAACCGTGGTTGTACAAAGTTCTTGCCCGTGCTTTTAAGGACAGTGTTTCTCGGATCGTCCATTCAATGTCTCAGAAAGTAAACTATGAGGGCTCACATCGGTATCCAGTCCCGTTGTGTTTCTGCAGTAAGCGCTCGTACGTGACTCTATGTAATACCACAACATGCCTCCACTAGTTCACGTTCGTGCCTCTCCGTCTGCGGAAGTGTTCGGAACATAGACACGAGCTAACATGATTCTATATAACATCACACGATGTATTTGTGTGCTGCCAACCCGTGCTTCCGGCGTGGAACAGATTCTTTTATTGTATTTACGTGCCGTAAAAAATTAAAACACGGTGGGGCACGCCCGTGCCTGGTCTGCGTCTTCAACAGTGCATCTCGCATAATCAAAGCCGTGACTGTATTTAATGTTTCAAGCAAGCATCTACAATTTATGGGAATAATAAAGGAGAGGTAATTAATCTGTACCTTTCCCGTCCTTCTCAGTATTTAAGTTGTTTTGTGGGTGGACAGGTTATAATCCTTTTTTCCAGATCCACCTCACTGGGCACTTGTCGTGTGCGGTGCGACCCCTGCAATGGAGATGGAGATGGAGATGGAATGTGCTACTCCTAGCTACAAGAGGGCGAGAGTGGCGCCATCGGCGACGCCGCCTTCTGGTGGTGTGTTTGTCGCCATAGGATGAAGAAGCGGCAAGTGTGCTCTTCCTCGATCCAAGGATGAAGAAGAGGGGTCTCATCTGGACCTCATCAGCGACCTCCCGGACGCCGTCCTAGGTGAGATCATCTCTCGTCTCCCCATGAAGGAGGGCATCCGTACTCGAATCCTCGCTCGTAGGTGGCGTCCTTTATGGCTCACCGCTCCTTTGAATCTCAACTGTCGCGAGATCTCTCTTGACCGTCTTTTTAACGATGGAGAAACAATTCATATTGCCATCCTCTTGAAGCTGTCCGCCGTCACCGAGGCCGTCTTCAGATTTTATACCGGAACTCGGTCCTCTCAATATTCTGTCGTTAATGTTGTCAGTCTTCCGGAATTCATCCTGTCCAGTCATCCCGGCTCAGTAAGCCGCCTCTCTATCCCGGCGTGCTAGCTGCGGTGCAGACCTGCCACCATTGCGGCCTGGTTCCGATCGTCAAAGCTCAACAATCTCCAGATTCATGAGTTCTACTATCTGTTCCCAGGATTCGTGGCGCAAGAGGTCACACCACTGGGTGAATTCATCGTGCCCTCAGCGCCCGAGTCTGTGTTTAGGTTTTCCTCCTCTTTGCACACACTCGGCTTTACTCTTTGCCATATACCAGACAATTATGCAGGGAGGCTTAAGTTACCGCTGGTGAAAAGACTATAGCTTGTGGAAGTTCTTATATCAGAGGTCTCGCTTCAAAGCATAGTCCACTCTAGTTGCCCTGCACTTGAGTCTCTGCTGCTTATTTTCAGTGGGGGAGTTCGTCGCATCACAATAAACACGTATAACCTTGTAAGCATTGGCATTTGTTGTCACTACGGAAAACTCATTATTGAGGATGCGCGTTCACTTCAATGGTTGATCCGCGATGAAGAGGACGACCACTGTTCGATTACTGTTGTCTCTGCACCTAAACTGGGGACGCTGGGTGAATTCGCGTTCGTGTCTGCGCCTGCACTTGTTGAGGTACTGACTTTACCTGATTCTGGAACAGGGTGATGACTTTTTCTGATGTTAGTTCCATTAATTTGTTGAAATATGTTCTTTGCTTCATGCATGGTGAGGATTTGTAGGTAACCGGTGTCTCTGCACCTGATCCGTATCCACGTCGTCTCACATGTCTTGCGGTATTGAGTTTTGACAATACTTCCAGCTTCATCTTGTTTTAGAGGAAACTAGTTTTATTTCATCCAACCTTTAATCTATTAGTTTTGTGACGTATCTTCTGTTTATTTTTATGAAGCAATTTGGGGCAGTCAGTCTTACAACAGTGGGGCAATTTGTCAAGACCTTGTTCATCTACATGGATTATAAGGTGGACATTGTCGTTGAATTGCTGAAGTGCTTTCCAAAACTGGAGAACTTGTCTGTCGAGGTGATAATCTTGAGAAATGTGCATACTGTAGTTCTCCTTCCATTTAAAAATGTTTATGTTCAATTTGACTTAAGTGGATACATACATACATACATATCTTTTTCTATGGATGCTAAGTATTTTCATCCTTTCATGTATTTTTTAGGGACGGTCGACACTTCGTTCTGAAAAAACATCATGATATTTGTCTGAAGACAGTAACGCTGGAAGCTTATTATTCTTGCCGGGGTAACGAGGAATTTGCGGCGTTCTTTGTTCTATGTGCAAAGTATCTGGATAGCATTGACATTAAATTTGTGTACCCTCATGCGGATTTCACAGAAGTATTTTACGAGGAGCAACAAAGGGTTCTGAAGTGGCACAATAAGGTTTCTAAACATGGTCGTCTTTGATTATTACCAAGTTGCTTCCATGTGCGTAAGTATTTACAAAATAGAAGTGTTGAATATCTCGATTTGACGGATCCATTCAGATGTTCATGCTGAAGAATATGTCTTGAGATGGTTGCTCATGTTCTTGGAAGTGTCTTATTGTCTTGAAGTTTTGGAGTTCGCGTTTTGTGTAAACCTTGTCGAACAACTGTTGTTCTGTTTGCACTGTTTGTATGCTTTGTTTGTCTTTGTTGTCCTTGAGGAGCCACGAAGGAGCTTGCAAACAGAAAATCAGTCTACCTTTCTGTCTCTCGAATGGGCTGTCTCTCGAATGGGCTGTTACGTGTCTCACAGAGTAAGCAGAAAGTGTTGACATATAAACCCGATTCTGTTAGGTTTCCGTAATAAACGCACATACGTGCCCATGCCTCCGTGGTCTTCACGTGCGTGCCTCTTCTTCTGACCGAGTCCACCGAGCCATTCGGAATACAAACAGAAAATCTTTCTGCGTGACTGTATATAATAGCTCTCCGTGCCTTTAAGCGCTTTATCCCGTGCTTGCGACCCTGAAACACAGACATGCACGGACGTCCATGCCTTTATCAAATAATATAAGTAGAATCAAGAAAGAACCGTTACACGACTCATATCGAGCCGTGTCCTTATGGAATTCACGTCCGTGCTTTTAAATATAAGGAGTCTGCGTCTCTGACGTAGGGCATTCCGTGTCTCATAGAGTAAGCGCCCGTGGCTGTGCGTAACACAAAGGTTCAGTTCTGTGGGCTAAACGCCCGTGCATCTCCGTCTGATCGAGTCATAGGCGACCATGATTTTATGTAATACCACGGACCATGCCCTTGAGCATTGCATGCTCGTGCCTATGAGCCCAAACATTCGTGCCTCTCCGTCTGAACGAGTCGACGGAATCATTCGGAACACAAACCCAAGCGAACATGACTCTATATAATACCACACCATGCTTTGTTGGGCTGTCCACCTGTGCCTGTGTATGTTTTCTTCCGCAATAGTGAAGGAAAATGACCGTTCTTTTGTTTTCCACCGCAATAGTGAAGGAAAGATATAATTTAAAGTTGTCATCCAATTGGTCGACGTCCCCTCCCCTCCTTTCCTCACACGCTGGATCTGCGCGTAGTGAAGACCTAGTAGTTTTTTCAGATCCACGCCACATATAGAGGTGCTCGCAGGCGGCGCGAATCCAGCAACGAAGACGGGGATGGAGATCAGCGAGGTGCCCCGAGCAACAAGAAGGCGAGGTTCGGGACACCGGCGTCTTCGTCCTCTCGCGGCATGGCGGTGGCGGCCAGAAGCAGCGCGGGCCCGCTCTGTGGTTCCGAGAAGCAGGAGTCTTGCCCGGACCGCATCAGCGACCTCCCGGACTGTGTCCTCGGTGAGATCATCTGCCGTCTGTCCACTAAGGAGGGCACCCGCACTCAAATCCTCGCACGTCGGTGGCGCCCACTGTGGTGTGCCACTCCTTTGAATCTTGACTGCAGTGAGATTCCTATCGGTCGTCTTTGTAAGCCTCTAGAAACAGTTCATATCGACGTAGTCTCGATGCTCCCCAGCAAGGATGTCATTGACATTAGATATTTTGGAACTCGGTGCAATTTTCAGCCTGACGTTGGTGGTTCGTGCCATCCGGAAACCATCCTCTCCGCCCATGGGGGCGCAGTCCATCGCCTCTTCATTCCCGCGTGCTACCTCCACTGCAGACCCTCTACAGTCGACGCCTGGCTTCGATCCCGAAGACTGAAGAATCTGCAGGTTCTCGAGTTCTACTACATGTTCCCACGTTTCGTGGGAAAAACCATCACACTACCGCACGAATTTTGTTCGTCCGCGGCCTCGCCACCGACTTCCACGTTGATGTTTCTCGCTGCACACCGTCACATGTGCTCTTGCCAGATATCTGATGAGTAAGCAGAATCGTTCAAACTTCCACTGCTTAAGAGGCTTTCGTTTTTGGAGGTTGATATATCAGACGTCTCACTGCAAAGCATAATCAACCATGGTTGCCCTGCCCTCGAGTGGCTCCTGCTTGTTTGCAATAACCTGGACCACTGCATCAGAATAAACTCAGCCAAAGTTGAACTCATCTGTATCCTTTGTGAGAATGGTGAACTCGTTGTTGAGGATGCGCCCTCACTTAAACGACTGATTCACGATATTCAGAGCCGGCAGTTGCAGATAACTGTCTTCTCTGCACCTAAACTCGAGTGTCTGGGCAATTTTTATGAAGGATCCCCTAAATCTAAGATTGTTTTTGGCTCTACAGTTATCGAGGTACTCACATTTTGCACTATATACTCTTTAGTTGCATTCGTTCCACTGCCTGAGTTTCGTGCCATGTAAACTTTTATCCATCTAGTTTTATGATATGTGCTTGGTGCAGGCTTTGTCTGTAGTCAGGCTATCAACGATGGTTCAATCTGTGAAGACCCTGCTTATCCACATGTCATTAAATCTGAACAAGGTTGTTACCTTGATGAGATGCTTTCCTAGCCTAGAGAACTTGTTTATCGAGATAAAATGATTTTCAGACGCATTGAAAGCACAAACAATGCATAGTGTACTATATTGGAGGCCTCTCTTTCCCCTTGTAGTCCTCAAGTATTCTCACTCTTTATGCATTTCCAGGGAGGAGTCTGCCGTGAGGAAGGTGTAACAAACAAGTGGCGCCACAAGCATCGGGTGTTTCTCAAATAGCATGACATTCGTCTGAAGACAGTAACGCTGGAAAAATATCTACACTGCAACAAAAACATTGAATTTGCAATGTTCTTTATTCTGAATGCAAAGGAGTTGGAGACTATGAGGCTTAAGTTTCTCTCCCCCCAGACAACATCACTGAAGGATTTTATAAACGTCAAGAAGAGGTGCTTCAATGGGGCAACAAGGCTTCTAGACGTGCCCGTCTTATATTGTCAGGGTATTGTAGGCATATGAACTTGGACTTAAAAGTACACATCTGGACAAACCAGTGCCCAATCATGGATTTGCCGGATCCATTGACTTGTGAATGTTGAAATGGTTATCCGGCTGTCACAGATAGGTGTTGTTGTGTGCTTTTCAATCTGGATTTCCAGCTTGTACTTTATGCACTGTCTGTTAGGTTGTCAGGAACTTGTTTTTGTGCTCTTCAGTCGGGAAGCAACTCAGAAGCTCAAAAAACTAACAAGTCTTAATGTTTTTGTGCACCGTCTGTAAGTTTGGATTTCCTTTTGTGAATAGAACAAGCGAATAAAATCACCTGGAACAGGCAGTCATGTGTGATATGACGGTCGTGCTTATCCAAATAACTTGTTAGCTGGAATATTTTATAAAATAGGGGCGTTGGTGTCTCTTGTTCCTGTAAGACTGTGCGTCTGTTATCACTGAACGACACTTACTTTGTGATGGACCAGACAGGTATGACTGTGAAATCACGGCCGTGCCTGTGTGGCATGTAGAACAGTGCTTCTGCCATGACTTCACTTACTTGGTTTTGTCCGCGTTTAAGCAGAATCATCTGCAAAGCAGAGGCACGGCCTTGAATCTTCTAGTGACTTAATTGTCAACGTGCCCCTGGAAAATTTTGCCGCTTGCAGAGGCAAGATGACTGTAGAACCGTGCTTCCGACGTCGAACAGATCCACAAAGACGGGATTTTAAATACAAGGAAATAAGCTTTTAAAAATCAACATCTCTCAAATAGTCCGTTCCGTGCCTCACAGAGTAAATGCCCGTGGGTGTGCGTAAGACAAAGGTTAGCGTGGCTCTATGTAATACCACCGACCATGCCTTTGAGCGCTTCATGCCCGTTCCTGTGACAATTGTGACCCCATGTAAAACGTAATCATGCCTCTCTGGTCCGACATAGAGTGCCTCCTCTGGTGATAGAGTCAAAGGAATAACATACTATGGACTGTACGTCCACACCCGAATAACATTCTATGGAACCCGAATAACATTCTATGGACTGTGCGCCCGTGCTTTTAAATAAAAGGAAATAAGCTTTTAAAAAACAACGTCTCTCATATAGGCATTCCGTGCCTCACAGAGTAAACGCCCGTGGCTGTGCGTGACACAAAGGTTAGTGCCTCTATGTAATACCACCGACCATGCCTTTGAGCGCTTCATGCCCGTGCCTGTGACAATTGTGACCCCGCGTAAAACTCAATCATGCCTCTGTGGTCCGACATAGTGTGCCTCCTCTGGTGATAGAGTCAAAGGAATAACATGCTATGGACTGTACGTCCACACCCAAATAACATTCTATGGACTGTGCGTCCGTGCTTTTAAATAAAAGGAAATAAGCTTTTAAAAAACAACGTCTCTCATTTAGGTCATTCCGTGCCTCACAAAGTAAATGCCCGTGGCTGTGCGTGAGACAAAGGTTAGCGTGACTCTATGTAATACCACCGACCATGCCTTTGAGCACTTCATGCCCGTGCCTGTGACAATTGTGACCCCGCGTAAAACGCAATCATGCCTCTCTGGTCCGACATACCGTGTCTCGTCTGGTGATAGAGTCAAAGGAATCATTTGGAACACAAAGAGACACGAACGTAGACCCGAACTGTTCTACATGCCTGTGTGGCATGTTGGACAGTGCGTTACAATGCCGAAGGGAGGACCGTGTGTGTGGTTCGTGACAAGCCGTGCCTCTGCCACTCTTTAACGGTTTTGTCCATGAGCGTTTCAGCAGAATCATCTGCAAAACAGAGGCACGGCCTTGAATCTTGTAGTGTCTTGATTTATCACCGTTCCTGTGGAAAATTTTGCTGCTCGCAGAGGAAGTTGACTGTAGGACCGTGCTTGCGGCGTCAAACAAATTCTTCTATTGAATGTGTGCCTTAAATAATTAAAACATGGACGGGCACACCCGTGCCTGGTCTGCGTCTTCAACTGTGCATCTCGTACCTTATAAGCCGTTGCTCTATTTAATGTTTCAAGCAGCCACCTACCTTTTACTCGTTACGAGTAGTAATTAACCCCGACCCTCCCGTCAAAAGAAAAAAAGAGGTAATTAATCTGGACCCCTCCGCTCCCCGTCGCGGGTATTTAAGTCGTTTGATGGATTGACAGGCTGTAATCCATTTCTCCAGATCCACCTCAGTGAGCACTGGTCGTGGGCGGCGCCACCCTTGCAACGGAGGTGGAGATGGAAAGCGTTGCTCGTAGGATCAAGAGGTCGAGAGTGGTTCCTTCGGCGACGCCGCCTTCTGGTGTTGTTCTGGTTGTCGGAGGGGATGGAAGCGGCGACCGTGCTCCCTCTCGATCCGAGGAGGAAGAAGAGGGATGTCGTACGAACCGCATCAGCGATCTTGCCGATGGCGTCCTAGGTGAGATCATCTCTCGTCTTCCCATCAAGGGTGGCATCCGTACTCAAATCCTCGCACGTCGCTGGCGTCCTTTGTGGTCCATCGCTCCTCTGAATCTCGACTGCCGCGAGATCTCTGCCTCTCCTCTTTTTAACGATGGAGAAAAAGTTCAAATCGAGACCATATCTCATGTGTCCGCCTTGGCCAAGGAGTGCGTTCGCAAATGCTATTCCGGTCGAAATACTGTCTCTGATGCTGTAAGTCTTCCGGAATCCATTCTGTCCGGCCATGCTGGCTCTGTTAGCCGCCTCTCTATCCCGGTGTGCTACCTATAGTGCAGACCCTCCACCGTTGATGCCTGGCTCCAATCCTGGAAGCTGGAAAATATCCAGGTTCTTGAGTTCTACTACCTCTGCCCAAGGTTTCTGACGCAAGAGGTAACATTACTGGATCTATGCACTTCATCTACGCCCTCGGCACCGGAGTCCGTGTTTCGGTTTTCTTCCTCTCTCCACACTCTTTCCTTTGCTCTTTGCCAAATACCGGAAAATTACGTTGGGACGCTTAAGCTACCACTGGTGAAAAGACTCTCGCTTGTGGAAGTTGATATATCAAATGCCTCGCTGCAAAGTATAATCCACACTAGTTGCCCTGGACTTGAGTCTCTCCTGTTTGTTTGCAATAGAGGAGGTCGTCGCATCACAATAAACTCGTCTAAACTTGTAAGCATTGGCATTCGTTGTCCATACGGAGAACTCATTATTGAGGATGCCCCTTCGGTTCTACGGTTGATTGTTGATTGTCTGGTCGACGACTGTTCGATAAATGTTGTCTCTGCACCTAAATTGGAGGTGTTGGGTGAATTTGTGTTCGTGTGTCCCTCGGCGCGTCTTGAGGTACTGTCTTTCCTTCACACTGGAGCAGAGCTTCACTTGTTCCGATGTTTGTTCTATTAATTTGATTATCTATGTTCTATTCGTCATGCAGAGTCAGGAGTTGGAGTTAACCGGTGTCTCTACGCCTGATCCGTATCCATGTCGTCTCACGTGTATTGAGGTATTGAGTTTTCACGATACTTCCAGATTCACTTTGTTTGTGAGGAAACAAGTTTTATTTCATCCAACCCTTATTCTATTAGTTTTGTGATCTTCTTTGTGTTACTTTTCATCAAGGGTTTGAAGGCGGTCAGTCTAACAAGAATGCGTCAATCTGTCAAGACCTTACTTATCTACATCGATTATAAAGTGGACATTGTCGTTGAATTGCTGCAGTGCTTTCCAAAACTGGAGAACTTGTTTGTTGAGGTGATGATCTTCAGAAATGTGCATACTGTAGTACTCGTTCTTTTTCAAAATGTTTTTCTTAATTTTGACTGAAATTGATGCACCCGTATCTACACATTATTTATTGTTGGATACATCCATACATAGACAAGTCTACGTCTAACTTATTGTCACGGAGGTGGTAGAACTGATGTTTCTTCTGTTTTTTTCATGGTCTGTATCTCTTTTTATAGACGCTAAGTATTTTTAACCTATCATTTATATTTTAGGGATTGTCGATTTCTCGTGGTGAAAAAAAAAATGGCGTCGTAAGCACCGGCAGTTTCTCAAATATCACGAGATTTGTCTGAAGACAGTATCACTGGAAATTTATGTTTGCTCCGAGTGTTACGCTGATTTTGCGATGTTCTTTGTTCTTAGTGCAAAGGATCTGCAGACCATGACCATTAAGTTTTCCTCCCCTCCCGCAGAGTTCACGGGAGTATTTTATGAAAAGCAACAAAAGGTTCTGGAGTGGCATGGAAGGGCTTCTAAACGTGCACGTCTTAGATTATTATCAAGTTGCAGCCATGCGCGTCCGCATTTAAGAACGAGGAGTATTGAATACCTGGATTTGACGGTTCCGTTCAGGTGTGGATGCTGAAATCAGGCCTTATGTTACTTGTCCAGGTGTATGGAGTTATTTGTTGTTGCGGTCTCTTTGCATCGTGTGTAGGCTTGTCTGAAAGAGGAGCTTGAGTTGTATGTAAACTTTATTAGAGAACCGTTGTAGTCTTTGCACCGTGTGTAGGGTTGTCTATATTTGTGTTGTGTGCAGCCATTAAGGAAGTGTGTTGTTTTGCGGCTTTGTACGGGCCGAAGAACTACAAAATGCTGTGGCACCAAGGTTAAAATATATAAATTAGTTTTAATTTTTCACTGGAGAAATGCTCGCTGTACGTGTAACCATACCTGTGTTGTATGTACGACAGTGCCTCTCGTATGTACCTGTCATGCACAGAATGGATGCACATCCGTGCCTGTGTTGCAGGTAGAGCAGTGCTTCTCATATGTACTTGCCATACACACTGAGGAGCTGCAGTTGAGCCTTGCACTGATGGAGATGCATTTGAGCCACTGCACTGTTTCTGCTCCTTGTTCCGTGGTTATAAAAAATGGATTGTAAGTTTATTTGGTGAAGTTGTAGAAACAAAGCAAATTTAAAAAGAAGAGATTTTGCTTGTTTAGGTATTTTTATTACTCAGCAGATAAAATATTATAAGGGCGATAGGTTTGCGGGTAATTTTTTGCAGCCGTATCTGCTCCTTGTTCTGTGGTTATAAAAAACGGCTTGTAAGTTTATTTGGTGAAGTTGTAGAAACAAATCAAATTTAAGAAGAAGAGATTTGGTTGTTTAGGTATTTTTATTACTCAGCTGATAAAATATTATAAGGGCGATAGGTTTGCGGGTAAATTTTTGTAGCCGTTTCCGCTCCTTGTTATGTGGTTATAAAAAAGGGCTTGTAAGTTTATTTCGTGAAGTTGTAGAAACAAAGCAAATTTAAGCAGAAGAGATTTTGCTTGTTTAGGTATTTTTATTACTCAGCTGAGAAAATATCATAAGGGCAATAGGTTTGCGGGTAAATTTTTGCAGCCGTTTCTTTATGAAGCTGGATGGTGTAAGAATACAACCATGCGTCTCTGCTGTGACACAGGAGAGATGAAAAGAGCTCAAAGCATAGATAGCCACCCCAGTGGTCAACCAAACCTGTTTCGCGGGGCGTTACGTAGTGCCTCTGGTGACCGCACAACCGAGTTTGTACTTAACAGGCCACACCCAAATGCGTGTTGAGGATTCTAGTCATGACACCGCAGACTCACAACCATGCTTTTGAGATTATTGTGACATCGTGATGTTCGTTGTGTGCTTGACTAACGTTCTTTCCACACCCACTCTACTGTGCGCGTAGCAAAGGAGAAACGCCAGTTGGTAAAGTGATTTTCTACTGCTAAAAGTCTGGCCTTCGTTGCTTGACTTCCATTCGTTTGACAGTGGCTCTTTGGTACAGAACCGTCGTTTGCTTTTAAGGACACTGTCTCTCGGATCGGTCATTCATTGTCTCAGAAAGTAAACAGTGAGGATTCACATCTGAATCCAATTTTGTTATGTTTCTGCAGTAAACCCTCGAATGTGACTCTGCCTAATACTGAAGAATGCCTCTATGGGCTTCTCGTCCGTGCCTCTCCGTATAAATGAGTCGACGGAATCATCGGGGAAACAGACACAGGAGAACATGATTCTATATAATACCACACGATCCCTTTGTGGATCTGACGCCCGGGGCTGTGATACTAATAACAGAAACACTGAAACACAGGCGAACATGTTTGCTTTTAGGTTCATGGCGTTTGCTGTGTAAGAACCCTGTGTGGCATGTAGAGCAGTGCGCGTCCCATCAGTTCACAACCGTTGTGTGGTACGTGGCAAACCGTGCGCTTGCCATGGTCGTGCCCGTGTGACAGGCATGATCGTCTATGTGTTTGCTGATAGACCGTGGTTCACTGAATCATTTGGAACACAAACACGAGCACAAGCGAACATGACTCTATATAATACCACACGATGCCTTTGTGGATTTGACGCCCGTGCCTGTGACCCTTAACATTGAAACACAGAAAGTCACAAACGTACATAGCCGTGTCTGCAGAGAGTTGAAGTTCGTTTAGCTAATGAAATGTGCGGCTTGCGCAATAAACGCATGGACGTGACTCTTCCTAATACTAAAGAATGCCTCTATGGGCTTTTCGTCCGTGCCTCTCCGTCTAAACTAGTCAACGGAATCATTCGGGAAACAGACATAAGCGAACATGACTCTATATACTACCACACGATGCCTTTGCTGATTTGACCCCCGTGCCAGTGACCCTTATCACTGAAACACAGACAGTCACAAACGTACATAGCCGTGGCTGCAAGAGACTTGAAGCCCCGTCCAGCTAATGAAATGTACGGCATAAGCAAAAGACCATTTAGCCATAGAGAAAAATACCATGTTCACTGTTGGCAAGGTTACAGATTGAGCGAAAAGGTACAGGCATTGTTTCACCACACCTACGTAAATTTCAAATCGGAAAGTGGCGGCAAAATATCATTCCAAGGCTTTTTTCAGCACTTACAAGTGAATGGATCCTTTAAATCCAGGTGCTCAACGCATGCGTGCCTTAGATCCACGTTCCCGTGGTTGCAACTTGGCGACAACCTAACGCAAGCATGTTTAGAAGTCTTTTTGTCCCACAAACTCCGACTCCCAATCAACCCCACCCCTAAGCGGCACGGGTCGTGTACAGGTTCGGCCTCGTACTATGCAGATTTGGTTTAGATCACAACGATTTTCCAGGCAATTCCTAGCATAACAGTGTAGATGTGTCGCTTTCAAACACGGAGAGGCGAAACCAATAAAGAGGAAAACGGATCGTAGCGAAAAATTCACATAGAAGTTAAGAGAAAATGGACTAACCCTAGATCTAGAAGGAGAATCGAGAGAGGAGAGACGATGAACTCGACAGCGGATGAGTGGGAGGGGGCGATATGGGTTGGCACAAAACAAAACAGACACTTATCATACGCACCTGCTCGCTGACATGGGGCTACTGTACAGCGGCAAAGACAAGACTATTGGCTTATTAGGAGCATAGAGGCACACACGAACGGCCCCAACACGCACGGACTTACATGCAAATAAGGCACGTCCATGACGCACGACCATGCTTATTTTTTCCGAAGTGTTTTTCTCTAGCCCGGTCTCTCGTAGGGGCAGGGGCGTGAAGCCACGGTGCGCATCATTATGTAAGGATGAGAATGAGACGCACGGAAAGGCCTCTGTATTCTAAATGTTTTGAGTGGCGTGTTCATTGACAGACGCGCGGTATTTAAACAGTTGGCGCATGGTTGTACATGTGCACGACGCCAATACGTCTTTTGTGTTCTACTAGTTGTTTTTGCATGACACAGCCACTCCGAAGGACAGGGGAGTGAAGCCACGGTACGCACGGTTCTCCAAGGAGAAAATGCACTGAAGTGCCTCTGTTCTCGTAACATTTTAATCTGCTTGTTCACTGAGAGAGGCACGGGTGTAATATTTTATATTTCAAAGAAACGTGCTGCTAGCAAGGCGCATCCAACAATATTTCGTCTTGTATCGTTCAATGAGGCATGGGTTACTGTAATTTAGCAAGGCACATATGTCGCTTTGGCATGGGGAACCATGCCTCTGATAATCTGGCACTGACTTGTCAAAGGCACAGTCCTATGTGCCTCTGATAACCTGGCACTGACTTGTCAAAGGCACAGTCCTTTGTGAGACAGAAGCACCGCACTTAGCTGACACATAAAATCTACAATCTATAGAGTCCTGCTTACTCCTGATGCAGACGCACATCTGTGCCTCCGTGACTCGATAGTTTGTACTCAGACATAAACTCGTTCACGGACATGCGTTTACACGAATGGTACGTACTGTCTGAGGTCGTTGGGAGCACGTTTTGAGATTAAGCAGAGTCACGGCCATGTGCACGTATAGTCTGCCACGAAAGAAGGCAGTGTCGTCCGGTCACTGCAGACGCACTGGCTCTCATGCACTAGACGCACGCTCCCTGCAGAACAGGCAAGGGAGTGCCTCTTCTCTTCCAAATGTTTTTGTTCCCTTGTCGCACACGAATGTTTTTGTAGAATCACGATAGAATGAAATAAAACTATCAAATTATCAGAAGAGCAGGTGCATACCACAAGAGCATTGTTATAACAAGCTTACAAAATGGTGCAAAAGGCGAATGTATTGTTTGGTCATGTTTAGACATAACACGGTCTCAGATTAGCGCAACAACATCTAACTGTACTAGCTTGAGGAAGTAACTTCAGCCCTGTGTCCAGCAGGCACAAGTAAACGGATCTGACAAATCCAGGCATTCAACACGCCTGTGTATCAAATTCAAGCACAGATGATTGCAGCATGCTGATAACTTGAGATGGGCGTGTTTGGAAGCTTTATTCTCCCACATGAACAACTTCTATTGCTGTCCGTGAAATTCCTGCGTGAAGTCTGAGGGAAAGCGAAACTTAATCCTCATGGTCTCTAGCTCCGTTGCATTCAGAATAAAGAACCTCACAAACTCAGTGTTCTTCCCGCTCTTTTCATAATCCTCCAGCGTTACTGTCTTTAAATGAATGATGTGTTCTTTGAGAAACTCGCGGTGCTTGCGACGCCAAATATTTCTTGCACCATCAGGAACGTTTCCTCCCTGAAAACGCATAAAGGTTGAAAGATACTCAAGGTCTATTGAAGGACAAAATGAACGATAAATTCCATGACCCCTGTACCAATCAGTTCGTCGAACACTTCCCTAGATACGGATGTATGTATAATAATAATAATAAAACATGCCTAGGCATAGTGTGTATCCATTGCAAACAAAATGTAAGACAAGCTTTTTGAGATGCAAGGAGTGCTGCACTATGCACGGTATTAGCTTTTCATTGGCCGTGAGAATCATCACCTGAACAAACAAGTTCTCCAGATTTGGAAGGCACTTAAGCAAGTGAACGACCCAGTCCACGTGATAAGACATGGCCAAAAACAAGGTTTTGACAGATTGCCGCATTGTAGATAGGCTGCCGTCGCCAGACCCTTCACATAACATAGAAAATAAAACATAAAATTATTACAACAAAAGGTTGGGTGACATGAAACTACTTTCTTAAGGAAATGTAGCTGGAATTATTGTGAAATGTCAGTACCATAAGACCTGTGGAGCCATGCGAGATCCTGAATTTACCCAATGTCTTCAGTTTAGGTGCAGAGACGATGAATACCTGCATGTTATTGCTCTGGAGATCGTGGATCAACCTTTGAAGCAAGGGGGCATCCTCGATGATGAATTATCCTATCTCACCACGGATGCCGATGCTTACAAGGTTAGGGGAATTTATAGTGATCCGATGCCTTTCTCTAATTCAAACGAGCAGCAGGCACTCGACCCAGAGAAGGTTACTGACTTGGGCGCCTTCTGCGCACACTTTTCTGCACCCAGAGAGGGTTTATACTAAGCCAGGCCTGGAGAAACACCACGCCCGTGCGTGTAGTGGCTCCCCAACAGTGCCTCCGGTGCCCGCCTGCATCTAAGTGCCTCACGTCACATAAGCCGTGACTGTTGGTTTGACACTCGTGCCTAAGAGGCTTCATTTTCGTGCCTCCGGTGTTTCAATACACGTGCCTCACATGACATTTGCCGTGACTGTTGTGGTTGCAGAGAATACACACCCGTGCCTCCGGAGCTGAGCATTCGGATCCATGCCTCTGCCACTGTTATTTTGTGCATCCACATTGCTGACAATCGTACGTGCCTGTAGAGGCCAGACTTCGGTGCCTCCGGAGCCTACACCGTTGTGCCTCACGTGCCACGAGCCGTGGCTTTTACGATCCCCTGGAGACACACGGGACATGGATCCACAGACTCCACAGCCGTGTCTCTTCAACTGAGATTTCGCAGCCATGCCTCTGCCAACACACTTTTGTGCATCCAGGGAGTTGATACCTATGTCTGTAGAGGCTTCAATGGGGTCGGTGCCTGCACAGACTGCGATTAGGTGCCCCCAGCGCCTCCATGCACGTGCCTCACATGACACTTGCCACCGTGTCGTGGCTCTTTAACAGAGTATGCCGACCCAGAGAAGGTTACTGACTTCGGCGCCTTCTGAGCACACTTTTCTGCACCCAGAGAGGGTTTATACTGAGCCAGGCCTGGAGAAACACCACGCCTGTGCGTGTAGTGGCTCCCCAACAGTGCCTCCGGTGCCCGCCTATATCTACGTGCCTCGCGTCACATAAGCTGTGACTGTTGGGTTGACACTCGTGCTTAAGAGGCTTTATTTCCGTGCCTCCGGTGTTTCAATACACGTGCCTCACATGACACTTGCCGTGACCGTTGTGGTTGCAGAGAATACACACCCGTGCCTCCGGAGCTGAGTATTCGGATCCATGCCTCTGCCACTGTAATTTTGTGCATCCACATGGCTGACAATTGTACATGCCTGTAGAGGCCAGACTTCGGTGCCTCCGGAGCCTACACCCTTGTGCATCACGTGCAACGAGCCGTGGCTTTTACGTTCCCCTGGGGACACACGGGACGTGGATCCACAGAATCCACAGCCGTGTCTCTTCAACTTAGATTTCGCAGCCATGCCTCTGCCAACACACTTGTGTGCATCCAGGGAGTTGATAATTATGTATGTAGAGGCTTCAATGGGGTCGGTGCCTGCAGAGACTGCAATTAGGTGCCCCCAGCGCCTGCACGCACGTGCCTCACAGGACACTTGCCACCGTGTCGTGGCTCTTTAATAGAGTATGACGACCCAGAGAAGGTTACTGACTTCGGCGGCTTCTGCGCACACTTTTCTGCACTCACAGAGGGTTTATACCGAGCCAGGCCTGGAGAAACACCACGCCCGTGCGTGTAGTGGCCCCCGACAGTGCCCCCGGCGCCCGCCTCCATCTACGTGCCTCCCGTCACATAAGCCGTGACTGTTGGGTTGACACTCGTGCCTAAGAGACTTCATTTCCGTGCCTCCGGTGTTTCAATACACGTGCCTCACATGACACTTGCTGTGACCGTTGTCGTTGCAGAGAATACACAGCCGTGCCTCCAAAGCTGAGTATTCAGATCCATGCCTCTGCCACTGTAATTTGGTGCATCCACATGGTTGACAATCGTACGTGCCTGTAGAGGCCAGACTTCGGTGCCTCCGGAGCCTACACCCTTGTGCCTCACGTGCCACGAGCCGTGGCTTTTACGTTCCCCTGAAGACACACGGGACGTGGATCCAGAGACTCCACATCCGTGTGTTTTCAACTGAGAGTTCGCAGCAATGCCTCTGCAGTCACACTTTTGTGTATCCGGGGATTTGATACCTATGTCTGTGGAGGCTTCAATGGGGTCGGTGCCTGCACAGACTACGATTAAGTGCCCCCAGCGCCTCCACGCACGTGCCTCACATGACACTTACCACCGTTTCGTGGGTCCACACCATCGTGTCTCTACAGACCGCACAACCATGCGTCCTTAACTGAGTATGCCGAACCTTGGCTCTGCCACCAAACTTCTGTTGTGTCCGCACGGTTGATAGCCGTGCCTCGTCCAGACGCACGTCCGTCCAAGCCGTGACTATTCCACCACGTCCGTCGAAATTTTATAGATTAGGTATGTATATATATTTTCGTCTTTGTGAATCATAAAACCCTAGCCCTCTTCCAAGATCCACCGCACAGGGACCTGCATCGGTGGCAGCACGAGCTCGGCAATGGAGATGAGGAAGCGTGCCTCTAGCAACAAGAAGACGAGGTTCGCGGCTGTACCCGTGCCCTCTGAGCTCGTTAAGAGGAGCGACCGTGGCCCGCCCACTGGATCCGAGAACCATGTTGAGTCTGGTCCGGACCGCATCAGCGATCTCCCGGACGCCATCCTCGGCGAGATCATCTCTCGTCTGCCCATAAAGGAAGGCATGCGCACACAAGTGCTCGCATCTCGGTGGCGCCGCATATGGCACACCGCACCACTCGAGATCGACTTCCGTGTGATCCTTGATACTCGTTCTACGAGATCTCTGGAAAAAATCTGCTGCCAAATCATCCGCGTTCTCCCGAGTAAGCAAACCGTCCAGGAAACATACCTCGGAACTCAATGCCGACATCTTAGCTGCAACTGTCGCGGAGAATCTGTCGCCGATGACTTCAGTCTTCCTGTATCTGTCCTCTCCGATCACGAGGGCCCGATTCGCCGCCTCTGCATCCCGACAAGCTACCTCCAGTGCCAACCTTGTGGCGTCGATGAGTTGTTCCTGTCTCGGAATCTGGACCAACTCCAGGTTTTAGAGTTCTATCATATATTCCCAAATTTCTTCTATACAGGGCCATCGGCAGTCAGAATCCCTCCTTCTATGCCGTCGCCACCGACATCCATCTCTAGATTTCGCTCGTCTCTCCACACCGTCACCTTCGCCATTTGCAAACTAGAAGACAATCTAGTATAAATGCTTTGCCTCCCACTGCTCAGGAGACTTTCGCTGGTGGAGGTTTATATATCGGATGTCTCCTTGCGGAAGTTCATCCACCACGATTGCCCTGCCCTGCAGTGCCTGCTGCTTGTTTGCAACAAGAAATTCACCTGTCTACGAATAAAATCAGCTAGCCTTGTAAGCATTGGCATTCGTTCCGACGAAGGAAAACTGATCATTGAGGATGCGCCTTGCCTCCAGAGACTGCTACATGATTCTGTAGATGCACAACTACAAATAATAGTTGTGTCCGCGCCTGTGTTGGACACACTGGGAAACATTTCTGAATTTCCCAACGAAACAAATATCGTCATTGGTTCTACAGTTATTCAGGTACTGCCTCTGCATGTTACTTTGATCTGCGTTATTCAAAAGCACTTGAGATTCACATCCACGAGCTAATAATACCTCGTTATGTGCTCAATGAAGGGTCTCTACATAAGTAGCCTACACGCAGTGCTGGATTCCGTCAAGACCTTGTTTATCTCACAGACATGCTTTAATCTAGATGAGATTGTTGACTTGCTGTGATGCTTTCGATGCTTGCAAAACTTGTTTATCGAGGTAATGATTTCACACACGTTGAAAGCCCACGGACAATATACATAATATACTGGCACTAACTGCTCAGTTTTGCTCTTCATGTGTGTTTTGGGGGGAGGATGGGATCAAAGAGGTATAACAAATGAATGTTGCCAAAAGCAGTTGGTGTTTCTCAATAATCACGACATTTGTTTGAGGGCATTAACGCTGGAAGACTATGAAGTCATGGATGCAAACACTGCATTTGTGACCTTCTTTGTTCTCAATGCTAGGATGCTACAGACAATCAGGCTTAAGTTTGGCCTGTGCAGAGATTTCACTCGTGAATTTTACAAACGGCAAGAAGAGGCACTTCAGATGGACAAAAGGGCTTCTAATTGTGTCAAGCTTAAATTAACAACAACTTGCAAGCATATGCACATGGATTTAAAAAACACAGGTGTTGAATATCTGGATTTGCCAGATCCGTTCAACTGTGGATGCTGAAAATAGGTCTGGAGAGATGTACTTGCTGTATTGAATGAGTGCATTGTGTAAACATGGTCAAACGATTCTCACTCATTTTCCACCGTACTGTTTGTAAGTTTTTTTAGGCTATAAACTCATATTTTTAAAATTAGGGATATAAACGTTTATGCTTTCTGTTTTCAATATCGATCATATGTTTCTGGACCTAATGATAAAAGAAATCAGCTCGCACAGATGCTCAAAAATCATACTAGTATCCTCAAGTTTATCTCGGTTATTTGCCATGAAATTCTGTCTTTTAAAAGCAACATGCGTCGACTACAAACCTTCAACTGCTGCAACTGCGCGTCTCCGAAGGACGTCCATGCACCCCACAGGAAATGAACTGGCATCGAGAGGTTGTGAAAACCATACGTCCGTGCGAACGCATTAATAAAAACATTTGGAATGCTGTGATAATGACTTAAGGTCAGCAACGAACCTCCAATAACTTTTTAGATGCCGGGTTCCCATTATCATTACCATATTGAACAAAACTCATGCATCCGAAGAATTCGTCAAAGCAATATATTACGGACTTTAAAGGTGCACACCGTGGCTTCACTCCCTTGTCACTCGGAGTGGCCGTGTCTTGCAAAAACAACCAGGAGAACACAAAAACAACTAGGAGAACAACCGTGCACCAACTGTTTAAAGACCGCGTGTCTGTCAATGAACACGTCACTGAGAACATTTAGAATATAGAGGCCTTTCCGTGTCTCTCGTTCTTATCATTACATGACGATGCACACCGTGGCTTCACGTTCCCGTCCCTCCGAGAGATCGTGTTAGAGAAAAGTACTTCGGAAAACAGAAGCATGGTCGTGCATCATGGGCATGCCTTATTTGCATGTAAGTCCATGCGTGTTGGTGTTGTCCGTGCGTGCCTCCATGCTCATAATAAGCCAATAGTCTTGTCTTTGCCGCTGTACAGTTGCCCCATGTCAGTGAGCAGGCGCGAATTATAAGTGTCTGTTCTATTTTCTGCCAACCCAGACTGCCCCCTCCCGCTCACCCGCTGTAAAGTTCATCGTCCCTTCTCCCTCGATTCTCCCTCTAGATCTAGGGTTAGTCCATTTTCTCTTAGTTTCTATGTGATTTTTTTGCTACGATCCGTTTTCCACTCTGTAGGTTTCGTCTCTCCGTGTTTGAATGTGACGCATCTACGATGTTATGCTAGGAATTGCATGGAAAATCGTTGTGATCTAACCCAAACCCGCGCAGTAAGAGGCCGAACCTATACACGACCCATGCTTCTTAGGGATAGGTTGGTTGGGAGTCGGCGTTTGTGCTCGAGAACGCTACGAGCTGCAGTGACCTGCGACGTCCAAGTCCGAGGTGTGCGATGAACTTCGCCGAGGGAGGTTGCTAGTTTAAATTGAAGCCCGTAAGGTCTTGCAAACAACGGCCGTGGCCGGAAGTCCAAGGGAGTGGCCAGACGTTGAGCTCTATTGCGTAACCGGCCACAGTGTGTTGGAGATCGGCATTTGGGGTGCTGTTGACTAGGAGTCGGCGTATGTGCTTGATGATAGCGTTTGGGGTCCTGTACGCTAGAGGCAAGGTTAGCGTTGATGGATCATCCGTTACAAATACAATCTTGCCACACATGTTCCGGTGGTTGGGTGTCGGCGACGGTGGCGTATGGTTGCGGATGACGATGTTGCTGGGTGCGGCTCTGACAAATTTACATATAATTTCAATGTTACAAACACTCCTTTGAGCCGCCTGTTGATAGACTATTGTTTCTCCTCTTTGCCTCTCTTGTCTTGAAATATACATTTGCTGAAGCTGCTTTTAAAAACAAGAAGCACAAATCCTTTCTCTGATTCACATTGACAACCTAGATTGTGAACTGCTCTAAAAAAAGTCAATACTGAATTGTGATGAATTAAGCAACCATTTTTGGAAAATAAAATACTAATTTAATTAATTTCATATTTCCTCTGTTATTACATATGCCATATGTACTGTTCACCTTCTAATCAAAAGTTGTGCACGTGTCTTTTTAGGAAATTGCTTGTGAAAGAATATTTGTGTAAAAATGCCGGTTTAGAAGAATTGTTTTTCAAGATAATAAAATTTTCCTTGTCTTGAGAATTTCATATAACCGTTGTGTTGCAACGTATTCCAGGGGAAACCATGTGCTGTGATATATGTACCAACTTCGGCTGCCCTGGATTGGAGTCGGGTGTTCTTTACAGCGCGATAACAGTGCAACTTCCTCGATGCTTCAAGACATGCCTGGTAAGGAGAGATGTTTGCCACCCCGTGCTGCCCATCAGTTACTACCATATTGTTCACAACACGATAACAGTGCATCTTACTAGTGTATCTTTCTGATTGAGGAAATAGAAGTTTCTACCATATTGTTGGAATGGAATGCCTACATTTAAGAATTTAATGACATGTTTTCAAGTTTTTATGTACCTTGTTTTATCCAAATAGCAACCTGTTGAAAACAATTGGTACATATAAGATAAGCGCTATCTGTCTTGGTTATACATGTCGGTATTCAAGGATTCCTTCTTCCCGGTTTGAAGATTTTTTTTGCCTTGCGCAGTATGTGCCATGCTATTGCAGGCAGCAAGTCACTTATTCAATCTATCAGTGGAAAGAGCAAGCATTTCAAGAAGAAGGAAAACAAAGGAATCCAGTACTGATCACCAACGACGATCTGTCATATGAGGTCTGCATCACCGATGAACACAACCGGTGAAAAATTCATGGACCTGGCTGGGAAAAGTTAATTAGTGACTACAATCTTCATTACCGAGATCTAGTCATCATAAACCTGGATACTGGGAGTCTGTCCATTGAGATAGATCTGAGACTCAGTGATTCTCGAGGAGGTCACATGCCCCTTCCCAAACCATCACTAGGTAAGTGCACCAACTTCCATCCTGTTTTATCAACTACGTTTATCAGCATACTTTGGTGCTCCTACCCCTGACCACTAAATGAATGTCATACTTACAGTCAAAGTTATTTCAAAAACGTTTTATGCAATTCTGTTGATTATCATCCCAAGTTGAGAAAACAGTGTTTGGTCGAGGCGTAAACCTCTCATACAGACAATTTGGACAGATGATATACTATGTGTTTGAGTCTGACGACTTCCCCACTGTACCCTTTGTGCAGCGTCTAAACGCCACCAATGTCATAAATGGTCGCCTGGTTAGTCATTGAATATTTGTTTTGATCCACTGCCATGGTTTTGTTTGCTATTTTCGATGTTTTATGTCCTTGTACATTGATTTTATCTAGTAATATCGGTACAATCTACAGAGAATCCCGTCTACCATTGTGAGGCTTCTAAAGATGAACCTGGGATATCTACCTCAAAACGGTGGAATCATCCTAACTGAGATGTATGATGCAATAGACACGAGCACAACGTACTCCATACGAACCGCCGGCAGAATGGAGGTGACAGGTTTTTCAGATTTTGCCCGGGAAGCTCAGCTAAGTGTTGGTTCAATTGTCCTTGTCACAATTGAAAAGCGGTGGCCAACACTGGGAAACATGAAATTGCTGCGGACGATAATCAACGACCTTTCCTGATAGAGCACTGCCGGTGGCTATACTTCCAAGTTCAGTAATTTATGTCTGTTTTTTGAACAGGTTATACACACCAGTTTTGTTATTTAGTTATGTCATGGTATGAAACTGAGCATATAATTATGTCGAAGAGGACGGTGGTGAAAATTTCCTGTAAATGAAGGTGAAACACTTACAGTAATAATGGAGAATGATAAATGGAGTCACTGAATAATAATAAAAGGATTCGCTGACTAATAATGGAGAATGTATGGCTGTAGTGAAGTGTGTTTCAGAATAGTTTAGTGACATTGCTAGCTCCCCACGTTAGTACTATACATAATTTTCACTATGGTGCTCCGCATAATATCGTCATGCCAAGTAGTTTGTTGCGACGAGCTCAAGCATACACCTCCTAAAAACCTAGCGCCTTCCCCTACGGCTCAGTCACCTTAAGCATCCATGCCTTTACAAAATGTCAGTTAAAACACTTGACAGAACACGGGCACAAATTGACATCCATGCAATCACATAGATTCATGTCCGTGCCTGACGTAGCGTCGTACTTATGCCTCTAGTTGTGCTTCTCACTGTATAAGTGTGTTTCGCAGCTGCATGCCCACGCCCCTCGTTTCTTCTCGTACCCATCTCATACTTGCAACTATTTCAGCCATGACCGTGCGTGTTCCGTCGACACATTCATGCCTCTAACAGTTAATTGGAAAACATTCCGAAAAACAGTAACGGACACCTATTGTCAATCCTCACGTCACGTACATTCGACGTTCATTCCTTTGTCATAGAATAACATATAAGTTTAAAACGATTCTTGCTACACTTGTAAAACCCGGAATGCCCTAGATAAATGTCGAATCCCACCTTGTGGTAAAACCATGGAGACCGGTGCTTCCCAGAAACACATTTGTGGCGTTTTCCGCATGTAGTTGAGTGCACGGCTAGTTGTTCGTGCCCGTGCCTCACGTAGCACCATAGCAACGAATTGACATCCGTGTAATCACGTAACTTCATCTCCGTGCCTCACGTAGCACTGTATGTGTGCCTCTATCTGCGCATCTTGTTGTATAGGTGCTTCTTGCAGCTGCATGTCCACGCCCCTCGTTGCTTCTCGTTCTTTCTGCCCATCTCGTAGCGTCAGTTGCAACACAGACACGCAACAGTGCCTCTGATAAAGCACATCACTTATACAACGAGAGTGCAAAAAGTTAACATTTGACGGCAAACTGAATGTATCACTGAAAACAATTGCCACGACCAGTGAATGTACCACGCCCGTGTGTCTGAGAGTTAAACCAGCCACTTCAAGCATGCTTCTCTTGGTCAGAGACTTGCGCACGAGATAAACTGTAAAAGTTAACATTAGACAGCAAACTACGCAAGACAACGATCATCTCCCCGACTTGCTGGAGATTCGGCGGTTGTTAAAATCATAACTGCTGATTTTATTTTAATTTTTTTAATGAAAAACCATGATCAAAAACTCAGGATGTGCACAACCGCACCGTCAGGGAGACGAAACCACGATCCACAACTGACGATGTGCACAGCCGCATCGACAGTGAGATCGTGCACTCCTTTGCCGCTTCCCCGCCCTTAAATTTAGACTTCCGCTGCAGACTTGTCTTCCACAAACAACAGAAATCGCCATTGCGCTCCCACTCACTGTTCCCCACGAAATATCAGGTTGCAGGAGGACGAACTGCTCCAGGCCATGGGATTCACCAAGGAATTTGAGGTGCAGGTCCATGGCAACACCAATTTGCAAGTGATCCACACCAACGAGGTGCAAAAGGCGGCCACCATCATCGAGCAGTACGAGTGACACCTCGAATTCGAGCGCCACAAGATCGTCGGAGTTGATGTGGAGTACACCAACGACGTTGGCCAAGGCCAGAAACCAGCCCTCGTCCAACTCTCCGTCGGCAAAGATCATCCGGTGCTGCTCTTTCAACTGAGTGCAGCCGACAAGAACTGCACCAGGTTCTACAACTTCCTCGCCGACTCCAGGTACACGTTTGCTGGCTTGTACATTGACGACGTCATAGAGATGCTCGGCTGCGTCGGACTGGAGATCCCCAACTTCATCAACATCCAGAAGGAATGGAGGGTGCCTACAGCTACCAAGCCCCTGGACTCGCTTGGCGATGTCTCAGGCATCCTTGTCCACGACTACTATAAGGACATGAAGAAGAAGATCACCAATGCAGAGCACCAGCGCTAGACGTGCATGCCCCTGACCATGAGGCACATCGAGTACGCGGCAAAAGATGCTTACACTGCGTAGGAGATATGGAGCCGCCTCACCACTATCCAGGAAGGGTTCCGCCGGGCAAAACTCGAGAAGGAGCAGTCCAGGAAGCGCGCAAGGTCCTGGTGCGACTACGACTACTGAAGCAGGTGGTCCTGGCGAAGAAAAGTATCTACAAGATTTCTCATGCCATTCTAGATTTCTCGTTACATTTTCTTTCTCTAAAGACTACCGTTTGCTTGTTCTAAATTTAGATTTCCTTTTGTCGCAGTTAAACTTGTAGTTTGCTTCCAGTTTACATATGTTCTGAAAAAGTTTATTTCCAATGCAATGTTGGAGTTTTCTATTATTAGAATATATTGGCATGAACTAGAAAATATAAACACAGCACAAATGCTACACGATTAGCGTAACGCACATGCACTAGTAACTTTGTGGATGCATCGTCGAAATGCAGGGACAACAACTACAAAATTCTACTAAAAGCAATGCACAATGTTCTAACAAACCATTGCACACGCAATATTAAAAATAGTTCGAATGCAACACTTTTGAAAAACATTTTGAATACAGAGGTAGTTAGGTGTTTATTCTCCTTGCAAAACATTACTTACGACCGTGACCCTCAAAGAAGAACACTACAGAGGAACGGTTGCCGTGCATAACACCAACTACTTAAAACACCCACGGAGGCACTTCTGTGCCTCCACTCCTATGGGAACCGTGCGTAAATTTGCTTCAGGTCCGTTAATGAGGCCGAATGACTTCAAAGACACATCGAACTCATAAGCCATGGCCCCCACAATGAAAACACACCAATGAAAGCTTCTCGAAAACAGAGGCACACCTTCACATGCTTGCACCACGATCCTTCGCGTCCGTACCTTCCTTAGAATCATGTCCGTGCCTTACGGCCAACTTCCGACGTATCGGGTCTATGAAGATTTGCATCCTACACCTCCGTGCCTCGACAAGTACGACGACCGTGCTTGTAACTGTGAAGCGTATAGGACAACTTAGGGACGACCTTGCAACTATTTCAGACATAACCATGCATGTTCCGTCAACACATTCATGCCTCTCAAATTTAACTGAAAAACATTCCGAAAAAACAGTAATGGACGCCTATTGTCAATCCTCACGTCACATACATTCGACATACATTCCTTCGCAACACAAGTAATAGCCGTGCCTCTGCCACAGAACATATATTTGAAAAACGATCCTTCCTACATATGTGGTTTTTTGCGTATGTAGTTGAGTGCATGGCTATCTGTTCGTGCCCGCGCCTCACGTCGCACCGTAGCACGAATTAACGTCCGTACAATCACGTAGCTTCATCTCCGTGCCTCACGTAGCATCGTATCTGTTTCTCTTGTTGCGCCTCTCGTTGTATGAGTGCTTCTTGCAGCTGCATGTCCACGTCTCTCGTTGCTTCTCGTTATTTCTGTCCATCTGGTAGCGTCTGTTGCAACACGGACACACAACAGTGCCCCTGAAGAGACACAACACTGCTCCTCCCAGCGAATGTACCACACCTGTGTGTCTGAGAGTTAAACAAGCCACTTCAAGCTAGCTTCTCTTGGTCAGAGACTTGTGCCTCTACATACTGTCCCTGCATGCCTCACTAGATAAATTGTAAAAGTTAACATTTGACAGCAAACCACGCAAGATAGTTATCATCGGCACGACTTGCTGGAGATACGACGGTTGTTAAAAACATAACTACTGATTTTATTTTAATTTTTTATATAGAAAAACCACGATCAAAAACCCAGGATGTGCACAACCGCACCGTAAGGGAGAAGAAACCACGATCCAGAACCCACGATGTGCACAACCGCATCGATAATGAGATCGTGCACTCCTTTGCCGCTTCCCCGCCCTTAAATTTACACTTCCGCTGCGGACTTGTCTCCCAAAAACAACAGAAATCGCCATTGCGCTCCCACTCACTGTTCCCCACAAAATACCAGGTTGCAGGAGGACGAACTGCTCCAGGCCATGGGATTCACCAAGGAATTCGAGGTGCAGGCCCACGACAACACCAAGTTGCAAGTGATCCACACCAACGAGTTGCACAAGGCGGCCACCATCATCGAGCAGTACGAGTGACACCTCGAATTGGAGCGTCACAAGATCGTCGGAGTTCATGTGGAGTACACCAACGACGTTGGCCAAGATCAGAAACCAGCCCTCGTCCAGCTCTCTGTCGGCATGGATCATCCGGTGCTGCTCTTTCAACTGAGCGCCGCCGACAAGAACTGCACCAGGTTCGACAACTTCCTCGCCGACCCCAGGTACACGTTTGTTGGTTTCTCCATCAACGGCGACATAGAGATGCTCAGCCGCGTCGGATTGGAGATCGCCCACTTCGTCGACATCCAGAAAGAATGGAGGGTCCCTACAGCTACCAAGCCTCTGGACTCCCTTGGGGACGCCTCGGGCATCCTCGTCGACGACGTAGAGCTCACCAACACAGAGAAGCAGCGCTGGGCGTGCATGCCCCTGTCCATGAGGCACATCGGGTACGCGGCAAAGGACGCTTACGCTGCGTACGAGATATGGAGCCGCCTCACCATCATCCAGGAAGGGCTTCGTCGGGCAAAACTCGACAAGAAGCAGACCAGGAAGCGCGCTAGGTCCTGTGGCGACTACGACTACTGAAGCAGGTGGTCCCGGCCAAAAGAAGTATCTAGAACATTGCTCACGCCATTCTCGATTTCTCAATAGATTTGCTTTCTCTCAAGACTGCCGTTTTCTTGTTACAAATTTAGGTTTGCTTGTGTCGTAGTTAACCTTGTACTTTGCTTGCAGTTTACATGTCTTTTGCATATGTCTTTTGCTCTCATACCAAGGAGACCGTGCCTAACTCCGCTTCAAGCAGTTTTACGCAACATTCTAGACGCCAACCAAAAGATTCACCTTCTCTCTATTAAGTTCATTAACGAGGTCTAATGCCTTCGAAAACACATGCAACTCATAGTCCATGCCCCCCGCAATGAAAACATGTGAATGACAGCTTCTTTAAAGCAGAGGCAACTTTAAAGCAGAGGCACACCTTCACATCCTTGCATCACGATCCTTTTGCGTCCATACCTCCGTTAGAATCACGTCCGTGCCTCCAGTTCGTTACGTGCGTGCCTCTACGTCGAGTAAAATCGTACCCCTATCCGTGTTCTCGGAAGCACATCTGTGGCTTTTTTGGGCATGTTGTTGAATGCCTCTATAGAATCTAACCATGTTGAAACCATATTCAAAACTAACCACACTGAAATCTCTAGAATAAAATATGTGCCCCAGTTAAGACGTTTAGTTTGTACTACTTGAAACTGCAATCTATAATAAAACAATATAGTGTAATAAAACATGCGCCTTCTGACAAAAATATTGTACTGGAAACTGCAATTTGTAATAAAACATACACCTTCCGTCACAAATTAATTGGCTCAACATTGCACTAACCAGTACAATGTGAATTGTTCTGCCTGGTACGAAGTTATTGCAAAGTTGACACATTTCTTTTTGGATGGGGCAGTACTACTACTTAAGAACAAAACACGATTGCTTGACATGGAAACGAAACTGTCTCCATTTTGACATCGACGATTGCTTGACATGGAAAGCATAAAAACCATGGAAAAGCAAACATCTACCAACAAAACTATACTACTCCCCGTCGTCGAAGATGTCCACTATCTCCATTCTAACATCGACGTCGTTGGCCTCCGCCTCCTGCTCCGCATCCAGCTCGCCGAAGAGAGCATCAGTCTTCGCCTGTTCTTCCTGGAGGAAGTGCCAGTTGGACTCCACATACGCCTCATCTTGGATGGACTCCAGGATAGCGGTCTGCTCCGCCATCAAGGCCGACTCACCGAGATAGAACTCCGCCTTGTCTTCCTCGTCTACGCCTTCCTCGTGGTCCTCGTCATCCTCGTCGTCCACGCCTTCCTCGTCGTTCTCCTCATCCTCGTCGTCCACGCCTTCCTCGTCGTCCTCCTCATCCTCGTCCATGCCTTCCTCGTCGTCCTCCTCAACCTCGTCACCCACCTCCTCTTCCTCCATCAGATCTCCCCCAACTGGATCACCCCCCTTCTCTTCCTCCATAACATGTCCCACCACTGGATCAACTCCCTGCATGAGCTCCGACGCACGCCCCTCCACTTCCCCCACCTCCCCAATCTCGTCTGGCCCCGGTGAGTCCGGAGACATGCCCGCTGCGACCCGAGCGGCGTGCCTTGAACGGATGTCCTCCTGCAACTGAAAGCGGCGCTCGGGAGTAAGCATCGCGTAAGTAGTTATCTTGTGCCGAACCATGGCGGGGAACGTCACAAACGAAAATAGGAAGATGGATGATTACCTAGGATTGCCGACGAAAGAGGGAGAAGCAGGATGATGTCTAGTAGTGGCGGACGCCGCTCGGCTTAAATAACTGCTCCTTAACCTCGATCGAGGAGCCGGAACGCTGAAACGCGACATTCACTTCCCCGACGGATGAGGCGGCCATCGGTCCTTTTGGATTCCGCAACGTCAACACGTGGCGTTCACTCTATTAAATACTACCTCCACCTCCTGCAGAGCGGCGTCACCAAAGGAAACGCCTGTCGGACCCTTGGGTTTCTGGAGCGGCGTCCAACCGCCATTCACACGACGCCGTTCGAACGGTGGGCTTTCTGCAATCAACAGACGAATGTGACACTGGGTAACGCATCAGCACCTGGCTTCATAGTTGTGCCTTTCAGTACGAACGATTCAACAGAATCATTTGGAACACCAAGACAAACTAACATCACTCTACACAATGCCACGCCGTGCCTTCCTGGGACCCATGACCGTGCGAGGAATATACCACACCAGCGTCTCTCGAATAGGCCATTCCGTGCCTCACAGAGTAAACAGTGGGTGTTCACATCTGAACCAGTTCCGCTGGGACTCCCCAATTAAGGAAAGAACCTGACGGTGCCTTTGTGGGCTGAACGCCCGTGCCTTTCCGTCTGATCGAGTCGACGAAATCATTCGGAACTCAAACACACGGGAATGTGACTCTATATTATACGGCAGCATGCCTTTTAGCGCTTCACGCCCGTGCCTGCGACCCTTAACACTGGCACGAACGTCCACGCCATCGTCAGTGCATAAGTCATCGTCCGCACCTATATTCACTTCACGCCCATGCCTATAATAAAAGAAGTATGACGTAACTCAGTATAGAACCGTGGCTTTTGAAAACAAGGAACTTATGCTTTTAAACAACTCGACTCTCGAATCGGCCACTCACAAAGTAAACAGCTAGCATTAACATCTAAACCCATTCTGCTTCATTCCACTATAAACGTACGAACGTGACTACGGGAAAGACGAATCCATGTCCCCATGGGATTCACATGCGTGCCTATATTTACCAAAGAGTCAATGGAATCATTTCAAACACAAATACACGCGAACGTGACTCCATATAAAACTACACGATGAAACTATTGGATGCAAGCCCGTGTCTGTGACCCGAAACACTGCCAACACAGAAAAGCCACGAACGTACAGGCCTTCATCAGTACGTCATTACAATACTAGGTACACAAACACATTTAGCGTGACTCTATATAATACCACACCATGCCTATGACTCTCCATCAGATCGAGTCAATGCCTTTATCGAGTACTACACATAACAACAACAAAGAACCGTGACTGTGCTTTTGAAAACAAGGAAAGAAGCTTTCAAAAACAGCTTCAACAGTGAGTGTTCACATCTGAACCCATTCCGTTGGGTTACCCCAACTAAAGAAACGAACGTGACTCTGGCTAATAAGAAGACTTGCCTCCGCAGGATTCACGTCCATTCCTCTCCAATAGAATGAGTGAGTGCGATCATTTCGAAGTACCAAAAGAATACACCGATGGTAATGTGACTCTGACTGTGTGTAATGCATCCACATGCCTCTGTCGGCTGACCGGCCATGCCTCTGGGTCTGAACGAGTCGACAGAAACATTCGAAACAGAAACAGGGGCGCGTGTGCCGTTGTATAAAACAGCACCATGCCTTTATGGGACGCACGCCTATGTCTGTGACCCGAAATATTTCCAAGAGGCACGAAAGTCCACGCGTTTATGAGTAAAATTCATGACGCTACTTAGTACAGAACCGTGGCTATACGGACTCCAGGCCCGTGTTTTGCTTGAAAAACATGGCATCGTGATGTGCGTTCTTTCTTGAAAACCGTTCCTTCTACATCCACGCGTCTGTGCGCCTAACAAGAAAGGAACAAACCCTGACGGTGCCTTTGTGGGCTGAACGCCCGTGCCTCTCCGTCAGACCGAGTCGACGGAATTATTCGGAACACAAACACATGGGAACGTGACTCTATATTATGCGGCAGCATGCCTTTTACCGCCGCACGTCCGTGCCTGTGACCCTTAACACTGCCACGAACATCCACGCCATCGTCAGTGCACAAGTCATGTCGCTGCCTGGTACAGAACCGTGGCTGTATTCACTTCCCGCCCGTGCTTTTAATAAAAGAAATGCCACGCAGCTCAGCACAAAGCCGTGGACTTTTAAAACAAGGAGCTTACGCTTTTAAACACCTCCACTGTCGAACCGGCCACTCGCAAAGTAAACTTTAAGCGTTAACATCTAAACTCATTCCGCTTTGTTTAAATATTAAACATACAAAACGTGACGCTCCGACAGACCCAACCATGCCCTCATGGCATTCATGTCCCTGCCTCTCCATTTGATCGAGTCGACGCAATTATTCTGAAACCAAATACAGACGAGCGTGTCTCTACATAGTACCACACCATGACCATGCCTCTCCACTCAATGTGCCTCACAGAATATAAAGAGTCACACTGGCCCGTGTTTCACGCCAGTGACTCTACATAATACTACACTTACCGTGACGCGCGTTATTTGCTTCAAAAACGTAACTTCTACATCGACGCGACTACGTGCCTAACGTAACTCAGCCTAACAGGAAAACATGACTCAATGGACTCGACGCCCGTGCATATCCATGTAAACGAGTAAGCGGAATCACAGAATATACAGAGTTACACTCGCCCGTGATTAAAACGATTGCTTTTGAAAAGAACCGTGACTATGCTTTTGAAAACAAGGAAAGAAGCTTTCAAAAACAGCTTCAACAGTGAGTGTTCGCATGTGAACCCATTCTACTGGGTTACCCCAACTAAAGAAACGAACGTGACTCTGGCTAATAAGAAGACTTGCCGCCGCAGGATTCACGTCCATTCCTCTCCAACAGAATGAGTGAGTGCGATCATTTCGAAATACCAAAAGAATACATCGATGGTAATGTGACTCTGACTGTGCGTAATGCAACCATATGCCTCTGTCGGTTGACTGGCCATGCCTCTCGGTCTGAATGAGTGGATAGAAGCATTCGAAACAAAAACAGGGCCGAGTGTGCCTCTGTATAAAACAGCACCATGCCTTTGTGGGACGCACGCCAGTGCCTGTTACCCGAAATATTGTCAAGAGGCACGAAAGTCCACGCGTTTATGAGTACAAGTCATGACGCTACTTAGTACAGAACCATGGCTATACGGACTTCAGGCCCGTGTATTGCTTGAAAAACATGCCTTCTACATCCATGCGTCTGTGCGCCTAACAAGCAAGGAACGATCCCTAACGGTGCCTTTGTGGGGTGAACGCCCGTGCCTCTAATAAAAGAAGTATGACGTAACTCAGTACAGAACCGTGGCTTTTGAAAACAAGGAACTTACGCTTTTAAACAACTCGACTCTCGAATCAGCCACTCACAAAGTAAACAGCTAGTATTAACATCTAAACCCATCCTGTCTTCATTCCACGATAAACGTACGAACGTGACTACGGGAAAGATGAATCCATGCCCCCATGGGATTCACGTGCGTTCCTATATTTATCAAAGAGTCAACAGAATCATTTCAAACACAAATACATGCGAACGTGACTCCATATAAAACTACACCATGAAACCGTTGGATGCAAGCCCGTGTCTGTGACCCGAAACACTGCCAACACAGAAAAGCCACGAACGTACACGCCTTCATCAGTACGTTATTACAATACTAGGTACACAAACACAGACGAGCGTGACTCTATATAATATCACACCATGCCTATGACTCTCCATCAGATCGAGTCAAATGCCTTTATCGAGTACTACACACAACAACAACAAAGAACCGTGGATCGTGCTTTTTGAAAACAAGGAAAGAAGCTTTCAAAAACAGCTTCAACAGTGAGTGTTCGCATCTGAACCCATTCCGCTGGGTTACCCCAACTAAAGAAACGAACGTGACTCTGGCTAATAAGAAGACTTGCCTCCGCAGGATTCACGTCCATTCCTCTCCAACAGAATGAGTGAGTGCGATCATTTCGAAATACCAAAAGATTACACCGATGGTAATGTGACTCTGACTGTGCGTAATGCATCCATATGCCTCTGTCGGCTGACCGGCCGTGCCTCTCGGTCTGAACGAGTCGACAGAAGCATTCGAAACAGAAACAGGGGCGAGTGTGCCTCTGTATAAAACAGCACCATGCCTTTGTGGGACGCACGCCAGTGCCTGTGACCCGAAATATTGCCAAGAGGCACGAAAGTCCACGCGTTTATGAGTACAAGTCATGACGCTACTTAGTACAGAACCGTGGCTATACGGACTCCAGGCTCGTGTTTTGCTTGAAAAACATGGCATCGTGATGTGCGTTCTTTCTTGAAAACCATGCCTTCTACATCCACGTGTCTGTGCGCCTAACAAGCAAGGAACAAACCTCGACGGTGCCTTTGTGGGCTGAACGCCTGCGTTTCTCCGTCGATCGAGTCGACGGAATTATTTGGAACACAAACACATGGGAACGTGACTCTATATTATGCGGCAGCATGCCTTTTTACCGCCGCACGTCTGCGTTCGCGGACCCCTAACACTGCCACGAACATCCACGCCATCGTCAGTGCACAAGTCATGTCGCTGCCTGGTACAGAACCGTGGTTGTATTCACTTCCCGCCCGTGATTCTAATAAAAGGAACACCACGCAACTCAGCACAAAGCCGTGCCTTTTAAAAATAAGGAGCTTACGCTTTTAAACACCTCAACTGTCGAACCGGTCACTTGCAAAGTAAACTTTAAGCGTTAACATCTAAACTCATTCCACTTTGTTTCAATATTAAACGTACAAAACGTGACGCTCCGACAGACCCAACCATGCCCTCATGGCATTCATGTCCGTGTTTCTCCATTTGATCGCGTCGACGCAATTATTCTGAAACCAAACACAGACGAGTGTGACTCTACATAGTACCACACCATGACTATGCCTCTCCACTCAATGTGCCTCACAGAATATAGAAAGTCACACTGGCCCGTGTTTAACGCCCGTGACTCTACATAATACTACACTTACCGTGACGTGCGTTATTTGCTTAAAAAACATGACTTCTACATCGACATGACTGCGTGCCTAACGTGACTCAGCCTAATGGGAAAACGTGTCTCAATAGACTCGACGCCCGTGCGTATCCAAGTGAACGAGTAAGCGGAATCACAGAGTATACAGAGTTACACTCGCCCGTGTTTCTGACGAAACAGTGAACAGTGGGTGCTCACTGTTGAAGCTGACCGGCTGTGCCTCTCCGTCTGAGCGAGTCGACAGAAGCATTCGAAACAGAAAGTCGACAAGTTTAACAGTACAAATCATGACCCTACATGGACTTCAGGTCCGTGTTTTTCATATTCGTGTCTCTCAAATCGGCCATGCTTTCACCTTCATGTTTTGGCACCATGACGTGCGTTATTTGCTTGAAAAACGTGACCTAGCGTGACCCAGCCAAATGGAAAAACGAGACTCAATAGACTAGACACCTGTGCGTATCAAAGTGAACGAGTGAGCGGAATCATTTGAACCAAAACTACGCACGGTTCGGCAAAACGTGCTCCCCGCGGGAAAATAAAGTGCCTCTGGTGGAAGCACAACCGTGCCCCAACTGGTAACAGGCGACATCCATGACCTTAGCCTACTCATCTACATGTGCCAACAACCGAAACAACACGACGACAATGCAACGCATAAATGCCTTACAGATTCATGGCTGTATAAAAGGCCACATGCCCCAACGCAATGGAAAAACACGCTACAAGATCTCTGCCTACACTCTAGCAACGTTCTTGATCGGCTGCTGGGCGAGCACGTCTTCAATCTCCTTCTTCGTTGCCTCATAAGTTTCCTCCACAGCAGCAAAGGAATCCTCCACCAGGCTCTTGTACTTGACGAGGACCCCAGCATTCTCATCCATAAGCTGCCCAACTTCGCCCGACAGCTTCTGCACCAACGCATGGCTCTGCTCATACAGATTCTTCAAGCGGGCGGCCCCCCGATCCTTCTGGTCGAGCTCGTTCAGAAGCTTCTCATTCTCACACAAAAATCGAACAATGAGACCAGTGGACTTCTCCACAGAGGCATTGCTCTGCTGCAGCAACTTCTCCAAACGAGCGATGAACTGATGCTGCTTAATTAACTCATCGAGCAAGTCGACGCTGGCTAAGGAATTCTATACTGCCATCTTGCCGAGATCGTCTCCATGGCAAATGCGCTTGTGGGAGGAATCGCATCCACGCGAGAGATCGTTCGACACCTGGGCAACGGCGCAGGATATTCCTGCTGCTGCTACGACGTAGCGGCGACACCTCTCGCTTCTTTCCGCGGCTTTTGTCCTCGCTGCCTGGTTGCTTGAACAACCAGAACCCCTCTTACTGGCCATGGCGAAAGCAAGGAGCTACTAGCAAGAGGTGCCTGTCTCTGTAGAATTGTCGACGTGGGGTGTTTGATGAGAAGGTAGCTTTTTATAACATACGCAAACCAGTCAGATGGTTAAACGGAGTAACCAGCGCCTCGAATTCTCCCAATCTATCTTAAATACCTCGAACTCTGCACGGCTAGGAAACACCAGTACTATCATTTCGTCTTCCCGTACGTTCGTCCACACCACAACCACTCAACTACTTTCCAATGGTCTGTATATATTCAACAGAAAACATCTCAAACACGCTTAACTTATCGTACGTCTGTCTGTATTCCAGAGAACTTACTGTCGAATTCATACCATTCTCCATTGACATTTTTTTGTTTTGAAATGATATTTATATCAAAATCTAACTCCAGGTGACTCGTTCATGTCGCTACTTAGTACAGAGCCGTGGCTATACGGACTTCAGGTCCGCGTTTTGCTTGAAAAACGTGGGATCGTGATGTGCATTCTTTGCTTGAAAAACGTGCCTTCTACATCCACGCGTCTGTGCGCCTAACAACCAAGGAACGATCCCTGACGGTGCCTTTGTGGGCTGAACGCCCGTGCCTCTCCGTCTGATCGAGTCAACGAAATTATTCGGAACACAAACACACGGGAGCATGGCTCTATACAGTAGCATGCCTTTTAGCGCTTCACGCACCTGCATGTGACCCTTGACACTGCCACGAACATCCACGCCATCGCCACTGTACAAGTCATGTCGCTACCTGGTACAGAACCTTGGCTGTATTCACTTCACGTCCGTGCTTCTAATAAAAGAAGCACCACGCAACTCAGCATGAAGCCGTGGCTTTTTAAAACAAGGAGCTTACGCTTTTAAACACCTTGACTGTGCAAAGTAAACTTTTAGCGTTAACATCTAAACCCATTCCGCTTTGTTTCCATAATAAATGTATGAAACGTGATGCTCCGACAGACCCGACCATGCCCTCATGGCATTCATGCCCATGCCTCTTCTTCTCAACGAGTCAACGGAATCATTTCGAACACAAATACAGGATACCATGTCGTGCCTTCCTGGGACCCATGACCGGGCGAAGAATATACAACACCAGCATCTCTCGAATTGTCCATTCCGTGCCTCACAGATTAAACAGTGGGTGTTCACCATGACTTCGAACCAAACCGTGCCTTTCTGCGATTAATGCCCGTGCTTCTCCATCTGATTGAGTCGACGGAATTATTCTGGAAACAAACATAGACGAGCGTGACTCTACATAATACCACACCATGCCTATGCCTCTCTACTCAATGTGCCTCACAGAATATACAGAGTCACACTGGCCCGTGTTTCACGCCCGTGACTCTACATAATACTACACTTACCGCGACGTGCGTTATTTGCTTGAAAAACGTGACTTCTACATCGACGCGACTGCATGCCTAACGTGACTCAGCCTAATGGGAAAACGTGACTCAATAGAGTCGATGCCCGTGCGTATCCAAGTGAACGAGTAAGCGGAATCATTTGAACCAAAACTACGCAAGATTCGGCAAAACGTGCTCCCCACGGGGGAACGAAATGCCTCTGGTGGAAGAACAACCGTGCTCCTACTGCTAACACGAGACATCCATGACCCTAGCCTACATGTACCAACAGAACGTTTTGGTCACGTCCATTCCTCTCGAACAGAACAAGTGAACGGAATCATTTGGAAATACCAAAAGTATACACCCGTGGCAACGAGACTCCGACCAATGCGCTAGCATGCTTCCATTGAGTTCATGTCCATGCCTCTCCAAAACAACCATGAAACGTGACTCTGAGTAATGCCAACCATGCCCCTGTGCATCACACAACAACACTAAAATCAAAAAATGCTAACATCCCACAGACTAAGACTTAAGAAATCCTAGCAAAAAACAAGCTCATCGAAGTACACAGAAAGATGCAGCAGCCTTCATGCCCAAACCTACGGTCTAAGATTCGAGACGCTTCCCCTTTTTCCATAGGAGGATGAGCGCTGGTGGCCTCACTTCCATGCGACTCACCATGTAACGTCATAGAAAAGGTCTGTAACACACGCAGGAACGAACGTGACTCTGGGTAATACCAAACCATGCCACTGTGGATGTCACCACACTAAAATAAAAAATGTTCCGGCAGTTGAGCAACAAGGAAAAAAACAAGACCATCAAAGCCCACAGAAAATTACACCAATCTTGATGTCCAGACGGACGGTCGAAGATTCGAGACGGTTCGACCATTTCCCTCTCTCCCTCCACTACTTTCTTGCTTTTGCTTTCGCACCGAAAATCTTGAACACTTCACCAGTTCCCCTCTCTTGAACACCCTCGTATTTGCTTCTGCCCACATTATCCAATCCAGCAGACCAACCAAAAATCAAAATCATGTTCGCCTCACCCACCAGCCGCCATCCACTTCGAGATACAAGCAGTCAGTCGGTGCCCGTGAAAGCATCAAAAACCTCTCCAGCATACGGCGGGCGATCGACGGTGACGAACCGTGCTTTCACATGGAGATACCAACAGAGAGCTAGGAAAAAACAAGCCGATGGATGCCATTTAATCCCTCACAAGCAATCGAAGGTAAAAAAATATTAATCCATTACATTCCATTACCACAGGTCGATCAAAGCGATTTTCCCCCTTTTTGACGGACATGAACCCTAACCGCCACACAAAACCGTGTTTCCAAAAAGTCTGTCTAGACTTTTCTAGCAAAATTGAAATAAGGTAGACACGCGTGCATTAGGATGCTACCCTTACCCGTCACAGAAATCCGCTCTTAAGGAATTTGCCTAAAACGTACTGTGCATGCCAGAACTATCTAGAACACCGCTCTAGATTCAAACCATGAGAGCATCCTTAAATTCAAAACCTGGTATTTACAGGAGATTCTATATATCCGTTGGTTGCCCCTCTTTCAAATTACGTGCCTCTCTCGTATTAACGTCCGTGCACCAATAATAGATCTAGTTGTGTGCTTATAGCGTGAAACAACCAGTGCCTCTCTGACAATGCCGTTTTTTTGTCCACGGGATGCATCTCCTCTTTTTGCTGTTAAATTCAATTATGGTTCTACTGATGCTAACGCTTGGGCATTTTTATGCAGCAAGGACTGGTAATAAGGAAAACAGGGTACCTGCGGAACAGCCTGCCATGCAGCAAGGTACTATAAAAGGCTCACACAATCCATATAACAAAAACTATATAGCAACAGCATTAAGTTAACCAATTGCGTCCACAAAATCCTGGGAAATTGCACTTCGATGAAAGTTTTCGCACACTACGTGTATTATTATTCATCCGAGCGCATTTTATCTTACACTCTAAACCATACAGTTATTGCTCCAATTTACAGAATACCATTTGTAGTGTATTTTTTCCTTTGAAAAAAGACTTCCCCTCACTGATATGGACTTGACAGCAGACATACTGCTCACACCTGACCCTAATTTCTATCAATGATTGGTGAAACAAAGAGTCAGTGGGAAGACTTGATATAACAAGAAAACAATGGATTGATCGCTTTTTTAGGTCACGAAATGAAAGAAAAGGGCTATCTTATGAATCTATGTAGATTAACCTTCAGAATCTTTTTGGTGCAACCGTGGAAGACATACTTTTAAAACTATATCCCATTTATTTCGATGTTACTTCGTAATCCTTTTGTTACATAATCATCGTGTAGGTGACGGAGAAGTAGATATTCAAATGATTTTGTCTGAACTTAATAGTTCATATCCAGCAAAACCAGACATCTCTCCTCACCCGTCAGAAAAAAGAACGAAGCAGACCATGGACAGCGAAGCACCCGAGAAAGTGCCAGCACTAGCTTCCAGCAGGGAGGGCAACAAAAAGCAAGTGACTAGCAACAGAAAAGAGGAGCAATCAGAAACCAAGACTGTCATTCCTCCTAGAGGAAAAAGACAAAAGAGAAAGGACAAAACTGAACTCATCAGCGACGGCGGTAGCTTGAAGCAGCAGCAACCAAGTCCTCTAATGATAACCCCGCCAGGAGTTCCACGCGCCGACCCGGTTGGAAGAAGACGAGGATGATGCCAGCAAAGAGTCAAAGCGTGATACTCCCGACGATGATGATGGCACAAAAAACAATGAGGATGACATTTGTACAGAGGGCGATGGCGCCGCAGGGGACAACGGTGGCGCCGCATAGGCAGAAGTGCACAAAGAGAAGACAGACAAGTGGAAACGAATTGGCAGCACCAACGGATGATGAACAGGAGGCAACAACAAATAAGGACAAATGCGAGATCAAGGCAGGAGTAGCATTTGATAATGTCAAATAAAGTATGGAAATTACTTGAGGAACGTCACCGGGAAGATGTGAGGGAAGCCGGGTTTGGAAGCATAGAGGGATGCCAAATAAAGCGCTCTATATGCAAACCGCTTGTAGCACACATCTACGACAAACTGGACATAGAAACCATGAATAAAGTTCGGTGAAGCTGATCAGCAGAAAGAAATCACAATAACAAAGGAAGGCATCCACAAGGTGTTTGGGTACCCAAACGGTACAGAAAAGACAACACCAAGGCCAAAGATTTCCACCGAGACAATGTCCGAACTGGTCACAGAACTTGGCCTCAAGAAAATGGGTTTCCATCATGACGATCTATTTAAAGAACTAGAAAAAATGGTGAAACAAGATGACGAACAATCAAAAAGGAAATCAGTTAAAATATTTTTCCTTATTTTTTTCCACAACATTGTCTGTGGAACAACCTCCCCTACCTTCTGCAAACAAGCCATTATGGTCAATGACTTCACTATCCAGAAATGGCAAAGATGGTTTTCTGCCAGGTAATCGTCGAAAGTATTAGGGAAGGAGCAAAGACATGGAAGAAGCACAACTTGTTGCCCCAGGAAGAAAAGAACAAAAAGCATCTCAATGGTTTGGCGCAGGGACCAGTAATAATGTACCTCGACTGCCTGCTGCTGCCGACCGACACAAAACAAATGCGGAAGATTGCCAAGACAATGCACAAGACATCGTTACCGCGAGCAAACCACCTAGAAGAGAGTGACCTAAGGAAAATAGCTAGAGCAGCACGACCAGATGACTATGAATTTGGCAAGATACAGGTATAGCCCTATTGAATATACATGCATTATCCCTTGTAAAAACGGCTTTCAGTCTAACCAATTCCATCATGTCGAAACAATGCAGACATGGAAAGGAACAGCAGAGAGGATCTTCTATGCCAACACAACAACACCTTCGTATTCAACACAGATGATACCAGCACAACAACAGGAGCACCAGCAAACGACCAAGCTACTACCACCTCCAACCAAGCGACATGACAAAGCACATGTCAGCACAAGTGGAAGCAAGGAACCAGTCACAGGCACCAGCACAGGATCATATGAAATATTCGGAAGGATAGAAAAATTGGTGAAACAAGTACTCGACGAAACAAAACAGATACCCGGAATAACGACCATGGCTGGACGCCAATGCAGCAAACAAGAGAAGGAATTAGATAAAAGCATGAGGAACACAGTGGTGCGACAAACAACGGCCGTGATTGATTCTCTCAAACAACTTAAAGAATTCCAGGACATTGTTCACAGAGTGAGCTTTCAAGAAGAGACGATGCTGAAGCTGCAGGATGGAGCAGACGCAGGAGACACGGCTGCACCTGTACATGGCAACCACACGAAAGAAAGCATAGCCGCACCAGAACCAGGAGGGAGGAGAAAAAGAAAGAAGGAAGAACAGGACCAAAAAAGCAAACATGAAGGGAAGAAAAGAATAACAAAATCAAGAACACAGAACTCGGGAATTAGCCAGAGGGAGACCGAAGAACATAACAAGGTGCAAAAGGAGCAAAACAAGGAGGACGTATGAACGAACACATCAAGTGCCGAAGGACAGCAAGAACAAGGTAGAAAAGTAGCTGCAGAAGCAGAGAATCAAGATGAGAAACAGGTAAATGACAAAAGTGACTCGAAAGCGATGCTTTCAAACTTGAACTTACAAAATCTGCCTTCAATTCTGTCAGGGACACGGCAACAGAACGCCACCGAAACATAAAGGCCAACAGCACCATGTCGTCAAGAACACCGAGCAAGGGGATGGAAGCAATAGAACAAGCAACCCAACAACAGATAATGCTCCCTCAAGAGCGTCAACAGGAGCAGTACAAGAGACAAACAGGATCGGAGGCAGCAAAGACGTGAGTATAAAAAATCAGTCTCTTCTCTCTAAAAAGTATCTTCTCTCTAAACTAAAAACGCTCCTAAGTTAACTGACAAATCTGCAACAAAATATACACTCAGCCGGAAAAGTATCATATCAACGTTCCCGCAAACGAGCCACGAGCTGATCTAGCATCGACCATTGACAGCACGGCGGAAAAACAAGAATAAAACAAGAAAGAAGAGGTAAAAGTTCCAAACCCACTTTGCCCAAATACCGTCAACTCATATTGTTTCAACTACCAGGTATTACAAGCACAGCAAAGAGAAGAGGATGCCCAGGCAAGTCAGAAAGTTCATATAGAAGAGATTTTCAGCACAAGAGCATCTCAGATGACCTATAGAGGGGAGAAAGCCTCAGACACTCCACCTGGTGACACACCCAAGGCTGGCATACAAAGCAAAGAAAAAGTGGACGCACAAACGGATATCCCAACCACCAGCGCAAAGGTAAAATTCAACAAGAACCATTTTTCCAAAATTTATAAGAAATGTACTGCCCAGTACAACCTGTCACAGTAATACAAGAATTACAAGCAATGAATCATGCTTTTCCTTTTTCATGAAACGCAGGAAACAAACGATGACGACCATGCCAAAGAAAAGCAAGGAGCACAGACAGGACAAACCAAAAAACAAGGGCAAATGCTGTCTAAACGGTACCTAGTACACCATCATCAAAGACCAACGAGGTAAAGCTACACGCACCTGCTCCTACAACGTTAAAACAAAAAAGTTATGCATGCACAGATGAAATCCAAACTTTATTTACATTTTTTGATTGAACAAAAAAGAAACAAATGAAGGAGGCGATGTGCCTCAAGAAGCGATAGAAAGTGCTGCTACCGCCCGACAATGTATAAAAACTACACAAGACAGAGAAGAAGTGACAGGCACGGAACCGGAGAGATTGAACGTAGAGGTCAAGCTACAAAACCTCTTTCTATAGCATATAAAAAATGGATCCACCAGAAACAAAGACAGACACATTGTAATTACTTTTTGCGTTCCGACAGATGCAAGAAACAGGGGAGAGCACCAACATTCAAGGCAAACAAATACAACAACACAGGGAATGAAACAAGGTAAGATGTTCTTCCAACAACACATAGCCTAACCGCGTAGACCAAGCCGGAAAACCTTCGCTGTCCGGGCAAGAAATAATAGAGATGGCAACGTCGATGCAAAACATTGAAAAGGTGAAGTGAGATAACCTGCTTTTAAGGAAATTAGAAATTTGAGTGAACAAAGACACAAATGCAATCTCATTTACCTACCTCTATGTCTCAACAGCCACAAGACAAAAACGACGACACCACGGAGGTCCAAAAAGCTCAACTCACCGAAGAAAAGGTCGAAGAGGCAGCACCGGCGGAAACGAATGAAAAGGTGAAGCTACAATATAAAAAAGTTCAATAGACACACTAAACATTTGAGTATTTTTCTTAGGGAACAGACAATAAACTACAGTGAAAATAACAACCGTATTTAATTATTTTTTAACGACGCTTTTGCACGATAACACAGAAACCTCAACAGGACACGCACGCACACACAAGTAAAGAAGCAAAGGGCCATAGTGCATTGGAAAACCATGCGGCAAACATTCCAGTGAAAGAGTCAGACAACTACAAGAAAAATGCCGCACCATCAGACAAGAAACATTGTGTTGTAAAAGATGTTGCGGCCACAAACACGGCGGTAACCCATGTCAACACTCAAACAAAACGTGAACCATTCATCATGACAGCGAAGCAGCACCTGTACAAAAATTGGCCATCGAAGAAGGGACAAAAGACAAAGGGATCGAACACCTGTACAACAAAGTCATGACAGCGAATAAGGACAAAGGGTAAGTTCATGTCAACACAAAAGAATTATTTTGTTCCAATGATTTCCTACCTTAAACATTTTATATGTATACCTATAAATATATATGTTGCAGGCACGAGATTTTAATAAATACAGAGACGACAACAGTAACAGTCAGCCACATGGCACAAAGCTTCGACATTGGAAAGCCAGTGCGCACCGAAACCATGGCAGTCATGCTACAGATGTTGAAAAAGCAACTCAGGGGCACAAAGAGAAAGATTCTATCAATATACACCACTGTAAGTAGAGCTCAAGTTTCAACAATGAATATCACTCTATCGATCAATCAACCTCTCTGTACAATTGAATTTACAAATTTCTTCTACGCACATGTGACAAAACAAGCAGGCATCAATAGGCGAGGCTAACCTTGAAGATCCATTGGAGTTGAAAAATAAAGACGAAGCACACGTCAGAGACAAGACAATTCCTAAAAGGCTTAAAAGATTCTTGGATCTGGAAGAAGGAGAGCAACTACAAGATTTCGACATGGTAAGCACATCTCATGTTACAGACAAGAGATACAATCTCGGCACTACAATTACGTCTAACGATCAAAAAATCATGACTAAATCCAAAAAGGGCCCCTTATTTATTTATTTTGCATTTTTGCAGTTCTTTCTACCAGTTTGCATAGGCGGGCATGTTCAACAAAAACAAGGAATTGTGGGCCACTACTTCGTTGTTACAATTAACATCAAAAAAGAGCGCTTTGAACTTCTTGACTCTTTACCAATTGAATACACAGGCACTACGGACTACTTCCACACAGTAACCAGCAGAGTAAAGAGGATATGGAAGCAAATAAGCCCATTGCTCCAACTGTCTCCAAGTAATATTGACCATTTCAAAAAGATCAAAATGAAGGTGCCACTCCAGGGGAAAACGTAAGCACTACAAACCTTTCTCCTTTTCCTTACTCACTGTAACAATTATTAATGCAATCCATAAAAAACATAGGACATTAGGAAAACTTCACCTAAACTGCCCTACCATCTTTGGACAGCGACAATAATCAATCATCCTTCTACCTGCAGACTCGACTGTGCGTTCTATGTGTTCATGAACGCAAAGCACTACACCGACGATGGAGAAACAATGTTACTAACAGAGGAACAAGTCCCAGAGTTGAGAAAGAAAATTCTCTATCAAATATTCAGCCAATACAGAGATACGGCCGCACTGTCATTAATCAACTACACCGCAGGTTTGTCTTACTGAAGACAACAAAGTAAAATTCTACTTATCTAATTTTCAGAGACAAACCAATAATTTTTTATATTTTATTTTAACAGATATGCTGAAACCTGAGGTCGATATGGAAGACACTGAAATGGAACGAATACATTGTGACATAATTCAACAAGAGATTCCTCCAACTCTCGAGCAAATTGGGACAAGCGCTCAAGAGATAGAAGTTATTGACATTAATGACACAAGCAGCGATGAGGAGAAAGAAGATTATCATTTGAGCGGCAAGGATACCACCAAGGTGTCTGAAGAAGCACTCATGGAAGAACAAGCCAAGAAAGATCCTGGTTTACATAGGGAACAACACGCGCAGACAGACACTGATTTACAAAAGGAAGACGAACGGAAAGATCCGCCGATAGAACCAGACAGACTACCCCCAGATAAAAACAACGGAGGCATAACACGCTCTACTTTAGAAGTGGATAACAGGAGAAAGAGCGTACCAACTCGCCAACAATAGCTTTCTAAACATGACATGAACCTGTTGGCGAAGATCGCATACCAGGAACATCACCAGAGGCAGAACATGCACAAGAAGAAAAGAAGGAGAAAGGAAAGATTTTATCAGAAAAAATACTTCAAAAGAGGAAACACGATGCTGAATTCTCAATAGAACCGAGCATAAAAAACAACAACACACAAAAGGACACACCAACACCTGGGCAGCTTAACGAGCAGGCACAGTTCGGTCACGACAAGAAAAGGGGAAGGCATCTTGCAAGAGTGCAGACAAGTTCCCCAAAACCCTCGACGATTCAATCACACGAGATCAGCTCAGCAAACATAATCTCAACTAAGAGGCCATTCAAGCGAGCAAGCAAGGAAATTGAGAAAGTCAACGCTCCAGCACTTGTTCTAGGAGATTTCATTTACAAAGAAAAGTCCATGCAACTCTATAGATATCTGATGAGCCGACAAGGACAGAAACAATGCGGACAGTAAGAAGATTCTCCTTGTTCCATGGAAACGATTACACAGAGCTGAACATTCTCAAGCATCCAACTAACCATCCACTCACCTAATTCTACACCCTCCTTGCTTGCAGAGAACAACTATATAAAACCTCAAAGAGTGAAGGCTACATTTCAGGAAAATCCTTCCTGGAACAAGCAGGGAAAGAAAACTCATAGATGCAGGGCTCCATGCTAAACGCGTTACTGGACGAATGGACATAACAGAAACAGTACAACCCAGACGTTACAACTGTACTCCCTGCAGAATTCGCAAATGTATGCATACCTCACCCACAAAAACACCTCCATCATTACTATGGTACAATATTTAACTAATACCACACACTCTCTTTCTTGAAGATGGTGCTAGGTCTCAATTATAAAAGAGGCGAGCTATCAGAATTCAACGAAGACGATGCACTACAAGCATTTGAACAACTCGTGCGAGGTAAAAACATCCTGCACTCGAAGATGGTAAGTTCGGAACTATTACTGAACACACGACTTATTCTCCTTGGGCTTCAACAAATAAATGAAATTCAATTTTTACATCAACAACGATCTCCTCTCTCAACATAGATCATGATACCTCATCACACGGACAAGCACTACATGCTATATGTAATGAACAAGTACAGAGATAGCATCGACATTCTTGACTCACTGAACTATGTAAACTACGCCGATTCGTCTTGGAGTAAACACCATGTGCATCGAGTAGAACTGGTACGTACTTTTTGTACATTGATTTATTCTTTTCCTCGCGATAGTATGATACTCTTACTTTTATCAATGCCGCACCCAAACAACAAAACATAAATGCAATCACAGATGAGAAGGATGTCGGTGTTGATGAACAAGTACCACCAACTAAAAGACAAGAACAAACCAGACTGGGCAAGGATAGCAGAAAGGCCTCACGGGATCTGCACACCAAAGCAAAAAGGAACACAATGCGGACACTTCACGACCCAATTTGCAAAACACTAGAATGGGAAAGAACTGGTCAAGGACAGAGAGGATTTTCATGTAAGTTACCAGTACATTTCAAATTACTTGATTTCTTTATTACCACAATTAGTTTATTCACAATGGTGGACAACACGTAACTATAAACCATGCATTTTGACATGCCTGCAGCACAGCAAGGTGGATGCAGAATGGAAACCAGAGTACGTATACACACTCATATTCGGTAAAACCAACCAAATAAAGCACCATCAACTTCCTGAAAAAATCAAAGTTTTCAAACCAGAGACTACAAACCTTTTTCCCCCATGAAAGGTAATATAACTATTTTCATTTTTACCACCACTCAACATGACAGGAGCTTCAAATATATCTTTTAGAAGCAACAACCATAACTTTTTATCTGTTTTTACAGAGCGAAACGAAAAGAACCAGGATCAATCAATGAGCACCAACAAATACCCGCAACACCGGCATTCGTTCATACACGTGCGTAATGCAAACAAGCTCTACGACATAGTCTTCATACACGTGCGTAAGGCAAACGAGCTCTATGACATAGTCATGAGTGACACATGGCAGGACAAATTCAAAAGGTGAGTTGGTTCCTTTTCCAACTGAAATTAGTTAAAGTTACGCGGCAATCACACAAATAAGACAGAAACTAGAAAGAACAATGAATTCCTGCTTATCAGCTTGCTTGTAAGTGACATTCTAAACAGAATTTTCTTCTACTGTTTTTCCTGTAAGCAGAGAAGTAGTATTCTCGGGAGAACAACCATAGGGGAACAATGCAACTCTCACTGATCAACCTAAAGGAAATTTTTGGGCCTGCAACAAGAAAAAACGTAAAGGAACGGAAAAGAAGGTCCTCGATGAGTTAGCAGAAGCATGGGATGGAAGCAAGCAAACTAAATACAAAAGACATAGACTATTATTAGGCCCAAGCTTTGAAGAGGTAAATTGAAAAAAAACCACAAGGATCATAGAAACTCGTCTTTTTGCAACGATTGTTTAATCTCCTGGTACGGATCTGTTCTTCCTAATTCATTTTAATGGTTTTTTATTTGTTGCCTGCAGAATATTCTGGTTTTAAAGGATAAAAGAAAATCTATGACACAATTTACAGATGATTTCGAACAAGAGAAGGATGCATTGGTTCCTTTGTTCCTTAAGAAATGTCAAATAGACAAGCTCAAAACAACAAAAATGGTAATATCGTTAAAACTATATTCTAAACTCTCCTATAGCAATAAAACTCTCCTCTAACAAAATAAAAATAAGCATTTCAAACGAAATACTATATTCTAAACTCTCCTCTAAAAATAAAACTTTTGTACCGCAGGTATTCATGCCATTTGAAAAGGAAGACAGATACACACTATTAGTGCTCGACAGATATAGAAGGAAGCTTCAAATCATTGATCCTGAAGAAACCTCTCTCAAAGAATTGAAGAGGAAAGAATGCCTGAAAAATCAACGTGATCTCCACGTGCATGATGGCAAATTAAGTAAGAAATTGCTCAAATGGAAATCAACGAAGCAAGCAAAGAAAATGAGCATAACAAATACCACAACCATAAAGACAGACTGGTAAGAATTGTAAATAACAACGTCTTTCGGTTTTACAAATTATCGAACATGTCTCTCTAAAAAATGCAATTCCCAGGTGCCGAGGTTCAAGGCAGTATACGAAATATTACTCGGTGAAAAATTCGAAAAGGAAAAGACTAAATGGGAAGTTCAATTTTTGAAGGACATTCCAAAGGTGAACAAAGGTGAAACCCCGTTTGCTGTTCTGAGATTCGCGCATCTCTTTGATGGCAACCACTTCGTCAAAGAGATAGACAATTTAAATGTAAGTTTTCGCTTAAAACTCGCCATAAATCTGCAAGATATCATACAACTGCATGACATAATACTGATGTGTTTTTTCTCCTTATTTTTCACTGAATTTTTTATAGGATGGAACGGAACAATGGAAAGCACAACAACTATTCAGGCTACTATTTAGCGATCAGAATACAATCGAACCCAGCAAAATGGGCGATGAGATAACAAAGATCTACGACGACATCAAGGAAAAGGAATAAAAAGTTGTTGATAAGCGAACAAGCCTAGCTAGGTTTAGAACACTAATCAGAGGAAATGTAATGCAACCAGGCTGAACTCACTTCAACAAGGATGCAAATTTAAATGCATTGTGCAGAATAAAGGTTGTGAAATATATTAGTATTAGTACACTACCTCTTTTTCACATCCGTCAAAACATCAGAAAACGGTTTAACTGCACATCATAGTGTGATAATGAAGCAACAGACTCTTTTTATTGATGTAGTTCCTTGATTCTTCATTAACCAAGGATTCGAACACAAGTCAGTGCCCCAAGTCCGTCACTAGACATACATGTGTCACGTCGACACGCATATACTCTACATACTCCTCACGCGTGGCCGCCAGGTGACTTTGATGTTTCGCAAACATTCCTCCTCTCTGCAACCGCGTGCTGTCAAATGCCACCAACCTACGGCATGCATCTGGCTTGAGTATAGACGTGAATCTCTAAATAAGTATTTAAACAATTGCACGTGGTGCCACCCACTCACGCGACTCCAAAAGAAGCATATGTGTGCCTATATTTCCTTCATTTCAGTACCTCCTATGCTTACGTCCACATGCCTCACGCGACTCTTGTCTGTCCCGTGGTCCTCTAACTGCCTATAGAACCCACACTTCCATGCCACCTGTGCCTGAATGTACGTGCCTGTAGAACCTGCACTTTCGTGCGTTGTGTGCGTGCATCCACATGCCTCTAGAGAGGCTCCACCTTATCACTACCACGTGACTTCACAACCGTGGTGCCTTGATTTCTGTGCCTTACGTCCTTGCACCCACGTCGCCTCACGCGACAAATGCTGAGACTCTTATGTGCCAAGTAGTGCGACACCCACGTCACTTCACAACCGTGGTTACCATTTGCAACTCTCCCACCTCCACTACTCTCTTGCTTCCTCTCTTCCACACTAAATCTCGAAACATTCCGCACTCCCAAAAGGTCTCCTCTTAGGTTCAGTACTTCAGTGCCTCCTGTACATACATCCGTGCCTCCTATGCCTTCAATGCCGTGCCTCAAGTGCCTACATCCACGTGCCTCGCGTGACACTTGCAGTGACTCCTACGGGGCCCGTCGTGCCACACCCACATCACTTCACAAACGTGGTTCTCTAACCGGGTAGTCGGACCCATGCCTCTGCCGGCACACTTCTGTGCATCCAGAGAGTGCACAACCGTGACTGCACAAAACACACGTACGTGCCTGTTGTGGATTCACCAATTCTTCCTTCCGTAACTACACCCATGTGCCTCAAGTGCCTAACTTAATAACATGCACAGTGAATCTTACATGGCCCCACTGCCACACCCGCGTAGCTCCAGAGACTTCGCAACCGTGCCTATTTAACCGAGCATTCTAACACATGCCTCTGCCACCACACTCTTGTACATCCTCAGCGTTGATACCCGTGCCTCCAAAAGCAGCATATCCGTGCCTGTATTTCCTTCATTTCAGTGCCTCGTATGCTTACATCCATGTGCCTCACGCGACTCTTGCCTGTCCCGTGGTCCTCTAACTGCCTATAGAACCCACACTTCCGTGCCACCTGTTCCTGAATGTACGTGCCTGTAGAACCTGCACTTCCGTGCGTTGTGTGCCTGCATCCACATGCCTCTAGAGAGGCTCCACCTCATCACTACCACGTGACTTCACAACCATGGTGCCTTGATTTTTGTGCCTTACGTCCTTGCACCCACGTCGCCTCACCCGACACTTGCTGAGACTCTTATGTGCCAGGTAGTGCGACACCCACGTCACTTCACAACCGTGGTTACCATTTCCAACTCTCCCACCTCCACTACTCTCTTGCTTCCTCTCTTCCACACTAAATCTCGAAACATTCCGCACTCACAAAAGGTCTCCTCTTAGGTTCAGTACTTCAGTGCCTCCTGTACCTACATCCGTGCCTCCTGTGCCTTCAATGCCGTGCCTCAAGTGCCTACATCCACGTGCCTCGCGTGACACTTGCAGTGACTCCTACGGGGCCCGTCGTGCCACACCCACATCACTTCACAAACGTGGTTCTCTAACCGGGTAGTCGGACCCATGCCTCTGCCGGCACACTTCTGTGCATCCAGAGAGTGCACAACCGTGACTGCACAAAACACACGTACGTGCCTGTTGTGGATTCACCAATTCTTCCTTCCGTAACTACACCCATGTGCCTCAAGTGCCTAACTTAATAACATGCACAGTGAATCTTACATGGCCCCACTGCCACACCCGCGTAGCTCCCGAGACTTCGCAACTGCGTTTATTTAACCGAGCATTCTAACACATGCCTCTGCCACCACACTCTTGTACATCCTCAGCGTTGATACCCGTGCCTCCAAAAGCAGCATATCCGTGCCTGTATTTCCTTCATTTCAGTGCCTCCTATGCTTACATCCACGTGCCTCACGCGACTCTTGCCTGTCCCGTGGTCCTCTAACTGCCTATAGAACCCACACTTCCGTGCCACCTGTTCCTGAATGTACGTGCCTGTAGAACCTGCACTTCCGTAAGTCGTGTGCCTGCATCCACGTGCCTCTAGAGAGGCTCCACTTCATCACTACCACGTGACTTCACAACCATGGTGCCTTGATTTTTGTGCCTTACGTCCTTGCACCAACGTCGCCTCACCCGACACTTGCTGAGACTCTTATGTGCCAGGTAGTGTGACACCCACGTCACTTCACAACCGTGGTTATCATTTCCAACTCTCCCACCTCCACTACTCTCTTGCTTCCTCTCTTCCACACTAAATCTCGAAACATTCTGCACTCACAAAAGGTCTCCTCTTAGGTTCAGTACTTCAGTGCCTCCTGTACCTACATCCGTGCCTCCTATGCCTTCAATGTCGTGCCTCAAGTGCCTACATCCACGTGCCTCGCGTGACACTTGCAGTGACTCCTACGGGGCCCGTCGTGCCACACCCACATCACTTCACAAACGTGGTTCTCTAACCGGGTAGTCGGACCCATGCCTCTGCCGGCACACTTCTGTGCATCCAGAGAGTGCACAACCGCGACTGCACAAAACACACGACGCGTTCGCTGTGGATTCACCAATTCTGCCTTCCGTAACTGCACACACGTGCCTCAAGTGCCTAACGTAATAACATGCGCAGTGACTCTTAGATGGCCCCACTACCACTCCCGCGTAGCTCCCGAGACTTCGCAACCGTGCCTATTTAACCGAGCATTCTAACACATGCCTCTGCCACCACACTCTTGTACATCCTCATCGTTGATACCCGTGCCTCCAAAAGAAGCATATCCGTGCCTGTATTTCCTACATTTCAGTGCCTCCTATGCTCACATCCACGTGCCTCACGCGACTCTTGCATGTCCCGTGGTCCTCTAACTGCCTATAGAACCCACACTTCCCTGTCACCTGTGCCTGAATGTACGTGCCTATAGAACCTGCACTTCCGTGCGTCGTGTGCCTGCATCCACATGCCTCTAGAGAGGCTCCACTTCATCACTACCACATGACTTCACAATTGTGGTGCCTTGATTTCTGTGCCTTACGTCCTTGCGCTCACGTCGCCTCACGCGACACTTGCTGAGACTCTTATGTGCCAAGTAGTGCGACACCCACGTCACTTCACAACCGTGGTTATCTAACCGAGTACTCAGACCCATGCCTCTGCCACCACACTTTTTGTGCATCCAGAGAATGCATGTCCGTGGCTGTGGTGCATTCATTTTCTATTCCTTGCGTACCTGAAACCACGTGCACAACATGACACTTGCCGAGACTCTTACGTCCCCCGTAGTGCCACACCCACGTGAGTTCACAAATATGGTTCTATAACCGAGTACTCGGACCCATGCCTCTGCCGCCACACTTTTGTGCATCCAGAGGTTGCACCTACGTGCCTGTGGTGCCTTCATTTCTGTGCCTGCACGTACCTGCACCCACGTGCGCAACTTGATATGCGTGTCTCATGATACTTCACAACCGCGTTTACGTACCTGCCGCCCCGACACGCAAGGCGCCGCCATCGCATTATTTTGCATACGCAGGGTTGATACCCCATGCCTCGACAAGCCGCAAGTCCGTGCCTCCGCGGCCTTGAGTGCCGTGCCTCCTTACGTACCTGCACCCACGTCCGCAACGTGAAACTTACGTGTCCCGTAGTGCCACACCCACGTGACTTCACGACCGTGGTTCTGTAACCGAGTAGTCAGACCCATGCCTCTGTTGCCACACTTTTCTGCATCTACAGACTGCACACCCGTGACTTGAGAAAACACACGTACGTGCCTGTTGTGGATTCACCTTTTCTCACTTCCGTGCCTGAACCCACGTGCCTCACGTGCCTAACACAACATACGCCGTGACTCTTAAATGGCCCCACTGCAACGCCCGCGTCGCTCCTGAGACTTCACAACCATGCCTCTTTAACGGCGCTTCTAACGCATGCCTCTGCCACAGCACTATTGTACATCCTCAGCGTTGTTACCCGTGCCTCCAAAAGCAGCATGTCCGTGCCTGTATTGCCTTCATTTCCGTGCCTCCTCTGCTTACATCCACATGCCTCACGCGACTGTTGCATGTCCCGTGGTTCTCTACCTGCTTGTAGAACCTACACCGCCGCGTGCCTCCTGCGGCTCGCATCTACCTGCCTGTAGAACCTACACTCCCGAGCCTAACATCAGAAAAAACGGATCTTGATGCTCAAACGGACGGTTGAAGATTAGAGACGGTTCCATGGTTTCCATCTCTCCCTCCCTCTTCTACTACTTTGCCTCCCCTTCCGCAAAATAAATCTCAAAACCTTCATCACTCCCGCACGCTCTCCCCCTTCCTTCTACACACAAACAAAAATTTGAAATTGAATTCGCGTCACCAAACAAACCGCCACCACGTTCCCCAACCACCCTCCAATCCGACATACACACAGCCACACACTGCCCGCGAGAACACCAATAACCCCGCCGGCTGCGGCGACCGACAGCGACAACTTCGACAGTGGCGGCGGAAATCGCAACGAAAAAAGAGCAACGACACAATAAACGAATGGAACCGAAGAACACTGCACAACTAATTGAAGGTAATTATCATTCTATCCCACTCCATTCCACCGGGTAGATCGTAGTGATTTTTCAACTTCAAGGAGCAGCAACCCTAGCCACCGCTACCAAGGAGTTTTCGAATAACCTAAAATCAATTTGTCTAACAAATTGAACTGCCGGAGAGATGAGATTTAATAGAAATGCTACAGCTCTCCACCCTGGAATTTTCGCCATACGATAAGTGCTCAAAGCTACTAAACCTGAAACGTCACTAACTAGAATACGTCGGTATATCCAAACCACGCAAGCATCCTGAGAGGCCAAAACCTGAAAACCGTACGACATTTTCTACATGTGTGTCCCTTCAATGTAACCATTTTTCAAATTAAGTGCCTCTGGTCTGAAAAATCATGAACACAGAATACCTGTACCATGTGCTTCTAGTGTAAAACAACCCGTGCCTCTCTATACATACAAGTTTGTTTTCACACTATACAGCTTTTTTTCTGCGACACTCAACTCTGCTTCTAACACCTGCCCATTTTTTTATGCAGCAATGAGAAATCCTCGCGAAGAAGCTAAAACCCAGCAAAATACTGATGAAGACCCTACTGAAGAACATGCAATCCAGCAAGCTCCTGTCAAAGGTTTGACGAAAGGAGTCCACTGCCTATCTGCAAAAACCTGTATTGAGACATTAATAACTTAACTGCTATCCTTGAAAACAATAACTTAACTATGTCTACAAATAAAACTACCTGCCACTTTGGACAATCATGTAGAAATATCATCTGCAGAGTGCATTTTTGTCTCAGAAGATGCTTCACCGTAACTTCACTTACCCAGCTCCACTCATAACCATAATTAATATATTTTTTTCAATCCCCTTATTAGCTCAATCGGCAATAGTATAAATAACCTTTCTTAACCCAAAAAAGAAAACTAAAAATCCCCTTTTGGGAATTTCACATTCCTTGTGCATAACCGTCGAAGATATATATTTTAAATGTATATAAATTATTTTCAGACACAAGAATATCGTTTTTCGTTACTTGGTGATTATCCAGGACACAAAGACGGTGATATTGACAGCACACAAACACAAAGCATGTCTCCTCATTCATCAGAAAAGGACACATAACAGACCATAAGGAAGAAACTACCTACGGCAGAAATGGTAACTTACACCAGGCTCAACAGGAGTAAACACCTAGCAACAAGCAAAAAAAAAGAGAAAATCAGATACCAGCACTGTTTTTACTCCTGGAGCAAAAAGGCAAAAGAAAAAGGAAAATGCTGAAAACATCGCTTATTAATCGGTACCTTTGCAGCATCAACCATTACCTCTAATGGTACTCCCGCCAACAGAACCAACCGGCATGAAGAAACAAGCTGAACGCTAGAAGAAAAACAAACGACAAAGGGTAGAAAAAGAACAAGACGATACCAACAGCAAAGGTTCAGATACCAATGACGACGACGATGACAGACAGCATGATGCAAATTTCATTCCTACGGACGAAGATGATGCCGAAGAGCACGATAGCGACACAGAACATGACGACGATGTAAAAACACACTTATGCACTAATTTTGAATACCACTAGGGATCTAACATTCCTTTCTATCAAAACCCTTTGTTTTTTTCTTCTGAAACAGCCCAAATAAGGCAAGAAGGACAGAAAGAGAAGAAAGACAAGCGGGTAAGAACTGGTAGTACCAACTGTTGACGAAGAACAGCAAGAAACAGATGAAGAGAAATGCCAAATCAAGGCAGCGGCAGCATTCGCCCATGTCAAGAAAGCATGGAATTTACTTAAAGACCGTCACAAGAAAGATATTAGTACAACAGGACTTGGCAGCATAGAGAACTGCAAAATAACAGGCTCCATCTGCAGACCGCTTGCAGCACACATCTACGACAACCTCAACACAGAAACCATGACAATAACCTTCGGTGATGCTACTGAAGACAAAAAAATCGAGATTACCAAGGAAGCTACCCACAAGGTGTTTGGATACCCAAACGGCACGCAAAGGTCAGCACCAAGGCCAGAGACTAGCCCAGCTTCAATGAAAGAACATATGTGAGAGCTTGGCTTCAAAGATACAAAATTCGCACCAAAACAACTATTCGAGAAGCTACAAATATTGGTGGAAATAGATGATGAAGCATCAAACAGGAAATCAGTTAAAATATGTTTCCTTAGTTTTTTCCACAATGTTGTTTGCGGGTCAAGCGCAACTATCTTCGCCCGGACATCTATAATGGTCAAGGACATGGACTATCCAGAAATGGCAAAGATGGATTTCTGCGAGGTAATCGTCGAATGTATTAGGGAAGGAGCCAAGAGATGGCAAAAGCACATGATGTTGCCTTAGGAGGAAAAGAACAAAAAGCACATCAATGGTTTGGCACAGGTACAAATAATCATGTACCTTGACTCCCTGCTGCTGCCAACCGACACAAAAGAAATGCAGAAGATTGCAAAGAAAATGGAGAAAATCTCATTACCACGTGCAAACCATCTCAAAGAGAGTGACCTACCGAAAATAGCTAGAGCAGACATGAAAACGGACGGTAAAGCACGACCAGATGACTATGAATTTGGCAAGATACATGTATACCTCTGTTGTACATAAATCAGTACTTCCCTTTTTGAAAACAGTTCCATTCTAATCAACTCCCTTCCACCGAAATGATGCAGACATGGAAAGGAACATCAAACAGGATCTTCTATACCAGCACAGCATCAACTTCATCTTCAATTCACCAGATAGCAGGAGAACATCGTAAAGAACAGCAACACCAGCACACAACCAAGCTGCTACCACCTCCACCCAACCGCCGGCGCGAACCATGTGTCGGCACCAGTGGAAGCACGGAACCATACAAAAACATCAGCACAAGACCAGAAGAAAGATTCCAAAGGATAAACAATTTGTTGAAAAAGTGATCCATGAAGCAGAACAGTTACCCACAGTAACTACCAGTGCTAAACACCAATGCAACAAAAAAGAAGAGATATTGGATGAAAAAAACAAGTACAAAGTCGTGCAACAAACAATTGCCCTGATGGATTCTCTAGAACAACTCAGACAATTTCAGGAGATAGTTTGCACAAGGTACCTCACAGACAACGCGACCCTGCAGACGCTAGAGCAAGCAGTTCCAGCAGCATCAAGTAGACAAGTCAATGCCAGCCGCACGAATGAAATAGTGTCCACAACAGAACAAAGAGAAAGGAGAAAAGGTAAGAAAGAAGAAGAGGACGAAGAGAGGAAGAGAAGAACAAAATCAAGGAACGTGGGCATTGTCAAGAAGAAGATAAAGTAGGAAAAAGAGGTAAATAAATAGTAATGCATGGTGCCATCTGCTAGCGAAACCATGTTTTCATACCTCAACTGAAAAGAGTTGTGTCAATGCTTTCAGGAACGTACCAATAGCACACCAGGCCAAGATGAACTCCAATAGCAGGATGGCGTCAACAACCCCAAAAAAAGCATGAACGCAACAAACAAAGCAACCTCACAACAGACAGTGCTACAACAACAACTACTCCAACACAAGCACAAGATACGATCGACGTCAGAACCAGTGAAGAGGTCAGTATGAACATCCATTTTTCCTTTCAAAACTGGATAGAGTTATAAGTTAACTGACAAACCTTCAACAAAATATAGGCTCAGCTGGAGAACAATCAAGTCAGTAGTCATGTCAACCAAATGCAGGAGGCTCACCCACAATCAACCGTTAGCATAACAAACGACAAAGAAGAAGAAAACAACGAAGAGGAGGTAAAATTCCACAGCCCACTACACCCCACACCGGAAACTCATAATGGCAGGAAAGAAAGTGAACCACAAACTCATATTGTTTGAACTCCAGGTATCACAATCACTGCAAGACCAAGAGACAACCAGTGTTGAAATTGAACCCCATAGTGAACCTCAAACAGACGAAGGAGTCACAAAACAAGAAGTTTGTGCACAAGAGATTTCCAGTGCCACGACATTGCAGATCACCATCACGAGTACAAAGGAGAAAACCCAAGACATCCAAGCCAATGAGGAACTAGAGACTGTTATACCTGGCAAAGAAACAGTCGATGCAGGCACAAAAAACCCAGTAAAAAATCAACAACAAACCCTTTTCAAAACATTTATGATGTCTGAACTATGTAATACACCCCACCACCGCAATACAACAATTATAAGGCATGTCTGACCCTTTTCTTTGAACAAATGCAGGAAACAAACAAGTACATTGATCTGGAAGATCAAGAAGCAGCGCAACCAAAGGAAACTGGAAAACACATAGAACTTCAAACAACAACATCTGAAGAGGTGAGGTTACAAACCCGAGGCACAAATGAACTTCAAACTATAATTTCAATTTTTTATTGAACAGGAAGAGGAAGCAAGCAATAGAACTCGCATAAACATTGAACAAGAAAAAGTAGAGGATGAGCAGAGACAAGGAGAAGCCGTAGTTCCAGCAGGAGACAGTCCTGCAAATCCAGAGAAAGAGGTCTTATAAAAAAACTGTAACTCAACAATCAGAGATGCACCCATTTCTTAAATAATTTTTCTATTGGTGCAGGCACAAGAAGCTCAGGAGAGCACCAACAATCAAGACCATCAAACACAACCAGAGGAGCCCAGTGAACAACCCAAACATGTTCATCAAACGGTAGACAATAATGCCACTGAAGACCAAGCCACCAAAAATTCAATCACCAAACAACAGGTACCAGAGTCAGTGCCAGCGTCAACGATTGAAAAGGTGAAGTTACGAAACTTGCAAGCATGAAATTATAAAATTACCGCGTGCACAATTAAATAAACTCCAACCTACCACACCTGTACTCACTCCAATGCACTCTCACTTTGCCACATCTATATTTGAATAGCTGCAAGAAAAAAACAAGGTCACTGACGATGAACGGCAAAAAAGAGAGCAAGAGAAGGACCCAAAAACACCACGCGAAGAACATGTAGAACAACCAGCAGTAACAAGTACAGAGGTGAAAACACATAATACCTACGAATTATCTTATAGTTCAAAAATACACATTTCACATTTCACTACTTTCCTGGATCACAGAGAGAGGAGACAGATGAGGAAAAGGAGGCCAAAGAAGAAGAGCAAAATGTTCTTCAAACGGCAGACATCAACGTCAAAGATAACCAAGCGCCAAAATATTCATTCACCAAAAAACCCGCAGCAGAGACGGCGGCAGCGAAAACGACTGAAAAGGTAAAGTTACATAAGCTGATCCTCTGAAAGTATAAAATAGCTCTGTTGAAGCTCAAATGCACTGCCACTTAGCCACCTGTGTGTTTCAAAAGATACAAGACAAAAACAATGGCAGTGGCGATGAACTCCAAAAGACAGAACAGGAAGATGATCAAAAACCACCACTCAACGAAGAACAAGCACAACAGTCAGCAGCAGCAATGAGAACAGCAGCAGAGACAACAGAAACAGCAACGACTGAAAAGGTAAAGTTACATAAGCTGATTCTACGAAAATATAAAGTAGTTTCATGGTTGAAACTTACCACCTTTATGATTGAACAGCTGCAAGACAAAAACCATGACAGTGACGATGATCACTGTCGGTGTCAAAATCGGCGGATCTCGGGTAGGGGGTCCCGAACTGTGCGTCTAGGCGGATGGTAACAGGAGACAAGGGACACAATGTTTTTACCTAGGTTCGGGCCCTCTCGATGGAGGTAATACCCTACTCCTGCTTGATTAATATTAATGATATGGGTAGTACAAGAGTAGATCTACCACGAGATCAAGGAGGCTAAACCCTAGAAGCTAGCCTATGGTATGATTGTTGTTCTGTCCTACTGACTAAAACCCTCCGTTTTATTTAGACTCCGGATATGTTAGGGTTACACAGTTTCGTTTACAATGGTAGGAGATCTACATATCCGTATCGCCAAGCTTGCCTTCCACGCCAAGGAAAGTCCCATCCAGACACGGGATGAAGTCTTCAATCTTGTATCTTCATAATCTTGGAGTCCGGCCGTGATGATAGTTCGGCTATCCGGACACCCCCTATTCCAGGACTCCCTCAGTAGCCCCTGAACCAGGCTTCAATGACGATGAGTCCGGCACGTTGATTGTCTTCGGCATTGCGAGGGGGGTTCCTCCTCCGAATACTTCATAGAAGGTTTTGAACACAAGGATAGTGTCCGGCTCTCCAAAACAAGTTCCACATACCACCATAGAGAGAATAACTTTTGCACAGATCTGCTGACGTATTCCGCGGCGTGACATCACACCACGGCCAGGCCTTTATATGAATCGTTTTTTACTGTTCCACCTCAGCGCGTTTAGCGAGGCGGTTTCCCTGGCACGTCTTATCAAAGCATAGATCATGCCCCCTTATTCCGGGATTCCCATCAATACGGACGTGGGTAACCCAACCGTGCCCGTTGGCATGCCTCCTCTATCAAAGGCGAGTCCTAATCGACCACGGGGAGGGCTCTTGGTATTCAACCTCTTTATAAGGAGACCAAGGCCCTCTTCTTCTTTACACCCTCCATCGAGTTCGCCCCGCGCTTCGAGTTCTAACACCCAAAGCTTCAGATTTAGGCGCTTCGGACCCTCGACGATGTCCGTCTCCGACCAGCACGGCCGATGGATGTCTGCTTCCGTCACAGAAGAAGATGTGCTAAAGCTGCGAGACGCCAGGTATCTAACCGGCGAGATTTCGTGATAGGCTGCCTCGCCTGTGGCAGGTCATTCCCACTCTGAGCCCGGCGAGAATGTGGTGTTCGTGTCTCACTTCCTTCGGGTTTAGGCTTCCCGACGGATCCCTTTGTGCGGGGGCTCATGTTTTATTATGGCCTGGATTTCCATGACTTGAATCCGGAGTTCATCCTCCATATCTCGTCATTCATTGTCGTATGTGAGGCCTTCCTCCATATTACCCCTCACTTTGGATTGTGGCTCAAGACCTTCAAGGTGGATCCAAAGATGATCGAGGGGTAGCAAGCAGAGTGCGGAGGGCCGGTCATAAGCAAATGTGTTGATGCTCCGTGGCCCGAGGGCTCTTTTCAAGAGGAGCTTGGTTTGTGGCAACGGGAGTGGTTTTATATCACTGCTCCTAGGGGCACCAAATGGGTGGCGCTTCCCGCCTTCCGCTCAGGTCCACCACAGCGGCTGGCGTCATGGGTCAACAAGGGGCTCGACTGGGGGCCGTCCAAGGACGTCCCTTTGTTGCAGGGCCGTATTCGAGACCTCCAAGAAAGAGAGATCAATCTGGTTGCAGTGGCGCAGGTTATGTTGATTCGGCGCCTTCTGCCCTGCAAACGTCGCCCCCTCCGCCTGTGGGAATTTAATCCGGAGGGACCACGAGCTCTCCAAAATTTTAAGGAGTACGACGCCTTGGAGATGTATAAACTGTTCATCGGATCACAAGAGAAGTGTCCGGACCTGACTGAGGACGCAGGACTAAGCTGCAATCGCCCAGATACTCAAGTAAGTAGTCCTGTAACCAGATAGGCTGTTCATTCATTTATCATATACATGCCCTTTAAAGGAGCTGTTTCTTGAACAGGAGTGGATAGCCAAGGCAAAGTTAATAGTGTGTCCGGCTCCCCTCCCAGAGAACACGCCGGATCCCATGCTGGCCAAGATGTTGAAGGCCGCGCCTTTTAAAGAAGGCGAGGGGAGCGGGGAAGCAACTACCTCCATGAAGGAGGCCTTTGAGGAGGGAGGGATCAAAAGTCCCACCCTCCAAGGAGAGAAGAGGACTGCTTCGGATGATCTGGAGGTCAAGGCCTCGAAGAGGGGAAAGAAATCTTCGTCAGAGAGTCAAGCGCTGGGAAGTACCCCAGCCGCACTGTTTCCCCAAGGGGATCAGCCCTCCAGCGAGCCGTAAGTAGAAAGGAAGAGGTTTTGTAAGTAAGGAACGTCCCTGTATTTATTTCTGAAGATAACCAAAATTGTACCTTGTAGTTCGGATCTCAGCCCTTCTCAGCAGAGCTCGTCTTCGGGGGATCTTCTTCCGGAGATGATTGAGAGCGAAACGCCTCCACCTGTCGCACCCTCATGCGAGGCGGACGACCCTGACATGTCGTCGCGGAGGGTTCCCCCAACTCCGGCGGGGCCGGAAGGTCCGGCGCCAAGTGGTGTGCGGTCGGAGGAGCTGAAGGATCTACTCGGGCGAGCGGCTATCTCAGAGGATCACCGTGTGCTAATGGGTACGGTGATTGAAAGAATTGCATCCGCGGAGAGCGGATTGCATGAAGCCATCGAAGCTTCTTGACGGGGTTCGATGCATAAAAATGATGTACCTTCTAACAGTTATGCATATAGAATGCTACTGTATAGATAGTAGCCCCTGAGACTCGGTATGTTGTCAAAATTTACAGCGTGCCGAGGATCAAAATCTCAGTTATAACATATCGCCGCTCCTAAATAGGTGGCGGGGCGTCCGGTGGCCAGCCGGACTGATGAATATGTCGAACTAAGGCGACAACTTGACGAGGCAGATGCGGACATCGCGCTGGTCAATAAACGGTTTGACGAGTCACAAGGTATGCGACTTCTACGCGGACACCTGGTAAGGGAGCTTGATGCCCATGCCTTACTACGTGTATGCTTAATGCAGATGGTGCCGCTGCTGCGGGCGGAACTCGCTCGAGCGAAAGAGCAAGCCAGATATAGTAATGCGGCCGCTTTAAGGGCGGCCGAAGAGCTAGAAGCCGAATGGGCTGCTCACTGCCGAAGCAAAGAGGAAATGACCGATATGGCCAGAAAGTTGAAGAATACGACGGATCGCTGCGAGGTTCTTGAAAACGAACGTCAAGCGGAGCAAGAGGGCCTGAAAAAGGCCGCCGCCGAATCCAAGGATGCCCGTTCAGCTTTGAGAGCTGCCAAGGAGGAGCTGAGTCAGGCCGGGGCTATTGCGGCTGGAAAACTGTTTCTGCTGCGGAGGAAATATACGGATCCAAAGTATGCTCAGTTGGACAAGTTGTGGAGTTCGGAGGATGCTTATCTGGACTTAGTGGCGAGCGCTGCGGACGCGATTGAGCACTTCCGAGGCCAGAAGGGGCACAGAAGGGAAGAGCTATATTTGTCGCAATTCCATAGGCTGGAGCGTCCTCTTCCGTTGACCGATCTGTTGGCCAAATGGGCCGAGCTGAATCGATTATCCGGACTTGCCATGAAGCATGTCATGACTCATTTGTGGCCGGGCGGCCCCCAGATGAAGAGTAATGTTGGTGTAGTGCAGCAGTTCATAGGTGCGGAACCGCGTATCGACGCAAAGAAGCGGTCGGCGTGTACTGAGGGAGCGCGGATGGCTCTGGCCTGTGTCAAGACATACTGGGCAGAGATGAAGGCCACCGACGTTGCATCCCAAGATTCGGACAGAAGCCGAGTACCTGCTGAGAACTACTTTGAGGAAGTCCTGCAGGGCGCTCGTTTAATAGAGACGCAGTGCTCGAAGGATATTATGTTTAAATGACATGTATGATTTGTGAAAACAATGTTTCAATAGAATATAAGAGCTTTTTATAGTTGTGCGTTCAAGTAGTAAACTACTCCCTGTGCGGCCGTTTATGTATATGTATATATAACCTGAAAGATGGCAGTCCTTGGCTTTAGCCCCCACGCACATAGTGCGGGGGTGTTTGCAAAGAAAGCACTTTTTCACACTTAATCCAACGTCTTGGTCCTGTTAAGGAGGTGGTAGCATAGCAAACTAGGCAACCGGACTATAATGCTTTATCACTTTCACTTAGCCATAGGAGTTTGAGGGTGGGGCTACTATAGCCCCTGGGGGCACCGCACTCTCCTGAATTCGGGGTGCGTATGTGCCTGACCGAAAACCGGTCCTTCGTTAATGCGGAGGAATTCTAAACAGTCCGGTGAGTCATCGAGTGGTTGACCAGTCTCTCGCTATATCATGACGATCGGTTTCGGCTTTCATCGAGGTGCTTGCCCGGCCGAACCGGGGCACAATCGTAGTAGTTCTCCTGGATCCGCGTTAGCCGAAAGAGCGGAACGTAAGGCAGCAAAACACAGGAGCCGGGCAAACCCAACATTTGACCAAACACATGATTCGGAGCTTATGCATATAAGGCCTAACTGTTGGAAATATGCCCTAGAGGCAATAATAAAAGCATTATTATTATATTTCCTTGTTCATGATAATTGTCTTTTATTCATGCTATAACTGTATTATCCGGAAATCGTAATACACGTGTGAATACATAGACCACAATACGTCCCTAGTGAGCCTCTAGTTGACTAGCTCGTTGGTCGACGGATAGTCATGGTTTCGACTATGCACATCGATGTCATTGACAACGGGATCACGTCATTAGGAGAATGACGTGATGGACAAGACCCAATCCTAAGCATAGCACAAAGATCGTGTAGTTCGTTTTGCTAGAGCTTTTCCAATGTCAAGTATCTCTTCCTTAGACCGTGAGATCGTGTAACTCCCGGATACCGTAGGAATGCTTTGGGTGTACCAAACGTCACAACGTAATCGGGTGACTATAAAGGTGCACTACAGGTATCTCCGAAAGTGTACATTGGGTTGACACGGATCGAGACAGGATTTGTCACTCCGTATGACGGAGAGGTATCATCGGGCCCACTCGGTAATGCATCATCATAATGAGCTCAAAGTGATCAAGTGTCCGGTCACGGGATCATGCATTACGATGCGAGTAAAGTGACTTGCGATACTTGAGACTAAACGAGGTATTGGGATACCCGACGATCGAGTCTCGGGCAAGTAACATACCGTCGACAAAGGGAATAGCATACGGGTTGCTTGAACCCTCGACATCGTGGTTCATCCGATGACAACATCGAGGAGCGTGTGGGAACCAACATGGGTATCCAGATCCCGCTGTTGGTTATTGACGGAGAGCGTCTCGGTCATGTCTTCATGTCTCCCGAACCCGTAGGGTCTACACACTTAAGATTCGGTGACGCTTAGGGTTAATAGGAAGACTTGTATGTGATTACCGAATGTTGTTCGGAGTCCGGATGAGATCCCGGACGTCACGAGGAGTTCGGAATGGTCCGAGGTAAAGATTTATATATGGGAAGTCGTCAAGCGGACACGGAAAAGTTTCGGGTCATATCGGTATTATGGAGGGTCCACGGAAAGGTTCGGGAGGACCACGGGAGGGCCACCCCTTTGGGGGCCACTTGGGCTGCGTGGGAGGCAGCCAGCCCCTAGTGGGCTGGGCGCACCCTCCCTTGGCCCATGCGCCTAGGGGTTGAGGGAACCCTAAGGGGGCGCCCCTTGCTTGGGGGCAAGCCCCTCCCCTTAACCGCCGCCCGCCCTCCTCCCTTCCCCTATAAATAGAGGGGTGAGGGAGGGCTGCAAACACCATTGAAGGCGCAGCCCCTCCCTCCCAACACCTCTCCTCCTCCGCATAGGCTTGGCGAAGCCCTGCCGAGAACAACACTCCATCCGCATCACGCCTGTCGTGCTGCCATTGGAGTTGTCTTCCTCAACCTCTCCTTCCTCCTTGCTGGATCAAGGCAGAAGGAGATGCCGCGTAAATCCGTCACGTGTGTTGAACGCGGAGGTGCTGTCCGTTCAGCACTTGGTCATCGGTGATCGGAATCACGTTGAGAACGTCTTCATCATCACCACTCCCTCGAACGCTTCCATTACTCGATCTACAAGTGGTATGTAGATGCAAACTCTCTCTCTTGACTCGTTGCTTAGATGAACTCATAGATAGATCTTGGTGAAACCGTAGGAAAATTTTAATTTTCTGCAACGTTCCCCAACAGTGGCATCATGAGCTAGGTCTATGCGTAGTTCTCTATTGCACGAGTGGAACACAATTTAGTTGTGGGCGTGGATCTTGTCAATTTACTTGCCGCTACTAGTCTTATCTTGCTTCCGCGGTATTGTGGGATGAAGCGGCCCGGACCAACCTTACACGTACGCTTACGTGAGACCGGTTCCACCGACTAACATGCACTAGTTGCATAAGGTGGCTGGCGGGTGTCTGTCTCTCCTACTTTACTTGGAGCGGATTCGATGAAAAGGGTCCTTATGAAGGGTAAATAGAAGTTGACAAGATCACGTTGTGGTTATTCATAGGTAAGAAAACGTTCTTGCTAGAACCCAATTGCAGCCACGTAAAAGATGCAACAACAATTAGAGGACGTCTAACTTGTTTTTGCAGCAATTGTCATGTGATGTGATATGGCCAAGTTGTGATGAATGATGAATGACATATTGTGATGTATGAGATCATGTTCTTGTAATAGGAATCACGACTTGCATGTCGATGAGTATGACAACCGGCAGGAGCCATAGGAGTTGTCTTTATTTTGTATGGCCTGCGTGTCATTAAAGAACGCCATGTAACTTACTTTACTTTATTGCTAAACGCGTTAGCCATAGAAGTAGAAGTAGTCGTTGGCGTGACAACTTCATGGAGGCACAATGATGGATATCATGATGATGGAGATCATGGTGTCATGCCGGTGACAAGATGATCATGGAGCCTCGAAGATGGAGATCAATGGAGCTTTATGATATTGGCCATATCATGTCACTACTATATATAATTGCATGTGATGTTTATTATGTTTATACATCTTGTTTACTTAGAATGACGGTAGTAAATAAGATGATCCCTTACAACAATTTCAAGAAGTGTTTCCCCTAACTGTGCACCGTTGCTAAAGTTCGTCGCTTCTAAGCACCACGTGATGATCGGGTGTGATGGATTCTTATGTTCACATACAACGGGTGTAAGACAGATTTACACACGCGAAAACACTTAGGGTTTACTTGACGAGCCTAGCATGTACAGACATGGCCTCGGAACACGGAGACCGAAAGGTCGAACACGAGTCGTATAGAAGATACGATCAACATGAGAATGTTCACCGATGATGACTAGTCCGTCTCACGTGATGATCGGACCACGGCCTAGTCGACTCGGATCGTGTAACACTTAGATGACTAGAGGGATGTCTAATCTGAGTGGGAGTTCATTGAAATAATTTGATTAGATGAACTTAATTATCATGAACTTAGTCTAAAACTTTTGCATAATATGTCTTGTAGATCAAATGGCCAACGCTCATGTCAACTTGAACTTCAACGCTGCTCCTAGAGAAAACCAAGCTGAAAGATGACGGCAGCAACTATACGGACTGGGTCCGAACACGAGGATCATCCTCATAGCTGCCAGGAAACAATATGTCCTAGAAGGACCGCTAGGTGACGCTCCGCCCAGAGAACCAAGACATTATGAATGCTTGGCAAACTTCATGGCCGATGATTACTCCCTCGTTCAAGGCGGCATGCTTTACAGACTTAGAACCGGGGCTCCAAAAGCGTTTTGAGCATCACGGAGCATATGAGATGTTCGAGGAGCTGAAACTTGTTTTCCAAGCTCACGCCCGGTCGAGAGATATGACATCTCCGACAAGTTCTATAGTTGTAAGATGGAGGAAAACAGTTCGGTGAGCACATCTTGAAGATGTCCGGGTTGCACAACCGTATGACCCAGTTGAACATTAACCTCCACGATGAGGCGGTCATTGACAGAATCCTCCGATCGCTCCCACCAAGCTACAAGAGCTTTGTGATGAACTACAACATGCAGGGGATGGTAAAGACCATTCTGAAGTGTTCTCTATGCTGAAGTCAGCCGAGGTTGAAATCAAGAAAGAACATCAAGTGTTGATGGTCAATAAGACCACTAAGTTCAAGAAGGGCAAGGGCAAGAAGAACTTCAAGAAGGACGGCAAGGAGGTTGCCGCGCCCGGTAAGCAAGTTGCCGGAAGAAGTCAAAGAATGGACCCAAACCCGAGACTGAGTGCTTTTATTGCAAGGGAGGGGTCATCGAAGCGGAACTGCCCCAAATACTTAGCGGACAAGAAGGCCGGCAACGCCAAAGGTATATCTGATATACATGTAATTGATGTGTACTTTGCCAGTACTCGTAGTAACTCCTGGGTATTTGATACCGGTGGACGTTGCTCATATTTGTAACTCACAGCAGGAGATGCGGAATAAGAGGAAACTGGCAAAGGACGAGGTGACGATGCGCGTCGGGAATGGTTCCAGAGTCGATGTGATCGCCGTCGGCACGCTACCTCTTCATTTACCTACGGGATTAGTTATGAACCTTAATAATTGTTATTTGGTGCCAAGTTTGAGCATGAATATTGTATCTGGATCTCATTTAATGCGAGATGGCTACTCATTTAAATCCGAGAATAATGGTTGTTCTATTTATATGAGAGATATGTTTTATGGTCATGCTCCGATGGTCAATGGTTTATTCTTAATGAATCTCGGCGTAGTATTGCACATGTTTATAAGCGTGAATACCAAAAGATGTAAAGTTGATAACGATAGTCCCACATACTTGTGGCAATCGCCGCCTTTGGTCACATTGGTGTCAAGCGCATGAAGAAGCTCCATGCTGATGGACTTTTGGAGTCTTTAGATTATGAATCATTTGACACATGCGAACCATGCCTCATGGGCAAGATGACCAAGACTCCGTTCTCCAGAACAATGGAGCGAGCAACCAACTTGTTGGAAATCATACATACCGATGTGTGCGGTCCAATGAGCGTTGAGGCTCGCGGAGGATATCGTTATGTTCTCACTCTCACAGATGATTTAGGTAGATATGGGTATGTCTACTTGATGAAACACAAGTCTGAGACCTTTGAAAAGTTCAAGGAATTTCAGAATGAAGTAGAGAATCAACGTGACCGAAAGATAAAATTCTTACGATCAGATCGTGGAGGAGAATATTTAAGTCACGAGTTTGGTACACACTTAAGAAAATGTGGAATCGTTTCACAACTAACGCTACCTGGAACACCTCAACAGAATGGTGTGTCCGAACGTCAGAATCGCACTCTTTTGGATATGGTGCGGTCTATGATGTCTCTTACCGATTTACCGCTATCATTTTGGGGATACGCTCTAGAGACAGCTACATTCACTTTAAATAGGGCACCGTCTAAGTCCGTTGAGACGACACCGTATGAATTATGGTTTGGGAAGAAACCTAAGCTGTCGTTTCTAAAAGTTTGGGGATGCGATGCTTATGTCAAGAAACTTCAACCAGAAAAGCTCGAACCCAAGTCGGAAAAATGCGTCTTCATAGGATACCCTAAAGAAACCATTGGGTATACCTTCTACTTAAGATCCGAGGGCAAGATTTTTGTTGCCAAGAACGGAACCTTTCTGGAAAAAGAGTTTCTCTCGAAAGAAGTAAGTGGGAGGAAAGTAGAACTCGATGAAGTACTACCTCTTGAACAGGATAGTAGTGCAGCTCAGGAAAGTGTTCCTGTGATGCCTACACCAACTGAAGAGGAAATTAATGATGATGATCAAGGTACTTCGGATCAAGTTGCTACTGAACCTCATAGGTCCACAAGGACACGTTCCGCACTGTGAGTGGTACAGCAACCCTGTCCTGGAAATCATGTTGTTAGACAATGGTGAACCTTCGAACTATGAAGAAGCGATGGCGGGCCTAGATTCCAACAAATGGCTAGAAGCCATGAATTCCGAGATAGAATCCATGTATGAAAACAAAGTATGGACTTTGACTGACTTGCCCGATGATCGGCGAGCGATAGAAAACAAATGGATTTTTAAGAAGAAGACGAACGCGGATGGTAATGTCACCATCTATAAAGCTCGACTTGTCGCTAAGGGTTATCGGCAAGTTCAAGGGATTGACTACGATGAGACTTTCTCTCCCGTAGCGAAGCTTAAGTCCGTCCGAATCATGTTAGCAATTGCCGCATACTATGATTATGTGATATGGCAGATGGACGTCAAAACAGCGTTCCTTAATGGATATCTTAAGGAAGAGTTGTATATGATGCAGCTGGAAGGTTTTGTCGATCCTAAGAATGCTAACAAAGTATGCAAGCTCCAGCGATCCATTTATGGGCTGGTGCAAGCATCTCGGAGTTGGAACATTCGCTTTGATGAGATGATCAAAGCGTTTGGGTTTATGCAGACTTATGGAGAAGCCTGCGTTTACAAGAAAGTGAGTGGGAGCTCTGTAGCATTTCTCATATTATATGTAGATGACATATTTTTGATGGGAAATGATATAGAATTCTTGGACAGCATTAAGGCCTACTTGAATAAGTGTTTTTCAATGAAGGACCTTGGAGAAGCTGCTTATATATTAGGCATCAAGATCTATAGGGATAGATCGAGACGCCTCATAGGTCTTTCACAAAGCACATACCTTGATAAGATTTTGAAGAAGTTCAAAATGGATCAGTCCAAGAAGGGTTCTTGCCTGTGTTGCAAGGTGTGAGATTGAGCTCAGCTCAATGCCCGACCACGGCAAAAGATAAAGAAGAGATGAGTGTCATCCCTATGCCTCAGCCATAGGGTCTATTATGTATGCCATGCTGTGTACGGACCTGATGTAAACCTTGCCGTAAGTTTGGTAGGTAGGTACCAAAGTAATCCTGCAAGGAACACTGGACAGCGGTCAAGAATATCCTGAAGTACCTGAAAAGGACAAAGGACATGTTTCTCGTTTATGGAGGTGACGAAGAGCTCGCCATAAAGGGTTATGTCGACGCTAGCTTCGACACAGATCTGGATGACTCTAAGTCACAAACCGGATACGTGTATATGTTGAATGGTGGAGCAGTAAGCTGGTGCAGCTGCAAGCAAAGCGTCGTGGCGGGATCTACATGTGAAGCGGAATACATGGCAGCCTCGGAGGCAGCGCATGAAGCAATTTGGGAGAAGGAGTTCATCACCGACCTAGGAGTCATACCCAATGCGTCGGGCCGATCAAACTCTTCTATGACAACACCGGAGCTATTGCCCTTGCCAAGGAGCCCAGGTTTCACAAGAAGACCAGGCACATCAAGTTGCCGCTTCAACTCCATCCGTGAAAATGTTCAAGATGGAGACATAGAAATTTGTAAAGTGCACACGGATCTGAATGTCGCAGATCCGTTGACTAAACCTCTCTCGCGGGCAAAACATGATCAACACCAGAACTCTATGGGTGTTCGAATCATCACAATGTAAACTAGATTATTGACTCTAGTGCAAGTGGGAGACTGTTGGAAATATGCCCTAGAGGCAATAATAAAAGCATTATTATTATATTTCCTTGTTCATGATAATTGTCTTTTATTCATGCTATAACTGTATTATCCGGAAATCGTAATACACGTGTGAATACATAGACCACAATACGTCCCTAGTGAGCCTCTAGTTGACTAGCTCGTTGGTCGACAGATAGTCATGGTTTCGACTATGGACATCGAGATGTCATTGACAAGCGGGATCACGTCATTAGGAGAATGACGTGATGGACAAGACCCAATCCTAAGCATAGCACAAAGATCGTGTAGTTCGCTTTTGCTAGAGCTTTTCCAATGTCAAGTATCTCTTCCTTAGACCGTGAGATCGCGGTAACTCCCGGATACCGTAGGGAATGCTTTGGGTGTACCAAAGCGTCACAACGTAATCGGGTGACTATAAAGGTGCACTACGGGTATCTCCGAAAGTGTTCATTGGGTTGTCACGCGGATCGAGATGGATTTGTCACTCCGTATGACGGAGAGGTATCACTGGGCCCACTCGGTAATGCATCGTCATAATGAGCTCAAAGTGATCAAGTGTCTGGTCACGGGATCATGCATTACGGTACGAGTAAAGTGACTTGCCGGTAACGAGACTAAACAAGGTATTGGGATACCGACGATCGAGTCTCGGGCAAGTAACATACCGTCTGACAAAGGGAATAGCATACGCGGTTGCTTGAACCCTCGACATCGTGGTTCATCCGATGACAACATCGAGGAGCGTGTGGGAACCAACATGGGTATCCAGATCCCGCTGTTGGTTATTGACCGGAGAGCGTCTCGGTCATGTCTTCATGTCTCCCGAACCCGTAGGGTCTACACACTTAAGGTTCGGTGACGCTTAGGGTTAATAGGAAGACTTGTATGTGATTACCGAATGTTGTTCGAGTCCCGGATTAAATCCCGGACGTCACGAGGAGTTCCGGAATGGTCCGGAGGTAAAGATTTATATATGGGAAGTCGCCAAACGGACACCGGAAAAGTTTCGGGTCATATCGGTATTATGGAGGGTCCACCGGAAAGGTTCCGGAGGACCACCGGGGGCCACCCTTTGGGGGGCCACTTGGGCTGCGTGGGAGGCAGCCAGCCCCTAGTGGGCTGGGCGCACCCTCCCTTGGCCCATTCGCCTAGGGGTTGAGGGGGGAACCCCAAGGGGGCGCCTTGCTTGGGGGGCAAGCCCTCCCCTTGGCCGCCCCCACTCTAGATGCATCTAGAGGGGCCGCCCCCTCCTCCCTTCCCTATAAATAGAGGGGTGAGGGAGGGCTGCAAACACCATTGAAGGCGCAGCCCCTCCCTCCCCAACACCTCTCCTCCTCCGCATAGGCTTGGCGAAGCCTGCCAGAGAACAACACTCCATCTGCATCACGCCGTCGTGCTGCCATTGGAGTTGTCTTCCTCAACCTCTCCTTCCTCCTTGCTGGATCAAGACGAAGGAGACGCTGTCGTCCCGCACGTGTGTTGAACGCGGAGGTGCTGTCCGTTCAGCACTTGGTCATCGGTGATCGGAATCACGTTGAGAACGTCTTCATCATCACCACTCCCTCGAACGCTTCCGTACTCGATCTACAAGTGGTATGTAGATGCAAACTCTCTCTCTTGACTCGTTGCTTAGATGAACTCATAGATAGATCTTGGTGAAACCGTAGGAAAATTTTAATTTTCTGCAACGTTCCCCAACACTAACTCGATACGCCGAACACTCCCTAAGGTATTCGGTCTTTATCCAAACGGGCAGAATAATGCCCTGAGCCCCTGGTGTCCAGGTACGTGCAAAAATTCTGGTGCGGCCAATGCCAAAACGCCAGCCTCCTCCTCAGTTATAGTAAGAAACCGGGGGATGTATATCAACAAGAGACAGTAAAAAGGTTTACGCAGGGTCTTAATCTGAAAAGAATCCTTGCAACGGGTCCCTACTGCACGTATGCGCCTGTGCCTCCGTTGTGCCGTATCCTGGACGGGTGTAGCATGTTGTTCATCTGTAAAAGAGAAGAACTTAGTTTAAAAGAAAAAGGATCGTGCAAAGGATGTACTTTATATTAAATAATCAGAGTACGATTCGAAGAAGTGAATAAAATTGAGCTTTATTGTCTCTTGTTGTACATGCATGCAGCCCCTTGTATGGGGGTATGCCGCTAGTAGGCGCCGGACTTGTCTAGCCGTGTCCGGGGTTTGAATGACCGATTCAGGTTCTTTGACTAGCGGAGCCGGATAGGTGTGGGGCTGTCAAGGCAGTCTCACGTTCTTCTGTGCTCGAGTAACACTTAATACTCCCTTTTAATGAGATGATGCCGCGTGGACCGGGCATTTTAAGTGTTAGAGATGCATAATGCGGTATTGCATTAAAGCGGGCGAAAGCTTCGCGTCCCAATAGTGCTTGATGGCTACTTTTAAATGGGGCGACATGGAAGACTAACTTTTCACGACGGAAGTTGTCGGATGAACCGAACACAACTTCTAGTAGTAGGGAGTCCGTGCAATGGGCATATGGGCCTACCATTACCCCTTTAAAGGAGGTGTTGCTATGGCGAATTTTGGTTGGGTCTATCCCCATCCTGCGGATTGTGTTCTGATATATCAGGTTTATGTCACTGCCGCCATCCATGAGCCCTTGTGTAAATTGGAATCCCTCGATTATAGAATCCAATATCAAGGCAGTCCATCCTGCGTTCTGGATACTTTCGGAGTAGTCCTGATGGTCGAAGGTGATTGGCTTTGACAACCAGTGTTGGTACTCCACTAGGGTAGTATGTGCGGCGCGCGTCTTAATGGGCGCCGCTCTATTTTTTCCTTTTATCACGTGAAGTGAGTTTACTGTTTTAACTTCTTGTGGGAAATTCTTTTGTTTTCCGGGGCTCTGCCGGTGGTGCTCGTCATCATCTTCACTTGGTGTGTCAAGCCCCTTGTGTTCGGCATTAAGTCAGCCGGACTGTTTGAAGACCCAACAATTTTTGTGGGTATGGTTTGCAGGCCTTCCGGTTGTACTGTGGATTTGACATATCTTGTCCAAGATTTTGTTTAAGTTGGATAGCTCATCGCTATTGTCCTTAAGCACTACAGGAATCCAGTATTTTGCCGTCCGCCACGGCGGACGGCATAGGCATGGACGGCGGACGGCAAAGAGCTTTGCCGTCAGCGGCGGACGGCAAAGAGTGACGGCAAAGACAGGGTCGGCAAACAGGTCCTTTGCCGTCTGCTTTTCACGGCGGACGGAAAAGAGTCCTTTGCCTCTGATGGCGGACGGCAAAGGGAGGGGCGGCAAAATACTTGACGTCCGCCAGCGTTAGTCCGTTAGGTGGCTAACGGCGGCCTTTGCCGTCAGCCAGCGGACGGCAAATTTGACCACCCCTTTGCCGTCCGCCAGTTGACGTCAACAGTTCGTCAACGCCCACGGTGGTTTGCCGTCAGCCACGGCGGACGGCAAAGGTTTTGTCTTTGCCATCAGTTTTTCTTTGCTGTCAGCCAGCTGATGGCAAAACCTTTGCCGTCCGCCACGGTAGGCAAATTTGCCAAATGGCACAAGTGCCAGGAAGCACAGGTGGGTGCCACGTGTCCCCTTTGCCTCTGATGGCGGACGGCAAGGGCTCTTCTTGCCGTCGATGGCCAGACGGCAAAAGAGCCTCACTTACCTCTTTTTAATTCTGTTTTTCTTATATCCAACAATTATCATATCTCACATCACATATATATACATCACATAAATATCACAGCACATATATATATATATATATATATATATATATATATATATATATATATATCACAGCACATATATATCCATCACATAAATATCCAGCACATATATATCCATCCGTACATACATAGTAGGTTGCACATAGTCCCATCAATCCATACATATTACAATATGCAAAGTTTCATCATAGCAAGCGAAGCGAGAATACAAGAAGTGCATCAAAGGAAAAACGAGCAATCCATCATATGATGTCTGGCTTCCGTGAAGTGAATGAAACCTGCAAAATGACAAATAAGAAAGTTAGAAAAGAATAGAAGAAGAAGAAGAAGACTAGAAGAAGAAGTATATGCCATTTATTAGCTAACTTAGGTGAACCGGATCATTTATGAGCTAAATTAGTTGAAATGGATCGCTTTATGAGCTAAGTTAGGTGAAATGGATCGTTTATGAGCTAAGTTAGGTGAAATGGATCGTTTATGAGCTAACCTAGGTGAAATGGGTCGTTTATGAGCTAACCTAGGTGAAATAGGTCGTTTATGAGCTAACCTAGGTGAAATGGGTTGTTTATGAGCTAACCTAGGTGAAATGGGTCGTTTATGAGCTAACCTAGGTGAAATGCATCAGTTTGGAGTTAAGTTAGGTGAAATGGATCGCTTTATGAGCTAACCTAGGTGAAATGGATCATTTATGATATAATCTAGGTGAAATGGGTCGTTTATGAGCTAACCTAGGTGAAATAGGTCGCTTTATGAGCTAACCTAGGTGAAATGGGTCGTGTATGAGCTAACCTTGGTGAAATGGGTCGTTTATGAGCTAACCTAGGTGAAATAGGTCGCTTATGAGCTAACCTAGGTGAAATGGGTCGATTTATGAGCTAACCTTGGTGAAATGGGTGGATTTACTGAGCTAACCTAGGTCAAATGCATCATTTATGAGCTAACCTAGGTGAAATGGATCATTTTGGAGCTAACTTAGTTGAAATGGGCCGTTCTGAGCTAACTAAGGTGAAATGCAACGTTTTTTAGCTAAATAAGGTGAAATGGGTCATTTTGGAGCTAACCTAGGTGAAATGGGTCATTTAGGAGCTAACGTAGGTGAAATGGGTCATTTTAAAGCTAACGTAGGTAAAATGGATCATTTAGGAGCTAATCTACGAAAAATGGGTCATTTTAGAGCTAACTTGGATAAATTGGATCACTTGTAAGCTAAGTAAGGTAAAATGAGTCATTTTAGAGCTAACTTAGGTAAAATGGATCGTTTATGAGCTAACTAAGCTAATTATGCAATTTTTGACATAAGTAAGCTAACTCTAGGTCATTATGGTAAGCATATTGGAGGAAATAAAGCTAAGTCTAAGTCTAGAGAAACTTACCGTGATCAGGGAGGTGTAGTAGCGGGCTGGCTCCTGCTGGTAGCTGGAGAAGGATCGTGTGATGCGTTTCTGGAGTTAAGCTGCACCAAAGATCATTTCCAATGTCTCGTTAGCATTATGACACTCAAATGTTAAGACTACCAAGTAATGTCCATTCAAATTAAACTCACCGCGCTCCAAGGAGCAATCATCAGCATCGAAGTGAGCGGTCTGACCGGACTTCTCGCACATAGACTGCACATTTGGTTTTCACAACAGAGTCATACTAGTTAGTAATGAGACTCAAATGTTAAGACTAGCAAGTAATTTGCAGAAGAAACTTACCACAAGGAGCTCATACATGGCCCTTGCACGCATGTCATTCCGTGCCCTCTCCTCCTCCAACATCTTTGTTGCCTTCTCCTCCAACTCCCGCTGCCTCTCCGCCGCCTCCGCCAGAAGTTTCTCCGTTCTATCTCTCTCACTCTGTATAGCAGCCTGCAACACCACTCACATGACCATTTGTAATCATTGATGGAAGCGCACACAATGTAATGGAGAAAGATAGCTGAGTACGTATAACTAACCTTGATGGTGAGTTGGACTGGCCGTTCACGAGGCCTTATCTCAGGAGCGAAGCTCGACTAGCGCGCCTTGATCTCCGGGAGAGTGCTAGGACAACGGATAAGTCCATCTCCCATGGCTATGCAGCCATGGGACCTCCCGCCACCAGATATCATCAGCAACTCTGTATCGGGTTAAAGTCCTCCCCTTTCCTCGCCTTCCCCTGATCTCTATATTGCACGAGCTTGTCGTGGGCGGAGATGTTGGTGAAGTTATTTGCATCATCGAGGTCAGACGCAGAGAATGCCTTGACTTTCTTGTAAGGGCCAGTGTGGGCCCTGGCATACAGGTCGTACACCTCACGGCACCTTATCCGCCTTATTGTAGCGTGCCTGAAAGAGAGAGAAACAAAGTAAATTAGTAATTAAAGGGCTAAAGCTAGCATGATGAATGAATTGCATGAATCATGAAGCAAACCACATACCCAGTTCTGCCCGTACTGAAATAAGTTGGAGCTGCCTTGGTGGTGTGGCACACCTTCCATTTGGGCACGTTTGTCCTTGGCCTCGTTGTGGGTGGCCCGCCATTCTTGTGAGCACCACACATTGAACAACACCTCCCAACGATCCGCACACCATCTCGGAGGGGCCTAAGTTAGCAAATAGAAACTTCAGCGCTACGGCTATGAATTACTAAATGATGGAATTAAGTACAAGGCCTTTAGAATTACCTTCATGTACTGCTCCTTACTCAAGAACTTATCGCGGCACTCCTGCTTGGGCTTCTTGATACCACGCCCGGCGTAGTAGTCTTGAACATCCTGCACCCGAGCCTCATGCCGTAAGTTCTGAAGTAGGCGCTTGCACTCCTTGTGGATAACATCTGTCGCCTCCTCCTCGTATCCCTCCTCACACCTGTAGAATGTCTGCAATCAAATGAGACAATATTGATTAGTACAATTAATAACTAGCTAGTTCAAGATTTTAATTGTGTAAAGGAGAAATTACCCAGAACTTCCTGATCACCACGTCTGCCCTCGTCTTGCACAAGACACCGTCGATAATCTCACCGGCGGGGCCGGGGCAGCCAAGTAGTGCTCCCAACTCAATACAACCTCTAGAAGCCGACCCTCACCAGGCAACGTGACAAACCCCGGAAAGTTTTGCCGAATCAGAACTCCAAGGACGGAGTTGGGCGGCGGACACTTTCATGGTGGTCCCAACCCTGCAGCATGACAAGGCCAACGCATTAGTTATTTGAAGAAACGTGAATGCGTAAGGCACAAAAGATTAAATGCACTTACCTCTCCCCATCGGGAAAATCAACCACCTCGCTTTCATGGTCGCCCGGCACGGACGGGAGCCGTGTAGCACCTGCAGTAGACGCGTTGCCCCCCTCCTCCCCTCCTCCTCAAAAACAGTCGGCTCCCCGCCAACATCAGCATGGCCACTCGGCTCCCTGCCAAAAACAGCAAGGCCACTCGGCTCCTCAGGCTGACCCGACCAAGTACCCCATCCAGACGTGTGCTCCTCCGGGGTCTCGTGGGCCCAACTCTCGTGGGCCGAAGGCCCGTCGACCCGTGGCTCGTGGGCCGAAGACCCGTGGACCGGAGGCTCATGGACCGGAGTCCGTGTAACCTCCTCCTCAGACGAGTCCACCCTAGCAGTCACGTGCTCGGGTGAAACAGCTGGGGGCGGCGGCGAGGAAGGCGCCGTAAGAGTCACCCTTCCTCCTCTCCCGCGACCACGTGCTCCACCTCCTCTCTTCTTCTTACCTCGTCCCCTGCTGGGCACCGCGGTCGACGAAGAAGGGCCCGGCTCTGTCGCCATACTCTCCAGCAACGCTCGGCGGAGAGGTGCGTGTGGGATGGAAGACCTCGCACCACGCGCCGATGAAGAAGGGGCCTCTGCGCACTCCCGACCAGCGCCCACCATCTTTCAACACCTGCCATGACAAAGAATAAACGAAATTAGTACAACATAAAAAAAGTACCGACACGAATAATAATATGTATATCACTTAAGTGTATCATCATCAAGTACAACATAAAAAAATTGAATACCTGACACTACTAATAATCTCGATCAGTATCATCAATAAATGCATAATCATCATCATAACTATAATCAATGATGGGATCATAGGGTTCATTGGCATCCCAATTGCCGCACCGTAAACAGGGGCACCAGGTTTTCTTCTGGCCATTTGCAAATGCGGCTTGCACAAAGCCCTTGGTTTTTGTGAACCATTCAGCGCTCCATTTGTTCTGACCAGTGTGACCGGTATACATCCACGCATACGATCACTCATCTTGACTTTCAGAGCTACTGGACACACAACAATTATATATGTAATTCACCATGTATATATTCATCAGTTGATCTACTTTGTCAATTTTATTACGTCCATGCAACCTACACTCTAATAGGTAATGATAGGTCCTAATCCCACCCATGTATGTGTAGATTGGGTTCATTTTCCCATGCTATGCTCCGGATCCGACGCAAAATTTCGGCAGCACCTCCCCGCTGTTCTCCTGATACACGTCTCTGCAATAAACAGAGAGGATGTGTACCCGGAGAACAAAAGGGGAGGCAATCGACAAATTTATGCGTCCGGATCCCGAGCAAAGCATATGGGAAAACTAACCCAATCTACACATACTCGGGCTGTCCATGGATAGCGTTGGACAATTTGAAAGAATCAAGGTTATAAATATGCAAATGCATGCATATTTATAACTATGACGCTTTCGAACGGTAGACACATATTGGTTACGCATACTGATGATTCAAGACACATATATAGCTAGCTATCAAGTTTCATCGGAATAGATCAAATAATTAATGGGGGAGGAGGACATGTCATTCGTGCTCACCCACGAACGATAAGCAGAGCTCGTCAAACGCGACGGCGAGGTCGTCGAACACCAAACCTCGCAGCGATGAAACAACTGCACATTTAAAACTACCCGATCAACACAATTATATATGATGTTTTTCATAACAAAATCGAAAAATATATGACCTAACTAATAATTCACAAATATATGACCCCGTCGGCCTCTGGAAGGCCAAAGAACACCTTTTCGGGAGGTGTCGGAATTGAGGTGCCGGTCGGGGTGGTCGGGGTCTCGGGTCGGGGTGACGGGTCGGGTGCCGGTCGGGTCGGGTGCAGTTCGGTGTCGGGGTCGGGGTGTCGGGTCAGCCTCGGGGTGTCGGTGTCGGGTGAGGTGGTCGGGTCGGGTCTCGGGGTCGGGGTGTCGGGTCGGGGTCGGGATGTCGTGTCGGTGTCGGGTCGGGGGTGTCGGTGTCGGTCGGGTCGGGTGCCGTGTCGGTGTCGGGGTCTCGTGGTCGGGGTGTCGGGTCGGGTGCCGGTCGGGTCGGGTGCCGTGTCGGTGTCGGGGTCGGGTGTCGGGTCAGGCTCGGGTCGGGGTGTTGGTGTCGGGTCGGGTCGGGGTCGGGTCGAGGTCTCGGGTCGGGGTGTCGGGTCAGTGTCATGTCGGTGTCGGGGTCGTGGTGTCGTGTCGGTGTGGGTCGGGGTGTCGGTGTCGGGTCGGGGTCGAGTGCCGTGTCGGTGTCGGGCTCGGGGTGTCGGGTCGGGGTGTCGGTGTCGGGTGTCGTGGTCGGGGGTTGGGGGTGGGGGTGTCGTGTCGGGGTGTCGGGTCGGGGTCGGGGTGCCGTGTCGGGTCGGGGTTTTTTCCTCTATTTTCCTTTTCTTCTTCTTCCTCTTATTCCTTTTCTTCCTTTTCTTCCTTTTTTTCCTTCTTCTTCTTCTTCTTCTTCCTCCTTTCCTTTTTCCTCTTCTTCTTCTCCTCCTCTCCTCTTTTTTCTTCTTCTTCTTCTTCCTCTTGTTCTTTTTCTTCTCCTCCTCCTCTTCTTCTTCTTCCTTTCCTTTTCCTCTTCTTCTCCTCCTCTCCTGTTTTTTTCTTCTTCTTCTTCTTCTTTCCTAAAACTGAACTAAACCTAAAACTAAACCTAAATCTAAACTAAACATAAATCTAAAACTAAAAAAAACAGAAAAAAGGAAAAAACTAAAACTAAACTAAAACTAAACCTAAACCTAAAACTAAACCTAAAACTAAACCTAAAACTAAAATTAAAACTAAATCTAAACTAAACATAAACCTAAAACTAAAACAACAGAAAAAAAGGAAAAACGGAGGAGAGGAAGAGCTCACCTGGGCCGGTGGAGGAGGGGGGCGGGCCTGGGCGGCGGTGCAAGCTGGGCGGTGGGCGCGGGAGGTGCGAGGCGTGGTGGCGCCGAGACGGCACAGGCGGGCGGGCGACGGGGGTGGCGACGGCGGCAAGTGGCGACAGGTTGGGGCCGGTGGAGGAGGCGGGTACTGGGCGGCGGTCTTGGCCCGGGCTGGGCGCTGGGTTTGGGCGGGCGCCGAGACGGCAGGCGGTGGGGGCGGTGGGCGACGGGCAGGGGCGGCGGGCGGTGCGACGGCGGCGGCGAGTGGTGGTGGCGGCGGCGCGCGTGTGGAGAAGGGGAGAGAAACAGAGAGAGAGGAGCGGGGTGGGTGGCGCGCCGTTAGATATGTTTAATCTTTGCCGTCCGCCACCTTTGTCGTCCGCTAATGTGCTCTTTGCCGTCCGCTAGCAAACGGTAAATAGGGGGGGCCGTTAAGTATTTCTTAACCAGCTCCTAAGTGGGGCCCCCTCCCTCTTTGCCGTCTGCTAGCGGACGACAAAGAATCTTTGCCGTCAGCTAGCGGACGGCAAAGAACTGGCTGATGGCAAAGGCTTTCTTTGTCATCAGCCAGTTCTTTGCCGGCTGCTGTCGGGTAGCTGATGGCAAAGAGCTTCTTTGTCGTCTGCTAGCAGACGGCAAAGAGCTGGCAGATGGCAAAGTAGCTGATTCCAGTAGTGAACGGGCAGTTTCTTATTGTTCTGCCGTGAGCTTTTGAATCCGGCGTTGACTACCGCGCTCTTTGGACCATTCCCTTTAATCCGGCGCTGGTCCTTGTTGCGCCGTGGTTTCCCGTTTCCATCCCTGACTTCGGATGTACTTGGGTCGCTGTTGCTGCATCTTGCTAGCTAGCTATCCTCTCCCGCGCAAAAGCGGGTCATGATGCTTGTTAATGCGGCCATGGTTCTTGGCTTTTCTTGGCCGAGGTGTCTGGCGAGCCATTCGTCTTGGACGTTGTGTTTGCAGGCTGCTAAGGCTTCGCCGTCCGGACAGTCGACTATTTGGTTCTTTTTATTAAGGAACATGTTCCAGAATTTCCGGGCTGACTCTCCGGGCTGTTGAGTTATGTGACTTAGATCGTCTGCATCCGGAGGGCGGACATAGGTCCCTTGAAAATTTGCCCGAAACGCATCCTCGAGCTCTTCCCAGCTTCGAATGATATTTTCGGGGAGGCTTTTAAGCCAATGCTGAGCTGGCCCTTTGAGTTTGGGAGGTAAGTATTTTATGGCGTGGAGATCATCTCCTCTAGCCATGTGTATGTGGAGGATGTAATCCTCAATCCAGACTCCAGGGTCTGTTGTTCCGTCGTATGCCTCTATGTTTACGGGTTTGAATCCCGCTGGAAATTCATGATCCAGCACCTCATCGGTGAAACATACGGGATGTGCGGCGCCCCTGTATTTGGGTGTGCCGTGATGTTCGGATATTTGGCGTGTTGCGTTGCTTTGAAGAACTTGCTTTCTCGGCCCATAGACGGACCTAACTGGGCCATCCTTTTGATGTGAATCCTAATGCGGATCGCGTACCGGTTTGTGTGCGGCGCCATTTGCCGCTCTCTTTTTGCCGTGGGGTCGTCCATCCGACCGGGTGGCCTTCCTACTTTTCGATTGTGTGGGCTCAATGGCCTCCTCATCAAATTCAGGCAGTAGTTTTCTCTTTGGGTTCCTCTTTGTTCGGTGACTGTCGCCGTATTTGTCTGCGGTGTTGAATATTCTGCTCCATCTGATTCTGAGTGCATCTTCCGCTGTTTTGAGCTCCCACTTCTGATTTTTCACTCTATGCGCAGTGGCGACGAGCCTTTTGTGGAGGTTATTCTGCTCCAACAATTTTTCCGGCGTGAGATCGTCCGGACTGTTGTCTTCGCCGGGGACGGGTTGTTTATCCAAGTTGTCTTGTTCGGACGATTGCTCGATAGCATGTTCGCCATCCACTGGTTCGCCCTGCTCTATGGCTGGGTCTTTGTTGAGGCGGGACTTGGTTCGGCATTTACGTTGCCGTTTTGACTGCTTTTCGAGGGATTTATCCTTCGTAGCGTCCCGTTGTTCCTCGTCTTCATTTCCTTTAGGTGTATCCACCATGTATACATCGTGGGATGAGGTGGTTGTCCAGCATCCTATAGGCGCTGGTTCATGGTTGTCTCCTACATCGTCGTCCAAACCGTCGATGTCTTCGTAGTCGAAATCGAGCACGTCGTGTAAGTTTTGACAGTGGCTACAAAGTGGGTGGTGGGTGGGCGTTGAATTTCTTCGACGTCCGCATCCCAACCTTCCTGACCGTAGTCCGGCCATGGCTCTCCGGATAAAGAGAGAGACTAGCGAATTCAGGATGTCGCCAAAGGGCGAGTGCTGAAAGATGTCCGCGGCAGTGAACTCCATGACCGGCGCCCGATCGGATTCGATTGGCTGGGGCGCAGAGGGTTCGGAGTCCGGAGAGGAGTCCGACACTTGGGAGTCACGGTCTTCGCAAAGGACAGGGATGGTGTTCAGCTTAATCGCCAGAGATTTCAGCCCCGAGGTGGTGTCCAACCAACCATCCTCGATCGGCGAGATCGGCTCGAATCAATGTTCGAGCCGGACACTAGTCTGACCTCGGGACACTGTTGACCGGCAGAGAGTTAGATCATGCCCATCGAGACGGTGCGGCGCTTGGCTGTGGCTCGAATCCGTCGAAGATCAAGTCTCCGCGGATGTCGGCCGTATAATTCAAGTTTCCAAATCTGACCTGATGGCCAGGGGCGTGGCTTTCGATCTGCTCCAGATGGCCAAGTGAATTGGTCCGCAGTGCAAAGCCGCCGAATACGAAGATCTTTCCGGGGAGAAAAGTCTCACCCTGGACCGCGTCGGTGTTGATGATCGTAGGATCCATCGGGCCTATAGGTGACGACACAGAGGAACTCTCATTGAAAGCACCAATGTCGGTGTCAAAACCGGCGGATCTCGGGTAGGGGGTCCCGAACTGTGCGTCTAGGCGGATGGTAACAGGAGACAAGGGACACGATGTTTTACCCAGGTTCGGGCCCTCTCGATGGAGGTAATACCCTACTCCTGCTTGATTAATATTGATGATATGGGTAGTACAAGAGTAGATCTACCACGAGATCAAGGAGGATAAACCCTAGAAGCTAGCCTATGGTATGATTGTTGTTCGTCCAACGGACTAAAACCCTCCGGTTTATATAGACACCGGATAGGTTAGGGTTACAGCAGTCGGTTACAATGGTAGGAGATCTACATATCCGTATCGCCAAGCTTGCCTTCCGCGCCAAGGAAAGTCCCATCCGGACACGGGACGAAGTCTTCAATCTTGTATCTTCATAATCTTGGAGTCCGGCTGTGATGATAGTTCGGCTATCCGGACACCCCCTAGTCCAGGACTCCCTCAATCACCAAAACAAAGAACAAGACGGTACCCAAGAAACAACACCCAACGAAGAACAACTGGAACAATCAGCATCACCAACGACAGCTTAACAGGTGAAGTTGCACGAAATGTTTCCACAAAACGACAACTTAATCACAATCAAAATACCTCAAAGCACGCACCGAACGCTTCGCTATTTTCCCATAACAGCTGCTATAATTAAAATAAAGTAGCAAGTTAAATCATTTCAATGCTTTTTAAATGACAACGCAGAAACACGAAGAAGGAAACCACGGAGATACAACCAATGAAGCAAGCACACAAATTGTTCTAGAGAAAGAACCAGAAACTATCGAAGAAAACCCTACGCCGTCGTACGATGGCAATTCCCCTTGCAGACAGGTCGAGAATGAAAAACAAGACGGAAAAAACCACCAGCAAGACATAACGGTTCACAAGAAAAAACATGATGCCAAGAAAAGCACAGACGACTCAAATAAGGATGGAGAAGAAGCTGAACAAAAGGGTACAACGCAAAAAGAAGAACAAAACATGCCGCAGGAAGCAGAAGAAGAACAAGAAAGGAACAACACTCGACAGGACATATCTTCCAGAATCGAAGCAGGCAAGACAATAGAAACATAATTGCTATCTTGAGATCTTTGTGACTTGGAATTATTTATATTAAATTCAAAATCATCGCCGGCAAAGTGGAGAAAGGTGGCAAAGATAGCGATTCCGTCAACAAAGCCATCGAAGACATGTACAACGCTGTATGCAAGCCATGGACAAAGAGAGAAATGTAAGTTCATGCAACTAACACATAAAACATTCTTACACACGATCATTTTGACTATATCATGTGTGAACCAAAACATTTTTCTAAATATACTTTGGAGGGATCAGCTTTTCATTACAACGAACAAGTTTGATGTAAATCTAGGACATGTCTCCAAAAGCTTCAAGATTGGTAAATCAGTACGCACCGAAGCAATAGAGCCCATGCTAACAATCTTGAGAAAACAACTCAATGGCACACGGAGAAAGATTCTGTCGTTAAGCAACACTGTAAGTAAATATCACGGCAAAAGAATCACGTTTAAAACACTATATATGACTTTATAAATAGATAAACTTCCCCTATAGCTGAACTGACAAATTCCCTTTGTCTATCTCAGAACGAAACAAGAAGCACTCAATAAGGGAAGCCAATTTACCTAAGATCCAATGTGCTACGAAAATAATGATCAACAACAGAATAGAAAAAAATTACTACCTGCAAGGCTTATATCATTTTTCAACATGAAAGAAGAAGAAAAACTGCAAGATTATAACATGGTAAGGAGATCAGCTGTTTCAAAAACAAAACACAATTTACGTATATGCTATGCAAAGTTCTCTTTTTATTTTATGTTTCTAAATATAAGAAGATTTCCAAATGTTTTCTTTTTATTTTGTGTTTTGCAGTTCCTTCTACCATGTTCGTTGAGCAGGTTTGAGCAAAACGAAACTATAAGTCATTACTTCACCATCACAGTTAACATGCAAAAACAGTGTTTTGAACTCCTCGACTCTTCAACTGCATATCCAGGCACAATAGAATTCTTCAACAATGTAACCAGCAAATTAATGAAAATCTGGAAGCACATAAGCACAGAGCTACAGCTTTCAGAAAAAAGCATCGACCATTACAAAAAGGTCAGACTGCAGGTGCCACTTCAAGGAGAAGACACGTAAGCACTTCCAACATCTTCACTTATTTCTTTTTTTAATACAACATTCAATACTACAATTACTAAAATAATTTTGTTCTTTCGTCTTTTCAATACAACAATTACCACTACCATTGCTCAAACTTTTCTCTTCTTTCCGTTTCTTGAATGCAACTATCTTACCAATACAATTCATCTAAATGCAGAATGGACTGCGCATTCTACATGTACATGAACCTGAAGCACTACTCCAGTGATGGAACAACAGCAACCTTAAAGCCAGAACAAGTACGAAAGTTGAGGAAAAAGGTTCTATATCAACTAATCAGCCAACACAGAGGGAATACAAAACTGTCACTAATCAAGTGTACAACAGGTAAGTCTTTTCAGAAACTAAATCTTACAGTTTCGTAACACTATAAGAAGTATTTTTTTAATTATAGTTTTACAGATATGCTGAAATAAGAAGTAGATATGGAAGACAAAGAAATACAACAAGCAGAATGTTGCGTACTAGAAGAGTTTCCGCCAACTACCGGGCCAAAAGAACATATTATGCATGCGGCAACCACACAAGAGCATGAAGTTATTGATATATCCAGTAAACGCAAAGATATTATGGATGTCAGCAGCCACGCCGTCTCCCAACAATCTTTCACAGTCCACGAACAAAATAATCCACCAATAGAACCAGATCAACCACCACAAGACGACCAGATACCACACCATGCCGAAGAGGAAACAGACGAGCAAAATATCAACAGCAATATCACGACCACAGAGCAACTGGAACAAACAGGCACTGATTTAAAAGAGGATGACAGAAGCAACGACGTACCAAATACACAACAACAGGTTTCCGAGCAGAAGAAACAGCATGTTCTTCTTCAAGAAGAAACATGCTCAATAAGCAATCAGCAAGGCACCCCCAGCACCATCTCTTTAGACTTCCTAAAAACAAAAACAATGGAAAAGCAGGAAGAAGTTGACAAATTTCTTTCAATACTTAACCCACTACAACTACAGGTGTACAACGACCATATAAAGATGGGCTCTAACTTCGATTTAATCAAAACATGGCTGACCGAGCATGAAAGCTATGAATTCAACAAAAATCCCAAGCCGTTTCTGACAATCTTGCAACAAGAGTCAGGAGAACATTCAATGCCTCAATCAGCTGAGAACAGCTCAGACAAGAAAATCTTGGTCAAGAAAAGGCCGGTAAAGCCTTCAAGAAGGCTCCTTGGAGAAATCAAGATTCCTACATTTGTCCCAGGAGATTTCAAATTCATGAACAAAGCCAGAGCACTTCAAGAATACCTATTCAGCAAAGAAGGACAGGACGAATGCAGAGAGTAAGTACTTTCTCTTCAATAAACAAAAAAACAAACAAATGTTGCCCCTTTTTAAACCAACCTAACTAATGTATAAACTTTTTCTGCTTGCAGTCTAAACGTATATATTAGCTCGACGTGACCCGATTGGATTACAGGAAAACAAATAATGGAACAGCTAAAGAAAGGAGATGGTGGACAGATGGAGGGCACCATCGCAAACGCATTGTTCGACGAATGGACATCGCAGCAACAATACAACACAACCGATAAAACCATACTTCCCGCAGAATTTGCAAACGTATGAAGTCCATTTTGACAAAAACACTTGCATCATTTCAGTGAATACAAAGATTGAACTAAAAATTAGAAAACTTTTTGGTCGTAGGTCGTGCTCGGTGTTAAAACTAGAGAGGAAGGAGGACTAGCAGAATTCAATGAGGAAGAAGCATTGAAAGAGTTTTCACCCCTTGTAACAGGCAAGGAACTTTTAAAGAATAAGCTAGTAAGTTAATAAAAATATAGAAACATAACTCATTCTTCCTACAGATTGCACATTCACATGTCATTTAATTCTCCTGACAAGAATTAACTTTAACTCACTCTGTCTCCAAACACTGCAGATTATGATACCTCACAACACAGATAAACACTACACACTGTACGTGCTCAACAAGTACACGAACTCCATCGACATACTTGACTCACTGAATTACAGACACGGAGATGAAAAAAAAACATGGAAAACACACCATAAGGACCACCAAGAACTGGTACGTCAATTAAACCTTGTTTCCTAATTAGTTTTCCAATTCGTGCATTCCCTTTATTAATAGCATAACCCAACAATAACACAGATTAAAAGGATGCACGCACTCATCAAGAAGCATTACGGCGAAGCGGAGCTACAAGCCAACAGCGAACCAAACTGGTCGCGGATAGCACAAACACCTAACAGAGTTTGCGTGCCAAAACAGCAGGGTACCCAATGCGGACACTTCATGGCTCAATTTGCAAAATACTGGAATGGCATTGAACTCATAAAAGATGATGAGGATTTCAAAGTAAGTGAATAGTACAAGAGCAACAATTTTAATTTTTACAAGCAGCACTACTTGAATACTTCAATATCCGATAACCTCCATGCAGCAAAGCAACGTAGATGCTGAGTGGAAACCAGAGTTCCTTTTTACAGCCATATTTGGTGAAACAAACAAAGTAAAGTGGGAGCAACTACCTGGAAGAATCAAAGAATTCAAACCAGAAACTTCAAAGTTCTTCTCCACCAAAAAAGGTAAGAAAATCATTTCTACTTATCCTCTTTTTTTTGTAATAACCTACACATCACACGGTGTTCACCAACATCTTTCGTATCATGAGAGCTTACCTATTACATATCTGCTTCCGTTGACTGAAACAGATGAAACAAAAAGGAAAAAAAGACAAAGCACCAGTCCATATCCAAAACATTCTCATTGCTTCCAACACACAGAGGAGGCGTCCGACCTCTTCCATCTAGTCATGAGCGACAGCTGGCAGGAGAAATACAAAAAGTGAGTTGTTTTCTATTGCACCTCAAAATAGTTAGACAGAGGCCAAAAATAATGTAAGAATCTGTTTCTCACTAACTGTCACCACCAAAATTATTTTATCTCCTCTGTTGCAGCAAAACTATATTTAGGCGCATCCGCAGGGATATTGAAAGCACGCAACTTACTGGAGCCCAGCTGAAGGCAGTATTTGGTCCAAGACCAGCACAGACGAACAAACGACATCATATGGAAAAGAGGATCCTCGATGACATAGCAGAAATCTGGGAAAGCAGACAAGAATCAAAACAGAGTGACAGAGTAATATTAGGCCCAAACTTTGCAGAGGTAAACTTTTAAAAAGCAAAATCTTGTGAACATTGCAACAACTACTCTTTTTATATTCTTAGACGGCTCTTTTTTCTAACAGTTTTTTCATCATAAATATTGTTTGCAGCATATATTGGATTTGAAGAAACACACAACTAGTATTACAAAATTTAAAAATGAATTGCAAAAAACAAAGAATCACCTGGTTCCCATGTATCTCAAGGAAAATCGACCGAAAAAGCTCTCAACAGCAAACATGGTAACAACCTATTCTACCATGAAAAAATCAGAAAATATGCATTCTATTAAATTACTTTATATTAAACTGTCATCTAAGCAACAAGTTTTTTGTACGCAGATATTCATTCCAATGGAGAAGCATGACCGCTATGTACTATATGTGCTGGACAAATACAAACACAAAGTTCACATTATTGATCCTCGAGAAACAACTCACGAGGAATTTGAGAAAGAAAAGATACACATCGACAAATTCTCACTAGAAGAAGCAAGTCGAGTACTTCAGGAAAATGAAGATGCCAGAAAAGAAAGAGAAAGTCAGTTTCAGAAATATCATGTTCATAAGACGGCAATCGTAAGCATTTATACATAACAATTTTTTCAGTTTTACAAGTTGCAATATTAAAACAATTAATTACAAAATATAATATTCCCGGGTACCTAGGTTTAAAGAAGTCTTCAACATCATACTAGGACAAACAATGTATGCCAAGGGTACAAGATGGCAGACTCATACCGTGCAAGATGTTCCAGTGGTAGAAAAGGGAGAATCAACATTTGCTGTTTAAAAGCTTGCATTCCTCTACAATGGTGAAAAGTTTGTCGAAGACATGGAAGATTTGTCTGTAAGTTTATATATATTTACTTATAAACAACTTATATGCACAAACTCTAATAATATACTTCTCTTCTCGGCAAAGTTTCACAGGATGAGGTCGAAGACTGGAGGGCAGAGGCAATGTACATTCTCTTAAATAGCGAGATGAATCAAGTCAAAGCTAATGAAATGGGTGACGAGAATAGCAAGATCTTAAGGAAAAATGAAGACTAAAACTTTTGATTTAGCCCGCGAAGCTAATTCTATCTGGACGTGACAAAACAGTTTGTCAATAACTCACATTTATATGTAATGTAGTTAGAAATTGCGTGTTCATGTTGAAAAAAGAACTATTTCGACAACAGTGCGTCTTACATCATAAGAGAGCGCCAGTAAACTATAAACAACAATGCCTCTTCTTATTTGTACAACAGCAGTGACTCCAAAAACGAACCCTTACGCGTGACTCTGGAAAGCACCGTCCCGTGCCTCCAGAGGCGACATGGCCTCGTGCCACCAAACCCTGGGTCACCATGCCTCCGGGCAATATCCACACACACACATACCCCACGCTGCGTGACTGGAAAGCACCGTCCCGTGCCTCCAGAGGCGACATGGCCTCGTGCCACCAAACTCTGGGTCACCATGCCTCCGGGCAATATCCATACACACACATACCCTTACGCGTGACTCTGGAAACCACCGTCCCGTGCCTCCAGAGGCGACATGGCCTCGTGCCACCAAACCCTGGGTCATCATGCCTCCGGGCAATATCCACACACACACATACCAAGAGCGCCTCAACCGTTGCTAGCTCCTACGCACACGTGACTTCACATGCTTCAAACCCGTGCCTACGAAGGCAACATAACAATGCCTTTGTAGTATGCACACCTGTGCATACACACACAAACATATATATTGTCAACAAAGCATAACTCTTAACCAGACGTGACTGCACATTCTTCAAACCTGTGCGTTCCGAAACAAAGCAGCTTGCCTTTTGCACGACCTGCTAGGAGGTTCCCTCGCGACAAAGCTGCCGTGTCACACCGCGACGGACAATGCGCCGCACGAACCAGCACACACTTCGACCAACCCACACTTCGACCTATGCCCCCCTTCAAGATGTTTATAAAAATTAAACGAGCCGAAGGTGAGCAGGAGGTTCCCTCGCGCCGGAGGCGCCATGTCACACCGCGACGGACAATGCGCCGCACGAACCAACACGCCGCACGAACCAGCACACACTTCGACCAACACACACTTCGACCTATGCCCCCCCCCCCCCTTCAAGATGTTTATGAAAATTAAACGAGCCAAAGGCGAGCAGGAGGTTCCCTCGCGCCGGATGCGCCGTGGTCACACCGCTGACGGACAATGCGCCGCAGACGAACCAACACGCCGCATTTAACCAGCACACACTTGACCAATACACACTTCGACCTATGCCCCCCTTCAAGATGTTTATGAAAATTAAACGAGCCAAAGGCGAGCAGGAGGTTCCCTCGCGCCGGAGGCGCCGTGTCACACCGCGACGGACAATGCGCCGCACGAGCCAGCACGCAGCACGAACCAGCACACACTTCTACCAACACACACTTTGACCTATGCCCTCCCCCTTCAAGATGTTTATGAAAATTAAACGAGCCGAAGGCGAGCAGGAGGTTCCCTCGCGCCGAAGGCGTCGTGTCACACCACGACGGACAATGCGCCGCACGAACCAGCACACTTTTCTTCAATTTAGTAAAGTTATACACCCGTGCCTCTCCTAGTGCTCACCTGTTCCTATAAAGAAGTCACACGATTGAACAATTCTGAAGACCGCCGTTTTACAATAAAAAGTTGCTTTTTTTCGTTACTTGAAAGGTCACATATGATAGTGTTGGTAGTCCCCGCCTGTAAGTATCCCATAAAATTCCATTACCCGGAAATATAATGGGAACAGAAAAGGGAAACGTGAAAGGGAAACAGGGAACCAAGCGCGCGAACTGGTATTTATTTCTGTTTTCGCGCGGAAAGGGAAAACGGAAAAATGTGTTAGTATGAGGGTCAAAGTGCAAAACGCACGAAACCACAAACCGGAAAGGGAAAACCAGGAACCAACCGCGCCACCTGGTTTTCCCTGGCGGGAGCGCTCCACGCGAGACACTTGTCACGCTGGACGCCTCGAATCGCTTCTACGGCGCCCAAGGAGCGCTCGTTAACTAGTTGCTCCCGAGCGACATGGCGACATATGCTCCTGGGTTACTGCCTAGTGGGCTATTGGCCTGTTGGGCACCGGTGGGCTGTTGCGTTGTCTCTGAAGCATGTAGGTGTATTTTTTTTATCAGCTACCTCTTTGAAATTTGCTTGGAATTAATAAAGTGTGGGATCCCTCAACAAAAACCAATATATACAATTTTTTGGTAGAAATTTTTGGGTGTACATCTGTAGACCCATGGCCTGTGCTGGATCCACCCCAGTCCCCTGTGCGGAAAAGAACTAACTTTATTTGTAATAAAACTGGGATCTTTGTTAACTTTGTTAAAGAAGTTAAAGTTTCAGAGGATGATTTTGCAGAAAATTCTCTTCTGGCTTTGAAAAGAATATCGAGCACCCTGCTAAAATTGCACAAGAAAATAAGTTTTAGAAGCAAATGTATGGTACATAAGGAGTCTCTAACTTATCATTCATCCGTATACAAACTAAATATAAGGCTATACTATTAGCACAGTTCAATATCAATTTGACTTAATAAGTGCCAAATAGGCCAGAAAGAAGACTAGAGATGCTATGTGCGCTTGCCCTTGTGGCACTTTCTTCAAGTACTATGGCGGACTGCGACTGATCGATCGCGACGAGTCGTGCTGGGCGGTGTAGCTGCACGTATAGCATTCATGAACTTACGTTACGTGTGATTCCCTAGACTATTTGACAGTTTGAGTTTGGGGCAATAATGCTTGGCCGGTTGGCTATCATGGTCAGCTGTTGCGTTGGTGACGGCGGGAGACTTCATGTTGCTGATGCTCTGCCGGATCCATGTTCATGGTACCCAGTAACTTGCCGGAAGGCAAGTGTTCAAGACAAACAGAATTTAGTCACAACATTTGTTATCGTTTTACCAAATACTTGCCAGTCAGACAGACTAACAAAGTTCACTGTGAACATAGATCCCGTTGCCGGAATTTTCAAGGCATGCCAAGCATAGTCCAGATCCTGAAGATGCTACTAAACTTCCGTTGCCAAAGCAATCGAGCAACTGCAGGTAAATCACTAATGTATGATGGACAGTGTGGCCGATCTACGGGGCGTTCATTGCTCTCATCCATGCCTCATTGTTTCCTTCAGGGCAATATTTTTGGTCACAGAATAATCAATCCGTCCATTGGACTGGGTCTTGAGTCTTGGAATGGTAGAGACCGAAAGTTTAAGTGTCTTCAGTTAGTTCATCAATTTGAACATGCTTTTTCATGGAAGACCATTGACCTGGACCGAGAATAGTTTCATCAGAGTTTCTAAGATAAAGCTCTATGATGGTCAGATTCACGCCTTATTTTTAGTTTACTTAACAATTCAATTTGAAAAATGCCAAGCACACCATGTCGTCCAATCCTCCGATTTTGTACAGTTAACACTTTATTTGACCCATATTAATTCCCAAGGGGGAAATGAGGTCATCAGATCCAAAAAAATAAACAAATATAACGTCAGAAAACATACGAGCCACTAACCAAGAAATAGGAAAAAAAAAGCACATCATCTGGCACGTGGGCGTAGGTGAGTGCATTACTAGGTATATATGGAAAAACAAATGGATAATAACTTGTCCTTTTCTGCTGTTTTCCATACGCTGCTGCTTTTATTCTCCTACAAGCCTGGTGGCATCTGCTGCTCTCCCTCCTCTTCTAATTGGAGAAGGCGAAATGATTGTTCAGCCACACCACTATGCATGCCTCAACAAAAAGAGACCAAAGGGAGTGTACATTGTTTGTGGAAAACAGGAAGCCAAAATTGGATTGAGGACAAATTGCAGGGTGCCACCAAGGATGGGCATGGATGAGCACCGAAAAGTTGATTAGATCTCAGTCTGAAGGTGATTGTCCACCGAAAGTCCTAATTATTTGAGATTGATGCCACCTGTTATGCAGTATCAAATGGTTAATTTCTAGTTTGTGCTCGCCCAAGATCTTCATCGGCAATCCTATGTAAATAAGATCATCTGCCGTCGAGATCAAACAATTGGATTTTCCATGATGGAGATTTCTTTTGCATATTCCGTGAAGCACAAATTGGATCGAAATTTGGGTAGGGATCGCCTGTGCCAAACTACAAAAGGCTGGAGTAATATTCTTCAAAAGAAAAGTTGTCCCTTATTTCAAATAGTGAAGTGCTTCCCGAACCCTATCTTGAGTTAATTTATTCAAACTTTTGCTTTTATTCTCAAAAAGTGTTTTTAAACACGAGCTTAAAGCCCACTTTGTGCATCTGTACTATGAAATCTTGTGACCACTAGTAAAATTATGGAAAAACTAGTAGGATATGGATGATCACTTTTGATAGAACATCTACTATCGTTATGATAGATAGCTTGTAATGAAAAGTTGTGTCATACACCAGTACTTCTCCAAGCTCACATGCCAAAAGGAAACCATTTCATTACAAAAGCACCCATATAATTAAGCACTTGTGTACATGCTCTAAAGAAGACTGTTATTGGCACAAGTGTTCACAGGGTATATTTTTTTGGTCACTGAAAAATGCTCGACCATCAATCTTAACAATCTCATGTTCCTTTTTGTTTTTCTCAGGCGGGATCCCGATCATAAATTCTATGAGAATAGAATCATTTCGGAGACATAGCAATTGAATTTCTTATGATGAATATTTCTCTTGTACATTCTACGCCGGAGAGTATGGGTCAAATTTTGTGTAGTGATTGCCCAGGCCCTACTATGGGAAGTTTGTAAAATCCTGAAAAAGAGAAGTTGTTTCAAAATAGTAGTGATTCTTTCTCGGTTGCCAAAGGTGATGGCAGTGGATGTATGAAACAAGGTCCAGTTTGAATCGTCGTGAAGCTGCTTAGAGCTCACTTTTGATGGTTCTGGTTCACCTTGGCTGTTCTTCAAACCGTAGCGGTTTCAGTGCCTCAGAATGTCTGTGGGACTTCATGCCGTGGAACAGGGTAACTGAAAAAAACACAGCCAAGCCACACGCATGCACATAGCAGGGGTAGAAATGGGGAATCATCTGAGATCTCAGAAATGCTTTCTTTCACTTGATTATATTATACAAGAAGAAGGCAGCCACAGAAAAATTACAGGCAAGCAGCTACGGAGACCGACTGATAAAAGCTTCCTGGAGCTGGAACTTGGAGGCAAAAACGTGGAGGCTCTGATCAAAATCCACAGACTCCTCTTTCAGGTGCCTTTTCAGTTTCAGCGGGTGAGAAAAAGCAGAGTAGAAAAACGGAGCTACCGGACAGAGTAGAAAAGCAGAGGCGGTGTTTAGTGTGAAGGACTGATTTATGAACTGCCTGCTGGAATTTTTGTCTATTTTGGGCCTAGCCCAATAGCAATTTAAGAAATTCCTAATAAATCCTAGAGGCCCACGAAGCCCATTCGTGCCAGGCAAGAGGTGGAACTAAAGTTTAATCCCACATTGCTAGTTTAGAGGGAGTTGAACCTCTTTATAAGGGAGGCTCCTTCCCCACTTGTATGAGCATGAGAACAAGAGGGACATCCACGCGCGCTCCTCCTCCGCTGCCCGCCTCAAACGGAAGCCAAAAAGTTTTTGCGATAGTGGAGGTTGAATGCGAACGGTGCAGCCCTTCGGCTGCTGGTTGTTCGCTTCGTCTTCCTCTCTTCGTTTCACCTTCTGTCGCTGCCCTCTCGCCTCCTTCACTTGCGCCTATAAAAGGGAGGTCGCTCCTCTCAAAGAGATGCACCAGAACTTCTCCTTCCTCTCGCCACTAGTTCCAATCTTTGAGATGTTGTTGTCTTCCTCATCCCGGCTTGCGGCGTGCACCGCGAGTCGGGACAGTAGGCCTCCGAAACCGCACCTCTTTGAGTCCTGTACGGGAGAAGGGTGATAAGGTTTTTGAGGAGCGCTCTGCGCGACTACTGACTTCTTTGTCACGGACGCCCTGGACTCCGACGACTACTTCCCCAACGACGACTACTTCCCCGACGTCGACAACCTCCTCGACGACATGGAGGACACCGACCCCAACTCCAGTGCCTCTGCTAGCTCCGGCTGCTGTCCAGTACGTGTTCTTGTTTTTCCTGTTAGAGGTCCTGCCATAGTTCCTTCTTCTAGTGTTTACCCTACACATGTTAGGATCTACCTCATATATGCATCTTGATCTACTGTCTGCTCGAGAGATGATCGTTTCTAGCTCATATATGCAGATGTTATTTACCTTTACTTTGTCAAATCGCATCACTTGTTTTGTCACTGCTATACTAGTCATTCTTTATCTACTATTTCTGTCAATAAAATCATTCGGTAAATTGCTCATATTTCCAACAATCCAAAAACCTTATTATAGGAAATTTAGCCCGAGTGGTTTTGCTGCTTCCATGAGACCTCCTATGTTTGAGGGTATCCACTATAAGAGGTGGTGCGTGAGAGCAGTCTTATGGTTTCAGACCATGAGTTGCTATGACGCCACTCTTGGCAAACCTGAAGGAGAGCAAGATGCCCAACAGGCACAAGCTTTTCAGAAAATGGATACCTTGTTTAAGGCTGCTCTCTTGAGTGTTCTTGGTGAGAACATAGTTGATGCTTATGCGTCAATTGATAACGGAAAAGATATGTGGGATGCACTCGAGGCCAAGTTTGGAGTCTCGGATGCTGGCACTGAGCTGTACATCATGGAGCAATTCTATGACTACAGGATGACTGAAGAGCGCTCCGTGGTTGAGCAAGCTCATGAGATACAATCATTTGCTAGAGAACTTGAGCACTTCAATTGTATCCTACCAGACAAGTTTATTGTCGGAGGTATCATCACTAGGCTTCCTCCCACGTGGAGGAACTTTGCTACCTTACTGAAGCATAAGAGACAGGAGTTTTCCGTTCCGGATCTCATTGGTACTCTTGATGTGGAAGAAAATACGAGAGCAAAGGACAACCGTGCTCGAGGTATTGAGGAAGGTTCTAGTGCCAATCTAGTACAGATGAAGAACTTTCAGCCCCACAAGTTCAAGAACAAGGGAAAGTTTGATGGTAAAGCAAAGTTTGATGGGAAGAACAAGGTTGTGTAGCACACGAACATCAAGAAGAAGAATGACAAGAAGAAAGGTGTTTGTCACGTGTGTGGGAATCCTGATCATTGGGCTCCAAGTTGCCCTAATCGCTATGACAAGCGTCATCCTGGGAAAGGCGGCAAGACCGCTAATGTTGTCATTGGAGACACTGACATGAAGGATGCTGGGTATGGTATATTTCCCATTATTCTTTCAGTATGTCATTGTCCTGATTGGTTGATTGACACGGGTGCTAATGTGCATGTATGCGGTGATATTTCCATGTTTTCGTCTTATCAGACCGCGTGGACTTCCACCGTGCTGATGGGCAACGTTTCAAGTGCTTCTGTTCGTGGTGTTGGTACGATCGATCTGAAGTTTACTTCGGGGAAGATCATACGGCTGAAGAACGTGCATTATGTCCCCTCCGTCAATAAAAATCTTGTTAGCGGATCTCTTCTGTGTAGAGATGGCTACAAGCTTGTCTTTGAGTCGAATAAATTTGTAATTTCCAAGTATGGAACCTTTGTTGGTAAAGGCTGTGAGTTAGGAGGCCTGTTTCGTTTATCCTTATCAGACGTTTGCAATAAAGTTGTTAATCATATTTTCAACAATAGTGAATCAAATGTGTGGCATTCACGTCTCTGTCATGTTAACTTTGGTTGCATGTCGCGACTAGCGAAGTTGAACTTAATCCCTAGTTTCACCACTGTCAAGGGATCCAAGTGTCAAGTGTGTGTGCAAGCTAAGCAACCATGTAAGTCTCATGTGACTAAGGAAACGAGAAATCGTGCACCACTAGAACTCATACATTCAGATCTATGTGAAATGAATGGTGTTTTGACAAAAGGTGGAAAGAAATATTTCATGACGTTAATTGATGACTCCACTAGATACTGTCATGTGTATCTTCTGAAATCTAAGGATGAGGCTTTGAACTATTTCAAGATTTATAAAGCTGAAGCGGAAAACCAACTTGATCGAAAGATCAAGAGGCTTAGGTCCGATCGTGGTGGAGAGTATTTCTCAAATGAATTTGATTCGTTTTGTGCGGAACATGGTATAATCCATGAGAGGACACCTCCCTATTCACCTCAGTCAAATGGGGTGGCCGAAAGAAAGAACCGTACTCTAACTGATTTGGTTAACGCCATGTTAGACACATCGGGTCTCTCCAAGGCATGGTGGGGGGAGGCGATATTTACTGCATGTCATGTCCTAAACCGAGTTCCCACAAAGAACAAAGAGATAACTGGGAGAAGAAAAGGTTAAAGCTCTCTTATCTATGAACCTAGGGTTGTTTGGCGAAAGTCAATGTGCCAATTCCAAAGAAGCGGAAGCTGGGACCAAAAACCGTGGATTGTGTTTACCTGGGATATGCTTTTCGTAGCATTGGTTATAGATTCTTGGTTGTAAAATCTGAGGTACCTGACATGCATGTCGGTACGATCATGGAGTCGAATGATGCGACTTTCTTTGAAGATATCTTTCCAATGAAGGATATGGCTACCTCATCTAATCAGGAGATGCCTAGTTCATCGAATCAGGAACCAGTTACAATTACTGAACCTGCCATTTCGATGGAACACTTTGAAAGTCCCGTGGAGGAGAACAATGAAGTTCCTATTAGTATCGATAGACAGAGGACTGCAAAGTCCTTTGGTAATGATTTTCTTGTGTATCTCATAGATGACACTCCCAGTTCTATTTCAGAGGCCTATGCATCTGAAGATGCTGACTATTGGAAGGAAGCAGTCTTGGCGAATGAAACTTAGGAGATAACTGGTCGTCCTTATGGGTGCAAACGTATAGGATGCAAATGGGTATTCAAGAAGAAGCTTAGGCCTGATGGTACTATTGAAAACTACAAGGCTCGGCTCGTGGCTAAGGGTTATACCCAAAAGGAAGGTGAAGACTTCTTTGATACTTACTCACCTGTGGCTCGACTGACCACTATTCGAGTTCTACTTTCACTAGCTGCCTCACATAGTCTTCTTGTTCATCAAATGTATGTTAAGACTGCTTTCCTAAATGGAGAGTTGGACGAGGAAATTTATATGGAACAAACAGATGGGTTTGTAATGGATGGTCAGGAAGGTAAATTGTGCAAGTTGCTGAAGTCTTTGTATGGACTCAAGCAAGCATCCAAACAGTGGCATGAGATGTTTGAAAGAACTTTAACGGCTGCAGGCTTTGTTGGGAACGAAGCTGACAAATGTGTGTACTATCATCATGGTGGGGGCGAAGGAGTTATGCTTTGCTTGTATGTTGATGACATACTGATTTTCGGAACAAATCTGAATGTTACTAAGGAGGTCTAAGGATTTCCTATCTCGCTGTTTTGAGATGAAGGATTTAGGAGTGGTTGATGTCATTCTGAACATCAAGTTGTTGAGAGACGATGATGGTGGGATTACATTGCTTCAATCTCACTATGTGGAAAATATCTTGGGTCGCTTTGGCTACAGTGACTGCAAGCCCTCTCCAACACCATATGTACTTAGTCAGTGCTACAAGACCTGACATCTCTTTTGCTGTTAACAAACTGAGCCGTTTTGTCTCAAAACCAAGAGATGTGCATTGGAAAGCTCCAGATAGAGTTTTGCGTTATTTGAAAGGCACTTCAAATTATGGAATTTACTACACTGGCAATCCAAAGGTATAGTGACTCAAACTGGATCTCAGATGCTGATGAGATAAAGGCCACGAGCGGTTATGTATTCACTCATGGAGGTGGCGCTGTTTCTTGGAAGTCTTGCAAGCACACTACTGAAGAGGAACTAAAGCATATTGACAATTATACAGACGGTAAAAACTTACCTTATTGATTTGTGGAAGAAGTTAAAGGCGAATAATTGCCAACAGTTTAGTCGTTTTTACTGCTGTTAAAGTGTTAATCATGTTTTCTGAAATGGCATTATTGGCTTTTGGCTAAACACACACATTGGGATGCTCAGTGCAATTCTGCCTAAGAAGCAAAGACTGCTTTGTTCAAACCTAAAATACGCTCACCGAAGCGTGTAGCATTTCCGTGGCAAGAACCGTATACAAAGAAATGCTTTTCAACAGGACTAACATAACATGGAATCACAGAGCCGGCAGCAATAACCCTCATGGTGTAAAGCGGAAATTTCAGTCCTATGGTGCCTTTACCTCTGGCTCAACAACTAAGATCTTTGATCCGTGTCGATTTCTTCTTCCCAGCTTGGAATAGCAGGCCGTAGTTGCCCTCATGGTGTAAAGCTTTAAACATTTACTCCTCAAGTATAATTAACTGGGAAACGGCTAAAAAAGCACTAAATATTTTTTTAAATAACTTCCCTTTTCAGGATTTTACAACCTTCCCTTGTTCGGTCTGGGCAATCACTAGGCAGAGACGCAGAGTGTGATACATATTCTCCTGCGTAGAATATACCAGAGAAATCTCCATCATTAGAAATCAAATCGCTAGACCTCTCAGGGATTACTGATCGAGATCTTGCACGAGAAAAACAAAAAGGAACTTGGAGATTGTTAAGATTGATGATCGAACTTTATTCAGCGAGAAAAATATCCTATGAACACTTGTGCCAACAACTACCAATCTTGCTCCATGTACACAAGTGCCTGATTTGATGGGTGCTTTCTGTAAGGAAATGATTTCCTTGGCATGTGAGCTTGGAGATGTGCGGGTGTATGACATAACTTTTCATTACAAACTAACTATCATTACAATAGTAGATCCTATATAAGAACATCGATCATCAATATCCTACTAGTGGTTCCATAATTCTATTAGTGGTCACAACCATTGATACTCCCTCTGTTCCAAAATATAGTGCTTCCTCTATTCCCGTGATTCGCCTTTGACCATAAATTCAACAAACAAGACCAACTGCGGCGGGAGCAAAAGTTATACCAGTGAATTCGTATTTAAAAGAAGTTTTCAATTATATAATTTTTCCTCGCGCCGCAGTCGGTCTCGTTGGTAAAATTTATGGTCAAAGTTGGACCTAGGAAAGCGCGGGCACACTATATTTTTGAATGGAGGAAGTAGTACATATCAACAAAGTGTGCTTTATGCTTGGGCTTAAAAATACTTTTTGAAAATAACTGTAATGTTTGTGTAATAAGTTAACTTGGGAAGAGCTCGGAAAGCACTACGCTATTTAAAATAAGGGACATATTATGAGTAGGGCGTATTGGTGCCCAGGTTCATCTGGACCCGGTTAGAAAACAATTCATAAAAAAATCAAAACAAATTTGAAAAATTCCAAATAAAATTTCTGTGGTACACAATTTGATGCGTGAGGCCCGCTAAAAATTTCAATACATTTGGACATCTGAGCAGCTCTCAGCAAAAAAGACAAATCGGCCAAAAAATACATGAACAGTAAACATTTTTACAGACCCCCAATTTGTCTTTTTTTTTGCTGAGAGCTCCTCAGATGTCCAAATGAATTGAAAACTGGAGCAGGCCTCACGCATCAAATTTTATACCCCACAAAAAATTGGAATTTTTAAAAAACTTCTAGTATTTGTTTTGATTTTTTTCGTCGGCGTGGGTGCAGATGAGCTCGCGTGCAGAAATGGATTTTCGACATATTCTCTTTTGCAAAATATTACTTCAGCTTTTCTAGTTTGGCACAGGCGATCCATACCCAAATTTGGATCCAATTTATGTTGCATGGAATATGCAAAAGATATCTCCATGATGGAAAATCCAATTGTTCCATCTCCACAATGGATGATCTTATTTACAAAGGATTACCGATCAAGATTTGCTCGAGCGCAAACTAGAAATTAACCACTTGATACCAGATAACGGCTGGCATCAATCTCCAATAATTAGGACTTTCAGTGGACAATCACCTCCACGGACTGAGGTCCAACTAACTTTTCGGTGTATATCCATGCCCATCCTTGGTGGCACCCTGTAATTTGTCCCCAATCCAGTTTTGGCTTCCTCTGTTGTACCAAGAATGTTCCCTCCCTTTGCTTTCTTCTTGTTTAACATATTGTGGTGTGCTTGAACAATCATTTCACCATATCTAATTAGAAGAAGAGGGAGAGCAGCAGATTCCACTAGGCCTGTATAGGAGAATAAAGGCAATAACATATGGAATGCAGCAGCAAATGACATGTGATTGTCAATTTGTTTTCTCCATATATACTGAGTAATGCAATTGAATAAGCCCACATGTCAAAAGATGTGGTTTCTTTTCTATTTCCTTGCAGGTGGCTGATATGTTTCTGATGTCTTGTTGATTTTCTTGATGGCTAATGACATCATTTTTCTCCTTGAAGGTTAAAATGGTGAAAGTTAAAAGGGACAAAATCGGGAGGAATGATCTGAGTTCAGTACATTCTTTAGTAACAGTGACCATGTCTTGGACTCGGACTCTAGGGCCAGTCCAGGTCAACGGTCAGCATTTTCAAACTAATGAAGCAAGTGTAGACACTGATCTTATGACTCATGACCCAGTCCATCAAACTGATTGATTGTTGTGCGAATCAAAATATTCCCTAGAGCAATGAACGCAGACTAGATCGACATGCCACACAGTAAATCATTACGTTTAGGATCTGTAGCATCTTTACTATGTGGATTGTGCTTGGCTTGCCATGAAAAATTCCCGCAAAAATATATATCTTTGCAGTGAACCTTGTTAGCCTGTCTGCCTGGCAATTATTTGGCAGAACAACAAATGCCCTGACTAAATTCTTCTTGTCTTGAAAATTTGTGTTCCGACAAGTCAGTGGGTATCATGAACATGGATGGAGCATCGGCAAAAGTTAGTCTTTTGCCGTCACCGACGCAATAGCTGACCATAACAAGGCACAACAACCGATCGCACAAGCATTATTGCCGCCAAACTCAAACAGTCTGGGGGATGCTCCCTGCCGCGGCATCGCCCGGCATGACTCGTCGCAATCGATCTCTCGCAGACCGGTAAGTATGAAGAAAGTGCCACGCGAGTAAGCACACATAGCATCTCTTGCCTACTTTGTCATCTCTTGGCCCCTTTCAGATTCCTTTTTTTTCAGATAGGCCAAAGGCATTCCCTTAACAAACTGCCCTTACAGAAATTGTAAAGTACATCTAAATTCTGTGGAGTGGCGTGGTGTTTTCCTCCTGCATCCATAGACATCGCACCGTAAGAAAAAGTCGTTGCCGCCACTCGGCCTCCATCTCAGGTCCAACTTCTCCAAAACAAACAACCCGAAACTGTTCCATGGACACGGAACACACCAAAGAATCAACTACCGCAACCACTGCCATCACCCTACCCTCGCTCACCCCGCATCATTGCCATAGAAGTCCAGACACAACAACCGCCATCTTCGATAAGTCCCTCTTGCCGATGCCCCGCTTAGAAACGATCCTCTGGGAAGGGAAGATGACACAAAGATTCCGCCATCGTCTAATGTCATGGATATAGGCCGGAAGCAACAAATGTGGGGGCGGGGAGGGTTGAGGCAGCAAACGCGGCCACGCCTCCCAATGTCCCAAATTGTGTTTTGGGTCAAGAGTGTTAGCACTAATCTTGACTTGCACATTTTTTAGAGTTTTTCCTTTTCGAAAAAAACATTTTTTAGAGTTTTTATTTGTGTCAGCGTGAGTCCACATGTTATGTGTGTATGGGTGACCAAAATACTAAATACTTTCGGAACCGTGCGTCACATAGGAAGAGAAAAAACACTATCAAGGCGCTCCGGAAGGAAGATGGGTCAAAGTGTACGACCGATGAGGAGATGAGGGAAATGGCTGCATGTTTTTATGAACAACTTTTCACGTCCGAGGGGTCGGCCGAAGCTGATGTTCTTCTACAGAATATTGCTCATGTGGTCAGTTCAGATATGAACGACAGATTAGTGTCCTCCATCTCAGATGAGGAGATTGAGGTAGCCCTTTTTCAGTTTGGTCCAACAAAGGCGCCTGGCCCGGACGGACTTCCAGCCCTATTCTACCAACGACACTGGTCGTTGCTAAAAAGTGATGTGTGTAAAGCTGTGAGGGATTTCTTAAATGGAGCCATGACACCCGAAGCGTTCAATGCTACGATCATTGTAATGATTGCTAAAGTAAACTCACCGGAGTTACTTTCACAGTTCAGACCGATAAGCCTCTGTAATGTTTTATATAAGATAGCAACTAAAGTTTTGGCAAACAGATTGAAGAGTATCCTCCCAATTCTCATATCAGAGGAGCAGAGCGCTTTCGTCCCTGGACGTCTTATAACAGACAATGTGCTCGTGGCGTATGAGTGTGTTCAGGCCATATGGACAAGAAAGAGAAAAAAGTGTTTGTGCGCGGCAAAGCTAGATATGATGAAAGCGTACGACAGAGTGGAGTGGATTTTTTTGGAGCGGATGATGTTGCAATTTGGCTTCACCCCGTTGTGGGTTTCTATGGTCATGAGATGCGTCACATCGGCGAAATTTTCAGTAAAGCTTAATGGAGGTTGCTCTAGGAGTTTTTGTCCTTCTCGTGGCCTCCGTCAAGGTGACCCCCTGTCGCCTTACATGTTCTTATTTTGTATGGAGGGTTTTTCAGCACTCCTTAAGAAAGCACAAGAAGACAAAAAGATTAAGGGAGTTTCCTTTGGGAGCACTGGCCCCACCGTTACTCACCTACTATTCGCAGATGATAGCATTGTTTTCCTCGAGGGCACTATGGAGAGCGTGGACGCACTGAGAGAGATCCTGACAAAGTATGAAAAGGCTTCGGGGCAGAAAGTTAACTTGCAGAAGTCCTCGGTCTTCTTCGGTAAAGGCAGCCAGGACGAGGCCAAGGAGCAAATCAAGCAAGTTATTGGCATTCAGTCTGAAGCTTTAAGTGAGCGTTATCTCGGGCTACCAACACAGGTTGGGAGATCCAAAGATGGGACGTTTAAGCATGTAACGGAGAGCTCGAAAGGAAAAGTTAGCGGATGGAAAGGGCAAGGGCTATCTATAGCAGCTAGAGAAGTTCTCATAAAATCAGGGCTCCAATCGACACAAACCCACACCATGAGTTGTTTTCGCCTCTCAAAGAAGATGTACCGGAACCTGACCTCAATTTCCTCGAAATTCTGGTGGGGCGCAATGAATGGTGAACGGAAGGTTCATTGGATTGCTTGGAAGAAAATGTGTGCTAGCAAACGAGGAGGAATGGGCTTTCGCGATCCGGATGCTTTCAACCAAGCCTTGCTGGCTAAGCAGGCTTGGCGCATCTTGCAAGTCCCATCATCCCTGTGTGCAAGAGTGCTTAGGGCACGCTACTTCTCTGATAGTTCGATCATGTCGGCTACGTGCCCATCATCCGGATCATATACGTTCCGGAGCATTTTACACGGAAGGGATTTGCTTAGAGAAGGACTAGTCTGGAGGATAGGAAATGGTGCAAAAATTAACATACATCATGATGCTTGGATCCCACGTACTGGAAGCATGAAGCCTTTAGGCCAAGAGTTTATTCCCGGAGTCTTGAAAGTAGCAGATTTGCTCACGGCTGAAGGCACAAGCTGGGACACGGAAAAAGTGGAGGCTATGTTCTCTCCTGATGATGCAGAGGATATCAAGCAGATAGCTGTGGGTGGGCCGGCCACTGAAGATTTTTTGGCATGGAACTTCACCAAGAATGGTTTGTTAAGTGTAAAATCTGCTTATCACCTTAGGATGTCACTAAACAGGGCAAGGACCGGACAGCCGGAGTCCTCAAGCTCGGTTAACAAGCACAAGGGATACTTAGCACTTTGGGGAACAAGTGCTCCAGCAAAGGCTAAGATACATATGTGGCGGGTGATCCGTAATGGCCTGGCAGTGGGGTCGGAGCTCTTTCGTCGTCGGATAAAACCGGGTGTTTTTTTGTGTTGTGTGCCGTCGGGAGGAGACACTGTTGCATTGCTTCTGGACGTGCCAACATTCAGTTCAGTTCTGGGAGATATTGTGGTCGGAGTTGGGAATTTCGGTGGCGATCCCGCCAAGTCAGATGGATTCCTAGAGCGCACTAGCTTCCTGGTTACTTGGCTGGTTCGCCGGTGTAGCCGAAGAGGAAAGGGAGATCATGATCCAGGCTACGTATGGACTATGGTTGGCAAGAAATGAAGCTAGGGATGGGAAGAGGATCGCCTCTCCACATGAAATATTGACTGTTGTAAGGATGCATATCACGGACTGGACGTTGGCGCATCAACGAAGGCCGGTGCAGACGGAACCCAAGATAATCCAGAAATGGGAGCCACCTGCGGAGGGATGGATTAAGGTCAACTCAGACGGCGCGACTTCCAGGCATGGTGAGAAAGGAGGAGGAGGGGCAGTTCTAAGGAATCATCATGGTGCTTTTTTGGGGGGAGCTTGCTATCACTTTCCGCACATTGCCGATCCCGAAGCTGTGGAAGTATTGGCATGCAGGAGAGCTGTTCAAATGGCTGTGGACCTTCAGGTCCAGCGTGCTCACATCGAACTGGACAGCAAGGGAGTGGTGCAAATAATAAACCAGTCATCTAGGAATCTTTCTGCGTTGGGGCCTTGGGTGCAAGACATCAAGGACATGCTCAACTCATTGCTGGAGTTCAACGTCTCTTGGATTCCGCGTTCTGGGAATGTTGCCGCGCATAGGTTAGCGAAGGTAGGGGTCGGTGAGGAACGATGCGAGACTTGGTTGGCTTCGCCACCAGACTTTATCTTAGATGTAATTTCTTCTGATATTCCAGACTTTGTTTAAATAAAGCGGCAAGATGTTCCCCTCAAAAAAAAAATGTGTGTATGGGTCATGTACGTAGTTAGCAACAGTGGACATCGGAGTCCGGCGATCGGTGTGACAGCCGAGTCTCGACAAGCTATGTCCGTTGTCGTGTGTGTCGTGGTTGGAGAAACGGCAGCAGAAGACTCGGTGCGACGTGCTCGGCCAGAAAAAGGGCCGCTTCGTGAGGGCTGCGTGAGCTGCAGTTTCCATTCGTGCGAAGAGGCCGGAGTGCTGGCCGGATCATGCGTTAGTGGCCCATCGATGTGGTCTACGTGCATGGAGTCGGTGCATGGATGAGTTAGTTAGTTAGTGGCCAAATGTGGTGGCCGGGTTATGCCTGCGTGCGTGCGTGCGTGAGTGCTGTGTGTGTCCACTGTATTGTAAACTGGCCAGCAATGCTACATCTACAGGGGTTTTACAGGAGTTTTACGGGCTAGGCTGAGGTGGGGTGTGTTGATTGGTTGTTAAGATGAAGCGGGCCCCACCCTGAAAATCAGGGGGAGGGGTGGAGGGGGAGAGATTAGTGAGAGGAGAAGGTTAGTTCGTTAATTCTTGTAAAAGTTTCCCGCACTTCTAGCATTTTCCTGACAAGTCTTGGCAGACGAGAGATGACCAATTATTGAACCAAGTTCCATGTGTCTTGAAGAAATCGTGCTCCAGGAGTCGGTGAGGATCGATGAACATGGAGGGAGCATCGCCAACATTTATCCTTGCCGTTCGCAAGGCAACAGGCCCGTGACACGGCCATAGCGAGACCCACCACCCTGCAACGCATGGCCAACCCCAACCAGACAGCACGCGACATTTTTTTGCCTGCCTCCAAAATCGATCGGTCGATGCTCCGCGGCGCGGCACCGGCTGCCACGAGTCGCGGCTCTTGCCAACCACCACCGTATCCTCCACCAACAGGCTTGCGCTTGGCTCTCTCGGTGTGCCTGCCTCCCTCCAACTTGGTTTGGGGGAGCACGGCCTCGACACACCAATAGCACCACCACTGTGCCCAAGCTCAAACTCACGCGCGCAGTGTAGACGAGGACAGGACGAACCGGACTCGCTTCTCCTAGGCTTCACGCACACGTTGCGTCCAGTAATGTGCATATAAACCCACAACACGCTAACATTTCGGAGCATCAACAACAAAACTACTGCAGTAATCTAGACTACATAATGTGCTTGGAGTTTGCCTCTTGTTTCGGCGGCGGCAGAACGGACGACTACGGCGGCGAGAGGCCCACTCGAAAGGAGGAGCACGTCGGCGGCCGTCGTGGCCGTGACCGCACAGGGAACCACGGGAGCGCCTAAAACGGAACCGATCATCACCAACCGGCGCCTGGCTACCACAACCATCCACCCGCCGCAATCGACGAGGCTGGGCACAAGGCCTACCATGACGGCGTCGGTAGCTGTGGCGGGTATGCCACCTAAGCGCAACACAAGGTCCACATCGAGACGCCAAAGCTTCCCGCGTGGCACAACAAGGTCGGTGACAAGGCATACACGGCGCGCGTCCAAGTAGCTGCTGATTCTGGTCATGGGAACAACGCTGCCATGGATCACTACCACTACCCAACCAACACCACTACTACTACTCTCGGAAGGTACAAGATAGTCAGATTAGGTATGCGGCCATACACCAGGGTCGGTAGGATTATAATCAATCCCTCCCTCCTTTCGCTGAACATTCCTCTGCTTCTACCTGGTTGCTCTGTTTTCCCACTCTGTTTTTCCTTTCTCTTTGGATTTTGACCAGTCTTCTCATCTGCTGAAACTGAAAGGCACCTACTCCCTCCGTAAACTAATATAAGAGTGTTTAGATTACTATTACAGAGGGAGTAGAATAGGGGGTTGTGAATTTTGATCACAATCTCCAGGTACTTTTTGGATGTGCGGCACAAGTTCCAGCTCCAGCAAGCTTTTACCAGCCTATCTCAGTGTTTCTGTAGTTGCGTGTAGTTATGGTTGCTTTCTTCTTATATCATATGATCAAGTGAAAGAAAGCATTGTGAAATCTTATATGAGTCCTCATTACTGCCTTGCTATGTGCTGGTGTCGGTGTTTTCGCTGTGTTTTTTGCTGTCACCCAGTTGTCAGGTCTTGAAGTTGGTGTTGTTGCCAGGAAATTGGTCTTCCCTTCATTTTTATATACAAGGCAACTATCACCAGTATTTAAAGCCAAGAAAGGCAATCGCTTTATTTAATAATTATGAAAACAACAGTACTTAAAGCCAAGAAAGGCAATCTTTGGCAAAATTTAAAATTACATTATGATAAACGAGGAAAAATAATAAAGAGTTATTAGTGTAAATATAAGACATTCAACTGGCGTTTCTGACATTTATTAATATGTTGGTCCAGTAAAAAATAAAACAATGCAAAAAAGTCATAAAGATTAGCACAATAGATTCATAATTATAGATATGTTTAGAATGCAAACGTGTGGCCTAGAGGAGGTAGTGGCCACATGTTTTGGGTTGATGAATTTACAGTGTGGCCATTAAATCATCTTATGTCTTTTGCGTGAATGATAATGCACAAACATGTGGTGCATAGTCGCATAGCATGGCTGGCTCCGCACCACATGTCCACCATGAGATTGGCTCTCCATGCCGGTGACGGAGTTCATATTGAAGTCACATTAGTGGTGTCGCTAACCCTGCAAGTGTTTCTATGTTTTGTATTGTTTTTCCTATAGCGGTGTATGTTTTAAACTCTGCGTGTTTGGGTTTCGTACAACTTTGAATGCGCAGAGGAAGCGTCAATTTCTATGCATTCTGTCATTTTGAACTTGTTGTATGTGTTAGACTAATATGTCACGTATCGTGACATATCTCCTAATCCCCTAAATCGAGGAGAATCGATATTGTTGTGATCTCTCATTTATGGTTAGGATTGTAATTTTGTCTATATGTTGACATGCAATGGAAAAGCCCAAGTGTGGCAAGTATTCCTAAATCTTTCAGTATGAACATGGTGTTTGTTCTATCTATAAAGCGGTGTCAAAACCTGTTTCGACATAAAATTTAATTACATGCTCAGGGAATTGGTGGAATAGAGGATTGTGGACATGGAGGGATGGAGCATATTGGCAGTGCTCACTTCGTCCAGATCGCGACAACGCAATGGGTCTAGGACACACCTCCAATGGGATGCACAAATCATCCCAAGGAAGACCAACTCACTTGTCAGCCTCACGAATGAATTCATTATGCCATGGAAGTGCCTACTTTGAGGCATTGCGCTTGGAGCAAACCACCCCACGTATGAGCTTTTTGATTGTACTGCCCTCCGATACCTCTATTCACACAGTTAACCGTGGGGAGAACAATACTGACGCACTAGATAATTCCACCATCATTGGGTGCCGAATCTTAATGTGATGAACCGAGCATAGGTCAGACTCATAGAAGACGTGCGTTAGTAGGTGGGCGTACCTAATAGATCGGGCTCTAAACTACAGGAAATGGGGCAGGAAGAGTTCTGTGTGTGTGTGTCCACGCGTAATCATTTCTACATGTCCTCGCTAACTTTCTGATGCCTCCAACTCCTACACATGAGATCCTAGTTTTGGTTGATGAATTGAGAAGATTTTAAGTGATATAAATTAATTTGGAACTCTCATTATACACACTGTAGAGTATTACTGCTGAGATTGTGTTTCCAAGTGCATTTGTGTGAGATGTGGAGATCTGAGAGGGGGAAGGGGTGTGTACATAGGGCCTTTTAATTGTAGTTGAGATAGTAGTTTGCATATCGTACATAATAGTAGCTATCTCATAGATCCATATACCTACTTTGTTGTTTCCATGAGCTAATGGTAGCTGATGTGGTTTAAATGCTGCCAGTACAAAGGCAAATGCATTATAAATAAAAGTCAAATGCCACCTGCATGGGTTTGAGGGCAATCTTCTCCATCAATGTACACTCACAATTGTCACTAGGCGACAGGTAGACTAGTTCGTTTTTTCCAAAGATACTAAGACAAAGCATGGGTCAGAACACTAAGGCAGAAAAGCGTTTGTTCAATCTTTGTCTTGACCTTCATCGATTCTACTCACTTACAAAAGACAATACCGATGTCCAAATTGTGTTTTAAGTCGTGATTGTGCATTGTTTGCATTTTAGGGGATTTTCTAGCTGCCATTCTAATTGCTTAGTAGGAATGTTTGGGAACACATGGCTTGGTTGACGACCAACGGGAGAACAAAGTTATATCTGTATTTAAGAAATCTTGTTTCGAGAGTCCATGAGCATCTGAACATGATGGGAGTACCGCCCATAGTCAAGCTTGTCGTCCACAAGGAAATAGGCGCATCAACACTATTTGCCAGATTCCCAAACCTAAAAGTTACCTCCCGCGGCATCTTTGCCACCTCCATATTTGATTATCAAATATGCCGCTACGCGACACCTCCCGCCATGAGGCATCACATTCAAAACCCACCACCATATCCCCTCAAGTGCCCCGTCATGATGGATAAAGCATGAGCAACATTAACATGTCCTCATGGGAATAATAAATATCATGTGGCGTACCTACCAAACTTTGTTACATGGTACCTTTCTGCCGGTGAGATCCCACATGTCTTCTTTTCATCTAGCGATGATTCTTAAGAAAATTGAGCAAATGCAGAATTTGTATAACTCGTCTTTCATGAAGTGTTAATAGAAAATAGTATATTGAATGGGCACAGTTTGCAGGCGTACTCTTGTAGGAGTGTCAATTCACATTCTGATTGTTTCCTCATGAATATTTGTTCTATATTGTACTTTTTTTGACACTTCAAACCTCCTTTATTCATTTACCAGAATGGTTGCATCGTTTACATACATAGGAATACATATGTCGGGCTGAATCTAGCCAATTATTAGGAGGGAAGAACCTATCCAAGGTAGCTAACTCATGTGCTACAGTATTCCATTTCCTAAGACAATATTCATATATGACATGGGTAAACTCTCGGGACATAGAAAAACAAACTTAAAAAACAGCACTAGTTGCTAATGATGAGTGCTCCTCTTGTGTCGTGGAAACAACGCATCCATATTATCCGAGTTGATCTCAGTTATATTACTACCAACCGAGTGTGCCAAGTTCATGCAAAACCTGCGTGTTAAAGGTCATAGTTGGTGATGATGAGTGTACCTCTGGCATCGTTAAAACCACATCCGTATTATCCAAGTTGATCTTAGTTTTATTACCACCAATCGTGTGTCCCAAATTCATGCCAGTGCAAACCTGAGTGCTAAGGCCTCTACTATGAAAGGATCATAAAAACCTCAATTTTCTCATTACCTGTTGCGATAAATTTTCTATTTGAATCCCTCAATATTGCACCGACTGCCCCTTGTAACAAGTCTGCATCAAAAGCGGCATCCACATTAAACTTCACATAATCTTTCTGTGGTTTCGTCTAGGCCCTAGTTCTAACCATGCATAGTCTTCGGGGAGCAAACTAGACACAAAATTGCTACAAGAGCTTACATAGCTAAAGAAACTTGAGTTTTTTTAATGACATTTTTCACGAAGATAGAATTTCATGCATTCCCACCATAACTACCAAGATGATGTCGCTACAATTTCTTTGAAACTTGTATGGCCTATTACCAAGACCACATCATCAAGGATTCTTAGCAGGTATTCTAGTATAGCTTCATCAGCTCGGTCCTAATAAGGTTCATAGCTCCATGGCCACGGAGCAATCAAATAGAAGGTGTCTTATAGTGTTAGCATCAGCCTTGCATAGTTCACATTCAGCCACCACTTTCAAATGCATGTCCACTAGGATCGGTTGACAAGGTATGCGTGAAGAAGGGCTCTCCATATGTTTGAACTTTGAAGGACGTAGTAGATTTCAAGCAGTGTCCCATGTGCAATTAGAAGCCGAAGCACGCACCACACCAGCACTTGGCAACTTATGTCCGAACTGATAATCTCACTCTGCATGATACACTGATGGAACAGAAATGTTCCACTTTTGGTGAGATTCCAAGCAAAGAAATCATCCATTTCATATGTCGGGGGGAGAATTGCTAACTTGTTGTACTCTATATTGTGCTCTATATTATAGTGATAAGAAATTTAGGCACTACTATTTTCTTAATCCCACCTTCAGTAATGGGAAACACTTATATTCAGTAGTCTGATAAAACTTTTTCAGACGGATCTTGTGCCGTTGATGCTTTTCTAATCCCACAGCCCATATTTCTGAGCTAACTGCCCAAATTAATTTGATCTGAGAAAATCTCACCTACCCTGTCCAAACCACCTCATCACTCCATGGACCATGCCGACCAACCCATCCAACCTGTCGACATCCCCTCGCCCCACCCTCATGGCCTTGATCCCAAGGTCGCCGACCTCCCCTGTAAGGCCGCTATATCCGCCACCACCCTGCTCCGCCCCAAAACTCCACAACATCTATAACTCCTCCAGGTAACCTGTGCAAAGACACATCCCCACCTAATCCTCTAAATCCTACTCTCGCCATTGTCGTCGCCACACCCTTCGCCGGCCTTGTTCCTTGCCAGACCCTGTCTCATCACTATTCATCCCACAGTGCTGGTTCCGTTGTTTCAGCTCAGAACAGGCTGCACGCATAGGCCAGCCGTCATCCCCCAGGTATGTACCCACCCGAACTAGGTATGATTCAATTTTCATCACTTGATTTGAATTGCGTTACTCTGGATGCAATGCTTGGTTTGATGTATTTCGGTGAGTGTATCTGTGTTATATCCTATGTGTAATGGATCACTATTTTAATTACGAATTTTAGTTAATTTCTCATGTGAATCATGTTAATATGATTCTCAATCTAGGAGGTAATACTAGTTTTGACCTGATCTCAAATTTCCATGCTTCCATTCAAGTCTCGATATGTTCGCAACTACTATGTTCGTTCTTCTTAATTTCTTAGTATGTAAATTGCTATAAAGAAGCTTCTTGACTCTATATTTAGAATGCAGGCTCCGTGTCAACTCCCAATGGTCTGGTGAATGGTGAAGAGACATGATTGATCCGTAGCTATGCTTCTTAATTGTAATATGTATGCTTATGTGAAGTAGAAAGCAGAGAACTTGCTTCATTGGGCAAAGAAAACATAGTGAATTGTCACAAGCTCAAGCCCGATGGCTCCCTCGATCGCTATAAAGCTCGTTGGGTGCTTAGGGGTTTCTCTCAGGAGCCAGGTGTCGGTGTCAAAACCGGCGGATCTCGGGTAGGGGGTCACGAACTGTGCGTATAAGGCTAATGGTAACAGGAGGCGGGGGAAACAATGTTTAACCAGGTTCGGGCCCTCTCTATGGAGGTAATACCCTACTTCCTGCTTGATTGATCTTGATGATATGAGTATTGCAAGAGTTGATATACCACGAGATCGTAAAGGCTAAACCCTAGAAGCTAGCCTATGATTATGATTGTTGTTGTCCTACGGACTAAACCCTCTGGTTTATATAGACACCGGAGGGGGCTATGGTTACACAGAGTCAGTTACAGAGATGGCAATCTACATATCCAAATTGCCAAGCTTGCCTTCCATGCAAAGGAGAGTCCCACCCGGACACGAGACGAAGTCTTCAATCTTGTATCTTCATAGTCCAACAGTCCGGCATAAGCATATAGTCAGGCTGTCCGAGGACACCCTAATCCAGGACTCCCTCAGTAGCCCCTGAACCAGGCTTCAATGATGATGACTCTGGCCCGCAGATTGTCTTCGGCATTGCAAGGTGGGTTCCTTCAACGAATACTCCAAGGTAGATTTTGAACACATGAATCGTGTCTGACTCTGCAAAACAAATCCCACGTACCACCGTAGAGAGCACAACATTCCACGAATCTAATCTGCTGACAACTTTTACCTAGCGTGACATCACGTCGCGTCCCGGTTATTATCAGAACCGTTTTTCCCAACCTGGCATTGCACGTCCTGCGAGGCGGTTTTATTGGCACGTCTTGTTGAAGCAGAGATCGTGTTCCCCTTATCACGGGATTCTCATCAATATGGGCATGGGTAACCCAACTGTGCCGCTAGCTAGTATGACTCCTCAGTTTAGGCAAGTTCCAAATGGTCGCGCGGAGGACGCTTGACATTCATCCTTATAAAGGGGCCCAGACATGTCCTTCTCTTTCCACGCCTGATCCTTCCCTTCTCCCACCTCGAGTTCCAACACCCCAGGTTCAGTCCACGCGCTCCGGACCTTCAATCATGTCCAGATCCAACCCTCAAGGCCGGTGGATGGCCTCTTCTATCACAGAGGAGGACATCAAGAAGCTTAGGGAGGCAAGGTATCTGATCGCCAAAATCCTTGACAGGCTCCCCGCCCAAGGGCAGGTTGTTCCTACTCCTAAACCCAACGAGAGTGTTGTATTCATCTCCCACTTCATCTGAGGGCTAGGCTTCGGTCTTCATCCCTTCGTTAGAGGGCTCATGTTTTATTACGGGCTGGATTTTCATGATCTAGCTCCAGATTCCTTCCTTCACATCTCATCGTTTATCGTCGTGTGTGAGGCCTTCCTCCGCATTACCCCATACTTCGGCTTATGGCTCAAGTCCTTCAATGTGAAGCCGAAGATGATCGACGGGCGATATGCGGAGTGCGGAGGTGCTATAATAAGCAAAGGTACCGACGCCTTATGGCCAAAGGGTTCCTTCCCGGAGGTGTCTAACCTATGGCAACGGGAGTGGTTTTATATCACAACACCTCTAGGTAGAAATTGGGCAGCCGCCCCGGCCTTCCACTCTGCCCCTCCGCCACAGCTTGCATCATGGGTCAACATGGGGCTAGACTGGGGTCCGGTTAATGACGTGCTGACATTGCAAATCTGCATCCGAGATCTCCTCAAGAGGGATATCAGTCTCGTCAAAGTAATTCAAGTACTGTTAGTTTGTCGGGTCCTGCCATGCCAACGTCGATCTCTCCGTATGTGGGAGTTCAACCCGGAAGCGCCGTGAAACATTCAACACTTCTTCGGCGTGACGCTCAAAGGGATGTATCGATTATTCTTTGGATCATGAGTAAAGTGTCCGGACACAACAGAGGATGCGGGTCTCAACTGCAACCGTCCAGATACCCAAGTAAGTAACTCCGCGACCGAACATGCTGTCATTATATTTGTCACAACATTATTCTGAAAAATCACCCTTGGCCATGACTGTATAAGAAAGGTGGAGAGGATCAGGAGTTCGGCCCCTCTTCCCGAAGGTTCGCCGGATCATGTACTAACCAGGATGCTGGCTCACACACCTTATCAAGTGCCGTGAGGGGAGGACGAAGGGAGGAATAGGGAAGCCAAAAGCGGGCTTTATGCTGGAGGTACATTACACATCCTAACCGGGGGAACTAGTGCCCCCATGTTGGAGGATGATCGGGAAGGAGAATCTAGAATCCCTTCTCCCCACGGGAAGAAAAGGACCGCCCCTGAAGACTTGGAAACGGAGGTTTCCAAACGAGGGAAGAAACATTCACCAGGGGGCCCTGCCCCGGATGGCATCCCTACCGCACAGCACCCACAAGGGGGCCAGCCGTCGACTGAGCCGTAAGTGAACAAAGGCACCTTAGTAAGAAAGCCCTGCTCTTTTCCTGAGAATAACAACCGAGACATATTTTTACAGTCCGGCTCATAGCCCTTCTCAACAATGTTCGTCCTCGGGGGATCTTCTTCCGGAGATGATGGAGAGCGAAACGCCTCCTCCTGCTTCCCCACCTCATGAGGCGGACGACCCTGAGGTGTCATCCCGGAGGATCTCTCCTGATCCGCAAAGGCCAGAAGGTAACTCTTCGGCCGCCCGAAGTCAGGAGTTCTCGACTCCTAAGGAGACCAACAGGAAAAGCCCGGGATTGTCCGGTGTACAACTGGACACGTTGATGGGTCTTCTGGAGAAAGCGGCTATCTCAGAGGCACATCGTACCTTAATGGGTACGGTGGTTGAGAGGATTTCATCCGCAAAAAGCAGGTCGAATGAAGCTTTTACAAGCCTACTAAGAGGCTTTGAGGTACGCAAAGTGATGTATATATTTTTGACTGTACCGCACACGCAAGGTGTACTTTGTATAGATAGTAGCCCCTGAGACTCTGGTTGCCGTCCATACGAGGCGAGCAGAGGATCATAGTCTCAGGTAACGATAGCGCTGCTTTTGTGCGCAGGTGGCTGCAGATCCGGCAGCTGATCGGACTGCTGAATTTGCCGAATTGAGGCGGCAACTTGACGTGGCGGATGCGGACATCACGCTTGTGAACAAGCAGCTTGACGAGGCATAGGGTATGTATATTCGGGTGGTCAGCAAATATTAATAAGAGCATGATGCTAGTATTTATATTATGCTTTGGCTGCAGATGCAGCTGCCGCCGTGGAGACCCTTCGGGCAGAACTTGCCCGGGCCAAGGAGCAAGCCAGGAGGAGTGATGCGGCCGCCGTAAAGGCAACCGAAGAATTAAAGGCCGAACAGTGTGCTCATCGCCAGAGTGAGAATAAAATATCCAACATGGCTCTTGAGCTACAAAATGCCTCCAGCCGATATGAGCTTCTCGAAAAGGAAAACCAAACGAAGATGGCTAACCTAAAGAAGGCCTTGCAAGCGACAAAACAAACTCGCTCTGAAATCAGAGCGGCGCGGGAGGAGCTTAGGCAAGCCGGTGACATCATAGCTGGGAAGCCCTTTTTATTGCGAATGAAGTTCGGCGATCGGAAGTATGCCCCTCTTGATCAATTGTGGAGTTCTTTCGATGCATACTTGGATTTAGCAAAGAGTGCAGCTGATGCGACTGAGTATTTCAACGATCGAGAAGACCATGAGGTGGAAAGATTGTTCTGCTCACAGTTCAGTGCTCCAAGGCGTCCGCTGCTGTTGAATAAGCAAATGGCCGAATGGGTCGAGCTCCATAGGTTATCCGGACTTGCCATGAAGGCCGTCGCGGACCACCTGTGGTCGAAGGAGCCAAGTCCAGATAGTTGTTTTAGTTTGGTGCAACAAGTTATTCATGTTGTGCCTCATATCGACGCTGTCAAGAGGTTGGCGTGCATAGAGGGTGCGCGGAAGGCCCTTGCCCGTGTTAAGACATATTGGGCGAAGATGGAGGCCACCGATATTGCAACCAGGGGTCCGCCCGGGGGCCAGGACTCGCCCGAGCACTATTTTTAAGAAGTCTTAGAGGGTGCCCGTTCAATATAGGCTTAGTGCTCAAAGAATACCATGTTCCAGTGAAATGTATCTTTATTGTAAAAACAATGCTTGTGATAATAAAGGCTATATTTATACTTTCGCCCGTGAAGTATTGTAGTGCCTCCTGTGCGGCCGTTTATGTACATATGTATACTACCTGAAAGTTTGCAGTCGCCAGCTTCAGCCCCCACACATATAATGCCGGGGTGTTCGGCAAAGCGCGTAATCACACTTGATCCAACGTCTTGGTCCATTAAGGAGGTAACGGAGGTGGTAGCGCGGCTGTCGGTGTCAAAACCGGCGGATCTCAGGTAGGGGGTCCCGAACTGTGCGTCTAGGCGGATGGTAACAGGAGACAAGGGACACGATGTTTTTACCCAGGTTCGGGCCCTTTCGATGGAGGTAAAACCCTACTCCTACTTGATTAATATTGATGATACGGGTAGTACAAGAGTAGATCTACCACGAGATCAGAGAGGCTAAACCCTAGAAGCTAGCCTATGGTATAATTGTTGTTCGTCCTACGGACTAAAACCCTCCGGTTTATATAGACACCGGAGAGGGTTAGGGTTACATAGAGTCGGTTACAAATGGGAGGAGATCTACATATCCGTATCGCCAATCTTGCCTTCCACGCCAAGGAAAGTCCCATCCGGACACGGGACGAAGTCTTCAATCTTGTATCTTCATAGTCCAAGAGTCCGGTTAAAGGTTATAGTCCGGCCATCCGGACACCCCCTAATCCAGACTCCTCAAAGAGTTCTCGAACCAGTGCTTCAATGACGACGAGTCCGGCGCGCAGATTGTCGGCATTGCAAGGCGGGTTCCTCCTCCGAATACTTCATGGAAGATTTTGAACACAAGGATAGTGTTCGGCTCTGCAAAATAAGTTCCACATACCACCGTAGAGAGAATAATATTGACACAAATCCAATCTGCTGACGTATTCCGCAGCGTGACATCACACCACGACCAAGCCTTTATTCGAATCGTTTTTACCGTCCCACCTCAGCGCAGTTGGCAAGGCGATTTCCTTGGCACGTCTTGTCAAAGCAGAGATCGTGTCCCCTTATTCCGGGATTCCCATCAATACGGGCATGGGTAACCCAACCATGCCATTAATTACGTCGCTTGGGAGATAAGCGAGTTTTACCAGGCTGGTGGGGGGCACATAGTTTTGTCCGCCCATATAAGGGGATAAGGATCCACCTTTCTCATCTACGCCTTCTTCCTCCTTTGCTTATCCATTTTCGTGCACTCGAGCTCCAGCGCCCAAGTACGCACATCCCACCTCAACCTTATCCAGCCATGTCTGGAGCGGGAGGCAAGTGGATGGCCTCCTCCGTCACGGAGGGACACATCAAGAATCTGAGGAAAGCCTGATACTTGTCCAATGACATCGTGCACCGGCTCCCCGACAAGGGGCAGCTCATCCCCACCCCCAGGCCCCATGAGAGGGTGGTGTTCCTCACCCATTTCCTCCGCGGACTAGGTTTCCCACTTCACCCATTTGTCCGAGGACTCATGTTCTACTACGGCCTGGATTTCCACGATCTGGCCCCGAACTTCATCCTCAACTTCTCAACGTTCATCGTCGTGTGCGAGGCCTTCCTCTGCATCCAGCCCCACTTTGGCTTATGGCTGAAGACCTTCAATGTCAAACCGAAGGTAGTGGGCGGCCGCCAAGCAGAGTGCGGAGGCGCCATGGTGGGCAAGATGCCCAACATTACATGGCTTGAGGGCTCCTTCGTGGAGACCATAAAGGGGTGGCAATCGGGGTGGTTCTACATCACCGAGCCGCGTGACCCTGAATGGGCAGCGGCCCCCGAATTCCGATCTGGCATCCCCACACGGCTCACCTCCTGGAAAGAGACGGGCCTGTCGTGGGGTACTTCGGAGGAGCTGACCGGACTCCAAACCTGCGTCCAAAACCTGGTGAGCAAGAATCTCAAACTCGTCAACATAGTCCAGGTCATGCTCATCCGCCGGATCCTCCCGTGCCAACAACGGGCTTTCAGTTTGTGGGAGTTTGATCCGGCACAGCACCGAACCCTGAGTAGGCTCTTCGACACTATGTACGAAGACGCCTGGAAGGTGCTGTTCAAGGGCGCCGAGGCTCCCGCATCCGCTACCGAGGATCGCGGATTCAGCGCGCAGCATCAAGCCAACGCGGTAAGCTATTTTACCCTTTACAGGATACTTGTTTTTCATAGTTTGACTCTATGCGGGATCTAAACTCCCTTTCCTTTGACAGGAATGGCAGAAGACGTCCGGGCAGATTGACTGTCTGGCTCCCTTGCCAGAAGACCGAGCAGACGCCCGCTTGACGGGGCTGCTGGTTCCGGCACCTTACGTGGTGCCGGAGAAAAAGGCCTAGAAGAAGGCCACGGAACTCGAAAGAGCTCCCGGCGCCTGGTGGTGTCGGACTCATCGTCCGATGACTCCGAGGCGGACTCCTCCCGCGAAAACGAGGAGGAGGAAAAAGAGGTCTCTCCCGGTGAAGGAGAGAAAAGGAAGGCTGCCCCAACTGGGGGTTGGAGGGTCCAAGAAGGAAGGACCCTTCCTCCGGACTATTTCCACCAACGCCGACGACGGCGAAGAGGAGTGGCCATCCAGGCCAAGCCCCTGGCAAACTCGTAAGTATCCGGATACCAGAATAACTCATGTCGTTCCTTTGTTGCACAGTATCTTCTGATGCCGAATATAATCATGCAGTCCGCCCAAGGCCGGGCTCGATGCTTCATCGAGCGGCTCCCTGGGTTCGTCGGATCTGAATAACACTTAACTTCCGGCCGCCTCCTCTCCTCGCGCCGCGGATGATGCCGAGGTGGAGTCCCAAAAGGGTCCAAGCCAGGAGGAGATGGTCCTGGTGGAAACGAAGGCGACCTCCCGGACTCCAGGCGCAAAGGGGACAAAACCCCCAAGGGCTCCAAGTCCGGCCCTAGGCCGGACACCGCACCGGAACCTTCAGTGGTTCCGAGTTCGCAGCGCCCCCTAGTAAGAAGGGCAAGTTTCACGACGCCGGTGACCTCCGGCCCAACCGGAAGCACCGGATAATCTGCTGGAGGTGCTTAACGGCGCCTCCATCGACGAGGAGCACCGCACTATTATGAGTGTGGTGATCTAGAAGGTTCAGTCCGCCAAGAGCGGGCTGACTGAAGCCTGTGCCAGCCTTCTAACAGGCTTTGAGGTATGTATTTAAGAGATGTAAAAATATTACCGCATAGACAGTGGCCCCTGATGCTCAGTTTGGTGTTCAGAAAGAAAAACCGAACTTGGGATCTAAAAGATATACGCAGGAATCTAACATAAGTATGTCAATATGGGAATGCAGGATGCGCTGCTGACCTCTACCGCACTTACTGTGGAGGTCGATGCATTGAAGCAGAGCCTCGAACGGTCCGAGAACGAGCTCGGCCTTGCCAATAAGCAGCTCGAAGACAAGGAAGGTAAGTAATACCTTATGTAAGTATATAAAAGATATGGTTGCAAAAAATGACAGGAGCAACATGAGTATTACATGGGCCACAACCGAGGTGGCGACCCTGAAGGAAGCGTTGTCCAAGGCCGAAGAGAAGGCTGCCATGGAGCGCACCGAGCGAGAGAAGCAGGAGGCGCGGGTGACGGAGGTGCAGCAAGAGCTCCAGGCTCTGGTGGAAAAACACGAGAGTTTGGAGCTTGACTCAAAGACTCGAGAGTCTGAGCTCGCCTCGGCCCTTGAGAGCGCCAAATTTGCCAAGGCCGACGCCCAAAAAGCCCTCCAGGAAATTGAGGCGATCAAGAAGATAGCGGCGGGTAAGGCATTCTTTATGCAAAGCAAGCACGGGAAAGTGAATTACTTGTTACTTACCCGAGTCCGGAGCTCTCCAGGAGCATTCGCAGATCTTCCCCGGAGTGTGTCCGATGTTGCCGCATTCTACCGAGCCGAAGAGGGGAGCTCGACGGAGAAGGTGTTCTGGTATCAGTATGCTGAGGCCAGACAGCCGGTGCCCTTGAGCGACCAGCTAAAGCAGCTGGTCGAGCTCCATTAGGTGGCCGAACAGGCCATGAAGGGTCTCGTAGTCCGGCTGTGGCCTGGGGAAGCCATGCTTGGGAGCTACTTTGGGCTGGTGAGGCGGCTGGTGGATGCATGTCCATGGCTTGAAGTCATCAAGCGCTCTGTATGCATCGAAGGTGCCCGTAGGGCCCTTGCCCGTGCTAAAGTGCACTGGGGCAAGATGGACGCTGAGAAGGTTGTGATGGACGGACCACCGCTGGGCAAGGAGCATCGCAAGCCCGAGATGTATTATGAGGGCGTCCTGAAGGGTGCCCACCTTATAGCAGATGAATGCTCCAAAGATGTAATTTTTGAGTAAACTCGCATTTGTGATCCTGTATGCTGAAAACTTGTTCATATGCGCTAAGCAACCCTTTTGAATTTAAAATACTACCTTCTGTGCGGCCGTATATTAAATTTGAGAGATGGCGAGTCGTCGGCTTCTACCCCCATGCCGCGAGCGCTCTTTTTCCCATTCTTGGGTCCTTCGAGGGAGGCGCTCAACACAACGAACAAGGCAATCGGACTATAATGCTTGAACACTCTCACTTAGCCATAGAATTCTATAATTTTAAATTTTGGCGAAGCCCCTAGTATTCGGAAGACCGAGTTCGGGGCGCTATCCACGCCTAGGCCGGACAAAGCCGACTCCTCGCTCTAAGAGGCATAAGTCTTTAGGGACTCGAAAACCTCTCGTACAGTGACCAGCTCTCGCCCTATCATGACAGTCAGTTTTAGCTTTCTCCACTGAGGTGCTTAGCCCAGCTCAACCGGGGCACAATCGCAGTGGTTCTCCCAGCGCTACCTTAGCCGATATAACGGAACGTAAGGTACCAAAACATGGGAGCCGGGCAAACCCAACTATTGACCCAAGACATGATTCAGAGCCGATGCATATAATGCTATAAGTTCGGGGTGCCGCACTTGTGAAAGTGTTCGGACTTATCACACCGTATGTTGGGGTACTTAAGCCCCTGGTGTATTTGGCCGTACCAAAGTGTACGGGTCAACATGTCATTAATGAACATATATAGATAAAAAAGGGAATGCAATAATAGACAAAAGCTATGTATTGCTTATTGGAAAAGGCTGCGGTAAAAGCAGGACGATACAAATAGTGCGATAAGCAAGAGATGGGACTATTTGACATGTCCCCCTCCAGGGGCGAGCTGCGAGATGATATGTGAAACAAGTATACTGCTCGTTATAGAGACCACCTGGACACTCGACGTAGCTTTCTGCCTCCCTGGCTGTTGCATCGTGTGTTCGGCGATTGTACTGCCGGACAGGCCTTCCGTAGAGTGGAGTCCTGAAAGTAAGAAAAAGAATGACAAAATCGGGAGCCCCTAGTGCGGTTGAGCTGCATTTTGGGCATGCCTTGGTCGTGCCCCTCCCCCTATGCCCATGGTATTTCCAGAGCGTAGTTATGTACACGTAGTACTGGTTTCACAATTTCGCGAGGGCTGGGGTTGGGGCCGCATTGCTACGCTTGCTCGGAACGTGCCAGGCGGTCTTGTTGTAGGTTACTCCGGGCGTGCTTGACGGTGTCCGGACGTTTAATAGCCGGACTGGAGAATTGCCTTGAGAGGCTGCTTTGTACTTCCGCCGCGAGGGCCGCCGTATGCTCCTCCGTTTGGAGAGAGCGTTTGGTGTTTCCATTGACCGTAATGACTCCTCGAGGGCCTGGCATCTTGAGCTTCAGGTATGCGTAGTGCGGCACCGCATTGAACTTTGCAAATGCGGTTCATCCGAGCAGTGCGTGTTAGCCACTGCGGAACGGGACTATGTCGAAGATTAACTCCTCGCTTTGGAAATTATCTTGGGATCCGAAGACCACCTCAAGTGTAACCGAGCCTGTACAGTTGGCCTCTACACCTGGTATGACGCCTTTAAAGGTCGTCTTTGTGGGTTTAATCCTTGAGGGGTCTATGCCCATTTTTCGCACTGTATCCTGATAAAGCAGGTTCAGGCTGCTGCCGCCATCCATAAGGACTCTAGTGAGGTGAAATCCGTCAATGATTGGGTCTAGAACCAATGCGGCGAATCCGCCATGGCGGATGCTAGTGGGGTGGTCCCTTCGATCAAAAGTGATTGGGCAGGAGGACCATGGGTTGAACTTTGGGGCGACTGGCTCCAACGCATATACGTCCCTGAGTGCACGCTTCCGCTCCCTTTTGGGGATGTGGGTTGCATATATCATGTTCCCCGTCCGCACTTGTGGGGGCAAGCCCTTCTGTCCCATATTGTTCGGCGGCCGGGGCTCCTCCTCGTCATCGCTATGTAGCCCCTTGTCTCTGTTTTCGGCACTTAACTTGCCTGCCAGCTTGAACACCCAACAATCCCTGTTGGTGTGATTGGCTGGTTTGTCGGGGGTGTCGTGTATCTGGCACGAGCGATCGAGTATTCGGTCCAAACAGGACGGGCCCGGAGTATTTCTTTTAAATGGCTTTTTCCGCTGACCGGGTTTAGAGCCTCTGAATCCGCATTAATCGCCATATCCTCGGCATTGTCGCCGTTAATGCGGGCGCTTGTGCTTGTTGCGACGCGACCTGCCATTGCTGTCCTTGGTATCCGAATTACCAGGGCTCTTGGTCATGTTATTACTACGAGCTAGCCAGCTGTCTTGTCCCGCGCAAAAGCGGGTCATGAGTGTTGTGAGGGCTGCCATGGATTCCGGCTTTTCCTGTCCTAGGTGCCGGGTAAGCCACTCGTCACGGATGTTATGTTTGAGGGCTGCAAGGGCCTCTGCGTCCGGACAGTCGACTATTTGATTTTTCTTGGTTAGGAACCATGTCCAGAATTGTCTGGCTGATTTCTCTGGCTGCTGAATTATGTGTCTTACGTCATCGGCGTCTGGTGGTCGCACATAGGTGCCCTGGAAATTGTCGAGGAATGCGGCTTACAGGTCCTCCCAACAACCAATTGATTTTGCTGGCAAGCTGTTAAGCCAATGCCGAGCTGGTCCTTTAAGCTTGAGTGGGAGGTATTCGATGGCGTGTAGATCATCACGGCGCGCCATGTGGATATGAAGGAGATAATCCTCGATCCATACTGCGGGATCTGTTGTGCCATCGTATGATTCGATGTTTACGGGTTTGAAACCCTCGGGGATTTGATGATCCATTACTTCATCTGTGAAGCGTAGTGGGTGTGCGGCGCCTCTGTATTGGGCTATATCACGACGTAGCTCAAACGAGCTTTGTCTACTTTGTTCGGCCCGGCCGGATTTACCATATCTGGCATGACGGTTATCGTCACGTGTCGTGGGGCGCCCACGCGATCCATAGATCGATCTTGTTTGCCTTGCCTTGTCCTCCAATATATCTCGCAGGTCTGGCGCATTTCCCCGTGCCTTGGTATTCTTTGAGCGACGCCGGGGTGCGGCTTGAGTGGAGGGCCGAGAGGCCTCTCTGTCGCGGCCACGAGGTGGCCGGTCGGCCGCATCATGCACTGGTGATGTAGGTCTAGGTGGTTCCTCCTCTAATCGGGGTAGCAGCCTGCGTTTTGGGTAGCTCTTGGAGTGGCGTTCGAGTTCGTACTCTTCGGCCGCAAGGACTTCAGTCCATCTGTCGGCTAGCAACTCTTGGTCAGCTCTAAGTTGTTGCTGTTTTTTCTTGAGGCTGCTCGCTGTGGCCATAAGCCTGCGTTTGAAATGCTCTTGTTCGACGGGATCCTCAGGCACGACAAATTCATCGTCGTCGAGGCTTGCCTCGTCTTCGGAGGGAGGCATGTAATTATCGTCCTCTACCTCTCTGTCTGCCGCTCTCTCATGAGGGCTGGTATCTCCATCCTCCTGCGCCGAATCCTGCTGGAGGAGGTTGTCTTCGGCACTGTCCGGGGTGTTATTGCCTCCCGTGCCGGAATCACCGTTTTTGCTTTGGCGGGATTTAGAGCGGCGCCGCTGACGCCGGCGCTTAGGCTTCTTCTTGGAGGGGTCATCCTCCGTTGTTCCATCGTCGTTCCCTTCTTTTGGGGTGTCCACCATGTATATGTCGTATGACGAGGTGGCCTTCCAGTGCCCTGTAGGCGCTGGTTCTTGGTCGTCTCCTGCATCGGCGTCCATACCGTCGATGTCTTCGGAGTCGAAGTCGAGCATGTCGGTTAAATCATCGACAGTGGCTATGAAGTGGGTGGTGGGTGGGCTTTGAATTTCTTCATCGTCCGCATCCCAACCTTGCTGACCATAGTCCGGCCATGGCTCTCCTGATAAAGAGAGAGACTTTAGCGAATTCAGGATATCGCCGAAGGGCGAGTGCTGAAAGATGTCCGCGGTGGCAAACTCCATGATTGGCGCCCAATCGGATTCGATTGGCAGGGGCGCGGAAGGTTCGGAGTCCGGCACCTTGGTGTCACGAGCTTTGCAAAGGACAAGGCTGGTGTTCGGCTCGATCGCCGTAGAGATTGCAGCCCCCAAGGCGGTGTCCAGCCACCCGTCCTTGATCGGCGCGGTCGGCTCCGAACTAAGGGTCGGAGCGGAAACTGGTGCGGCCTGTAGGGCACTGTTCGGCGGCAGAGCTAGATCATGCCCATCGTGACAGTGCGGCACGCTTGGTTGTGGCTCGAACCCGTCGAAGATCAAGTCGCCGCAGACGTCAGCCGTGTAGTTCAAACTTCCAAATCTGACCTGATGGCCAGGGGCGTAGCTTTCGATCTGCTCGGATGGCTGCTTAATTGGCCCGCAGTGCAAAGCCGCCGAATACGAAGATCTGTCCGGGGAGAAAAGTCTCACCCTGGACCGCATCGTTGTTGATGATCGGAGGAGCCATCGGGCCTAAAGATGACGACACAGAGGAACTCTCAATGAAATCACTAATGTCGGTGTCAAAACCGGCAGATCTTGGGTAGGGGGTCCCGAACTGTGCGTCTAGGCGGATGGTAACAGGATAAAAGGGACACGATGTTTTTACCCAGGTTCGGGCCCTCTCGATGGAGGTAAAACCCTACTCCTGCTTGATTAATATTTATGATATGGGTAGTACAAGAGTAGATCTACCACGAGATCAAAGATGCTAAACCCTAGAAGCTAGCCTATGGTATGATTGTTGTTCGTCCTACGGACTAAAACCCTCCGGTTTATATTGACACCGGAGAGGGTTAGGGTTACATAGAGCCGGTTAGAAATGGGAGGAGATCTACATATCCGTATCGCCAAGCTTGCTTTCCACGCCAAGGAAAGTCCCATCCAGACACGGGACGAAGTCTTCAATCTTGTATCTTCATAGTCCAGTAGTCCGGCCAAAGGTTATAGTCTGGCCATCCGGACACCCCCTAATCCAGGACTCCCTCAGCGGCGAACAAGGCAATCATACGATATAGCTTTAACACTTTCACATAGCCATAGGAGTTTGACGGTGGGGATACTATATAGCCCCTGGTATGTCCGCATTCATCCGAATACGGTGCGTGTACATACGTGACTGGGAAACCGGTCCTTCGTTAATGCGGAGGAATCGCGAAGATTCCGCTGGGTCATTGAGTGGTTGACCAGTCTCTCGCTTTATCATGACAGTCAGTTTTCGGCTTTCTCTACTGAGGTGCTCATCCAGATGAACCAGGGCACAATCGCAGTAGTTCTCCCGGTGCCACCTTAGCCAATAGAGCGGAACGTAAGGTAGAAAAACACGGGAGCCGGGCAAACCCAACTATTGACCGAAGACGTGATTCGGAGCTGATGCATATAAGGCCAAACTCGCGACGCCGAACACTCCCGAAGGTATTCGGACTTTACAACATATATTGGGCTGAGTACCGCCCTCGATAATGATCCCTGAATTTCCTGGTACGTGCATTAATCCGGCGTGACGAAAGAGCGGCTGTGATGAGGGCATAAATCCCAAAAACACATTGGATGCTGCCCTTGTAACATCTATTTTAGATCGGCGAATAATAAGCTTGCCAATAAAGACGGTATCCCTCTTGGTCGTTTTTAAGTACCAGGAGGATGTGAGCCAACAAACGACAATAAAAAAAGGTTTACACAGGGTCTTAATCTAAAAAAGAAACCTTGGAATGGGGCCCTGCTGCACGTCTGTGCCTTAGTCTCCATTGTGCCATATCCTGGAAGGGTGTAGCACGATAGTCATCTTGTGTGACCGTGTGTAACGTCGGTTAAACTTAGTGAACCGTGAAAATTTGATTTATTGAGTATAGATAGGATCCAGCCCAACTATGGATCTTTTTTGTGCGGACAGCCCCCAGCACCACATATGGGGTCATAGCCGTTAATCAAGCTCAGGTTTATCTGTGCTGCTACAACTAGTGGTGCGCCGAACACGTCTAGCCGTGCCTGTGGTCTCGATGACCGATTAGTTACTTGGGTTGGAGAGGCCGTTTTGTGGTTCGGCTACTAGAGCCGCCACATATTCTTCCGCACGCAGGGAATGCTCTGTATTTCCGCTAATTGTGATGACGCCACGTGGACCGGGCATCTTAAGTTTAAGATAAGTGTAATACGGTACTGCATTGAAACAAGTGAAGGCCGTTCTTCCGAGTAGTGCATGATAGACACTTCGGAACGGAGCGATGTCGAAGATTAGTTCTTCGCTTCGGCAGTTGTCGGGAGAACCGAATACAACCTCTAATGTTAGAGAGCACGTGCAGCGGGCCTCTACGCCTGGTATTACTCCTTTAAAGGTAGTGTTGCTTTGGCTGATTCTTGACGGGTCTATCCCCATCTTGGCCGATGTGTCACGATATATCGATTAAGACTCATGGCCGTCATCCATGAGGACTCGGGTGAGATGGTATCCGTCAATTATTGGGTCGAGCACCAAGGCAGCCGAACCTCCATGCCGGATACTAGTCGGATGATCCCTGCGATCAAAAGTGATGGGCCAGGCCGACCATGGGTTGGATTCGGGGGCGACAGGCTCTACAGCGTATACGTCTCAGAGTGCGCGTTTGTGCTTCCTCTTTGGTATGTGGGTTGCGTAAATCATGTTCACTATTTTGACCTCTGGTAGAAATTTTTTCTGTCCCCCAGTGCTCGACTGGCGAGGTTCGTCCTTGTCTTCACTTGGCGGCTCCCTCCCCTTGTGCTTGGCGATTAGCTTGCCGGCCTGCTTGAAGACCCAGCATTCTCTTTTGGTGTGATTTGCAGGTTTCTCGGGGGTGCCATGAATCTGACAGGATCTGTCTAGAATTTTATTTAGGCTGAATGGTCCATCTCTACTGCCTTTAAATGGATTTTTCCGTTGACCGGGTCGAGAGCCCCTGAATCTGGCGTTTACCGCTGTGTTGTCTGGGCTGTCTTCATTATTTCGACGCTTGTTTTTATTGCGTCGCGGCTTCCCGTTGCCATCCCTGATTTCGGATGTGCCTGGGTCGCTGGTGCTGATGTGGGCCAACCAACTGTCCACGCCCGCGCAAAAGCGGGTCATGAGAGTTGTTAGGGCTGCCATTGTCCTTGGCTTTTCCTAGCCAAGGTCTCTAGCGAGCCATTCGTCCCGGACACTGTGTTTGAAAGCTGCTAAGGCTTCAGCATCCGGACAGTCGACGATTTGGTTCTTCTTGGTGAGAAATCTGTTTCGAAGCTTACGGGCTGACTCTCCGGGCTGTTGGATTATGTGACTTAAATCGTCTGCATCCGGAGGTCGGACATAGGTCCCTTGAAAATTAGCCCTGCGAGCGTCCTAGAGTTCCTCCCAACTTCCAATTGAGTTTTTGGGGAGGCTTTTCAACCAGTGCCGAGCTGGTCCTTTCAACTTGAGGGGCAGGTGTTTGATGGCGTGGAGATCGTCTCCGCGAGTTCTACGTCTTGAGCTTGCGTTGGTTTTCTTTGAAGAGGAAAGGGTGATGCAGCAATAGTAGCGTAAGTATTTCCCTCTGTTTTTGAGAACCAAGGTATCAATCCAGTAGGAGGCTCCTCGGAAGTCTCACACACCTACACAAACAAACAAGAACTCGCAACCAACGCAGTAAAGGGGTTGTCAATCCCTTCACGGCCACTTGCAAAAGTGAGATCTGATAGAGATAATATGATAAGATAAATATATTTTTGGTATTTTATGATATAGATTGGAAAAGTAAAGATGCAAATAAAAGTAGATTGAAAGCTTATATGATAAAAGATAGACCCGGGGGCCATAGGTTTCACTAGTGGCTTCTCTCAAGATAGCATAAGTATTACGGTGGATGAACAAATTACTGTCGAGCAATTGATAGCAAAGCGAATAATTATGAGATTATCTAGGCATGATCATGTATATAGGCATCACGTCCGTGACAAGTCGACCGACTCCTGCCTGCATCTACTACTATTACTCCACACATCGACCGCTATCCAGCATGCATCTAGAGTATTAAGTTCATAAAGAACAGAGTAACACATTAAGAAAGATGACATGATGTAGAGGGATAAACTCATGCAATATGATATAAACCCCATCTTTTTATCCTCGATGGCAACAATACAATACGTGCCTTGCTGCCCCTGCTGTCACTGGGAAAGGACACCACAAGATTGAACCCAAAGCTAAGCACTTCTCCCATTGCAAGAAAGATCAATCTAGTATGCCAATCCAAACTGATAATTCGAAGAGACTTGCAAAGATAACTGATGTCTACTACACAACCTTCTTCTTGTAGAAGTTGTTGGGCCTGCAAGTGCACAGGTTTGTAGGACAGTAGCAAATTTCCCTCAAGTGGATGACCTAAGGTTTATCAATCCGTGGGAGGCGAGGGATGAAGATGGTCTCTCTCAAACAACCTTGCAACCAAATAACAAAGAGTCTCTTGTGTCCCCAACACACCCAATATAATGGTAAATTGTATAGGTGCACTAGTTCTAACAGATGGTGATACAAGTGCAATATGGATAGTAGATAAAGGTTTTTGTAATCTGAAAATATAAAAACAGCAAGGTTACTAATGATAAAAGTGAGCGTAAACGGTATTGCAATGATAGGAAACAAGGCCTAGGGTTCATACTTTCACTAGTGCAAGTTCTCTCAACAATAATAACATAGATAGATCATATAACAATCCCTCAACATGCAACAAAGAGTCACTCCAAAGCCACTAATAGCAGAGAACAAACGAAGAGATTATGGTAGGGTACGAAACCACCTCAAAGTTATTATTTCGGATCAATCTATTCAAGAGTTCGTACTAGAATAACACCTTAAAACACAAATCAACCAAAACCCTAATGTCACCTAGATACTCCATTGTCACCTCAAGTATCCGTGGGCATGATTATACGATATGCATCACACAATCTTAGATTCATCTAGCCAACACAAAGTACTTCAAAGAGTGCCCCAAAGTTTCTATCGGAGAGTCAAGACGAAAACGTGTGCCAACCCCTATGCATAGGTTCATGGGCGAAACCCGCAAGTTGGTCACCAAATCATACATCAAGTGGCACGTGATATCCCATTGTCACCACATATAAGCATGGCAAGACATACATCAAGTATTCTCAAATCCTTAAAGACTCAATCCGACAAGATAACTTCATAGGGAAAACTCAATCTATTACAAGAGAGTAGAGGGGGAGAAACATCATAAGATCCAACTATAATAGCAAAGCTCGCGATACATCAAGATCGTGCCATAGAGAGAACACGAGAGAGAGAGAGAGAGAGAGAGAGAGATCAAACACATAGCTACTGGTACATACCCTCAGCCCCGAGGGTGAACGACTCCCTCCTCATCATGGATAGCGCCGGGATGATGAAGATGGCCACCGGTGATGGATTCCCCCTCCGGCAGGGTGCCAGAATGGGCTCCCGAGAGGTTTTTGGTGGCTACAGAGGCTTACGGCGGCGGAACTCCCGATCTATCTTCTGTCTCGATGTTTTTAGGGTACGTAGGCTTATATAGGCGAAAGAAGTCGGTCGGGGGAGCCTCGAGTGGCCCACGAGAGGGTAGGGCGCGCCCAGGGGGGTGGGTGCGCCCCCCTATCTCGTGGCCTCCTCGAGGATCTTCTGATGTGAACTCCAAGTCTCCCCGATCATATTCTTCCTAAAAATCACGCTCCCGAAGGTTTCATTCCGTTTGGACTCCGTTTGATATTCCTTTTCTTTGAAATACTGAAACATGCAATAAAAACAGCAATACGGGCTGGGCCTCAGGTTAGTAGGTTAGTCCAAAAAATGATATAAATGTGTAAAATAAAGCTCATAAACATCCAAAAGGGGTAATATTATAGCATGGAACAATGACAAATTATAGATACGTTGGAGACGTATCAAGCATCCCAAAGCTTAGTTCCTGCTCGTCCTCGAGTAGGTAAATGATAAAAATGGAATTTTTGATGTGGAATGCTACCTAGCATAATTCTCAATGTAATTTTCTTTATTGTGGCATGAATGTTCAGATCCAAATGATACAAAATAAAATTTCATATTAACATGAAAATGGTGATACTTCAAGCATACTAATCAAAGTAATCATGTCTTCTCAAAATAACATGGCCAAAGAAAGTTATCCCTACAAAATCATATAGTCATCAAGGTTGCTCTATCTTCATCACACAAAGTATTTAATCATGCACAACCCCGATGACAAGCCAAGCAATTGTTTCATACTTTAATAATCTCAATCTCTTTCAGCTTTCACGCAATACATGAGCGTGAGCCATGGACATAGCACTATATGTGGAATAGAATGGTGGTTGTGGAGAAGACAAAAAGGAGAAGATAGTCTCACATCACCTAGGCATATCAACGGGCTATGGATATGCCCATTAATAGATATCAATGTGAGTGAGTAGGGATTGCCATGCAACGGATGCACTAGAGCTATAAATATATGAAAGCTCAACAAAAGAAACTAAGTGGGTGTGCATCCAACTTGCTTGCTCACGAAGACCTAAGGCATTTTGAGGAAGCCCATTGTTGGAATATACAAGCCAAGTTCTATAATGAAAAATTCCCACTAGTATATGAAACTGACAACATAGGAGACTCTCTATCATGAAGATCATGGTGCTAGTTTGAAGCACAAGTGTGGTAAAAGGATAGTAGCATTGTCCCTTCTCTCTTTTTCTCTCAATTTATTTTTTTTCTCGTTTTTTTCTTTTTTTGGCCTTTCCTTTTTTTTGGCCTTTTTTTTTGTAAAGTCCGAAGTCTCATCCCGACTTGTGGGGGAATCATAGCCTTAATCGTCCTTTCCTCACTAGGACAATGCTCTAATAATGAAGATCATCACACTTTTATGGATTTACAACTCAAGAATTACAACTCAGAGCTAGAACAAGATATGACTCTATATGAATGCCTCCGGCGGTGTACCGGGATATGCAATGAATCAAGAGCGACATGTATGAAAATTATGAAGATGGCCTTGCCACAAATACAATGTCAACTACATGATCATGTAAAGAGCAACATGACAAAAGTAATGCGTGTCATATGAACGTAACGGTGGAAAGTTGCATGGCAATATATCTCGGAATGGCTATGGAAATGCCATAATAGGTAGGTATGTGATGTCTACTACACAACCTTCTTCTTGTAGACGTTGTTGGGCCTGCAAGTGCACAGGTTTGTAGGACAATAGAAAATTTCCCTCAATTTGATGACCTAAGGTTTATCAATCCGTGGGAGGCGTAGGATGAAGATGGTCTCTCTCAAACAACCCTGCAACCAAATAACAAAGAGTCTCTTGTGTCCCCAACACACCCAATACAATGGTAAATTGTATAGGTGCACTAGTTCGGCGAAGAGATGGTGATACAAGTGCAATATGGATGGTAGATATAGGTATTTGTAATCTGAAAATATAAAAACAGCAATGTAACAAGTGGTAAAAGTGAGCGTAAACGGTATTGCAATGATAGGAAACAAGGCCTAGGGTTCATACTTTCACTAGTGCAAGTTCTCTCAACAATAATAACATAGATAGATCATATAACAAGCCCTCAACATGCAACAAAGAGTCACTCCGAAGCCACTAATAGCGGAGAACAAACGTAGAGATTATGGTAGGGTACGAAACCACCTCAAAGTTATTCTTTCGGATCGATCTAGAAAAGAGTTCGTATTATAATAACACCTTAAGACACAAATCAACCAAAACCCTAATGTCACCTAGATACTCCATTGTCACCTCAAGTATCTGTGGGCATGATTATACGATATGCATCACACAATCTCAGATTCATCCAACCAACATAAAAGTACTTCAAAGAGTGCCCCAAAGTTTCTACCGGATAGTCAAGAACGTGTGCCAACCCCTATGCATTGGTTCCCAATGTCACGAAACCCGCAAGTTGATCACCAAAACATACATCAAGTGGCACATGATATCCCATTGTCACCACAGATAATCATGGCAAGACATACATCAAGTGTTCTCATAAAAGACTCAATCCGATAAGATAACTTCAAAGGGGAAACTCAATTCATCACAAGAGAGTAGAGGGGAAGAAACATCAGAAGATCTAACTACAATAGCAAAGCTCGGGATACATCAAGATTGTGCCATAGAGGAGCACGAGAGAGAACACAAGAGAGAGAGAGATCAAACACATAGCTACTAGTACATACCCTCAGCCCCGAGGGTGAACTACTCCCTCCTCGTCATGGATAGCGCCGGGATGATGAAGATGGCCACCGGTGATGGGTTCCCCCTCCGGCAGGGTGCTGGAACGGGCTCCCGAGAGGTTTTTGGTGGCTACAGAGGCTTGCGGCGGCAGAACTCCCGATCTATCTTCTGGAAGTTTTAGGGTACATAGGTATATATGGGTGAAAGGAGTACGTCGGTGGAGCTACGGGGGCCCCACGAGGCAGGGGGGCGCGCCTAGGGGGTGGGCGCACCCCCCACCCTCGTGAGCACCTCCCGTATCTTCTGACGTGGGGTCCAAGTCCATCAGGTGGGTTTCCTTCCAAAAATAACTTCTCCAGTTGATTTCGTTCCGCTTTGACTCTGTCGATATTCCTTTTCCTCGAAACACTGAAATAGGCATAAAACAGCAAATCTGGGCTGGGCCTCCGGTTAATAGGTTAGTCCCAAAAGTAATATAAAAGTGGATAATAAATCCCAATATTACCTGAAACAGTAGATAATATAGCATGGAGCAATAAAAAATTATAGATACGTTGGAGACGTATCAAGGATCCCCAAGCTTAATTCCTGCTCGTCCTCGAGTAGGTAAATGATAAAAAAGAATTTTTTATGCGGAGTGCTACTTGGAATAATTTCAATGTAATTCTTCTTACTTGTGATATGAATATTCAGATCCGAAAGATTCAAGACAAAAGTTCATATTGACATAAAAATAATAATACTTCAAGCATACTGATCAAAGCAATCATGTCTTCTCAAATTAGCATGGCGAAAGAAAGTTCATCCCTACAAAATCATATAGTTAGGCTATGTTTCATTTTCGTCACACAAAGATGTTCCCAACTTCTATACCCCCGATGACAAGCCAAGCAATTGTTTCATACTTAAATAATCTCAAACTTTTTCAACCTTCACGCAATACATGAGCATGAGCCATGGATATAGCACTATGGGTGTAATAGAATATGATGATGGGGATTGTGTGGAGAAGACAAAAAGGAGAAATTCTCACATTGACGAGGATAATCAACGGGCTATGGAGATGCCCATCAATTGATGTCAACATGAGGAGTAGGGATTGCCATGCAACGGATGCACTAGAGCTATGAATGCTCAACAAAAGAAAACTAGTGGGTGTGCATCCAACTTGCTTGCTCGTGAAGACCTAGGGCATTTGAGGAAGCCCGTCGTAGGAATATACAAGCCAAGTCCTATAATGAAAAATTCCCACTAGTATGAAAAAGACAATTTATGAGACTCACTATATGAAAAACATGGTGCTACTTTGAAGCACAATATATGAGACTCTCAACATGAAGAACAAGGTGCTACTTTGAAACACAAGTGTGGAAAAAGAGATAGTAGCATTGCCCGTTTTATTTTATTTTTTATTTTTTTGGGCCTTTCTTTTTTTGGCCTTTCTGTTTTTTTGGGCAATGCTCTAATAATGATGACCATCACACTTCTATTGATTACAACATAAGGATTACAACTCGAAACTAGAACAAGATATGACTCTATATGAATGCCTCTGGCGGTGTACAGGGATGGTGCAATAAATTAAGAGTGACATGTATGAAAAATAATGCATGGTGGCTTTGCCATAAATACGATGTCAACTACATGATCATGCAATGGCAATATGACAAAAGTAAAGTGTGTCACGATGATGATGAACGGAACGGTGGAAAGTTGCATGGCAATATATCTCGGAATGGCTATGGAAATTCCATAATAGGTAGGTATGGTGGCTGTTTTGAGGAGGATATAGGGAGGTTTATGTGTGATAGAGCGTATCATATCACGGGGTTTGCATGCACCGGCGAAGTTTGTACCAACTCTAAAGGTGAGAAAGGGCAATGCACTGCATCAAGAGGCTAGCAAAGGCGGAAAGGTAAAAGTGCGTATAATCCATGGACTCAACATTAGTCAAAAGAACCCATATACTTATTGCAAAAATTTAGAAGTCATTAAAAATCAAGTACTACGCGCATGCTCCTAGGGGGATAGATTGGTAGGAAAAGACCATCGCTCGTCCCCGACCGCCACTCATAAGGATGCAGAAGCCAGGTACACTTCATGTTTCAAATTTGTTACACAACTTTAACCATACGTGCATGCTACGAGACTTGCTAACTTCAACACAAGAATTATTTAAATTCATAATCACCCAACTAGCATGAATTTAATATCACTACCTCCATATCTCAAAACAATTATCAAGTATCAAACTTTTCTTAGTATTCAACGCACTCATAAGAATTCTTACAAGTCTTGTATGCCTAGAATATTAGGATTATTTAAGAAAATTACCATGCTATTTAAGACTCTCAAACTAATATAAGTGAAGAATGAGAGTTCATTAATTTCTTCAAAATAAGACCACCACCGTGCTCTAAAAGATATAAGTGAAGTACTAGAGCAAATGACAAACTACTCCGAAAGATATAAGTGAAGATCAATGAGTAGTCGAATAATTATACAACTATGTGAAGACTCTCCCATTTAATAATTTCAGATCTTAGTATTGTATTCAAACAGCAAGCAAAACAAAATAAAATGAAATTGCAAGGATAGCTCAACTCATGTGAAGAAGCAAAAACTTAGGCTCAACCGATACTAACCGATAGTTGTTGAAGAAGAAAGGTGGGATGCCTACCGGGGCATCCCCAAGCTTAGATGCTTGAGACTTCTTTGAAATATTATCTTGGGGTGCCTTGGGCATCCCCAACCTTGAGCTTTTGTGTCTCCTTAATTCCTCTCATATCATGGTTTCTCCTTTTATCAAAAGCTTCATTCACAACAAACTCAACTAGAACTCGTGAGATAGGTTAGTATAAACCAATGCAAAACCTTACCATTTCCTACTGTAAAAAATCACTTAAATTATTATTAAACATTGCATACTAAATGACTCTGCATATTTATTACTCCTATCCTTAAATAGAATCATTAAACAAGCAAACATATGCAAACAATGTAAACATAACAGCAATCTGCCAAAACAGTATAGTCTGTAAAGAATGCAAGATTCATCATACTTCCCTAACTCCAAAAATTATGAACTAAAATTCCCACTGTAATAAATTTATCAGATCTCAATATGCAAAAAGATTAAACATTATACCACTCTCTTAATTTTCTAGGGAAATTTTGCAACAGCGGTAAACTTTCTATTTTCAAACAGCAACATGTATAGTAGCAAAATAAGCATGGCAAAGGCCATCCTTGACTTTTTTATTGAAACTAAAGATGCAAAAAATTATTCTAACTAACAGCATGCAAAGCTAAAGAAAATAAAATGACGCTCCAAGCAAAACACATATCATGTGGTGAATAAAAATATAGCTCCAAGTAAAGTTACCGATGAACGAAGACGAAAGAGGGGATGCCTTAGGCTCTTGGTTTTCCTTGAATATTACCTTGGGGTGCCTTGGGTATCCCCAAGCTTAGTCTCTTTCCACTCCTTATTCCATAGTCCATCGAATCTTTACCCAAAACTTGAAAACTTCACAACACAAAACTTAACAGAAAACTCGTGAGCTCCTTTAGCGAAAGAAAAACAAACACCACTTCAAGGTACTGTAATTAACTCATTATTTATTTATATTGGTGTTAAACCTACTGTATTCCAACTTCTCTATGGATCATAAACTATTTTACTAGCCATAGAGTCATCAAAATAAGCAAACAACACACGAAAAACAGAATCTGTCAAAAACAGAACAGTCTGTATTAATATGTAACTAACGCAAATTTCTGGAACTCCAAAAATTCTAAACTAAATTGGTGGACCTGAGGAATTTGTCTAGTAATAATATTAAAAAAGAATCAACTAAATAGCACTCTCCACTAAAAAGTTCTAGCAAATCTCGTGAGTGCTAAAGTTTCTGTTTTTTACAGCATGATCATAAAGACTTTACCCAAGTCTTCCCAAAGGTTCTACTTGGCACAAACACTAATTAAAACATAAAACCACCTGTAACCAGAGGCTAGATGGATTATTTATTACTAAACAGAACCAAAAAGTAAGAAACTAAAATAAAATTGGGTTGCCTCCCAACAAGCGCTAACGTTTAACGCCCCTAGCTAGGCATTATGATTTCAATGATGCTCACATAAAAGATAAGAATTGAAACATAAATAGAGCATCATGAAGAATATGACTAGCACATTTAAGTCTAACCCACTTCCTATGCATAGGGATTTTGTGAGCAAACAACTTATGGGAACAATAATCAACTTGCATAGGAAGGGAAAACAAGCATAACTTCAAAACTTTAAGCACATAGAGAGGAAACTTGATATTATGCATATGTTCCTCCCTCATAATAATTTTCAGTAGCATCATGAATGAATTCAACAATATAACCATCACCTAAAGCATTCTTTTCATGATCTACATGCATAGAAAATTTACTACTCTCCACATAAGCAAAATTCTTCTCATAAATAATAGTGGGGCAAACTCAACAAAATAACTATCATGTGATTGAAGATTAAGATCAAGATGACAAGTTTCATGGTTATCATTATTCTTTAAAGCATACGTGTCATCACAAAAAACATCATAGATAGGAGGCATGTTTTCATCATAGTAAATTTGCTCATCAAAACTTTGGGGACTAAACATATCATCTTCATCAAACATAGCATCCCCAAGCTTGTGGCTTTGCATATCATTACCATCATGGATATTCAAGGAATTCATACTAACAACATTGCAATCATGCTCATCATATAAATATTTAGTGCCAAACATTCTATGTAATTCTTCTTCTAGTACTTGAGCACAATTTTCCTTCCCATCATACTCACGAAAGATATTAAAAAGATGAAGCGTATGAGACAAACTCAATTCCATTTTTTTGTAGTTTTCTTTTATAAAGTAGACTAGTGCTAAAACAAGAAACAAAAATATTTGATTGCAAGATCTAAAGATATACCTTCACTTACCTAGCCTCCCCGGCAACGGCGCCAGAAAAGAGCTTGATGTATACTACACAACCTTCTTCTTGTAGACGTTGTTGGGCCTGCAAGTGCACAGGTTGGTACGACAGCAGAAAATTTCCCTCAAGTGGATGACCTAAGGTTTATCAATCCGTGGGAGGCGTAGGATGAAGATGGTCTCTCTCAAACAACCCTGCAACCAAATAACAAAGAGTCTCTTGTGTCCCCAACACACCCAATACAATGGTAAATTGTATAGGTGCACAAGTTCGGTGAAGAGATGGTGATACAAGTGCAATATGCGGAGAACAAACGTAGAGATTATGGTAGGGTACGAAACCACCTCAAAGTTATTCTTTCGGATCGATCTATAAAAGAGTTCGTACTAGAATAACACCTTAAGACACAAATCAACCAAAACCCTAATGTCACCTAGATACTCCATTGTCATCTCAAGTATCCGTGGGCATTATTATACGATATGCATCACACAGATTCATCCAACCAACATAAAAGTACTTCAAAGAGTGCCCCAACGTTTCTACTGGAGAGTCGAGATCGTGTGCCAACCCCTATGCATAGGTTCCCAATGTCACGAAACCCGCAAGTTGATCACCAAAACATACATCAAGTGGCACATGATATCCAATTGTCACCACAGATAATCACGGCAAGACATGCATCAAGTGTTCTCATAAAAGACTCAATCCGATAAGATAACTTCAAAGGGGAAACTCAATTCATCACAAGAGAGTAGAGGGGGAGAAACATCATAAGATCCAAGTACAATAGCAAAGCTCGGGATACATCAAGATCGTGCCATAGAGGAACACAAGAGAGAACACGAGAGAGAGAGAGAGAGAGAGAGAGAGAGAGAGAGATCAAACACATAGCTCTTGGTACATACCCTCAGCCCCGAGGGTGAACTACTCCCTCCTCGTCATGGATAGCGCTGGGATGATGAAGATGGCCACGGTGATGGGTTCCCCTCCGGCAAGGTGCTTGGAACGGGCTCCCGAGAGGTTTTGGTGGCTACAGAGGCTTGCAGCGGAACTCCCGATCTATCTTCTGGAAGTTTTAGGGCACGAGGTATATATGGGTGAAAGGAATGCGTCGGTGGAGCTACGGGGCCCCACGAGGCGGGCGCCCTAGGGGGTGGCGCGCCCCCCACCCTCGTGAGCACCTCCCGTATCTTCTGACGTGGGGTCCAAGTCCATCAGGTGGGTTTCCTTCCAAAAATAACTTCTCCAGTTGATTTCATTCCGTTTTGACTCCGTCTGATATTCCTTTTCCTCGAAACACTGAAATAGGCATAAAACAACAAATCTGGGCTGGGCCTCCGGTTAATAGGTTAGTCCCAAAAATAATATAAAAGTGGATAATAAAGCCCAGTATTGCCTAAAACGGTAGATAATATAGCATGGAGCAATCAAAAATTATAGATACGTTGGAGACGTATCAAGGATCCCCAAGCTTAATTCATGCTCGTCCTCGAGTAGGTAAATGATAAAAAAGAATTTTTTATGCGGAGTGCTACTTGGCATAATTTCATTGTAATTCTTCTTACTTGTGATATGAATATTTAGATCCGAAAGATTCAAGACAAAAGTTCATATTGACATAAAAATAATAATACTTCAAGCATACTGATTAAAGCAATCATGTCTTCTCAAAATAGCATGGCAAAAGAAAGTTCATCCCTACAAAATCATATAGTTAGGCTATGTTTCATTTTCGTCACACAAAGATGTTCCCAACTTCTATACCCTCGATGACAAGCCAAGAAATTGTTTCATACTTAAATAATCTCAAACTTTTTCAACCTTCACGCAATACCTGAGCGTGAGCCATCGATATAGCACTATGGGTGGAATAGAATATGATGATGGGGATTGTGTGGAAAAGACAACAAGGAGAAATTCTCACATTGACGAGGATAATCAACGGGCTATGGAGATGCCCATCAATTGATGTCAACATGAGGAGTAGGGATTTCCATGCAACAGATGCACTAGAGCTATGAATGCTCAACAAAAGAAAACTAGTGGGTGTGCATCCAACTTGCTTGCTCATGAAGACCTAGGGCATTTGAGGAAGCCCATCGTAGGAATATACAAGCCAAGTTCTATAATGAAAAATTCCCACTAGTATGAAAAAGACAACTTATGAGACTCACTATATGAAAAACATGGTGCTACTTTGAAGCACAATATATGAGACTCTCTACATGAAGAACAAGGTGCTACTTTGAAACACAACTGTGGAAAAAGAGATAGTAGCATTGCCCTTTTTTTGGGCCTTTTATTTTGGCCTTTCTCTTTTTTTGGGCAATGCTCTAATAATGATGATCATCACACTTCTATTGATTTCAACATAAGGATTACAACTCGAAACTAGAACAAGATATGACTCTATATGAATGCCTCCGGCGGTGTACTGGGATGGTGGAATGAATCAAAAGTGACATGTATGAAAAATAATGCATGGTGGCTTTGCCACAAATACGATGTCAACTACATGATCATGCAATGGCAATATGACAAAAGTAAAGTGTGTCACGATGATGATGAACGGAACGGTGGAAAGTTGCATGGCAATATATCTCGGAATGGCTATGGAAATGCCATAATAGGTAGGTATGGTGGCTGTTTTGAGGAGGATATTGGGAGGTTTATGTGTGATAGAGCGTATCATATCACGGGGTTTGGATGCACCGGCGAAGTTTGTACCAACTCTCAAGGTGAGAAAGGGCAATGCACGGTACCGAAGAGGCTAGCAAAGGCGGAAAGGTAAAAGTGCGTACAATCCATGGACTCAACATTAGTCAAAAGAACCCATATACTTATTGCAAAAATTTAGAAGTCATCAAAAATCAAGTACTACACGCATGCTCCTAGGGGGATAGATTGGTAGGAAAAGACCATCGCTCGTCCCCGACCGCCACTCATAAGGATGCACAAGCCAGGTACACTTCATGTTTTCAAATTTGTTACACAACTTTAACCATACGTGCATGCTACGGGACTTGCTAACTTCAACACAAGAATTATGTAAATTCATAATCACCCAACTAGCATGAATTTAATATCACTACCTCCATATATCAAAACAATTATCAAGTATCAAACTTTTCTTAGTATTCAACGCACTCATAAGAATTCTTACAAGTCTTGTATGCCTAGCATATTAGGATTATTTAAGCAAATTACCATGCTATTTAAGACTCTCAAAATAATATAAGTGAAGCATGAGAGTTCATTAATTTCTTCAAAATAAGACCACCACCGTGCTCTAAAAGTTATAAGTGAAGTACTAGAGCAAATGACAAACTACTCCGAAAGATATAAGTGAAGATCAATGAGTAGTCGAATAATTATACAACTATGTGAAGACTCTCCCATTTAATAATTTCATATCTTGGTATTGTATTCAAACATCAAGCAAAACAAAATAAAATGAAATGCAAGGATAGCACAACTCATGTGAAGAAGCAAAAACTTAGGCTCAACCGATACTAACCGATAGTTGTTGAAGAAGAAAGGTGGGATGCCTACCGGGGCATCCCCAAGCTTAGATGCTTGAGACTTATTTGAAATATTATCTTGGGGTGCCTTGGGCATCCCGAAGCTTGAGCTTTTGTGTCTCCGTAATTCCTCTCATATCATGGTTTCTCCTTTTATCAAAATCTTCATTCACAACAAACTCAACAAGAACTCGTGAGATAGGTTAGTATAAACCAATGCAAAACCTTATCATTTCCTACTGTGAAAAATCACTTAAATTATTATTCAACATTGCATACTAAATATCTCTGCATATTTAATACTCCTATCCTTAAATAGAATCATTAAACAAGCAAACATATGCAAATAATGTAAACATAACAGCAATCTGCCAAAACAGTATAGTCTGTAAAGAATGCAAGATTCATCATACTTCCCTAACTCCAAAAATTATGAACTAAAATTCCCACTGTAATAAATTTATCAGAGCTCAATATGCAAAAATATTCAACATTATACCACTCTCTGACTTTTCTAGGGAATTTTTGCAACAACGGTAAACTTTCTGTTTTCAAACAGCAACATGTATAGTAGCAAAATAAGCATGGCAAAGGCTATCCTTGACTTTTTTATTCAAATTAAAGATGCAAAACATTATTCTAACTAACAGCAAGCAAAGCTAAAGAAAATAAAATGACGCTCCAAGCAAAACACATATCATGTGGTGAATAAAAATATAGCTCCAAGTAAAGTTACCGATGAACGAAGACGAAAGAGGGGATGCCATCCGGGGCATCCCCAAGCTTAGTCTCTTGGTTTTCCTTGAATATTACCTTGGGGTGCCTTGGGTATCCCCAAGCTTAGTCTCTTTCCACTCCTTATTCCATAGTCCATCGAATCTTTACCCAAAACTTGAAAACTTCACAACACAAAACTTAACAGAAAACTCGTGAGCTCCGTTAGCGAAAGAAAACAAAACACCACTTCAAGGTACTGTAATTAACTCATTATTTATTTATATTGGTGTTAAACCTACTGTATTCCAACTTCTCTATGGATCATAAACTATTTTACTAGCCATAGAGTCATCAAAATAAGCAAACAACACACGAAAAACAGAATCTGTCAAAAACAGAACAGTCTGTAGTAATATGTAACTAACGCAAACTTCTGAAACTCCAAAAATTCTAAACTAAACTGGTGGACCTGAGTAATTTGTCTAGTAATAATCTTAAAAAATAATCAACTAAATAGCACTCTCCAGTAAAAAGTTCTAGCAAATCTCGTGAGTGCTAAAGTTTCTGTTTTTTACAGCATGATCATAAAGACTTTACCCAAGTCTTCCCAAAGGTTCTACTTGGCACAAACACTAATTAAAACATAAAACCACCTGTAACCAGAGGCTAGATGATTTATTTATTACTAAACAGAAACAAAAAGTAAGAAACTAAAATAAAATTGGGTTGCCTCCCAACAAGCGCTAACGTTTAACGCCCCTAGCTAGGCATTATGATTTCAATGATGCTCACATAAAAGATAAGAATTGAAACATAAATAGAGCATCATGAAGAATATGACTAGCACATTTAAGTCTAACCCACTTCCTATGCATAGGGATTTTGTGAGCAAACAACTTATGGGAACAATAATCAACTTGCATAGGAAGGGAAAACAAGCATAACTTCAAAACTTTAAGCACATAGAGAGGAAACTTGATATTATGCATATGTTCCTCCCTCATAATAATTTTCAGTAGCATAATGAATGAATTCAACAATATAACCAGCACCTAAAGCATTCTTTTCATGATCTACATGCATAGAAAATTTACTACTCTCCACATAAGCAAAATTCTTCTCATAAATAATAGTGGGAGCAAACACAACAAAATAACTATCACGTGATTGAAGATTAAGATCAAGATGACAAGTTTCATGGTTATCATTATTCTTTAAAGCATACGTGTCATCACAAAAAACATCATAGATAGGAGGCATGTTTTCATCATAGTAAATTTGCTCATCAAAACTTTGGGGACTAAACATATCATCTTCATCAAACATAGCATCCCCAAGCTTGTGGCTTTGCATATCATTAGCATCATGGATATTCAAGGAATTCATACTAACAACATTGCAATCATGCTCATCATATAAATATTTAGTGCCAAACATTCTATGTAATTCTTCTTCTAGTACTTGAGCACAATTTTCCTTCCCATCATACTCACGAAAGATATTAAAAATATGAAGCGTATGAGACAAACTCAATTCCATTTTTTTTGTAGTTTTCTTTTATAAACTAGACTAGTGCTAAAACAAGAAACAAAAAGATTCGATTGCAAGATCTAAAGATATACCTTCACTTACCTAGCCTCCCCGGCAACGGCGCCAGAAAAGAGCTTGATGTATACTACACAACCTTCTTCTTGTAGACGTTGTTGGGCCTGCAAGTGCACAGGTTTGTACGACAGCAGAAAATTTCCCTCAAGTGGATGACCTAAGGTTTATCAATCCGTGGGAGGCGTAGGATGAAGATGGTCTCTCTCAAACAACCCTGCAACCAAATAACAAAGAGTCTCTTGTGTCCCCAACACACCCAATACAATGGTAAATTGTATAGGTGCACAAGTTCGGTGAAGAGATGGTGATACAAGTGCAATATGCGGAGAACAAACGTAGAGATTATGGTAGGGTATGAAACCACCTCAAAGTTATTCTTTCGGATCGATCTATAAAAGAGTTCGTACTAGAATAACACCTTAAGACACAAATCAACCAAAACCCTAATGTCACCTAGATACTCCATTGTCACCTCAAGTATCCGTGGGCATGATTATACGGTATGCATCACACAGATTCATCCAACCAACATAAAAGTACTTCAAAGAGTGCCCCAAAGTTTCTACCGGAGAGTCGAGATCGTGTGCCAAGCCCTATGCATAGGTTCCAATGTCACGAAACCCGCAAGTTGATCACCAAAACATACATCAAGTGGCACATGATATCCAATTGTCACCACAGATAATCACGGCAAGACATGCATCAAGTGTTCTCATAAAAGACTCAATCCGATAAGATAACTTCAAAGGGGAAACTCAATTCATCACAAGAGAGTAGAGGGGGAAAACATCATAAGATCCAACTACAATAGCAAAGCTCAGGATACATCAAGATCGTTCCATAGAGGAACACGAGAGATAACACGAGAGAGAGAGAGATCAAACACATAGCTACTGGTGGCATACCCTCAGCCCCGAGGGTGAACTACTCCCTCCTCGTCATGGATAGCTCCGGGATGATGAAGATGGCCACCGGTGATGGGTTCCCCCTCCGGCAGGGTGCCGGAACGGGCTCCCGAGAGGTTTTTGGTGGCTACAGAGGCTTGCGGCGGCGGAACTCCCGATCTATCTTCTGGAAGTTTTAGGGTACGTAGGTATATATGGGTGACAGGAGTACGTCGGTGGAGCTACGGGGGCACCATGAGGCAGGGGCGCGCCCTAGGGGGGTGGGCGCGCCCCTCCCTCGTGAGCACCTCCCGTATCTTCTGACGTGGGGTCCAAGTCCATCAGGTGGGTTTCCTTCCAAAAATAACTACTCCAGTTGATTTCGTTCCGTTTTGACTCCGTCTGATATTCCTTTTCCTCGAAACACTGAAATAGGCATAAAACAACAAATCTGGGCTGGGCCTCCGGTTAATAGGTTAGTCCCAAAAATAATATAAAAGTGGATAATAAAGCCCAATATTGCCTAAAACAGTAGATAATATAGCATGGAGCAATCAAAAATTATAGATACGTTGGAGACGTATCAGTATGGTGGTTGTTTTGAGGAAGGTATATGGTGGGTGTATGGTACCGGCGAAAGTTGCGCGGCAGAAAAGAGGCAAGCCATGGTGGAAGGGTGAGGGTGCGTATAATCCATGGACTCAACATTAGTCAAAAGATCTCATGTACTTACTGCAAAAATTTAGAAGTCATCAAAAACCAAGCACTACGCGCATGCTCCTAGGGGAATAGATTGGTAGGAAAAGACCATCGCTCGTCCCCGACCGCCACTCATAAGGAAGACAATCAATAAATAAATTTGTGCTCCAACTTCATCACAAATCGGTTCACCATACATGCATGCTACGGGAATCACAAACGTCAACACAAGCATTTTTCATAATCACCCTAACTAGCATGACTTTAATATCACTACCTCCATATCTCAAAACAATTATCAAGTATCAAATTGATCATAGCATCCAATTCACTTTCTATGATAGTTTTTATTATACCCAACTTGGATGCTCATCATTCTAGGACCAAATTTGTAACCATTGCAAATACCATGCTGTTCTAAAAGACTCTCAAAATAATATAAGTGAAGCATGCGAGACTAGCAATTTCTACAAAATATAACCACCGCCGTGCTCTAAAAGATATAAGTGATGCACTAGAGCAAATGACAAACTACTCCGAAAGATATAAGTGAAGATCAATGAGTAGTCGAATAATTGTGCAGCTATGTGAAGACTCTCTAACATTAAGGAAGTTCAGATCTTGGTATTGTATTCAAATAGCAAGAAAAACAAAATAAAATGACATTGCAAGGATAACACAACTCATGTGAAGAAGCAAAAAACTTAGGCTCAACCGATACTAACCGGTAGTTGTTGAAGAAGAAAGGTGGGATGCCTACCGAGGAAAACTCAATCCGACAAGATAACTTCAGAGGGAAAACTGAATCCATTACAAGAGAGTAGAGGGGAGACACATCATAAGATCCAACTATAATAGCAAAGCTCGCGATACATCAAGATCGTGCCAGAGAGAGAACACGAGAGAGAGAGAGAGAGAGAGAGAGAGAGAGAGAGATCAAACACATAGCTACGAGTACATACCTTCAGCCCCGAGGGTGAACTACTCCCTCCTCGTCATGAATAGCATCGGGATGATGAAGATGTCCACAGGTGATGGATTCCCCCTCCGGAAGGGTGCCGGAACGGGCTCCCGAGAGGTTTTTGGTGGCTACAGAGGCTTACGGCGGCGGAACTCCCAATCTATCTTCTGCCTTGAGGTTTTTAGGGTACGTAGGCTTATATAGGCAAAAGAAGTCGGTCGGGGGAGCCTCGAGGGGGGTGGGTGCGCCCCCCTATCTCGTGGCCTTCTTGAGGATCTACTGATGTGAAATCTAAGTCACCCAGATCATATTCTTCCTAAAAATCACGCTCCCGAAGGTTTCATTCCGTTTGTACTCCGTTTGATATTCCTTTTCTTCGAATACTGAAACAGGCTATAAAAACAGCAATACGGGTTGGGCCTCCGGTTAGTAGGTTAGTCCCAAAAATGATATAAATGTATAAAATAAAGCCCATAAACATCCAAAAGGGGTAATATAATAGCATGGAACAATCAAAAATTATAGATACGTTGGAGACGTATCAATACGTTAATCACACATAAAAGAATTTAGAGGAGATTCAAATATTTCTCATAGATAAACTTGGTCATAAACCCACAATTCATCGGATCTCGACAAACACACCGCAAAAAGAGTTACATCGAATATATCTCCAAGAAGATCAAGGAGAACATGTTATTTAGATCCAAAGAGAGAGAAGAAGCCATCTAGCTAATAACTATGGACCCGAAGGTCTGTGGTAAACTACTCACAACTCATCCGAGAGGCCTTGGAGTTGATGTAGAGGCCCTCCGTGGTTGATTCACCCTCCGGTGGAGCGCCGGTGAAGGCTCCAAGATGGGATCTCGCGGATACAAAAGGTTATGGTGGTGGAAATATTTTTTCATGGTCGCCTTTGATGTTCTCGGGGTACGTGGGTATATATTGGAGGAGGAAGTAGGTCGGTGGACGCCCGAGGGGCCCACGAGATAGGGGGCGCGCCCAGTAGCGGGGAGCGCCCTCCACCCTCGTGGCTTCCTCGATTACTTCTTGACTTGCACTCCAAGTCCTCTGGATCACGTTTGTTCCAAAAAGATCGCTCCCGAAGGTTTCATTCCGTTTGGACTCCGTTTGGTATTCCTTTTCTTCGAAACACTGAAATAGGCAAAAAAAATAGCAATACGGGCTGGGCCTACGGTTAGTATGTTAGTCCCAAAAATGATATAAAAGTGTAAAGTAAAGCCCATAAACATCCAAAACGGGTAATATAATAGCATGGAACAATAAAAAATTATAGATACGTTGGAGACGTATCAGCGAGCCATATGGATGTGAGGAATAAAGTCCTCAATCCAGACTGCAGGGTCTGTCATTCGTCGTATGCCTCTATGTTTACGGGTTTAAACCCCTCTCGAAATTCATGATCCAGCACCTCATCGGTGAAGCACAAGGGGTGTACGGTGCCCCTGTACTTGGATGTGTCGTCGCATGGGTCCGATGGCTGTAGTGTTCGTTGTTGATTCTGAGCTGGTAGTTGATCAGTATAGTCGATTCGGTGGCCGTGATCCTGCGTGGGGACGCATTTCCTAGATCCATACGCTAGTAGAAAAAGGACCTATTGTCCCGGTTCGTAAGGGCCATTTATCCCGGTTTATGAACCGGGACTAAAGTGTCGGTACTAATGCCCTAGACCTTTACTCCCGGTTCTTACATAATCCAGGACAGATGTGCCTCCACATGGCCGGTGCGGCGAGCCCAGGCAGGAGGCCCTTTGGTCCCGGTTGGTGGCACCAACCGGGACCAATAGGCATCCACGCGTCAGCATTTCAGGGGCTGGGTTTTTTGTTTTTTTAAGGGGGGGGGGGGTTAGGGGGTTTTGGGGGGTTAATTTAGGTGTTTCATATATTGTGTTTGCTAGCTAATTAATAGAGAGAAGTGTCCTCTCTTATCTCTGTGCTTGGTCGACGCTACTTACTATACCTATAGAGAGGACTAGACACACTAGCTAGTAAGCAAATGAAGGAAACAGAAGATCGTCATGAACATGTGCATACAGAGAGAAGTGATATCGACCACCTCTCCTTCTCTGAGAGATTGGTCGAACAACAAGTTCTCGTATATCTATCCGACGCTACGTACTGGCTACATATATACAATATAAGTATCTCTTACAATATAATCTCCTAATTAAAAACGAGCTGATTAGGGTCCACATGGTATTCTCCGTCTTTAGCGATCACGTGGTCAAGATAGAATGCCGCCAATTCCTCTTAAATTCCTCACATACGATTTGGTGGTAGGAGTTCATCTCGCATCCAAAATATCTAATTTTAAGAAAGGGGTCAATACATATATATGAATAAATGAAACTTAACACAAATGATGGTAATAAAATAAAATAGTGAATATTATTATTTACGCACTTCATATTGTTTGTCAGAGTAGCCCCGCTCACAGGTCGTGTGGCGAATGGACTCGCAAATGTAGTATCCACAGTAATCATTCCCTTGTTCCTGCCACAACCACTTTACAAGAAATAGAGGTCAATCAAACTGATAATTAGCAAGCATGCTAAATGGTATTGATGAAACTAGCGCTTGAATCACTACGAGATGCGTGGAACATGCTACTATAGTACTTACTTTCGGGTGTCTAAATTGCAACTTCTTCGGCAGTCCCGGAATTTTTGAGGTGAATTTTTTCCAAACCCTGCCAGACAAAGAAAACAATTACTTGATATCAGGAAATGAACAAAGTTGCTGATATGGTGCGATAATGATCGATTTAACTTACTTCTCTAGAATTTCAGTCATGTCCACATACTCCTTGGGATCTTTTCGTCTCGAGTCTAAGACGGTTACTAGTCCTTGCTCAAGCTTAATCTCTAGGAGAATATAGTGGAACCTGTGCACACATGCATAACTCATCAATTACATTACTATAACCTCGACTAATAAGGGAAATCGAATATGCACAAGACAGTAACACTCACTTGAATACGTAAGGGAAGAGTGTTATAGCTTTGTTTTGATTTAATACAAATGATTGTAGCAGCTTGGCCTCGGTATCTTTGGCCTGAAATTTAACCATATATGCATCTATGAGACTTGTGTTAGTGAACCCAATATCACCGATTTGTCTTTTCTTCAATTCAGCGATCTTCAATCTGCATAATATAGTGAGGATAATTAAAAATACATGCAATGAAAGAGCTGACCTATATATAGAGACTTAATGACAGAAGTAGTACTACTTACAGGCAGTAGCAAGTGATCATCAATTTATCGAGGGCCTTTAGATTGAAAAACGCGAAGAACTCCTCAAATGGAACATTCAACAGTTCAATTCCAATGAGGTCATGCTCCTCTCTAACTCTCAGCGTCAAAATATTCATCCCCTCAGACTCTCAGCAGTTTTTCATGTACCAATCATGGAATCTTCGCATCATCGTTGTTATAGATCTTTCATCTTTGACGAGAGGCTTCCCGTACACGTATTTGTGTTCGTCCACCTCCAAGAAATCATAATGTACATCGTCGGGCAGGTAATCTTCAAGATTGTTATAACCGGGCACCATCCCGCCCGGAACATTAGCGACAATATCGCTAGACACCTGGAACGGGTGGATCGATTGGGCAACTTTTTTCCCAGCTCGTTGTTCTGCTCACCTTTGAGCACTGACAGTACTTCCAGACCGCGACGCTTCGGTAAATGACTTTGTAAGAATGCGCTCATAGTTGTCTTTCACCGGAGACTTTGGTGGTTTCTTCAGGGCAGCCAGAGTACTCTTCGCTTTTACCGGATCTATCTTTTCCTCCGGAGGTGGATGTTTCTTTGCTTTCACCCCTTAAAAGAAGTTCTTCACTTCGGCTTGCACGATCTGCGTGTTTTCCTCCACGGTCCTCTCGTATGGTAACTTCTCTGGACTCTTCATAGAAGGACCGAAAATCTGTATTGCCTCCCAGCTCTGGCTGTACTACTAGACGCCGGAGCAGACGGAGTGGTCGCGGCTGTCTTTCCTTTCTTACGAGGCGGAGGAGAAGGACTACAACGCGCCGGAGCAGCCGGAGCGGCGGCGGGTCTCTTGATCCGCCCTTGTTGACGAGGCGGAGAAGGAGGAGGCTGGCTGCTCGGGCGCGCCGGCGCAGGCGGAGAAGGAGGCGGAGTGTCGCCATGCGCCGGAGAAGGAGGCTGAGTGCCCTGATCACTCGCCGGAGGAGGAGGCGGACGAGGAGGCGGATTGCCCTGACTCGCCGGAGGAGGAGGAGGAGGCGGAGGCGTCCAGTTCGGAAGGTTGATGAGCTCCTTCCGCCATAGGCATGGAGTCTTCAGAGAAGAACCCAGCCGAATCGCCCCTTCACCCGTAGGGTGGTCAAGCTCAAGGTCCTCAAATCCGTCCATTATTTGATCCACCATCACCCTAGCATATCCTTCTGGAATCGACTGGCCATGGTAGGTTGAGCCAGGTTCATTAGGTAAAACAGAGCTAACAGCCTCCTTGACTTTCATTGTCATCCATCACGTCATAAGGTGGCAATGTTGAGACTCCGTGGTAGCATCCACGGGGTAGCTAGCAGGAGCTGTGAAGACAGGATCCAGCTGCTGAGTCTTCTCGGTGGAAGCCATGCTGCTTCCCCGCTGAGATGGCGGGATAGCTTCAGGGGAAGCTTCGGCAGGTCGGTTGCTGCGATCTGCTTCTCGTTCATCTAGCCCTTTTACCCTTTCGTGCAGCGCCTGCAGTTGGCTATGCTCCACTTTCTTCCTCCTCTCCTGGGTTTTGTAACCCCCTGCGTCCGGTAACCCAGCCTTCCACGGAACGAAGCCTGGCGTGCCTCGTGTCCGTCCAGGGTGCTCAGGATTCCCGAGGGCCATTGTGAGCTCGTCCTTCTCTCTGTCTGGAACGAACGTCCCTTGCTGCGCTTTCTCGATATACTCCTGAAGCCTCGTGACGGGTATTCGCAGTTGCTCTTCCGTCCAAACGCACTTCCCTGATATAGGGTCCAAGGTTCCGCCAACCCCGAAGAACCAAGTCTGGCAACGGTCTGGCCAGTTCAATGTCTCCGGTTCGACCCCTTTAGCAATCAGGTCATTCTCAGCCTTGTCCCACAAAGGTCGGGCTTTGGGGTAGCCACCTGACCCCGTGCGATGGTGATGCTTCTTCTTCGCAGCATTTTTCTTGTTTATTGCTGACATCTTCTTACTCTTTTCCGATGACTTGTGGGCCACAAATGCGGGCCAGTGATCTCTGATCTTCTCATACTTTCCGGTGAATTCTGGTGTCAAATCTTCGACAACAAGCTCTGTTTTCAGCTCATTCTTCCACCTCCTGAATAGTTCTGCCACCTTCTTGAGAGCATGATACTCGATCAATTGCTCTTTAACTGGCTTCTCCGGATCGCCCTCTGGCGGTAGGGTAAAATTTTCCTTAAGCAATGTCCAAAGATCTTCTTTCTGCATATCGGAGACATAAGACACCTCAGGGTCTTACGCTTTAACCATTGCTGGATACTGATCGGGATCTTGTCCCTAACAAGAACCCAGCACTGAGCACGAAATGCATCCCTTGTCCGGATGGGTTCAATCGGCTTGCCATCGCGCGCGATTGCTGTGATCTCAAACCTTTCATCCGAGCGCAACTTTTTCTTCGGGCCTCGTTTCTTTACCGAAGTTGTGCTCGATCCGGAGGGCTAGAGAAAAGAAGAAAGACGAGAGTTAATTAATATGTGTACATACGAAAACAATGAATGCATCAATTAGCTAGTCAGCACAGGCTTAACTAATATATATACCTGGCCGGACTCGGTTCGGTCACCGGATCCGTCATCACGGTCTACTTCTTGTACCGGCATTGGGTCACCGGAGCCATCATAATCATAACTTCTTCTTCACTACCCTGTCCTTCCAGCCATCGGTGTCGTTGAGAAACGACGCAACGACATCACTTCCTTTTGCGATTATGTATCCCAACATCTCTTATGTTGCTTCGTCTCGGGGATGCTCCATAGTTTATGCAAATATTTACAACATGGCAATTATTATTCAAACATGACAGATGGATATATTAGTGGCAAACGTAGAACTAGCTAGCTAATATAATCACAATAAGGAATCATATTAGTGGTCTCGACACTGCTTCTCTAGGGTTTGGGGTAGCCTCGGCAATGCTTCAAGGGTTTGGGGTGGCCTCGACAACGCTTCAAGGTTTGGTGTGGCCTCGACGACAACGCTCTTTTTACTTGTTAAATTTGGGTGGCCTCGAGAGAGTTTGTCGGGTAGGGGCGCGGCGGGAGGGGGTTGGAGACCAACATCGTTTTTTTCTAGGGTTTGGTTTCCTCAAGAGTTTTGGTCGAGCGAGAGGGCCGGGGGGTGCTCCCGTGGTATAAGTCATCACGGTCGAGGGTGGGTGCTCCCTTGGTGTTTAGTCCCACCTCGCTAGCTGAGAGGGGTGCGTAGTGGTTTATAAGCCCCACTACCGCACCCCTCTCGAGCTCCTCTCCATTGCAGGCTTACGGACCTAATTGTGACTACTATGCCTGATGGGCCTACTGGGCCTTCTTCGGGCCTGAATCCTGGCCCATGGATCAGTTTCTAGTATCAGGCCGTGGTGGCCCAATAGGTGGCAATTTTTTTTATTTTGTCCATGTTTTTTGTTTTATTTTTTGCTTTATTTATTTTGTTTTGTTTCTACTTACTTATTTATTTTATTTTATTTTATTCTAATTACTTATTTATTTTATTTTATGATAATTCTTTTTGCTATTAAATTATCTAACAAAAAAAGTTCTTTATGAAAGTTCTTTTTGCTTTTTACGATTTTGAACAGAAAATATGTTGATAATTTTAGTTGTATCAATTTTATATTTTTTTAGTTTCAATAATACAAGAGGTTTCTTATAATATTTTGAACAGAAAATACTTTGATAATTTTTGTTTCATAAATTATTTATGTTACTAAAGTTTATTTTATTTTATTTCTACTTATATATTTTATTAAAGTTTATATTATTTTGTTTCAAATAACTTATTTATTTTATTTTATGATAATTCATGTACAAAACTTATTTATTTTATGATAACTCGTCTGTTACAAAGGGATTTCATTTTTTTTGAACTTATTTGAACTCCATAGTTTTTCTGTGTTCAAAATGCATCATTCAAAGCCACATCATCAATTTTCCACCCTTTCTGACTTCATTTGTTATTTTTCATGCATTTACTGATTATTTTGAGCTATAAGACCATGAAATTGAAAAGCATTTGAAATGAACTCTGAAAAGGTTCCAAGTTGACATGGTATCATCATTTCACCCACATATCATGTGCGAGAAAGTAGAGAGGGTTACGGCAAAAACTGGATGCACTTCGTGTACAAAACGGACAATCTCTTTCGAAGTATCAGGGTTTCATATGGAAACTAAATGCATTACAAAGGGATTTCATTTTTTTTGAACTTATTTGAACTCCATAGTTTTTCTGTGTTCAAAATGCATCATTCAAAGCGACATCATCAATTTTCAACCCTTTCTGACTTCAATTTTTATTTTTCATGCATTTACTGACTATTTTGAGCTATAAGACCATGAAATTGAAAAGCATTTGAAATGAACTCTGAAAAGGTTCCAAGTTGGCATGGTATCATCATTTCACCCACATATCATGTGCGAGAAAGTAGAGAGGGTTACGGCAAAAACTGGTTGCACTTCGTGTACAAAACAGACAATCTCTTTCGAAGTATCAGGGTTTCATACGGAAACTCGTCTGTTACAAATGGATTTCATTTTTTTGAACTTATTTGAACTCCATAGTTTTTCTGTGTTCAAAATGTACCATTCAAAACCACATCATCAATTTACAACCCTTTCTGACTACATTTGTTATTTTTCATGCATTTACTGATTATTTTGAGCTATAAGACCATGAAATTGAAAAGCATTTGAAATGAGCTCTGAAAAGGTTCCAAGTTGCCATGGTATCATCATTTCACACACATAGCACGTGCGAGAAAGTAGAGAGGGTTACGGCAAAAACTGGATGCACTTCGTGTACAAAACGGACAATCTCTTTCGAAGTATCAAGGTTTCATACGGAAACTCGTCTGTGACAAAGGGATTTCTTTTTTTTGAACTTATTTGAACTCCATAGTTTTTCTGTGTTCAAAATGCACCATTCAAAGCCACATCATGAATTTACAACCCTTTCGGACTACATTTGTTATTTTTCATGCATTTAATGATTATTTTGAGCTATAAGACCATGAAATTGAAAAGCATTTGAAATGAACTCTGAAAAGGTTCCAAGTTGGCATGGTATCATCATTTCACTCACATATCATCATTCATAGAAGTTCATCATCACATTAAAACCAAAGTACATACATAGTTCTCATTGAACAACATATAGATCTACAGAGCATCTAATTAAACCATACATTGAAATTATGTAAAGCATTTCAATGCAACAACAAATGCGATCATAATCGCAACCAAGGTAACAACTGATCCAACTGCTTAATGATACCAAGCCTCGGTATGTATGGCATATTTTCTAATCTTTTTAATCTTCAACCGCATTGCATCCATCTTGATCTTGTGATCATCGACGACATCCGCAACATGCAACTCCAATATCATCTTCTCCTCCTCAATTATTCTTATTTTTTACTTCAAGTAATTGTTTTCTTCTTCAACTAAATTTAACCTCTCGACAATAGGGTCGGTTGGAATTTCCGCTTCAACAACCTCCTAGATAAATAAAATCTATGTCACGTTGGTCGGCATAATTGTCATAAACAATAAATGAACCAAATAGTTATGAAAAGAGAATATATACCACATTTGAATGATAGACATGACGAGGGCCGACTGGGCCGGATACCAAAACCATCGCACTATATAATAACAAGGAATAATAGAAGTAAGAAAATTAGACAAGTATCTATCTGAAGTAAGATTTTTTTATTTTAGAAAGAAGATAAGAACACGAGGATCACCATGGTGGTGTCGACGACGAGATTGGCGCGGGCGATCGATGGCGGTGAACCAAGACAAATCTCGGGGAAAATGGAGCTCGGAGGTCGAGTTCCGAGAGGAGAAAGATTAACTAGTGTGGCTTGGGCATTTCATCGAACACCTCATGTGCATATGAGGTGAACTAGAGCACCCAAATGCCCTCCCCTCGCCGGCTTGAAACAACAGAGCACTGTAGAGTGCTCTGCCGCGGGTATGGGTATATATAGGCAAATTATTTGTCCCGGTTGGTGGCACGAACCGGGACTAAAGCCCCCCTTCTGTCTCGGTTCAAGCCACGAACCGGGACCAATGGTTGTGGGCCAGGAGCGAGGACCATTGTGTTGGGGAACGTAGCAGAAATTCAAAATTTTCTACGCATCACCAAGATCAATCTATGGAGATTCTAGCAACAAGAGAGGGAGAGGATGAGCATCTTCGTACCCTTGAAGATCGCTAAGAGGAAGCGTCACAAGAACGCGGATGAAGGAGTCGTACTCGCAGCGATTCAGATCGCGGTTGATTCCGATCTAAGCACCGAACAACGGCGCCTCCACGTTCAACACACGTACAGCCCGGGGACGTCTCCTCCTTCTTGATCCAGCAAGGGGAGAGGAGAAGTGCATGGTGGTGAGGGAGCTCGTGGTTCTCTGGCAGGGCTTCGCCAAGCACTACGCAGGAGGAGGAGGTGTTGGAGGAGGGAGAGGGCTGCGCCAGGGGAAGGGTGATGTTGCCCTCTCTCTCTCTCTCACTATATATAGGGGGAAGGGAGGAGGGGGAGGCGCCCTAGGGGAGGGGCGGCGGCCATAGGGGAAACCCTAGATGGGTTTGGCGCCCCACCCCTAGGAAACTTGCCCCCCAAGCCGGGAGGGGAGGCTGCCCTAGGGGTGGCGCCCCCACCTCTCCAGGTTACGTGAGATGGGGTGGGAGGGGCGCTCAGCCCCTTAGTGGGCTGATGTGCCCTCTCTCCTTGGCCCATAAGGCCCCCCAAAGCTTGGACGGGGCCTCCGAAACCCCTTTCGGACACGCTGGTCATCACCTGGTACCCCCGGAGCAATTCCGGACTCAAATACCCTTCGTACAATATACCGATCTTCACCTCCGGACCATTCCGGAGCTCCTCGTCATGTCCGGGATCTCATCCGGGACTCCTAACAACCTTCGGTAACCACATACTATTTCCCATAACAACTCTAGCGTCACCGAACCTTAAGTGTATAGACCCTACGGGTTCGGGAACCATGCAGACATGACCGAGACGTTCTCCTGTCAATAACCAACAGCGGGATCTGGATACCCATGTTGGCTCCCACATGTTCCACGATGATCTCATCGGATGAACCACGATGTCAAGGATTCAAGCAATCCGTATGCAATTCCCTTTGTCTAGCGGTATTGTACTTGCCCGAGATTCGATCGTCGGTATGCCGATACCTTGTTCAATCTCGTTATCGGCAAGTCTCTTTACTCGTTCCGTAACACATCATCCCGTGATCAACCCCTTGGTCACATTGTGCACATTATGATGATGTCCTACCGAGTGGGCCCAGAGATACCTCTCTGTCACACAGAGTGACAAATCCTAGTCTCGATTTGTGCCAACCCAACAGACACTTTCGGAGATACCCGTAGTGCACCTTTATAGCCACCCAGTTATGTTGTGACGTTTGGTACACCCAAAGCATTCCTATGGTATCAGGGAGTTGCACAATCTCATGGTTTAAGGAAATGATACTTGACATTAGAAAAGCTTTAGCATATGAACTACACGATCTTTGTGCTAGGCTTAGGATTGGGTCTTGTCCATCACATCATTCTCCTAATGATGTGATCCCGTTATCAACGACATCCAATGTCCATGGTCAGGAAACCGTAACCATCTATTGATCAACGAGCTAGTCAACTAGAGGATTAGTAGGGACATGGTGTTGTCTATGTATCCACACATGTATCTGAGTTTCCTATCAATACAATTATACATTGGATAATAAACGATTATCATGAACAAGGAAATATAATAATAATAACTAATTTATTATTGCCTCTAGGGCATATTTCCAACAGTCTCCCACTTGCACTAGAGTCAATAATCTAGTTCACATCGCCATGTGATTAACACTCACAGGTCACATAGCCATGTGACCAACATCCAAAGAGTTTACTAGTGTCACTAAACTAGTTAACATCATCATGTGATTAAGACTCAATGAGTTATGGGGTTTGATCATGTTTTGCTTGTGAGAGAGGTTTTAGTCAACGGGTCTGCAACATTCAGATCCATATGCACTTCGCAAATCTCTAGGTCATATTGTAAATGCTGCTTCCACGCTCCACTTGAAGCTATTCCAAATGTTTGCTCCACTATACGTATCCGGTCTGCTACTCAGAGTCACTCGGATAGGTGTTAAAGCTTGCATCGACGTAACCCTTTACGCCGAACTCTTTATCACCTCCATAATCGAGAAACATGTCCTTATTTACTCCAAGGACAATTTTGACCGCTATCTGGTGATCCACTCCTTGACCACCTTTGTACCCTCTTGCCAGACATGTGGCAAGGCACACATCAGGTGCGGTAGTTAGCATAGCATACTGTAGAGCCTACGTCTAAAGCATAGGGGACGACCAGCGTCCTTTCTATCTCTTCTGCCGTGGTCGAGTTTTAAGTCTTAACTTCATACCTTACAACTCAGGCAAGAACTCCTTCTTTGACTGATCCATCTTGAACACCTTCAAGATCATGTCAAGGCATGTGCTCATTTGAAAGTACCATTAAGTGTTTTTGATCTATCCTTATAGATCTTGATGCTCAATGTTCAAGCAGCTTAATCCAGGTTTTCTATTGAAAACACTTTTCAAATAACCCTATATGCTTTCCGAAACTCTACATCATTTACGATCAACAATAGTCAACAACATATACTCATCGAAATTCTATAGTGCTCCCACTCACTTATTTGGAAATGCAAGTTTCTCATAAACTTTGTATAAACCCAAAATCTTTGATCATCTCATCAAAGCGTACATTCCAACTCCGAGATGCTTACTCGGTCGTTAGAAGGATTGCTGGAGCTTTGCATACTTGTTAGCGTCTTTCAGGATTGTCAAAACCTTTTGGTTGTATCACATACAGCCTTTCCTCAAGAAAATTGTCGAGGAAACAATGGTTTTTGACATCCTATCTGCAAGATTTCATAAATGATGCAGTAACTGCTAATCCAATTCCAACAGACTCTTAGCATCGCTACGAGTGAGAAATCCTCACCGTAGTCAACTCCTTGAACTTGTCGGAAATCATCTTAACGACAAGTCGAGCTTTCTTAATGGTGATACATACCATCATTGCCTGTCTTCCTTTTAAAATCCATCTGTACCCAATAGCCTTACGACCATCAAGTAGTTATTCCAAAGTCTACACTTTGTTTTCATACATGGATCCTCTCTCAGATTTTATGGCCTCGAGCCATTTGCCGGAATCCAGGCCCACCATCGGTTCTCCATAGCTTGTAGGTTCATTGTTGTCTAGCAACATGACCTCCAAGACAGGAGTACATACCACTCTGAAGTAGTATGCATCCTTGTCGACCTACGAGGTTTGGTAGTCACTTGATCCGAAGTTTCATGATCACTATCATAAGCTTCTACTTCAATTGGTGTAGGCGCCATAGGAACAACTTCCTCGTGCCTGCTACACACTAGTTGAAGTGACGGTTCAATAACCTCATCAAGTCTCCACCATCGTCCCACTCAACTTTCCGAGACAAACTTTTCCTCGAGAAAGGACCCGATTCAAGAAACAATCCCTATTGCTTTCGGATCTGAATTAGGAGGTATATCCAACTGTTTTGGACGTCCTATGAAGATGCATTTTATCCGCTTTGGGTTCGAGCTTATCAACCTGAAACTTTTTCACATAAGCGTCGCAGCCCCAAACTTTTTAAGAAACAACAACTTAGGTTTCTCCAAACCATAGTTCAAATGGTGTCATCTCAACGGAATTACGTGGTGCCCTATTAAAGTGAGTTCGGTTGTCTCTAATGCCTAACCCATGAACGATAGTGGTAATTCGATAAGAGACATCATGGTACGCACCATATCCAATAGGGTGCAACTATGATGCTCGGACACTATGGTGTTCCAGGCGGTATTAATTGTGAAACAATTTCCACAATGTCTTAATTCCGTGCCAAAGCTCAGAACTCAGATATCCATCTCTATGATCATATCACGACGTTTTATCCTCTTGTCACGTAAGATCTTCAACTTCACTCTAAAATTACTTTAACCTTTCAATAATTCAGACTTGTGTTTCATCAAGTAAATATACTCAACATCTACTCAAATCATCTCGTGAAGTAAGAACATAATGATATTCATCAGATGCTTCAGCACTCATTGGACCGCACACATCAAAATGTGTTACTTCCAACAAGTTGCTATCTTGTTCCATCTTACTGAAAACGAGGCTTTTTAGTCATCTCGCCCATGTGGTATGATTTGCATATCTCAAGTGATTCAAAATCAAGTGAGTCCAAACGATCCATCTGCATGGAGTTTCTTCATGCGTATACACCAATAGACATGGTTCGCATGTCTCAAACTTTTAAAAAAACGAGTGAGTCCAAAGATTCATCAACATGGAGCTTCTTCATGTGTTTTACACCAATATGACTTACATGGCAGTGCCACAAGTAAGTGGCACTATCATTACTATCTTATATCTTTTGGCATGAAAATGTGTATCACTACGATCAAGATTCAATAAACCATTCCTTTTAGGTGCAAGACCATTGAAGGTATTATTCAAATAAACAGAGTAACCATTATTCTCCTCAAATGAATAACCGTATTGCGATAGACATAATCCAATCATGTCTACGCTCAACGCAAACACCAAATAACAATTATTTAGGTTTCACGCCAATCTCGATGGTAGAGGGAGCGTGCGATGCTTGATCACATCAACCTTGGAAACACCTCCAACACATATCGTCAGCTCACCTTTAGCTAGTCTCCGCTTATTTCGTAGCTTTTATTTCGAGTTACTAACACTTAGCAACCGAACCGGTATCTAATACCCTGGTGCTACTAGGAGTACTAGTAAAGTACACATTAACATAATGTATATCCAATATACTTCTATCGACCTTGCCAGCCTTCTCATCTACCAAGTATCTAGGGTAGTTCTGCTTCAGTGTCTGTTCCCTCATTACATAAGCACTTAGTCTCGGGTTTGGGTTCAACCCTGGGTTTCTTCACTGGAGCGGCAACTGATTTGCCATTTCATGAAGTACCCCTTCTTGCCCTTGCCCTTCTTGAAACTAGTGGTTTCATTAACCATCAACAATTGATACTCCTTCTTGATTACTACATTCGAGGTGTCGAACATTGTGAATATCTCAAGGATAATCATATCTATTCCTGTTATGTTATAGTTCATCACGAAGCTCTAGTAGCTTGGTGGCAATGTCTTTGGAGAAACATCACTATCTCATCTGGAAGATTAACTCCCACTCGATTCAAGTGATTGTTGCACCCAGACAATCTGAGTATAAGCTCAACAATTGAGATCTTCTCCCTTAGTTTGTAGGCTAGAAAACTCGTCGGAGTTCTCATACCTCTTGACGTGGGCACGAGCCTGAAATCCCAATTTCAGCTCTTGAAACATCTCATATGTTCTGCGACATTTCAAATATGTCTGTGGTGCCTCAATTATAAACCATTTGACATTACCAAACTATCATGTAGTCATCAAAACGTGTATGTCAGATGTTCGCAACATCCACTGACCACGTTCGAGGTCCAGCACACCGAGCGGTGCATTAAGGACATAAGCCTTCTACTGTCCGCATAATTGCTACTCATCAACTTTCAACTATATTTTCTATAGGAACATATCTAAAACAGTAGAACTAAAGCGCGAGCTATGACATAATTTGAAAAACCTTTTAGTATGTTTAGGATAATTAAGTTCATCTTATGAACTCCCACTTAGATCTTGATGCTCAATGTTCAAGCAGCTTAATCCAGGTTTTCTATTGAAAAACACTTTTCAAATAACCCTATATGCTTTCCAGAAACTCTACATCATTTCTGATCAACAATAGTCAACAACATATACTCATCAGAAATTCTATAGTGCTCCCACTCACTTCGTTGGAAATACAAGTTTCTCATAAACTTTGTATAAACCCAAAATCTTTGATCATCTCATCAAAGCGTACATTCCAACTCCGAGATGCTTACTCCAGTCGTTAGAAGGATTGCTGGAGCTTTGCATACTTGTTAGCGTCTTTCAGGATTGTCAAAACCTTTTGGTTGTATCACATACAGCCTTTCCTCAAGAAAATTGTCGAGGAAACAATGGTTTTTGACATCCTATCTGCAAGATTTCATAAATGATGCAGTAACTGCTAATCCAATTCCAACATACTCTTAGCATCGCTACGAGTGAGAAAGCCTCACCGTAGTCAACTCCTTGAACTTGTCGGAAATCATCTTAACGACAAGTCGAGCTTTCTTAATGGTGATACATACCATCATTTTATGTCTTCCTTTTAAAATCCATCTGTACCCAATAGCCTTACGACCATCAAGTAGTTATTCCAAAGTCTACACTTTGTTTTCATACATGGATCCTCTCTCAGATTTTATGGCCTCGAGCCATTTGCCGGAATCCGGGCCCACCATCGGTTCTCCATAGCTTGTAGGTTCATTGTTGTCTAGCAACATGACCTCCAAGACAGGAGTACATACCACTCTGAAGTAGTATGCATCCTTGTCGACCTACGAGGTTTGGTAGTCACTTGATCCGAAGTTTCATGATCACTATCATAAGCTTCTACTTCAATTGGTGTAGGCGCCATAGGAACAACTTCCTGTGCCCTGCTACACACTAGTTGAAGTGACGGTTCAATAACCTCATCAAGTCTCCACCATCCTCCCACTCAACTTTCCGAGACAAACTTTTCCTCGAGAAAGGACCCGATTCAAGAAACAATCCCTATTGCTTTCGGATCTGAATTAGGAGGTATATCCAACTGTTTTGGACGTCCTATGAAGATGCATTTTATCCGCTTTGGGTTCGATCTTATCAACCTGAAACTTTTTCACATAAGCGTCGCAGCCCCAAACTTTTTAAGAAACAACAACTTAGGTTTCTCCAAACCATAGTTCAAATGGTGTCATCTCAACGGAATTACGTGGTGCCCTATTAAAGTGAGTTCGGTTCACTACTAGAAAAACCACTACTAATGGCGCACCTAATTTGGCTATTAATGGCGCATCTGTGGTGCGCCATTAATAGCACGCCATTAGTAATTTTTACTAATGGCGCACCACCTGGTGCGCCATTAGTATATGCGAGGGTGCGCCATTAGTATGCCTCCCAGGGGGCATGTATACCCAGGTGCTTTGGCATACTAATGGCGCACCACCTCGGATGCGCCATTAGTAATCGCGGCATACTAATGGCGCACTACCCGATGATGCGCCATTAGTAACCATGGCATACTAATGGCGCATCGACAAGTGATGCGCCATTAGTATGCTTTGTCATACTAATGGCGCCTTTATCATGTGATGCGCCATTAGTATGAATATTAGGTTTTTTATTTTTTATTTTCTGATTTTTGCACAGGTTACAAAATGTTTAATTTGACAAAATATAGACAGCACACATCAACAATAGATTCATCAGATACAATAGAAGATTAGTCTTTGAATACAATTCATCATATTAGTCTCCGAATACAATTCATCATATTAGTCTCCGAATTGAAAAGACCGAACAAAGATAGAACATTATATTACAAGTCTCGAGACCGCGAGTAGCGAGTTTGTCTTCACATTACAAGTCGATATCGATCATCTAAACTACCATCACATAGAAGAGAGCTGCGGTCATCACGATGAGCATCATCACGATGAAACTCGTCCTCATCCGGTTCCTCCAACGCTCCCTCCCCTCTCCCGCTAGATAGCGGGCGTATCTAGATTCGGCCTCGGCCCTAGTGGTGTACCCTTTGTAACTGTTACCGCTGAATCGGTGAACCTATCTCCGACACTCCTCCCAGTCATCGTAGACTCCGGGAACCTTACCCTTGTAGACGACATACGTCGGCATCGCTATGCACTAGCCAAACGAAACGTTAGTACCAATTCACAGACAATACATAAGCAATATATAAGTATGCAATGTAACGATCGGAAGAGAAAAGCAAGACATTAATAGCATCGATTACATCTAAGTTGAACGACTCTCGAAACCAAAGAGACATACTACAAGTTCATTAAAGTTTAATTACAACATGAGCCAATCGATGTTTCAGAACTAGACAACTCGACTCAAGGGACCGGAGCGTGGATAAAGCCGCTGTCTATCGTGGGAGTCATGAAAGAACGGGCGTTGTCATCCTGCATTTGTAGCATTGTGTCGATGTCACTGTTGGACGGTTGATTTCTGAGGTAGAACTGCCCCGAGGTACGAAGGACCTCTTGATGGATGATTTCCGCAAACTCCGACTGGATGCGAAAGAATTCTTGTCGGAGGTCCGCGTCCTGGATTGCCGACACGCCGCGGCCCAATCTTGGAGTTTACTCGGTAGCGAAGTTGATGATGGTCCCGCACGATCGCCCGCATGTGATGGATGGCGTAGTAGGCACCCTTCCGACCGCCAGCGGCTGCTTGACGAAAGCGTAACGTCATTGTGGGAGAACACGTGCTTGCCGTGCATTACGAATAGGCCTGGTGAAGGTGCCTCCAGATTTGGCGAGCCGGGAGAACATCATCAAGAACCTTCTTGAGATTTGTGTAGTCTACGCTCAATCGACGGTCCGGGTCAAAATACGTGGCCATGGAATATTTGGGGCTTAGGAGGATGAGCGTGCAACGTGTGTCACTGCAGAAAACACGGAATGTTAAAAGAAAATCGATCGAAATGTAAGAATTCATATGTTACGGGCCGGTTGAGGGGAGGACTTACTCGGGAAAGTAAGGCACGAGGTAGTTATCCTTGTCTTGGTTTGCCGTAATGACGCCTTCGAGGTAAGAACTTCGCGACTTGCCGGTCCCCAGCGCTGCCCAAGATCTTGGCACGCATGTAGAAGGGGTCAACTATCACGATGTCCGAGGTCTTGTCGCGAATGATCCGCATCTCCATACTCAGCGAAAATAGCCGAACGAAGGTGTAGTGCAGAGGATGAAGGTTCAACATAGCGTGGATGTCATCAAAACGCAGGACGATCGTACGCCCGATGGAGTTATCCACAAAGCCCTTGCCCTCTGGCACCTTGGCCGCGAAAACCGGGTATGCCACATCCTTCTCCCTGAGACGCAGCTTCTCCAAAGAAAGAACACTGTCATGCAGACTCCACATAGCACCGGTTGCAGCATTGAGCATATTTGTCGGTAGCATCGCCCTACCCGCCACATGCACCCTCCTCGAGATATCCTGCAGTGAAGGTGGCCCGTCCTGAGCACGGATCGTACTCGGTGCCGGCTGGCTCGCACCCTTCTTAGTCTTTCTTTATGCGTGCCTTCTTCTTCTCCTGTAATGGGACCGAGTTTTGCTCACAGACCGCCTTCTTGAGTGTGTTGGGGCTGGTAATATTTCGCACCTCGCCTATCCGAGGCTCGGTGAAGTCGGCAGCTGGAGGCGTCTCACGAGCTGAACGCCAGACGGCGCTGTTGCAACTTGGCTTCTCCATGATGTGAGCTAGATCGCACACGCCTTTTGTTGGGTTTGGTTCTTGAGAAGGAGGCCCCATGAAGTCGCCATCGCACCCATGCTCGGCAAAGTCTTGATCGACGTTGCCAAATGTATCATAGTCGCTGCGTCGTCGTTACGATCCTGTGCCATATGCATGTTTGGATCGATGGCATAGGGATGTCCGGCACCGTTACGGGCGGTCTTGCCATGGGGCCGACTTGGCGCCGCACGACTGGCGGTGTTGTCTTTGGGGTGGTGTCCCCGCCCCAAACGAATCTGGCTCTTCGCCAAAGCAGGGCCAGCTCAGCAGCGCCGAGGGTCATCACGTCATCATCGTCGGCCCGACGGGTCGATTCGGAGGTAACAAGTCGTCGCAGCCTGGCAGCACCCGAACCAGTTCAACCCTAAACAAGTTGGGTGGCATCTGGGTACCGTGGAACAAGGGGTTGCCCGGTTGAACGATTTTGCCCTTGGAGACATCGACCAACTCGTTGTTCACGAAGTGGAGGAGAGTGCACGGAATGTCGGCGGCGCCCTGCGAAAACATGTAGGGCGTCAGGATGCCCGATCAAAGGCAAGGAGATGAAGTCCTCGGCCGAGAGGCTTAATTAGTTACCGTGATGATGGCGTCGAGCTCGGCTAATGTAGAGGCACCGCCAACAGCGGGCGTGCAGTTGACGGAGGGGCCGCTTGCTGCAGAGGTGCCTGCCGGCATACACCCGGGTGCATTAAGCTCCCGTGCCGGCGTCGGAGACACCAATGCCGCCTCCGCCGGAGGCACCAATGGCCCCGCCATCGCATTATGCGAGTTGCTGGCCGTGAAGCTAGGAATCGGGGGCGGCCCCTGTTGGCCGCCTGCAATCCACGCACTCAACCCCGAGATCAAGGTAGGCACGAGGGCGGTGATCGTCGCTTCGAGTCGTTGTTCCACTTGCTCTTGGACAATCTCCGGAATCCGCGCCACCTGTGCCTTGAGTTCTTGAACCTCTCGCTACCGGCTTTCTCGAGCTGGTCTTTTTCTCCTTCCGCACACCCGGTATAGTATGACCCCATTTTGTCGACAAGCCTTTGCCGGCCACCACGACCGGTGACGTCGGCTTCTTGAGCTTATCCTTGTTCTTCATTACATTCAACCCCCTATTTAGAGTGGTGTCCCAAGGGTTGCTCTGAGTCGACCTCGCCATCGCTTTCGATCGCTGCGGAAGGAATGTGAACCATTTAGAAATTCGCTTCATTAATTAGAATGCAACCATATGGAGCTAATTACGCTGGGGTGTATTCCTTACTGTAACAAGCTGAAGCTGCTTGGTCTTCGGATCCGTGGTAAGCTCCTTTGTTTTCGGGTCCTTCTTGTACCGGGCCCCGACAAAGTTCCTGGTCCGCTTGTCACCGTATGTATCGAAGAGGCGGTAGGCCTTGCTCGGCACGCTCCGCCTCCTCCTTGTCCCATATAGTCTCCGCCACTCAGTAACCGCCGGGACCGAGTGTGTGTTCCCCTATGTTCAGCTCCGCATTTGTTTCCCCACTCACTTGATTGGGAGCTTGCGGTGCTCGAGCAATTGATCTTGAAGTCGTTGTAGTCATCTTCGGTGATCGAAGGATTTTTCTCCTTGATCTTGATAACTCTCACCTTTCTTGATCATTCTCTTCACATTGCTTTTCCAAGTAGACAGGGCCTTGCTCATCTTCGTGAGGGCAGCATTGTTCACTTTATTCCCTTTGAGGCTTGTGTTTTCAAATTCAGCGGGGAACTTGTATCGTTTGTGCAGCTTCGTGAAGAGGAGGTTGCGCAAATTCCCTCGGTCAGGATGCCTCAGGTTCTCGGTGTTGATCGAGACGGTGCTCCGGAGAATGCACCCGAGCTGAAGCGAGTACCACTTGACTATTCGTTCGGGCGCCGTTGGATTCCCGTTGGAGTCCACTTCAGTAACTTCCTCCTTGAGGGTGCGGAGCACGATCGGGCGCCGGTCCTTCCGTTGCCTCTTCGGTTGGCTGCCATCTGTGCGTGCGCTGCCATCATCAGTGGTGGCATCCTCGGCAGCACCATCAGTGGTGGCATCACTGTGGTCATCCTCGGCGGCACCATCCGTGGTCTCAGGATCGGTGGGGAAGGCGGCGGCCTCATACAAGTGAGGTTGTTCCTCCATCTCCGGGACAGCTCCTGTAATGCCTTGCCGCTTGAACCCCGGCCTCATCGTTGTGGGCCATGTTTCTCTCTAAATAGAAACAAAGTTTGGTCAAAAGTTGGTTATTGTCAAGGAACAAGATCATGGTCTCATCATTTAGGGTTTGGTTTAATACACCGAGGCATCCTAAAATCTAAGCTTTTATCATTGAGGGTTTTTCGACGCCGAGGCACCCTAAAAGCCTAAGCTTTCATCATTTCGGTTTTTATCGACACCGAGGCACCCTAAAAGCCATGCATTAGTCACAAGTACACCGGGGAAGTTGATCCTACTTAATTAACTACTAAGATACCCCGGCCCATGCATTAGTCACAAGTACCCCATATGTCCTATTTTTAGCAAAGTCATGCTAAAATTCACGGAAAATTTCAGCATGACCTTTGCTGAAAATAGGACATATGGAGTACCCGAATTTCCCGGAACGGAAGTTAATCGACATTCCGGCAAACTCAAGGGCCTCTCGGGGTACCTGCAAAATCATTATCCCCGCGTAATGAAGTCGCCAATGGGTCATTTCAGAAGATCACAATGAGACTAACCCTTGACAATTGTACTGAACCCAACTCAAGACTTTTGTCATTGGATTCCACAAGCCCACATTGGTAACAATTGTACTTCAAACATGATGTTACCGGCCAACAACAACTCCAGAACGGAGTTAGCAGAGAAGAAAAAGCACTATAGACATTCATCTAAAAACTCTTAAACGGCACAGTGCAGAATCGTAAACAAGATAGCAGGTGAAGCAATTACATCATACATTAGCAGCAGTTCATAGCAAAACTAGATGAATGTTTGGCCTCTTGATAAAAAACCATACATCAGCAGCATCACATACATCATACAGGATACAGCAGCAATTGATCAACAGCATGTTGATGACTTCTAATTTAACAAAGTATCCTATTATTTTACCCTAATGAGACTAACCAACTGTTGAGGAGTTTGGCATATCTTCATTTTGCACCACAAATATAGCACCACAAATATACTTTTGCTTGCAAGGCTACATGTCTGAATTTTGACTGCATTCCAACACCAATCTAAATTTTTGTTACTGCATTCTATGGTCTGTCTGAATTTGACAGAGTTATAAATGGCGTTGAGCAACAATTTAATGTACATTTACATGTTTTGTCATACTACACAACACAACTGCACAAACTGCCGCTGATCATCCTCTATTACGAGCAAGCTACAACATAAAAAATTCAATTATACACAAAAATTCCTCCAAACACACAGAAATTCTTGCCTCACCAGAGGAACACGGGTGAACAGAAAGATTAGGGCCTAACACCAGTGTTTAACAAGTATTGTTGATGATGTGCTTGATAGACACCAAGCAACACATCTCCCAAAAGAACCAAGACTGAACATGAAAATTTGAGCAGAAAGTGGCCTGCTCATTAGTATTAGAGCTATGCAACCACCTCAGCACATAATTAAAATGGTAGTAGGTCACTCTACCCAAGTGAGATTAATACACTATCTATCTAAGACGGGAAATGAGGAATGAACTACATGGGTTTTGCCCTACAATAATCTTGCAACACAAACAAATGAAAGGTATTTTATCCTAAGCGAGAACCCACAAATTATCAAGGTTGAATGGAACTCATATTTGTACTCACTTGGATGAAACTTTTGTCAAACTTAATGTGCCAATTACTATTATATCCAAAGCAATACAGCAGTAAACCCTGGTGTTGCCCATCCTCTTCCTTAACGCCCATCAAAGTAATTTCATATCTATCGATGATTATCTCGATTAAGTCTAGTAGAATTGTGCTGTCCTTGTACATAAACATCCAGCAAAAGGGATTGTCATCTGAAGGTAACAAACTATGGGAAATGCAAATATGTTTGGGAAATGCAAATAGAAGTAGTGCTATGAGAGTAATTTTTTCAATTTTCATTGATGTTTCAAATTAGATCGGTGCACATGTGGCTGCAATTTCTATTGGTCATCCAAGATGGGTGTTCATAGTAAAGTACTATATAGTGGCACTAACATAACCAAGGATTGCTTTTAAAAAACATAACCAAGAATCACCTTCCACGTGGCTTCTTCTCTTTATCCTGGCTTCCTTCGCAAAGTGGGCAAATACTTACATCTGCTGCGATGGGTACTTCAGTCGCCCTTTCCTTCTTGTTACGTGATCAAAACCACGATGAGAATGCAATACACACCAAAGAATATCATATACAGGAATTGCAGAAATTAAACAAGGTCAGACCCACACTATCTATTCTTTCTTCATGGCAGAATATCATATACAAGCACCTAATTTTGTTCACATTTATATAGCAACAAATATTTATACACTCATATAGCAGCACTAAGTATATTGCACTTAGAAGAAGATTTGCTTTTACATCCCACCCAACTTAACAATCTAGTAGAGTTGTGATTTATTAATATTGTCTTTCCTTTGCAGGTTCATGTTAAGTCGATCGAGGATTTCGCGCAGCTGGGTTGTTTCGATGAGAAATTTCATGAACTCTCATTCCCCTCTTGTCAACCTATGCATAAAACTGATATATAATCTACAAGTCCGTATAGTGGAACTGATACGGCCCCAGGATTTATGCTTTTTCATCTCTTGATTGATTTACCGACATGCCATCTTGAATCAGATAAACTTGTGTGGACACGTGGTGCTGCCTACAAGCTTGTTCTTGCATAGAAACAACAGAACAATTTACAACTCTGTTGGAAGAAAACAGAACAACATAACCCACTCCAAAGAGAGTGGAACTGCTATGATCTATCAGTAGTAGTATGATTTATGCTTTCTCATCTGCTGATTTACCGACATGACATCTTGAATCGGATAATCTTTTCTAGACCTGTGGTGTTTTAAGCTTGTTGTTTTGTGTAGAAACAACAGAGCAGTTCTGACAGCTCGCTGGAGGAAACTAAGTGTCAATGCAATGTATAATGCAGAGATTTGAAACCACAACAATAACATCTTGGAACAAGTTCTTATTAAATAGGAAAACCATAAACGAAGAAGGCATCCAGTTCCTCTGTTTCACAAGAGCTGCTTTGAATTGAAAGTGATTTGCTTTGCAATGCAAGGGAAGCTGAGCAGAGGATCAGAACAGTGTTCTTTTTATCTGCTCTATAAAAAGAATTTTTATCCATGGTTCAGATTAAGAGCTCATGTTAAAAAAACTATCTGAAATTTTTAGGCATCCAAGGTACATTAGAATTATTGGATCCTATTTACGTCTACACCGGGCAACTCACAAAGAAAAGTGATATTTACAGCTTTGACGTTATGCTCATAGAACTGATGACTAAAAAGAAGTCTTTTTCCTATATGGATTCTGAAGGCGATGGCCTTGTGGCACATTTTGCCACCATGTTTGCTGAAGCAAGCAATTTGTTACAGAAATAAATAAATGTAATTTTGTGATGAGATACTTAAATATGCAAGCACTGAATAGCAGAAATGATAAGACTAATTCATGTCATCTCCATTGATTTAGTTTTGAGGGGGAGGAGGAGGAGGAGGAGGGGGAGCTCACGGGGGTGGTGGTGCTCGGCGACGGTGGTGTGGACGGGCGGGGTCGAGGTGGGGCAGCGGGCGCTGGGCGGGTCGAGGCAGCGCCGGGCGGCGGGCAGCGCCGAGGCGGAGTCGGGCGGCGTCTGGGCGGCGGGGTCGCGTCGAGGCGGCGCTGGGCGGCACGGTCACGCCGAGGCGGCGCTGGGCGGCGCTGGGCTGCGGGTCAGGCCGAGGCGGCGGCTGGGCGGCGGGGTCGCGACGAGGCGGCGGGCGGGCGGCGGCCCGGGCGGCGGGTCGCGGCCGAGGCGGGCGGGCAGCGCCGAGGTGGCGGGACGGTGGCGCCGAGGGAGGCGGGCGAGGGAGAGGGAAGGCGAGGAGAGGGCGAGGGAGGAGAGGGCGAGGGCAGGGCGAGGGTCAGGCAGCGGCGGCGCGGGCGGTGGATCAAGAGGGAGAGGGAACTGGCGGGGAGAGGGAAGGGGATCGGGCGAAGGGGAGAGGCCGGGGATCGGGCACAATACTAATGGCGCACCTCACCGTGGTGCGCCATTAGCATCCACACTAATGGCGCACCTCACCGTGGTGCGCCATTAGTATTTTTTATTTCAACTCGAGCCAAAAGGTTATGTACTACTGTAACCTATCCACGTCAAGCCCACTCTACTAGCTCGACTGGTCAGCCGCCAGTTCTCACACCGGGAGGTCCTGGGTTCGACTCCTGTGCTCCACAATTTTTTAGCATTTAAAAAGCTGTTTGATACTTATTTATGTTTAAATATGTTCAAACTTGTTTAAATAATAACAGTAATATTTTTTATAAGACAGTAGCATTTAAAAAGCTGTTTGATACTTATTTTTTATAAGACGGTGCTGGGTGCGGGGTCGGCGACGGCGGTTGAGTAGGGGAATCGAGGTGCGGGGGTCGTGGCCGGTGGACTGGGGGTGCTCGGCGGTGAGGGGGACGGATCTGGCGAGGTGGGATAGCGATCGAGATGGAGGGGATCGAGGTGGGCTCCACAAATTTTTTAGCATTTAAAAAGCTGTTTGATACTTATTTGTGTTTAAATATGTTCAAACTTGTTTAAATAATAACAGTAATATTTTTTATAAGACAGTAGCATTTAAAAAGCTGTTTGATACTTATTTTTTTATAAGACGGTGCTGGGTGCGGGGGTCGTGACGGCGTTGAGTAGGGGAATCGAGGGTGCGGGGGTCATGGCGGCGGTGGACTGGGGGTGCTTGGCGATGAGGGGGACGGATCTGGCGAGGTGGGATAGCGATCGAGATGGAGGGGATCGAGATCGAGTGTCCATGAAATTTAAAAATATTCATGATAGTTCAAAAAGTACCCATGAAATACAATCGAGAAATGAAGGCTACGATTTAAATACAATCGATCTTAGCAAGCTATCTGTTCACAATCTTCTTGCCCTTCTTTTTCGCAAATGGAGTTCTTCTGTGGAACGAACGTCCTTTAGGTAGGGTGGTCCTGCTTCTTCTTGTGGTGTATGCTGCTACTTCATCATCGTCATGTTCGATCCTCGGTCGCCCGTACTTGTCGAAGTCTTGCTCATTGGCTACTCCATCCATTCCGATGATCTTCCTTTTGCCTCTCCTCACGACAACACGACTGGGCTGTGGCGGGTCGGTCATGAAGAAGCCTTGGTCCACTTGGGAAGCCAGTACCCATGGCTCATTTTTTCGCGGTGACGCTTTGGCGCGGGTCTTGGATTTGGCTTCGGTATAACCATGGTGGTGAAATACCGGTCTTCTTTTATGACGTTCTTGGCCCATCGACACGGAACATCGGGACCTTCTCTCCAATAGCTCAGCTCCCAGATCTCCTCGATCCTTCCGTAGTATCTGTCCTTGTCGTTACGGTGTAGGATTCCATCGTTACCCCGGAGTTCTGATAACCATCGCTCTTCATGTCCTTGGCCTCGGTGTAGAATGTGTAGCCGTTGATATCGTGACGCCTCATAGGTCATCGAGGTTGTGCTCGGCGCTGTGACAAGGAGAATATGAGTTGTTCTTCCGCGGAAGAATCCTCATGTAAAGGGTACGACGAAGCTTCGCTTGAACCAACGCGTGAAACATGAGTTGTGCTCTTTGAGTGTATCTCCGTCCGTCCTCTGTTGGCCTCGGTCATTGTACGTCTTTTTAATAAAGGTTTTGTGCTCTACCACCCAAGGATCGACCACGTCTATGTGTTGTAGCGCGACTAGGTTTGCTCTTTCAAAGTCGGCGAGTCGACCCTCGAAGTCGACAAGCATTTCGCGGCGACCCTCACGGTGACCCCATCCAGCGAGCCTGCCGAGGTGCCTGTTTACGGGCAGACCAACAGGGTTCTCGATGCCTAGATAATTCGTGCAGTAGGAGATGCACTCTTCGGTCAGAAAGCCCTGGCTATGCTTCCTTCGGGCGTGACATGTTGCGAACGTATCCTTTGATGACACCATTCATCCTTTCGAGCGGCATCATGCCGTGCAGGAACGTCGGCCCGAGTTGGATGATATCCTCCACTATATGGACCAGCAGATGCACCATAACGTCGAAGAATGCGGGCGGAAGTACATCTCAAGCTCGCATAGTATCACCACGATCTCTTCCTGTAGCCTTCCGAGTTGCCTCACGCCAATCGACTTCCGAGAGATGACGTCAAGAAATTGCATAGGCTAAATAGCGTTTCACGGACGTGCGCGTCCATGATCCCACGGATTGCAACTGGAAGTATTCTGCGTCATCAAGACGTGATGTCGTGAGACTTCATCCCGCTGAACTTCGCCGCTGGGTCTAGGTATCTGCTTATCTTCCCAGCGTAACCGTAAGGAAGTTTTACTCCTAGGAGGCAGGTGAAAACTGCTCGATCTCCTCGACTTAGAGTGAAGCACACGGGAGGGTAGTCATTTCCGGTCTTCTTGGCCTTTTTGCCTTTGCGACGACTTTCTGTGTCATGCTTCGCCTCATCATCATCATCATCATCATCATCATCATCATCATCATCATATATAGCGTGAAGCTCCTGCACGATGCCCATTGATTTCAAGTCTGCCCTTGCTTTCGGCCCATCTTTGGTCCTCTACGGCATGTTGAGCAGGGTACCAAGCAGACTCTCGCACACGTTCTTCGTGATATGCATGACATCAAGGCTGTGAGGCACACGGTGGATCTTCCAAGACGGCAAGTCCCGTAAAGCAGACCTCGCTTTCCATACCTTCAGCAGCTGCTCTGGCGCCTTTCGCTTCTTTCCGGCTCTGGCGCCTTTTGCTTCTTTCCGGCGGTGGGCAGTCTATCCAATTTTTCAACAGCTTGTCTATTTCCTCGCCGCTCCTCGTACTGCAGGCGTTTTGGGTTCGGTTTCACCATCGAACAGATCCTTGCGTTTCCTCCACGGGTCATCGTCGCGAAGCCACCTTCGATGTCCCATGAACACGGTTTTTGAAGACCCGGGATCTCTATCTAGCTGGCGATACGTTGTGTCATCCATGCACCTTACGCATCCAGAAAATCCATGGACTACCTACCCCGCGAGATATCCGTAACCGAGATAGTCGTGCACCGTCGTGAGCAGTGCGGCTCTCATAGAGAAATATTCTTTCTCTGCGGCATCCCACGTATTGGCTGGCGTTTTCCATAGCGTGTCAATCTCCTCTTTCAGCAGCCCCAGACATGCATTGATGTCGTTCCCTGGTTGTTTCGGCCCTTCAATTAGCATTCTCATGTGAATGTACTTCCTCTTCATGCACAACCAGGGGGAAGGTTGTACATCCACACAAACACAGGCCAGGTGCTATGTGTGCTTCTCTGGCTGCCAAACGGATTGACTCCATCGGTGCTCGCGCCCACACGATGTTCCTTGGATCCTTCCCAAATTCTGAGTCTTGAAGTTCAACGCTTTCCATCGCTCGCATCCTTAGGGTGACTCAGCATCTTGTCTTTTTATCTATCTCCGGATCATTTGCGTCATCTTCGCTTCTTCTCCTCCCTATCCGGCGTGCTAACGCAGGAGCTTTGCTACCTTAGGGTCCATGAAATAGCGCTGCAGACGAGGAGTGATCGGAAAGTACCACACCACTTTTCGAGGAGCTTTCTTCCTCTTCTTGTATCGAGTGACGCCGCACACGGACATATGATAGACTCCGCGTGCTCGTCCCGATAAATGATGCAATTGTTCATGCACACATGGTATTTCACGTGCGGTAAATCGAGAGGACACACGATTTTCTTCGCCTCCTCCAAACTGGTCGGGCACTTGTTCCCCTTGGGAAGACGTTCGTGCGTAATGACATGTTCTCGTCGAAGCATCGTCCGGTCATTTTGTGTTTTACCTTCATCTCCGAGCCATGAGCGTTACTTTCAGCGGGTATCCTCGGCCTGCATCCTTCATACAATGGAGTAACCGCGTCTAACTCAAGTTGATCCATCTTGGCTTTCTCTCGGGCGGCAGCTCTTGCGTTATCCGTGCGCTTGAGAAGCAGCTCTTGAATATGAGGGTCCTGCACCCAGCCCATCGATGGTCCAGCGTCGTCGCTCCGCCCGGCATCATCATCTTCATGATCATGCCCGTCGCCTGCTCCGCATCTTCCTCATCATCATGTCCTGCATCTTCTACATGATGACTGTGGTACGGCATCACGATCGTGATCATCTCCTCGGGATTCTTCGTCTTCTCGCCCGCCCGAGCCGCGGTGGTTGTCTTGCTGCCCTTCCTCATTTCTTGCCCGGCCCGCATGGACGACTTCGTAGTCATCTTCATCACCTTGCCACCGATAGCCATCCATGAAACCACGCAACAGCAGGTGGTCCCGCACCTGCCGGAATCCGGGTCCGCAATAAGGCTCTTGACTTGCATCTTCGACACGGACATCTTATCTCCGTCTCGTTCTTTTGAAGCATCTCGGCCTTCGCGGACCTCAAAAACCTATTCACGATGCCTTCGGTCATCGTGCGGACTATGGTCGCTGCGGGTAGAGCAAAACGATATTTTAGAACCAAACAAAAATTTGGCATTACTTTCCCTAAAAATAGGACCAAAAGAATGCTTAATGCCAAAATTCTACTTGAAACGGAAATGAATCAACATTCCGGCAAAATATTGGCAACTATCGCATTTCAAATACGGTACACCTCCAAACACAAACACATATGCAACACCACAAACATATGCAACACCACGAACATACATAGATCTAGCTAGGCCGTAAAAAGTGCATGTGCACATTGTTGTAGGGAGAACAACCTAAATATAGCTTCCCGTTACTTACCTATTAAAACAAGGTAATTTAACCACTTAATTTGAATGAATCTATGGTGGAAATGAGGTGAAAAGAGGAGGCACCCGAGACAAGGAGGAGGTGGAGAGAATGAAGTGGGGAGAAAGTGAGTGTGTGGGTAGGAGAGGATGTCCCAAATATCTTGTTGCTGCCCACTTACTAATGGCGCACCTCTTGCATGGTGCGCCATTAGTAGTTACAACTACTAATGGCGCACCCAAGCAGGATGCGCCATTAGTATGTTTGGATAGGCGCACTAGTTCAAAAAATATTCTATACTAATGGCGCTCCCACAGCCGGTTCGCCATTAGTATTTACAACTACTAATGGCGACTTGGGCAGGATGCGCCATTAGTAAGTTTGGATAGGCGCGCTAGTTCAAAAAAAAAATTTATACTAATGGCGCACCCACTTGCAGTGCGCCATTAGTAGTTACAACTACTAATGGCGCACTCGGGCAGGATGCGCCATTAGTATGTTTGAATAGGCGCACTAGTTCAAAAAAAAATTCTATACTAATGGCGCACCTTTGCTGTGCGCCATTAGTAGTTACAACTACTAAGGGCGCACTTGGGCAGGATGCGCCATTACTAAGTTTGGAGAGGCGCTCTAGTTAAAAAAAAATTAATACTAATGGCGCACCCTTTGCCAGGTGCGCCATTAGTAGTTTAAACTCTAATGGCGCATCAGATTGTGGTGCGCCATTAGTATATACTAATGGCGCACCAGCTTTCTGGTGCGCCATTAGTGTCAATCCCATCTATAGCCCTTTTTCTAGTAGTGGTTGTCTCTAATGCCTAACCCATGAACGATAGTGGTAATTCGATAAGAGACATCATGGTACGCACCATATCCAATAGGGTGCAACTATGATGTTCGGACACTATGGTGTTCCAGGCGGTATTAATTGTGAAACAATTTCCACAATGTCTTAATTCCGTGCCAAAGCTCGTAACTCAGATATCCATCTCTATGATCATATCACAGACGTTTTATCCTCTTGTCACGAAGATCTTCAACTTCACTCTAAAATTACTTTAACCTTTCAATAATTCAGACTTGTGTTTCATCAAGTAAATATACTCAACATCTACTCAAATCATCTGTGAAGTAAGAACATAATGATATTCACTGCATGCTTCAGCACTCATTGGACCGCACACATCAAAATGTGTTACTTCCAACAAGTTGCTATCTTGTTCCATCTTACTGAAAACGAGGCTTTTCAGTCATCTTGCCCATGTGGTATGATTTGCATATCTCAAGTGATTCAAAATCAAGTGAGTCCAAATGATCCATCTGCATGGAGTTTCTTCATGCGTATACACCAATAGACATGGTTCGCATGTCTCAAACTTTTAAAAAACGAGTGAGTCCAAAGATCCATCAACATGGAGCTTCTTCATGTGTTTTACACCAATATGACTTACATGGCAGTGTCACAAGTAAGTGGTACTATCATTACTATCTTATATCTTTTGGCATGAAAATGTGTATCACTACGATCAAGATTCAATAAACCATTCCTTTTAGGTGCAAGACCATTGAAGGTATTATTCAAATAAACAGAGTAACCATTATTCTCCTTAAATGAATAACCGTATTGCGATAGACATAATCCAATCATGTCTACGCTCAACGCAAACACCAAATAACAATTATTTAGGTTTCACGCCAATCTCGATGGTAGAGGGAGCGTGCGATGCTTGATCACATCAACCTTGGAAACACCTCCAACACATATCGTCAGCTCACCTTTAGCTAGTCTCCGTTTATTTCGTAGCTTTTATTTCGAGTTACTAACACTTAGCAACCGAACCGGTATCTAATACCCTGGTGCTACTAGGAGTACTAGTAAAGTACACATTAACATAATGTATATCCAATATACTTCTATCGACCTTGCCAGCCTTCTCATCTACCAAGTATCTAGGGTAGTTCTGCTTCAGTGTCTGTTTCCTCATTACATAAGCACTTAGTCTCGGGTTTGGGTTCAACCCTGGGTTTCTTCACTGGAGCGGCAACTGATTTGCCATTTCATGAAGTACCCCTTCTTGCCCTTGCCCTTCTTGAAACTAGTGGTTTCATTAACCATCAACAATTGATACTCCTTGATTTCTACATTCGCGGTGTCGAACATTGCGAATAGCTCAAGGATCATCATATCTATCCCTGTTATGTTATAGTTCATCACGAAGCTCTAGTAGCTTGGTGGCAATGTCTTTGGAGAAACATCACTATCTCATCTGGAAGATTAACTCCCACTCGATTCAAGTGATTGTTGCACCCAGACAATCTGAGTATAAGCTCAACAATTGAGATCTTCTCCCTTAGTTTGTAGGCTAGAAAACTTCGTCGGAGTTCTCATACCTCTTGGCGTGGGCACGAGCCTGAAATCCCAATTTCAGCTCTTGAAACATCTCATATGTTCTGCGACATTTCAAAAATGTCCGTGGTGCCTCAATTCTAAACCATTTGACATTACCAAACTATCATGTAGTCATCAAAACGTGTATGTCAGATGTTCGCAACATCCACAGACCACGTTCGAGGTCCAGCACACCGAGCGGTGCATTAAGGACATAAGCCTTCTACTGTCCGCATAATTGCTACTGTCAACTTTCAACTATATTTTCTATAGGAACATATCAAAAACAGTAAAACTGAAGTGCGAGCTATGACATAATTTGAAAAAACCTTTTTAGTATGTTCAGGATAATTAAGTTCATCTTATGAACTCCCACTTAGATCTTGATGCTCAATGTTCAAGCAGCTTAATCCAGGCTTTCTATTGAAAAACACTTTTCAAATAACCCTATATGCTTTCCAGAAACTCTACATCATTTCTGATCAACAATAGTCAACAACATATACTCATCAGAAATTCTATAGTGCTCCCACTCACTTCGTTGGAAATACAAGTTTCTCATAAACTTTGTATAAACCCAAAATCTTTGATCATCTCATCAAAGCGTACATTCCAACTCCGAGATGCTTACTCCAGTCGTTAGAAGGATTGCTGGAGCTTTGCATACTTGTTAGCGTCTTTCAGGATTGTCAAAACCATTTGGTTGTATCACATACAACCTTTCCTCAAGAAAATTGTCGAGGAAACAATGGTTTTTGACATCCTATCTGCAAGATTTCATAAATGATGCAGTAACTGCTAATCCAATTCCAACAGACTCTTAGCATCGCTACGAGTGAGAAAGCCACACCGTAGTCAACTCCTTGTTGTCGGAAATCATCTTAACGACAAGTCGAGCTTTCTTAATGGTGATACATACCATCATTGTCTGTCTTCCTTTTAAAATCCATCTGTACCCAATAGCCTTACGACCATCAAGTAGTTATTCCAAAGTCTACACTTTGTTTTCATACATGGATCCTCTCTCAGATTTTATGGCCTCGAGCCATTTGCCAGAATCCGGGCCCACCATCGGTTCTCCATAGCTTGTAGGTTCATTGTTGTCTAGCAACATGACCTCCAAGACATAAGTACATACCACTCTGAAGTAGTATGCATCCTTGTCGACCTACGAGGTTTGGTAGTGACTTGATCCGAAGTTTCATGATCACTATCATAAGCTTCTACTTCAATTGGTGTAGGCGCCATAGGAACAACTTCACGTGCCTGCTACACACTAGTTAAAGTGACGGTTCAATAACCTCATCAAGTCTCCACCATCCTCCCACTCAACTTTCCGAGACAAACTTTTCCTCGAGAAAGGACCCGATTCAAGAAACAATCCCTATTGCTTTCGGATCTGAATTAGGAGGTATATCCAACTGTTTTGGACGTCCTATGAAGATGCATTTTATCCGCTTTGGGTTCGAGCTTATCAACCTGAAACTTTTTCACATAAGCGTCGGAGCCCCAAACTTTTTAAGAAACAACAACTTAGGTTTCTCCAAACCATAGTTCAAATGGTGTCATCTCAACGGAATTACGTGGTGATCTATTAAAGTGAGTTCGGTTGTCTCTAATGCCTAACCCATGAACGATAGTGGTAATTCGATAAGAGACATCATGGTACGCACCATATCCAATAGGGTGCAACTATGATGTTCGGACACTATGGTGTTCCTGAAGGAAATATGCCCTAGAGGCAATAATAAAGTTATTATTTATTTCCTTATATCATGATAAATGTTTATTATTCATGCTAGAATTGTATTAACCGGAAACATAATACATGTGTGAATACATAGACAAGCAGAGTGTCACTAGTATGCCTCTACTTGACTAGCTCGTTAATCAAAGATGGTTATGTTTCCTAACCATAGACATGAGTTGTCATTTGATTAACGGGATCACATCATTAGGAGAATGATCTGATTGACATGACCCATTCCGTTAGCCTAGCACTTGATCGTTTAGTATGTTGCTATTGCTTTCTTCATGACTTATACATGTTCCTATAACTATGAGATTATGCAACTCCGTTTACGGAGGAACACTTTGGGTACTACCAAACGTCACAACGTAATCTGGGTGATTATAAAGGAGTACTACAGGTGTCTCCAAAGGTACTTGTTGGGTTGGCGTATTTCAAGATTAGGTTTTGTCACTCCGATTGCCGGAGAGGTATCTCTGGGCCTTCTCGGTAATACACATCACATAAGCCTTGCAAGCATCGCAACTAATGAGTTAGTTGTGAGATGATGTATTACGGAACGAGTAAAGAGACTTGCCGTAACGAGATTGAACTAGGTATTGGATACCGACGATCGAATCTCGGGCAAGTAACATACCGATGACAAAGGGAACAACGTATGTTGTTATGCGGTCCGACCGATAAAGATCTTCGTAGAATATGTAGGAACCAATATGGGCATCCAGGTCCCGCTATTGGTTATTGACCGGAGATGTGTCTCGGTCATGTCTACATTGTTCTCGAACCGTAGGGTCCGCACGCTTAAGGTTTCGATGACGGTTATATTATGAGTTTGTGTATTTTGATGTACGAAGGTTGTTCAGAGTCCCGGATATGATCACGGACATGACGAGGAGTCTCGAAATGGTCGAGACATAAAGATTAATATATTGGACGGATATATTTGGACACCGGAAAGGTTCCGGAGAAGTTTGGAGCTCCGGGAGGTTACCGGAACCCCCCGGGAGGTATATGGGCCTTATTGGGCCCATATAGGAATAAGGGAGAAGGAACAAGGGAGGGGGGCGCGCCCCCCCAAGCCCAATCCGAATTGGGGAGGGGGGCCGGCCCCCCCGTTCCTTTTCTCCTTCCCCCTCTTCCTATTCCTACTACTAGTACTTATTACTAAATGCTAGTACTCCTTCCTTCCCCCTCCAAGGGAAATAAGGACAAGCGAGGGAAACCTGCTTGGAGTAGGTTTCCCCCTCCCATGGTGCCCCTGGGTGGCCGGCCACCTCCTCCCTCCCTCCTTTATATCCGGGGGAGGGGGGGCACCCTAGAACACACAAGTTGATCCTTGAGATCGTTCCTTAGCCGTGTGCGGTGCCCCCCTCCACCATATTCCACCTCAGTCATATCGTAGCGGTGCTTAGGCGAAGCCTGCGACGGTGAAACATCAAGATCGTCACCACGCCGTCGTCTTGTGGAACTCCCCTCCCGGAGCTTTGCTGGATCGAAGCCGGTGGAGCTTCTTCGAGCTGAACGTGTTCATAGATCTCGGAGGCGCCGGAGTTACGGCTCTGTGATCGTCTGGTTCGTGTGGAGTACGTACGTCTACTTCATCTACGTAATCATCGACTCGGAGGTGCCGGTGTAACGGCGCTGGGATCGGCGGGATCGCGAGGAGAAAGTACGACTACTTCCTCTACGTTGTGATCGCTTCCGCCACGGTCTCTGAGGGTACGTAGACAACACTCTCCTCTCGTTGCTATGCCATCACCATGGTCCTGTGTGTGCGTAGAAATTTTTTGAAATTACTGCGTTCCCCAACAGTGGCATCCGAGCCTGGTTTTATGCGTTGATGTCATATGCACGAGTAGAACACAAGTGAGTTGTGGGCGATACAAGTCATACTACCTACCAGCATGTTATACTTTGGTTCAGCGGTATTGTGCGATGAAGCGGCCCGGACCGACATTACGCGTACGCTTACGCGAGACTGGTTTCACCGTTACGAGCATTCGTGCTTAAAGGTGGCTGGCGGGTGTCTGTCTCTCTCACTTTAGTTGAACTGAGTGTGGCTACGCCCGGTCCTTGAGAAGGTTAAACGGAGTCTATTTGACGAAAGTATCGTTGTGGTTTTGATGCGAGGTAAGAACGGTTCTTGCTCAGCCCGTAGCAGCCACGTAAAACTTGCAACAACAAAGTAGAGGACGTCTAACTTGTTTTTGCAGGGCATGTTGTGATGTGATATGGTCAAGACGTGATGCTATATTTTATTGTATGAGATGATCATGTTTTGTAACCGAGTTATCGGCAATGGCAGGAGCCATATGGTTGTCGCTTTATTGTATGAAATGCAACGCTACTGTAATTGCTTTACTTTATCACTAAGCGGTAGCGATAGTCGAGAAGCAATAGATGGCGTAGCGACAACGATGCTACGATGGAGATCAAGGTGTCGCGCCCGGTGACGATGGTGATCATGACGGTGCTCGGAGATGGAGATCACAAGCGCAAGATGATGATGGCCATATCATATCACTTATATTGATTGCATGTGATGTTTATCCTTTATGCATCTTATTTTGCTTTGATTGACGGTAGCATTTTAAGATGATCTCTCTCTAAAATTATCAAGTAGTGTTCTCCCGAGTATGCACTTTGTTGCCAAAGTTCGTCGTGCCGAGACACCACGTGATGATCGGGTGTGATAAGCTCTCACGTCCATCTACAACGGGTGCAAGCCAGTTTTGCACACGCAGAATACTCAGGTTATACTTGACGAGCCTAGCATATGCAGATATGGCCTCGGAACACGGAGACCGAAAGGTCGAGCGTGAATCATATAGTAGATATGATCAACATAAGATGTTCACCATTGAAAACTACTCCATCTCACGTGATGATCGGTTATGGTTTAGTTGATTTGGATCACGTGATCACTTAGATGACTAGAGAGATGTCTGTCTAAGTGGGAGTTCTTAAGTAATATGATTAATTGAACTTAAATTTATCATGAACTTAGTACCGATAGTATCTTGCTTGTCTATATGCATTTGTAGATAGATGGCTCGTCTGTTGTTCCGTTGAATTTTAATGCGTTCCTTGAGAAAGCAAAGTTGAAAGATGATGGTAGCAATTACACGGACTGGGTCCGTAATCGAGGATTATCCTCATTGCTGCACGTAGAAGAGTTACGTCTGGATGCACCGCTAGGTGCCGAACTTCTTCTTGATGGTGGCGGCGTTAAGAACGTCTGGCAGAGCAAAGCTGATGACTACTCTATAGTTCAGTGTGCCATGCTTTACGGCTTAGAACCGGGTCTTCAACGACGTTTTGAAAGTCGTGGAGCATATGAGATGTTCCAAGAGTTGAAGTTGATATTTCAACAGAATGCCCGGATTGAGAGATATGAAGTCTCCAATAAGTTCTATAGCTGCAAAATGGAGGAGAATGGGTGCATCGGTGAGCACATACTCGGAATGTCCGGGTATTACAATCACTTGACTCAACTGGGAGTTGATCTTCCGGATGATTGTGTCATTGACAGAATTCTTCAATCACCGCCACCAAGCTACAAAGGCTTCGTGATGAACTATAATATGCAAGGGTTAGTAAAGACTATGCTCGAGCTCTTCGCAATCTTTGAAAGCTGCGGAGGTAGAAATCAAGAAGGAGCATCAAGTGTTGATGGTCAATAAGACCTCTAGTTTCAAGAAGAAAGGCAAAGGGAAGAAGAAGGGGAACTTCAAGAAGAACAGCAAACAAGTTGCTGCTCAAGTGAAGAAACCCAAGTCTGGACCTAAACCTGAAACTGAGTGCTTCTACTGCAAGCAGACTGGTCATTGGAAGCGGAACTGCCCCAAGTATTTGGCGGATAAGAAGGATGGCAAAGTGAACAAAGGTATATGTGATATACATGTTATTGATGTGTACCTTACTAGAGCTCGCAGTAGCACTGGTATTTGATATCTGGTTACATTGCTAATATTTGCAACTCGAAGCAGGGGACTACTGATTGCGAACACCGGCAAAGGACGAGGTGACGATCTTGGCGTGGGAAATGGTTCCAAAGTCGATGTGATCGCGGTCGGCACGCTACCTCTACATCTACCTTCGGATTAGTTTTAGACCTAAATAATTGTTATTTGGTGCCAGCGTTAAGCATGAACATTATATCTGGATCTTGTTTGATGCGAGACGGTTATTCATTTAAATCAGAGAATAAAGGTTGTTCTATTTATATGAATAATATCTTTTATGGTCATGCACCCTTGAAGAGTGGTCTATTTTAATGAATCTCGATAGTAGTGATACACATATTCATAATGTTGAAACCAAAAGATGCAGAGTTGATAATGATAGTGCAACTTATTTGTGGCATTGCCGTTTAGGTCATATCGGTATAAAGCGCATGAAGAAACTCCATCTTGATGGACTTTTGGAGTCACTTGATTATGAATCACTTGGCACTTGCGAACCGTGCCTCATGGGCAAGATGACTAAAACCCCGTTCTCCGGTACTATGGAGAGAGCAACAAATTTGCTGGAAATCATACATACAGATGTATGTGGTCCAATGAATGTTGAGGCTCGTGGAGGATATCGTTATTTTCTCACCTTCACAGATGATTTAAGCAGATATGGGTATATCTTCTTGATGAAACATAAGTCTGAAACATTTGAAAAGTTCAAAGAATTTCAGAGTGAAGTTGAAAATCATCGTAATAAGAAAATAAAGTTTCTACGATCTGATCGTGGAGGCGAATATTTGAGTTACAAGTTTGGTCTACATTTGAAACAATGCGGAATAGTTTTCGCAACTCACGCCACCGGAACACCACAGCGCAATGGTGTGTCCGAACGTCGTGTCGCACTTTACTAGATATGGTGCGATCTATGATGTCTCTTACAGATTTACCGCTATCGTTTTGGGGTTATGCTCTTGAGACGGCCGCATTCACGCTGAATAGAACACCGTCAAAATCCGTTGAGACGACACCTTATGAACTGTGGTTTAGCAAGAAACCAAAGTTGTCGTTTCTCAAAGTTTGGGGATGCGATGCTTATGTGAAAAAGCTTCAACCTGATAAGCTCGAACCTAAATCGGAGAAATGTGTCTTCATAGGATACCCAAAGGAGACAGTTGGGTACACCTTCTATCACAGATCCGAAGGCCAGACATTTGTTGCTAAAATGGATCCTTTCTAGAGAAGGAGTTTCTCTCGAAAGAAGTGAGTGGGAGGAAAGTAGAACTTGATGAGGTAACAGTACCTTCTCCATTAATTGAAAGTAGTTTATCACAGAAAACAGTATATGCGACAACTACACCAAATAAAGAGGAAGTTGATGATGTTGATCATGAAACTTCAGATAAAGATACTACAGAACCTCGTAGATCAACCAGAATAAAATCCGCACTTGAGTGGTACGGCAATCCTGTTCGGAAGTCATACTACTAGATCATGATGAACCTACGAGCTATGAAGAAGCGATGGTGAGCCCAGATTCATAAAATGGCTTGAGGCCATGAAATCCGAGATGGGATCCATGTATGAAAACAAAGTGTGGACTTTGGTTGACTTGCCCGAGGGTCGGCAAGCAATAGAAAACAAGTGGATCTTCAAGAAGAAGACCGACGCCGACGGTAATATTGCTGTCTACAAAGCTCGACTTGTCGCAAAGGGTTTCGACAAGTTCAAGGGATTGACTACGATGAGACCTTCTCACCCGTAGCGATGCTTAAGTCTGTCCGAATCATGTTAGCAATTGCCGCATTTTATGATTATGAAATTTGGCAAATGGATGTAAAGACCGCATTCCTGAATGGATTTACGGAAGAAGAGTTGTATATGATGCAACCAGAAGGTTTTATCGATCCAAAGGAGCTAACAAAGTGTGCAAGCTCCAAATGATCCATTTATGGACTGGTGCAAGCATCTCGGAGTTGGAATAAACGCGTTGATAGTGTGATCAAAGCCTGTGGGTTTATACAGGCTTATGGAGACGCCTGTATTTACACGACAGTGCGTGGGAGCTCGGTAGCATTTCTGATATTCTAGGTAGATGACATAGTACTACTCGGTAATGATATAGAATTCTGGATAGCATAAAGGGATACTTGAACAAGAGTTTTTCAATGAAAGACCTTGGTGAAGCTGCTTACATATTGGGCATCAAGATCTATAGAGATAGATCAAGACGCTTTAATTGGACTTTCACAAAGCACATACCTTGATAAAGTTTTGAAGAAGTTCAAAATGGATCAGTGCAAAGAAAGGTTTTTACCTGTATTACATAAGGTGTGAAATTGAGTCGACTCAATGCCCGACCACAATGCAGAAGATAGAGAGAAAATGAAAGATGTTCCCTATGCTTCAGCCATAGGCTCTATCATGTATGCAATGCTGTGTACCAGACCGACGTATGCTTAGCGATAAGCTTGGCAGGAAGGTACCAAAGTAATCCAGAGTGGATCATCGGACAGCGGTCAAGAACATCCTGAAATACACGAAAAGGACTAAGGATATGTTTCTCGTATATGGAGGTGAAAAAGATCTAGTCGTAAATGGTTACGTCGAACCAATCATTGACAATGATCCGGACGATTATAAATCGCAAACCGGATACGTGTTTTTGTTAAAAGGTTGAGCTGTCAGTTGGTGCAGTTCTAAACAAAGCGTCAGAGCGGAATCTACATGTGAAGCGGAGTACATAGCTGCTTCCGGAAGCAGCAAATGAAGGAGTCTGGATGAAAGAGTTCATTTCCGATCTAGGTGTTATACCTAGTGCATCGGGACCAATGAAGATCTTACGTGACAATCTTGGTGCAATTGCCTTGGCAAAGGAATCCAGATTTCACAAGAGGACCAAGCATATCAAGAGACGCTTCAATTCCATTCGGGACCAAGTCCAAGTGGGAGACATAGAGATTTGCAAAGTACATACGGATCTGAACATTGCAGACCGTTGACTAAGCCTCTTCCACGAGCAAAACATGATCAGCACCAAGACTCCATGGGTGTTAGAATCATTCTTGAGTAAACTAGATTATTGACTCTAGTGCAAGTGGGAGATCAAGGAAATATGCCCTAGAGGCAATAATAAAGTTATTATTTATTTCCTTATATCATGATAAATGTTTATTATTCATGCTAGAATTGTATTAACCGGAAACATAATACATGTGTGAATACATAGACAAACAGAGTGTCACTAGTATGCCTCTACTTGACTAGCTCGTTAATCAAAGATGGTTATGTTTCCTAACCATAGACATGAGTTGTCATTTGATTAACGGGATCACATCATTAGGAGAATGATCTGATTGACATGACCCATTCCGTTAGCCTAGCACTTGATCGCTTAGTATGTTGCTATTGCTTTCTTCATGACTTATACATGTTCCTATAACTATGAGATTATGCAACTCCTGCCATCGGAGGAACACTTTGGGTACTACCAAACGTCACAACGAATCTGGGTGATTATAAAGGAGTACTACAGGTGTCTCCAAAGGTACTTGTTGGGTTGGCGTATTTCAAGATTAGGTTTTGTCACTCCGATTGTCGGAGAGGTATCTCTGGGCCTTCTCGGTAATACACATCACATAAGCCTTGCAAGCATCGCAACTAATGAGTTAGTTGTGAGATGATGTATTACGGAACGAGTAAAGAGACTTGCTTGCAACGAGATTGAACTAGGTATTGGATACCGACGATCGAATCTCGGGCAAGTAACATATCGATGACAAAGGGAACAACGTATGTTGTTATGCGGTCTGACCGATAAAGATCTTACGTAGAATATGTAGGAACCAATATGGGCATCCAGGTCCCGCTATTGGTTATTGACCGGAGATGTGTCTCGGTCATGTCTACATTGTTCTCGAACCGTAGGGTCCGCACGCTTAAGGTTTCGATGGCGGTTATATTATGAGTTTGTGTATTTTGATGTACCGAAGGTTGTTCGAGTCCCGGATATGATCACGGACATGACGAGGAGTCTCGAAATGGTCGAGACATAAAGATTAATATATTGGACGGATATATTTGGACACGGAAAGGTTCCGGAGAAGTTTGGAGCTCCTGGAGGTTACCGGAACCCCCGGGTATTTATTTGGGCCTTTTTGGGCCCATATAGGAATACGGGAGAAGGAACAAGGGTGGGGGGCGCGCCCCCCCAAGCCCAATCCGAATTGGGGAGGGGGGCCGGCCCCCCCTTTCCTTTTCTCCTTCCCCCTCTTCCTATTCCTACTACTAGTACTTATTCCTAAATGCTAGTACTCCTTCCTTCCCTCCAAGTGAAATAAGGAAAGAGAGGGAAACCTACTTGGAGTAGGTTTCCTCCCATGGTGCGCCCCCTTGGTGGCCGGCCACCTCCCTCCCTCCTTTATATATCACGGGAGGGGGGCACCCTAGAACACACAAGTTGATCCTTGAGATCGTTCCTTAGCCGTGTGCGGTGCCCCCTCCACCATATTCCACCTCGGTCATATCGTAGCGGTGCTTAGGCGAAGCCCTGCGACGGTGAAACATCAAGATCGTCACCACGCCGTCGTGCTGACGGAACTCCCCTCCCTGGAGCTTTGCTGGATCGAAGCCCGTGGAGCGTCATCGAGCTGAACGTGTGCCAAGAACTCGGAGGCACCGGAGTAACGGCGCTGTGATCGGCTGGATCGTGAGGAGAACGTACGACTACTTCCTCTACGTCATCATCGACTCGGAGGTGCCGGAGTAACGACGCTGGGATCGGCAGGATCGCGAGGAGAAAGTACGACTACTTCCTCTACGTTGTGATCGCTTCACACGGTCTCACGAGGGTACGTAGATAACACTCTCCCCTCTCGTTGCTATGCCATCACCATGGTCCTGTGTGTGCGTAGGAAAATTTTTGAAATTACTGCGTTCCCCAACAGTTCCAGGCGGTATTAATTGTGAAACAATTTCCACAATGTCTTAATTCCGTGCCAAAGCTCGTAACTCAGATATCCATCTCTATGATCATATCACAGACGTTTTATCCTCTTGTCACGAAGATCTTCAACTTCACTCTAAAATTACTTTAACCTTTCAATAATTCAGACTTGTGTTTCATCAAGTAAATATACTCAACATCTACACAAATCATCTGTGAAGTAAGAACATAATGATATTCACTGCATGCTTCAGCACTCATTGGACTGCACACATCAAAATGTGTTACTTCCAACAAGTTGCTATCTTGTTCCATCTTACTGAAAACGAGGCTTTTCAGTCATCTTGCCCATGTGGTATGATTTGCATATCTCAAGTGATTCAAAATCAAGTGAGTCCAAACGATCCATCTGCATGGAGTTTCTTCATGCGTATACACCAATAGACATGGTTCGCATGTCTCAAACTTTTAAAAAACGAGTGAGTCCAAAGATCCATCAACATGGAGCTTCTTCATGTGTTCTACACCAATATGACTTACATGGCCGTGTCACAAGTAAGTGGTACTATCATTACTATCTTATATCTTTTGGCATGAAAATGTGTATCACTACGATCAAGATTCAATAAACCATTCCTTTTAGGTGCAAGACCATTGAAGGTATTATTCAAATAAACAGAGTAACCATTATTCTCCTTAAATGAATAACCGTATTGCGATAGACATAATCCAATCATGTCTACGCTCAACGCAAACACTAAATAACAATTATTTAGGTTTCATGCCAATCTCGATGGTAGAGGGAGCGTGCGATGCTTGATCACATCAACCTTGGAAACACCTCCAACACATATCGTCAGCTCACCTTTAGCTAGTCTCCGTTTATTTCGTAGCTTTTATTTCGAGTTACTAACACTTAGCAACCGAACCGGTATCTAATACCCTGGTGCTACTAGGAGTACTAGTAAAGTACACATTAACATAATGTATATCCAATATACTTCTATCGACCTTGCCAGCCTTCTCATCTACCAAGTATCTAGGTTAGTTCTGCTTCAGTGTCTGTTCCCTCATTACATAAGCACTTAGTCTCGGGTTTGGGTTCAACCCTGGGTTTCTTCACTGGAGCGGCAACTGATTTGCCATTTCATGAAGTACCCCTTCTTGCCCTTGCCCTTCTTGAAACTAGTGGTTTCATTAACCATCAACAATTGATACTCCTTCTTGATTTCTACATTCGCGGTGTCGAACATTGTGAATAGCTCAAGGATCATCATATCTATCCCTGTTATGTTATAGTTCATCACGAAGCTCTAGTAGCTTGGTGGCAATGTCTTTGGAGAAACATCACTATCTCATCTGGAAGATTAACTCCCACTCGATTCAAGTGATTGTTGCACCCAGACAATCTGAGTATAAGCTCAACAATTGAGATCTTCTCCCTTAGTTTGTAGGCTAGAAAACTCGTCGGAGTTCTCATACCTCTTGACGTGGGCACGAGCCTGAAATCCCAATTTCAGCTCTTGAAACATCTCATATGTTCTGCGACATTTCAAAAATGTCCGTGGTGCCTCAATTCTAAACCATTTGACATTACCAAACTATCATGTAGTCATCAAAACGTGTATGTCGATGTTACGCAACATCCACAGACCACGTTCGAGGTCCAAAGACACCGAGCGGTGCATTAAGGACATAAGCCTTCTACTGTCCGCATAATTGCTACTGTCAACTTTCAACTATATTTTCTATAGGAACATATCTAAAACAGTAGAACTAAAGCGCGAGCTATGACATAATTTGAAAAAACCTTTTTAGTATGTTCAGGATAATTAAGTTCATCTTATGAACTCCCACTTAGATCTTGATGCTCAATGTTCAAGCAGCTTAATCCAGGTTTTCTATTGAAAAACACTTTTCAAATAACCCTATATGCTTTCCAGAAACTCTACATCATTTCTGATCAACAATAGTCAACAACATATACTCATCAGAAATTCTATAGTGCTCCCACTCACTTCGTTGGAAATACAAGTTTCTCATAAACTTTGTATAAACCCAAAATCTTTGATCATCTCATCAAAGCGTACATTCCAACTCCATCTCCATCATCATGATCTCCATCATCGTGTCTCCATGAAGTTGTCTCGCCAACTATTACTTCTACTACTATGGCTAACGGTTTAGCAAAGAAGTAAAGTAATTACATGGCGTTATTCAGTGACACGCAGGTCATACAATAAATAAAGACAACTCCTATGGCTCCTGCCGGCTGTCATACTTATCGACATGCAAGTCGTGATTCCTGTTACAAGAACATGATCAATCTCATAGATCACATATCATTCATCACATTCTTTTTGGCCATATCACATCACATAGCATACCCTGCAAAAACAAGTTAGACGTCCTCTAATTGTTGTTTGCATGTTTTACGTGGCTACTATGGGTTTCTAGCAAGAACGTTTCTTACCTACGCAAAACCACAACGTGATATGTCAATTACTATTTACCCTTCATAAGGACCCTTTCCATCGAATCCGATCCGACTAAAGTGGGAGAGACTGGCACCCGCTAGCCACCTTATGCAACAAGTGCACGTCAGTCGGTGGAACCTGTCTCACGTAAGTGTACGTGTAAGGTCGGTCCGGGCCGCTTCGTCCCACAATACCGTCGAAACAAGATTGGACTAGTAACGGTAAGCATATTGAACAAAATCAACGTCCACAACAACTTGTGTTCTACTCGTGCATAGAATCTACGCACTAAACCTGGCTCTGATACCACTGTTGGGGAATGTAGCAGAAATTCAAAATTTTCTACGCATCACCAAGATCAATCTATGGAGATTCTAGCAACAAGAGAGGGAGAGGATGAGCATCTTCGTACCCTTGAAGATCGCTAAGCGGAAGCGTTACAAGAACGCGGATGAAGGAGTCGTACTCGCAGCGATTTAGATCGCGGTTGATTCCGATCTAAGCACCGAACAACGGTGCCTCCGTGTTCAACACACGTACAGCCCGGGGACGTCTCCTCCTTCTTGAGCCAGCAAGGGGAGAGGAGAAGTTGAGGGAGAACTCCGACAGCATGACGGCATGGTGGTGATGGAGCTCGTGGTTCTCCGGCAGGGCTTCGCCAATCACTACGGAGGAGGAGGAGGTGTTGGAGGAGGGAGAGGGTTGCGCCAGGGGAAGGGTGCTGCTGCCCTCTCTCTCTCTCTCTCTATATATATATATAGGGGGAAGGGAGGAGGGGGAGGCGCCCTAGGGTTCCCTAGGGGAGGGGCAGCGGCCATAGGGGAAAACCTAGATGGGTTTTGGCGCCCCCACCCCCTAGGAAACTTGCCCCCCAAGCCGGGAGGGGTGGCTGCCCTAGGGGTGGCGCCCCCACCTCTCCAGGTTACATGAGATGGGGTGGGAGGGGCGCTCAGCCCCTTAGTGGGCTGATGTGCCCTCTATCCTTGGCCCATAAGGCCCCCCAAAGCTTGCCGGGACCTCCGAAACCCCTTTCGGACACGCTGGTCATCACCTGGTACCCCCGGAACAATTCCGGACTCCAATACCCTTCGTCCAATATACCGATCTTCACCTCCGGAGCTCCTCGTCATGTCCGGGATCTCATCCGGGACTCCGAACAACCTTCGGTAACCACATACTATTTCCCATAACAACTCTAGCGTCACCGAACCTTAAGTGTGTAGACCCTACGGGTTCGGGAACCATGCAGACATGACCGAGATGTTCTCATGTCAATAACCAACAGAGGTATATGGATACCCATGTTGGCTCCCACATGTTCCACGATGATCTCATCGGATGAACCACGATGTCAAGGATTCAAGCAATCCCGTATGCAATTCCCTTTGTCTAGCGGTATTGTACTTGCCCGAGATTCGATCGTAGGTATGCCGATACCTTGTTCAATCTCGTTACCGGCAAGTCTGTTTACTCGTTCCGTAACACATCATCCCGTGATAAACCCCTTGGTCACATTGTGCACATTATGACGATGTCCTACCGAGTGGGCCCAGAGATACCTCTCCGTCACACGGAGTGACAAATCCCAGTCTCGATTCGTGCCAACCCAACAGACACTTTCGGAGATACCCGTAGTGCACCTTTATAGCCACCCAGTTACGTTGTGACGTTTGGTACACCCAAAGCATTCCTACGGTATCCGGGAGTTGCACAATCTCATGGTCTAAGGATATGATACTTGACATTAGAAAATCTTTAGCATACGAACTACACAATCTTTGTGCTAGGCTTAGGATTGGGTCTTGTCCATCACATCATTCTCCTAAGGATGTGATCCCGTTATCAACGACATCCAATGTCCATGGTCAGGAAACCGTAACCATCTATTGATCAATGAGCTAGTCAACTAGAGGCTTACTAGGGACATGGTGTTGTCTATGTATCCACACATGTATCTGAGTTTCCTATCAATACAATTATAGCATGGATAATAAACGATTATCATGAAAAGGAAATATAATAATAATAACTAATTTATTATTGCCTCTAGGGCATATTTCCAACACATTGGTCCCGCTTCGTGGCTTGAACCGGGACAAATGGATCCAGACGAACCGGGACCAATGCCCACGAGGCCCCGGCCGGCCCCCTGTGCTCATGAACCGGGACTAATCCCCCCCATGGGTCCCGGTTCATGAGGAACCGGGAGTAATGGCCTGGCCTGACCTGAACGATAGCCATGTTTTCTACTAGTGATAGATGGACCTGGCCATACTAGCTCTTTTGTCCAGTTGCTCACGTAGGTCGTTTGCTGATTTGTGTGCGGTGTCGTTAGCCGCTCTGTCCCGGCCACGGGGTGGTCAGTCCGGCAGATCGGCCATATTGTTTTTCGGCGGAATGGGCTCTATAGCCTCGTCGTCGAATTCGGGCAGCAGCTTGCGCTTTGGGTAGCTCTTTGTGTGGCGATCACCTCCGTATATTTCGTCAGTGTTGAGCACTTTGCTCCATCTGCGGTTGAGCATATCCTGCGCGGCCTTAAGCCGTTGCTGCTGCTTCTTCAAGCTCCTCGCGGTGGCAATAAGCCTTTTGTGGAGGTTTATTCCAAGTATTTTTCCGGGACGATGTGTGCATCGTCATCCAGACTGTTCTCCTCTCCGGAGATGGGTTTACAAGTTTTGTCTTCGGCATCGTTGCGATCAGACAGCGGCCCCGGACTGTGTTCGTTGTCCCCTGGCTTATCCTGCTCCATCGCCGGGCCTACGGGGTCGTCGTTATCTTTAGCGTCGTCCGAGGATTTATTCTTTCTTGTGTCGGAATCGCTGTTTTTGCTATGGCGGGCTTTAGAGCGGCGCCGCTGACGTCGGCGCTTTGTTTGCTTCTCAAGGGAATTATCCTCCGTTGCATCATCGCCATTGCTTTCTTTGGGTGTGTCCGCCATATATATATATCATATGATGAGGTGGCTTTCCAGTGCCCTGGGGGTGGTGGTTCCCGTTTTTCTCCGGCATCATCGTCCATGCCGTTGATGTCTTCGGAGTAGAAATCAAGCGTGTCGGTTAAGTCATCGACAGTGGCTATTAAGTGGGTGGTGGGTGGGTAACGAATTTCTTCGTCATCCACTTCCCACTCAAGCCGGACATAGTTCGGCAAAGAGTCTCCTGACAGGGAGAGAGATTTTAATGACTTCAGCACATCGCCCAAGGGCGAGTGCTGAAAAATATCTGCGGAGCTAAACTCCATGATCGGTGCCCAGCCAGGTTTGATGGGCACGGATGTACGCGGTTCGGATCCTATAGCCGGAGACGCGTCCGAGGGTCCGATGACACAGACCTCCTTGGAAGTGAGGTCTGTGTACGGCTCTATCGCCGCTGAGTGTGCGGCCTCCGTGGCGGGGTCCATCCACCCGTCCTCGGATGGCATGATCTGCCCTGGATTTAAAGCCAGGGCAGTTGCAGGCGCGAACTGCTAAACACCGTCCGACGGCCAATCTAGGTCATGCCCGTCGCGACTGTGGGGTGTACCTGTTGAGGGAGTCATGGATTAGGGGGTCCTCAGACAGCCGGACTATGTACTTGGGCCGGACTGTTGGACTATGAAGATACAAGATTGAAGACTTCGTCCCATGTCTGGGTGGGACTCTCCTTTGTGTTGAAGGCAAGCTTGGCAATTTGGATATATAGATTTCCTTCTCTCTAAACCGACTCTGTGTAACCCTAGCCCCCTCCAGTGTCTATATAAACCGGAGGGCTTAGTCCGTAGGACAATAACAATCATAATCTTAGGCTAGCTTCTAGGGTTTAGCCTCTACGATCTCGTGGTAGATCAACTCTTTTAATACTCATATCATCAAGATCAATCAAGTAGGAAGTAGGGTATTACCTCCGTAGAGAGGGCCCGAACCTGGGTAAACATCGTGTCCCCCGCCTCCTGTTACCATTAGCCTTAGACGCACAGTTCGGGACCCCCTGTTACCATAGTTTGGCTCGACCCTACTAATACCATAGTTTGGCTCGACCCTACTAATACACAATAGATTCAATTCTCATGGTTCATTAAGAATAACCAACATTTCGCACGATCATACCAGAGTCTTTCACCTGGGTTTTTCTTTTTTTTACGGATGATCATCGTGCTACACCCTTCCAGGATACGGCACAACGGAGACAAAGGCGCAGATGTGCAGCAGGGCCCCGCTCAAAGGTTTCTTTTTAGATTAAGACCCTATGTAAACCTTTTTTATTGTCTCTTGTTGCCTAACCACCCTTCGGGCACTTAAAACAACCAAGAGGGATACTGGCGTTATCGGCAAGCTCTTTTGTCACACCAGATTAATGCACGTGCCTGGAAATTCAGGGCTCATTATCGAGGGCGGTACTCAGCCCAGCATATGTTGTAAAGTCCGAATACCTTCGGTAGTGTTCAGCGTCGCGAGTTTGGCCTTATATGCATCAGCTCCGAATCATGTCTTTGGTCAATAGTTGGGTTTGCCCGGCTCCCGTGTTTTTCTACCTTCGGTTCCGCTCTATCGGCTAAGGTGGCACCGGGAGAACTACTGCGATTGTGCCCTGGTTCATCTGGATGAGTACCTCAGTAGAGAAAGCCGAAAACTGACTGTCATGACAAAGCGAGAGACTGGTCAACCACTCGAGGACTCAGCGGAATCTTCGTGATTCCTCCGCATTAACGAAGGACCAGTTTCCCGGTCAAGTATGTACGTGCACCGTATTCGGACGAACGCGGACATACCAGGGGCTATATAGTAGCCCCACCTTCAAACTCCTATGGCTAAGTGAAAGTGTTAAAGCTATATAGTCTGATTGACTCGTTCGCCGCACTATCACCTCCTTAACGGACCAAGACGTTGGATCAATTGTGATTACACGCTTTCCCGAACACCCCCGCATTATATGCATGGGGGCTGAAGCCGACGACTGCAAACTTTCAGGTTATATACATACATACATAAAGGGTCGCAACATGAAGAAATCGTTGCACTAAACCAAAATAACTATCCGGACTTGGTTCCTTCGGCCAAAGATGATCCACGATAGACTTCATGGCAAGCCCGGACAACCTATGGAGCTCAGCCCACTCGGTCATTTGCTCATTCAACAGCAGAGAACGCCTTGGATTACTGAACTGCGACCAGAACAATCTTTCCACCTCATGATCTTTCTGATCATTGAAATACTCAATCGCATCAGTAGCACTCTTTGCTAAATCCAAGTATGCGTCTGCCGAACTCCACAATTGAACAAGAGGGGCATACTTCGGATCGCCAAACTTCGTCCGCAATAAGAAGGGCTTCCCAGCCGCGATATCTCCGGCTTGACGAAGATCCTCTCGCGCCGCTCTAATTTCAGAGCGCGTTTCCTTGGCTGCTTCCAAGGCCTTCTTTAGGTTAGCCGTTTTCGCTTGGCTTTCCCTTTCAAGGAGCTCATATCGGCTGGCGGCATTTTGCAGCTCAAGAGCCATGTTGGCTATTTTATCTTCGCTCTGGCGATGAGCAGCCTGTTCGGCTATTAACTCTTCTGCTGCCTTCAGGGCGGCCGCAACCCTTCTCCTGGCTTGTTCCTTGGCTCGGGCAAGCTCTGCCCGAAGGGTCTCCACGGCGGTAGCTCCATCTGCAGTCAAAGCATATTATAAATACTAGCATCATGCTCCTCTTAATATTGGCTGACCACCCGAATATACGTACCCTGTGCCTCGTCAAGCCGCTTGTTCACAAGCGTGATGTCCGCATCCGCCACGTCAAGCTGCTGCCTCAATTCGGCAAAATCAGCATTCCGGTCAGCCGCCGGACCCTCAGCCGCCTGCGCATGAAAGCAGCGCTATCTTTACCTAGGACTATGATCCTCTGCTTGCTGCCTCTGGACGGCAACTAGAGTCTCAGGGGCTACTATCTATACAGAGCACACCTAGCGTGTGCGGTACAACAACAAATATATATATATATATATATATATATATATATATATATTATTTGCATACCTCAAAGACTCTTAGTAGGCTCGTAAAAGCTTCATTCAAACCGCTTTTTGCGGATGAAATCCTCTCACCCGCCATACCCATTAAGGTACGGTGTGCCTCTGAGATAGCCGCTTGCTCCAGAAGACCCATCAATGTGTCCGATTGTACACCGGATAATACTGATGACACACAAGTATAGGGGATCTATCGTAGTCCTTTCAATAAGTAAGTGTGTCGAACCCAACGAGGAGTAGAAGGAAATGATAAGCGGTTTTCAGCAAGGTATTCTCTGCAAGTACTGAAATAAGTGGTAACAGATAGTTTTGTGATAAGGTAAATTGTAACGAGCAACAAGTAACAAAAGTAAATAAGGTGCAGGAAGGTGGCCCAATCCTTTTTGTAGCAAAGGACAAGCAGGAACAAACTCTTATAATAGGAAAAGCGCTCCCGAGGAAACATGGGAATATCGTCAAGCTAGCTTTCATCACGTTCATATGATTCGCGTTCGGTACTTTGATAATTTGATATGTGGGTGGACCGGTGCTTGGGTGCTGTTCTTACTTGAACAAGCATCCCACTTATGATTAACCTCTATTGCAAGCATCCGCAACTACAACAAAAGTATTAAGGTAAACCTGACCATAGCATGAAACATATGGATCCAAATCAGCCCCTTACGAAGCAACGCAAAAACTAGGGTTTAAGCTTTTGTCACTCTAGCAACCCATCATCTACTTATTACTTGCCAATGCCTTCCTCTAGGCCCAAATAATGGTGAAGTGTTATGTAGTCGACGATCACATAACACCACTAGAGATTAGACAACATACATCTCATCAAAATATCGACCGAATACCAAATTCACATGACTACTAATAGCAAGACTTCTCCCTTGTCCTCAGGAACAAACGTAACTACTCACAAAGCATATTCATGTTCATAATCAGAGGGGTAATAATATGCATAAAGGATCTGAACATATGATCTACCACCAAGTAAACCAACTAGCATCAACTACAAGGAGTAATCAACACTACTAGCAACCTACTAGCACCAATCCCGGACTTAGAGACAAGAATTGGATACAAGAGATGAACTAGGGTTTGGAGATGAGATGGTGCTGGTGAAGATGTTGATGGAGATTGCCCTCTCCCGATGAGACGAGAGTTGGTGATGATGATGACGATGATTTCCCCCTCCCGGAGGGAAGTGTCCCCGGCAAAACAGCTCTGCCGGAGCCCTAGATTGGTTCCGCCTCGTGGCGGCGGAGTCTCGTCCCGAAAGGTTGCCTCTGATTTTTTTTCTCATCGAAAGACTTCATATAGGAGAAGATGGGCATCGGAGAGCCACCAGGGGGCCCACGAGGTAGGGGTGCGCCTGTGGGGAGGGCGCGCCCCACCATCGTGAGCAGGTGTGTGGGCCCCTTGCCTACATCTTTGGCGATTTATTTTTCTTTATTTATTTTAAGACATTCCGTGGAGTTTCAGGACTTTTGGAGTTGCACAGAATAGGTCTCCAATATTTGCTCCTTTTCCAGCCCAGAATTCCAGCTGTCGGCATTCTCCCTCTTCATGACAACCTTGTAAAATAAGAGAGAATAGCCATAAGTATTGTGACATAACGTGAAATAACAGCCCATAATGCGATAAATATCGATATAAAAGCATGATGCAAAATGGACATATCAACTCCCCCAAGCTTAGAACTCGCTTGTCCTCAAGTGAAAAGCCGATAACAATAAATATTTCGTCATGTTTAGAGGTAGAGGCGTCGATAAAAATAAAATACGGACATGAAGGCATCATGATTATTCTCATAACAGCAACATATATAGATTTGTCATATGATTACTTATGTTCAAGTGATGATCCTTTCACAAAGCCAAAGTATGAATCAGAAACCTTATTGAGCATCAACAAATTATAACCTCAGTCATTGAAGCAATTGCAATTTATCATAACATCGGAAAGAATCTATGTCGGAGCTTAAAAGCAAGTCCACATACTCAGCTATCACTTGGTCCTTCATAATTGCTAACACTCACGCAATACTTGTGGTTACGGAGTTTTAATCAGACACAGAGAAAGATAGGGGCTTATAGTTTTGCCCCACAACCTTTTACCTCAAGGGTGATGTCAACAATAATAATTCACGCTCCCCTACATCCAATTAGATATATATATCATGTTCTTTCCAACATGCTGAGCTTGACAAAGGATAAAATAAAAAAGGGAAAGGTGAAGATCACCGTGACTCTTGCATAAGGTAGAGGATAATAATAAAAGATAGGCCCTTCGCAGAGGGAAGCAGAGGTTTTCATGCGCGTTTAGGGTTGATGCACAAAATCTTAATGCAAAAGAATGTCACTTTATATTGCCCCTTGTATGTGAACCTTTATTATGCAGTTCATCGCTTTTATTGCGTCCACAACAAGTTCGAACAAAGCTTATTTCTCTGCACTAATAAGTCATGCATATTTAGAGAGCAATATTTATTGCTTGCACCGATGACAACTTACTTGAAGGATCTTACTCAATCCATAGATATGGTGGACTCTCATGGCAAAACTGGTTTAAGGGTATTTGGAAGCACAAGTAGTATTTCTACTTGGTGCTGAGAATTTGGCTAGCATGAGGGGGAAAGGCAAGCTCAACACGGTAGACGATCCATGACAACATACTTTATCTCAGATGTAAGAAAACATAACTCATTATGTTGTCTTCCTTGTCCAACATCAACTCTTTAGCATGTCATATTTTAATGAGTGCTCCCAATCATAAAAGATGTCAATTATAATATATCTATATGTGAAACCTCTCTTTCCTTATTACTTCCTATTAATTGCAACGATGACCAAAGCTATATTTGTCAACTCCCAACAACTTTTAATCATCATACTCTTTCTATGTGAAGTCATTACTTCCACTAAGATCAATATGAACTCTTTGATTCTTTTTATTCTTTTTCTTCTAATCACCCAAGATCATGGTAAAATACTCAAGCCCTTGACTCAACACTAATCTTTGTTATATATATAGCTCACGGACCTGATTACATAGAGGGATCATAAATTAAAACTTCAAAACTAGATCATGCCATGACTTTATTCTACTATATCAATATACTACTAATAGGATCGAACTAAGAAAAACGGTAAAGATAGGAGTTGTGGTGGTGATATGATACCAGGGCACCTCCCCCAAGCTTGGCAGCTGCCAAGGGGAGTGCCCATACCCATGTGATTATGTCTCCTTCTTTGTTGTTGGCGGTGGAGGTGTTGTTGATGATGTGGGCTTGTCGTCCACCTTCCATGGCATAGGCTCACCATCATAGAAGGATGATCGAGTCTCCGAAATCCTCAAATCTGCAGCCAAACTCATCCTTTTGAATCTATATTCATACTCACGGTTTTGATTTTGCAGATCATAGATTTGGGCTTGGAGGTGCTCGATCTTCTCATGTAGCTTGAAGATGGCTTCCTCGGTGTTCTTGGCATCCGGCTCGTAGTTGTTGGTGAACTCATGAGCATCTTGTGGCTAGCGTTAATTCCACGCTCCACCATCCCCTGGCACTTGAAAACTTGTTGATCCATTGCTTCAAGCCTTGCCTCCACGCTTCTGGTTCCCTTGGGTCCCTCAACATCGCGGATGTGCAGCAACCCATCACGCATCACAATGGTTTGAGGGTGTCGCAGCACCTGCGTGAGGTAAGGGTTGATCACCTTCTCGAAGAACTTGTCCTTGGAAGCACCTGGGGAAGTCATGATGATCTAGATTTGTCAAAAAAACAGCTCGAAACAAGGACAGGGGATATTTGCGTGATACGGGAGTCAAAATCTTTGGGAGAATATATAATGAATTTTTACCGACCAAAATACGTATCGTGCAAGAAAACGGAGTACGGAGGGCACACGAGGTGCTCACGAGGTAGGGGGGCGCACCCAGGGGGGTAGGGCGCGCCCTCCACCCTCGTGAAGGCCTCGTGTCATTCCCGGACTGCCACTTATTTTTCTATTTTTCTAAATATTCCAAAACAAAGAAATATTGCCTTAAAAATTGTTTTGGAGTCGGTTTACTTACTATACCACATACCTATTCCTTTTCGGAGTCTGAAACGGCCTGGAAAGTGTCCCTTATGTATTCCTCCGGGGTTACGGTTTCAATAATATTGGTTTCAACATTTATGGGATTACCTGAGATATAATGTTTGATTCTTTGACCGTTTACCACCTTCGGATTTGTGCCTTGAAGTTGTTGATTTTATGGCACGGAACGATAGACCTCCTCGATAACGTAGGGACCTTCCCATTTAGAGAGAAGTTTTCCTGCAAAAAATCTTAAACGAGAGTTGTATAGCAATACATAATCACCTACCTTAAACTCACGCTTTTGTATCCTTTTGTCATGCCATCTTTTAACTTTTTCTTCAAACAACTTGGCATTTTCATAGGCTTGGGTTCTCCATTCATCAAGTGAGCTAATGTCAAATAACCTCTTCTCACCGGCGAGTTTGAAATCATAGTTGAGCTCTTTAACAGCCCAATATGCCTTATGTTCTAGTTCGAGAGGTAAGTGACATGCTTTTCCATAAACTATTTTATATGGAGACATACACATAGGGTTCTTATATGCAGTTCTATATGCCCATAATGCATCATCAAGTTTCTTGGACCAAATCTTTCTAGACCAATTAACAGTCTTCTGAAAAATTAATTTGAGCTCTCTATTACTCAATTCTACTTAACCACTAGACTGTGGGTGATAAGGAGATGCAATTCTATGATTAACGTCATATTTAGCAAGCATTTTACGGAAAGCACCATGAATAAAGTGTGAACCACCATCAGTCATTAAATATCTAGGGACTCCAAACCTCAGAAAAATAACTTCCTTAAGCATTTTAATAGAAGTGTTATGATCAGCACTACTAGTTGGAATAGCTTCTACCCACTTAGTAACATAATCAACATCAACTAAAATATGTGTATATCCATTAGAGGCAGGAAAAGGTCCCATATAATCAAAGCCCCAAACATCAAATGGTTCAATAACAAGTGAATAATTCATAGGCATTTCTTGGCGTCTACTAATATTACCAATTCTTTGACATTCATCGCAAGACAAAACAAACTTACGGGCATCTTTGAAGAGAGTGGGCCAATAAAAACCGGATTGCAATACCTTATGTGCAGTTCTATCTCCAGCGTGGTGTCCTCCATAAGCTTCGGAGTGACACTTGCGTAGGATCTGTTCCTGTTCATGCTCAGGCACACAGCGTCTAATAACACCATCTACTCCTTCTTTATAAAGATGTGGGTCATCCCAAAAGTAATGTCGCAAATCATAAGTACTTTTTCTTTTGTTGGTATGTGCAACTAGGTGGTATAAATTTAGCAATAATATAATTAGCATAATCAGCATACCATGGAGTGCTACGAGAAGTGCTTATGACATTTAATTGTTCATCAGGAAAGCTATCATCAATAGGTAGTGGGTCATCAAGAACATTCTCTAACTTAGATAAGTTGTCTGCAACGGGGTTCTCAGCTCCTTTTCTATCAATAATATGCAAATCGAATACTTGCAGCAAGAGAACCCATCTAATAAGTCTAGGTTTTGCATCTTTCTTTTCCAGAAGATATTTAATAGCAGCATGATCTGTGTGAATAGTTACTTTAGAGTCAACAATATAGGGTATGAATTTATCACAAGCAAATACAACTGCTAAGAGTTCCTTTTCGGTAGTAGCATAATTTATTTGAGCATTGTCTAGAGTCTTACTAGCATAATGGATAACATTTAACTTCTTATCAACTCTTTGCCCTAGAACAGCACCTACAGCATAATCACTAGCATCACACATAATTTCAAAGGATAAATTCCAATCAGGTGGCTGAACAACAGGTGCAGAGACTAAAGCTTTCTTAAGTATTTCAAATGCTTCTACACAATCATCATCAAAGACAAATGGTACATCTTTTTGTAATAAATTAGTCAGAGGCCGAGAAATTTTTGAGAAGTCCTTAATGAACCTCCTATAAAATCCGGCGTGACCAAGGAAACTTCTTATACCTTTGATGTCCTTGGGACATGGCATCTTTTCAATAGCATCAACCTTGGCTTTATCAACTTTGATACCTCTTTCAGAAACTTTGTGCCCCAAGACAATACCTTCATTAACCATAAAGTGGCACTTTTCCCAATTCAAGACAAGATTAGTTTCTTCACATCTCTGCAAAACTTGATCAAGCAATCGTCAAAAGAGGAACCATAGACGGAAAAGTCGTCCATGAAAACCTCACAAATCTTTTCACAAAAGTCAGAGAATATAGTCATCATGCATCTTTGAAAGGTAGCAGGTGCATTACATAAACCAAAAGGCATACGTCTATAAGCAAAAGTACCAAAAGGGCATGTAAAAGTAGTCTTTGATTGATCTTTAGCCGACACAGGTATTTGAGAGAAACCAGAATAACCATCTAGAAAGCAATAATGTGTATGTTTGCATAATCTTTCTAGCATTTGATCAATAAAAGGTAAGAGGTAATGATCTTTCTTAGTGGCTTTATTTAATTTGCGGAAATCAATTACCATCCTATAACCTGTGATAATTCTTTGTGGAATCAATTCATCTTTATCATTAGGGACAACAGTAATACCTCCCTTCTTAGGGACGCAATGGACAGGACTTACCCACTGACTATCAGCAACGGGATAAATTATACCTGCCTCCAAGAGCTTGAGTATTTCTTTTCTTACAACTTCTTTCATTTTAGGATTCAAACGTCCTTCAGGATCACGAACTGGTTTGGCATCCGCTTCCAAATTTATTTTATGTTGACATAGAGTGGGACTAATGCCCTTAAGATCATCGAGAGTATATCCAATAGCTGCACAGTGCTTCTTCAGAGTTTTCAATAATCTTTCTTCTTCATGCTCTGAAAGGTTAGCACTAATAATAACAGGATATATTTTCTTTTCATCAAGATAAACATATTTAAGATTATCAGGCAACGGTTTAAGCTCAAACACGGGATCACCCTTGGGTGGAGGAGGATCCCCTAGGATTTGAACAGGCAAATTGTGTTGCAGAATAGGTTCCTGTATAAAGAATACTTCATCTATCTCCCTTCTTTCATTCATGAACATCTCATTTTCATGGTCTAGCAAATAGTGTTCCAAAGGATCACTAGGAGGCACAACAATAGAAGCAACACCAATAATTTCATCCTTACTAGGCAATTCTTCCTCACGATGTTGTTTACTAAATTTAGAGAAATTAAACTCATGAACCATATCATCCAAGCCAACAGTAACAACATTCTTTTTGCAGTCTATCGTAGCATTAACAGTATTCAAGAAGGGTCTACCAAATATAATGGGACAAAAGCTATCTTGTGGAGAACCAAGAACAAGAAAATCAGCGGGATATTTGGTTTTCCCACAAGACTTCAACATCTCTAACAATTCCCCTTTGGCGAAATAGTATCTCTATTGGCAAGCTTAATTGTAACATCAATATCTTCTATCTCAGCGGGTGCAATTTAATGCTTAATTTCTTCATACAAGATAATAGGTATAACACTAGCACTAGCACCCATATCACATAAGCCATGATAACAATGATCTCCTATTTTAACAGAAATAACAGGAACGCCTACCAAAGGTCTATGTTTATCTTTAGCACGGGGTTTAGCAATTCTAGCAGTTTCACCAGAGAATTGAATGACATGCCCATCAATATTATCAGACAAGAGATCTTTAACAATAGCAATATTAGGTTCTACTTTGACTTGCTCAGGAGGTGTATAAGTTCTAATATTGCTTTTACGAACAACAGTTGAAGCTTTAGCATGATCCCTTACAGGGCCGGTCCTGACATTTCGGGGGCCCGGGGCGAAAATAGATCCCAATCCCAAGGCCCTTAACATATATACAGTAAAAAAACAAAAAAAATATGTTGAATGTCAGCCAAAGAAAAAAAAAATTTCTCTTATAAATCATTTTCTTTACTAATATATTCAAGTAAGATTAACCTAATTTTTGGATCACAATCTAGAAGCGGGTTCATCGGCAAGACTAGCAGATGATTTAAGTGCCTATGATCACTTGCTTTGATATGTATAAAGTCTCTCGTCTTATTCCTCCATTTCAACTGTCAGCATATCGCCGTACTAAAAAATTGATAACCCCAATAATACCTGTGTATAAACTGTATCTATTCGCAAAAAAAATGTATCTACTAAATCAATTATCACAGGCTAGTTGTGATAGTCAAGAGGCAATGTTGTTAATATTTTTATAAATTTTGATCAACCATCTTGGTAAAATCTCATAGGGGATAGACTACCTGTATAAATAGATATCAGAAACATACCTTCTCTTCTTTGTAACTTGTACAATTTTTTGGGGGCCTTTGTAACCTGCATGGGAGGCAGCCGCGTCGTTATCTCCGGCGGTCATGCACTACTCTAGGCGGCGGTGGCATGCACGAGATGAATATCAATCGCAAGCAGGGTGGTGATCCGTTCCCTCAGCGCATGGTTGTAGACTAGTAGTAATCTCATGGATTAAGGAAAGAAATCAGGAGATTTTAATTCATAACTACCCCTAATTAATCACATACAATAACTCCTACGATGTTTCCCAATCGGGCCTTTGCTGGTAAGGAAGGAAAATAGGAATAAATGGTACCCCTATTTTGTGGATCGTAGATTAATGAAGGAAATAGTGGATTAAGGAAGGACATCCTATATTATGGAAGGTAATCGTAGAAAAAGGAAAAACAAAATCAACGAGAATACATAACAGCTCAAGGGGCCCCTCTCGCGCCGGGGTCCCGGGGCGGCCGCCCCGTACGCCCCCCCCCCCCCTCCCCCCGCCCCCCCTCAGGGCCGGGCCTGGTCCTTTACTCTAATAGGGAAAGGTGGTTTCTCAACATAAGAGGTAGGAACAGTAGGATCATTATAAGGGACAGTCTTTTCTTCAACTTTAATAGGTGCAGCTACTTTTACTTCTATGGGAGGATGATATTTAAACCACTTCTCTTTAGGGAGATCAACATAAGTAGCAAAAGATTCACAGAAAGAAGCTACTATCTCAGAGTCAAGTCCATATTTAGTGCTAAACTTATGGAAGATATTGGTATCCATAAAAGATTTAACACAATCAAACTTAGGTGTCATACCTGACTCCTTACCTTCGTCGAGGTCCCAATCTTCAGAGTTGCGTTTAATTCTATCCAATAAATTCCATTTGAATTCAATAGTCTTCATCATCAAAGAGCCAGCACAAGAATTATCAAGCATGGTGCGATTGTTATCAGAAAGCCGAGCATAAAAATTCTGAAGAATTGTCACTTTTGAGAGCTCATGATTGGGGCATGAATATAAAATTGATTTAAGCCTCCCCCAATCTTGAGCGATGCTTTCTCCTTCGCGAGGCCAAAAATTATATATATAATTGCTATCACGATGAACAAGATGCATAGGGTAATACTTTTGATGAAATTCCAATTTAAATCTTTTATAGTTCCATGATCTCGTATAACATATAGCCTATACCATGTCAATTTGTCTTCCTTCAAAGATAAAGGGAAAGCCTTCTTTTTAACAACATCATCGGGTACACCTGCAAGCTTAAATAATCCACAAATTTCATCCACATATATTAAGTGCTCATCAGGGTGCTTTGTTCATCTCCTGTAAAAGGATTAGCTAGCAGTTTTTCCATCATACCCGAAGGAAATTCAAAAGGAGTTTCATTTTCAATAGGTTCAGTAGGTTGAGTAGGTTGAGGAGCAACTCTCTACTCTACTGGACGGGGTGAAGATACCCCGAACAAGCCCCTCAGATAATTACTTTCCATAGTAACAAGTGACAGAAAATTTCAGCACACTAAATAAATTTTTCCTTACCAAATTCCACCTACCAAAGGCGCTTCACTCCCCAGCAACGGCGCCAGAAAAGAGTCTTGATGACCCACAAGTATAGGGGATCTATCTTAGTCCTTTCGATTAGTAAGAGTGTCGAACCCAACGAGGAGCAGAAGGAAATGATAAGCGGTTTTCAGCAAGGTATTCTCTGCAAGTACTGAAATAAGTGGTAACAGATAGTTTTGTGATAAGGTAAATTGTAACGAGCAACAAGTAACAAAAGTAAATAAGGTGCAGCAAGGTGGCCCAATCCTTTTTGTAGCAAAGGACAAGCGGAACAAACTCTTATAATAGGAAAAGCGCTCCGATGACACATGGGAATATCGTCAAGCTAGTTTTCATCACGTTCATATGATTCGCGTTCGGTACTTTGATAATTTGATATGTGGGTGGACCGGTGCTTGGGTGCTGTTCTTACTTGAACAAGCATCCCACTTATGATTAAACTCTATTGCAAGCATCCGCAACTACAACAAAAGTATTAAGGTAAACCTGACCATAGCATGAAACATATGGATCCAAATCAGCCCCTTACGAAGCAGCGCATAAACTAGGGTTTAAGCTTCTGTCACTCTAGCAACCCATCATCTACTTATTACTTGCCAATGCCTTCCTCTAGGCCCAAATAATGGTGAAGTGTTATGTAGTCGACGTTCACATAACACCACTAGAGATTAGACAACATACATCTCATCAAAATATCGAATGAATACCAAATTCACATGACTACTAATAGCAAGACTTCTCCCTTGTCCTCAGGAACAAACGTAACTACTCACAAAGCATATTCATGTTCATAATCAGAGGGGTAATAATATGCATAAAGGATCTGAACATATGATCTTCCACCAAGTAAACCAACTAGCATCAACTACAAGGAGTAATCAACACTACAAGCAACCTACTAGCACCAATCCCGGACTTAGAGACAAGAATTGGATACAAGAGATGAACTAGGGTTTGGAGATGAGATGGTGCTGGTGAAGATGTTGATGGAGATTGCCCTCTTCCGATGAGAGGAGCGTTGGTGATGATGATGACGATGATTTCCCCCTCCCGGAGGGAAGTGTCCCCGGCAGAACAGCTCTGCCGGAGCCCTAGATTGGTTCCGCCAAGGTTCCGCCTCGTGGCGGCGGAGTCTCGTCCCGAAAGGTTGCCTCTGTTTTTTTTCTCATCGAAATACTTCATATAGGAGAAGATGGGCATCAGAGAGCCACCAGGGGGCCCACGAGGTAGGGGGCGTGCCCAGGGGGGTAGGGCGCGCCCCCCACCCTCGCGAGCAGGGTGTGGTCCCCCTGGCCTTCATCTTTGGTGACGATTTTTGTTTATTTATTTTAAGACATTCTGTGGAGTTTCAGGACTTTTGGAGTTGCACAGAATAGGTCTCCAATATTTGCTCCTTTTGCAGCCCAGAATTCCAGCTGTCTGCATTCTCCCTCTTCATGCAAACCTTGTAAAATAAGAGAGAATAGCCATAAGTATTGTGACATAACGTGAAATAACAGCCCATAATGCGATAAATATCGATATAAAAGCATGATGCAAAATGGACGTATCAAATCCCGCGCTTTTTCTGTTGGTCCACTTAGGAGCCGAGAAGCTCGGACTTCGGGCGGCCGAAGAGTTACCTTCTGGCCTATGCGGATCAGGAGAGATCCTCCGGGATGACACCTCAGGATCGTCCACCTCACGAGGCGGGGAAGCAGGAGTAGGCGTTTCGCTCTCCATCATCTCCGGAAGAAGATCCCCCGAAGACGAACATTGTGGAGAAGGGCTATGAGCCGGACTACAAAACATGTGTCTCGGTTGTTATTCTCAGGAAAAGAGTAGGGAATATTTACCTATGTACCTTTGTTCACTTACAGCTCGGCTGACGGTTGACCCCCTTGTGGGTGTTGTGCAGTAAGGATGCCCTCCGGGGCAGGGCCCCCTGGTGAAGGTTTCTTCCCTCGTTTGAAACCTCCGCTTCCAAGTCTTCAGGGGCAGCTCTTTTCCTCCCATGGGGAGAGGGGATTCTAGATTCACCTCCCTGATCATCCTCCTTCGCAAATGCTAATTCCCCCGGTTTGGATGTGTAACGTATGAAGCCCGCTTTCGGCTTCCCTATTCCTCCCCCCGTCTTCTCCCGATTGCACTTGATACGGTGCGCGAGCCAGCATCCTGGTTAGTACAGGATCCGGCGAGCCTTCAGGAAGAGGGGCCGAACAACTGATCCTCTCCGCCTTTCTTATCAAGTCCTGGCCGAGGGTAGTTTTTCAGAATAATGTTGTGACAAATATAAAGGCAGCATGTTCGGTAGCGGAGTTACTTACTTGGGTATCTGGGCGGTTGCAGTTGAGACCCACATCCTCGGTGGTGTCCGGACACTTTATTCGTGATCCGAAGAATAAAAGATACATTCCTTCGAGCGTCATGCCGAACAAGTGTTAAATGGTCCGCGGTCCTTCTGGGTTGAACTCCCACATACGGAGAGATCGACGTTGGCATGGTAGGACCCGGCGAACTAACATTACTTGAATTACTTTGACGAGACTGATATCCCTCTTGAGGAGATCTCGGATGTGGCTTTGCAATGTCAGCACGTCATTAACTGGTCCCCAGTCCAGCCCCTTGTTGACCCATGACGCCAGTTGTGGCAGAGCGGATGGCTGGGGCGGCTGCCCGCTTTGTACCTCGGGGTGCTGTGATGTAAAACCACTCCCGTTGCCATAGGTCGGACACTTCCGGGAAGGAACCCTTTGGCCATAAGGCGTCGGCACCTTTGCTTATTATAGTGCCTCCGCACTCCGCGTGTTGCCCGTCGATCATCTTCGGCTTCACATTGAAGGTCTTGAGCCATAAGCCGAAGTGTGGGGTAATGCGGAGGAAGGCCTCACACACGACGATAAACGACGAGATGTGAAGGATGGAATCGGGAGCTAGATCATGGAAATCTAGCCCGTAATAGACCATGAGCCCTCTTACGAAGGGATCAAGACTAAAGCCTAGCCCTCAGAGGAAGTGGGAAACAAACACAACACTCTCGTTGGGCTCGGGAGTGGGGATAACCTGCCCTTGAGAAGGTAGCGTGTGGGGGATTTCGACGGTCAGATACCTAGCCTCCCTAAGCTTCTTGATGTCCTCCTCTGTAATAGAAGAGGCCATCCACTAGCGTTGAAGGTTGGATCCGGACATGGTTGAAGATACGGAGCGTTTAACCTGAACCTTGGGTGTTGGAACTCGAGGTAGGGGAGGGGAGGGATTGGGCGTGGAAAGAAAAGGACAGGTCTGGACCTCTTTATAAAGAGGGTGAATATCAAGCGTCCTCCGCGTGGCTGTTTGAAACTTGCCTAAAACTGAGGAGTCATACTAACAACACGATTGGGTTACCCACACCCATATTGATGAGAATCTCGTGATAAGGGGGACACGATCTCTGCTTCGACAAGACGTGCCAATAAAACCGCCTCACAATATATGTAGTAGCAGGCCGGGAAAAACGGTCTGTATAATGACCGGGCCATAGCGTGATGTCACGCTATGAAAAGTTGTCAGCAGATTAGATTGTGTAATATTGTGCTCTCTATGGTGGTATGTGGAATTTATTTTACAGGGCCGGACACGATTCAAATGTTCAAAGTCTGCCTTGGAGTATTCGGAGAAGGAACTCATCGTCATTGAAGCCTGGTTCAAGGGCTACTGAGGGAGTCCTGGATTAGGGGTCCTCAGACAGCCGGACTATATACTTGTGTCGGACTGTTGGACTACGAAGATACAAGATTGAAGACTTCGTCCTGTGTCCGGGTGGGACTCTCCTTTGCGTGGAAGGCAAGCTTGGCAATTCGGATATATAGATTTCCTTCTCTGTAAACCGACTATGTGTAACCCTAGCCCCCTCTGGTGTCTATATAAACCAGAGGGTTTAGTCCGTAGGACAACAACAATCATAATCACAGGCTAGCTTCTAGGGTTTAGCCTCTATGATCTCGTGGTAGATCAACTCTTGTAATACTCATATCTCAATATCAATCAAGCGGGAAGTAGGGTATTACCTCCATAGAGAGGGCCTGAACCTGGGTAAACATCGTGTCCCCCGCCTCCTTTTACCATTAGCCTTAGACGCACAGTTCGGGACCCCCTACCCGAGATCCGCCGGTTTTGTCAACTTTTGTTACTCATGGGAATAATAAATATCATGTGGCGTACCTACCAAATTTTGTTACTTGTTACCTTTCTGCCAGTGAGATCCCACATGTATTATTTTCATCTAGCGATGATTCTTAAGAAAATTGAGCAAATGCAGAATTTGTATAACTCGTCTTTCATGAATTGTCAATAGAAAATAGTATATTGAATGTGCACAGTCTGAAGGCGTACTCTTGTAGGAGTGTCAATTCACATTCTGATTGTTTCCTCATGAATATTTGTTCTATATTGTACTTTTTTGACACTTCAAACCTCCTTTATTCATTTACCAGAATGGTTGCATCGTTTACAAACATAGGAATTACATATGTTGGAATGAATCTAGCCAATTATTAGGAGGGAAGAACCTATCCAAGGTAGCTAACTCATGTGCTAAAATATTACATTTCCTAAGACAATATTCATATATGACATGGGCAAACTCTCGGGACATAGACAAACAAACTTAAAAAACAGCACTAGTTGCTAATGATGAGTGCTCCTCTTGTGTCGTGGAAACAATGCATCCATATTATCCGAGTTGATCTCAGTTATATTACTACCAACCGAGTGTGCCAAGTAATGCCAAACCTGAGTGTTAAAGGTCTTAGTTGGTGATGATGAGTGGCCCTCTGGCATCGTTGAAACCACATCCGTATTATCCAAGTTGATCTTAGTTTTATTACCACCAATCGTGTGTCCCAAGTTCATGCCAGTGCAAACCTGAGTGCTAAGGCCTCTACTATGAAAGGATCATAAAAATCTCAATTTTCTTTTTACCTGTTGCGATAAATTTTCTATTTGAATCCCTCAATATTGCACCGACTGCCCCTTGTAACAAGTCTGCATCAAAAGCGGCATCCACATTAAACTTCACATAATCTTTCCGTGGTTTCGTCTAGGCCATAGTTCTAACGATGCATAGTCTTCGGGGAGCAAACTAGACACAAAATTGCTACAAGAGCTTACATAGCTAAAGAAACTTGAGTTTTTTTAATGACATTTTTTACGAAGATAGAATTTCATGCATTCCCACCATTACTACCAAGATGATGTCGCTACAATTTCTTTGAAACTTGTATGGCCTATTACCAAGAACGCGTCATCTAGGATGCTTAGCAGGTATTCTAGTATAGCTTCACCAGCTCGGTCCTAATAAGGTTCATAGCTCCATCGCCACGGAGCAATCAAATAGAAGGTGTCTTATAGTGTTAGCATCAGCCTTGCATATATAGTGCACATTCAGCCACCACTTTCAAATGCATGTCCACTAGGATCGGTTGACAAGGTATACGCGAAGAAGGGCTCTCGATATATTTCGACTTTGAAGGATGTAGTAGATTCCAAGCAGTCTCCCATGTGCAATTAGAAGTCGAAGCACGCACCACACCAGCACTTGGCAACTTATGTCCGAACTGATAATCTCACTCTGCATGATACACTGATGGAACAGAAACGTTCCACTTTTGGTGAGATTCCAAGCAAAGAAATCAACCATTTCATATGTCGGGGGGAGAATTCCTAACTTGTTGTACTCTATATTGTGCTCTATATTATTGTGATAAGAAAATTTAGGCACTACTATTTTCTTAATTCCACCTTCGGTAATGGGAAACACTTATATTCAGTAGTATGATAAAACTTTTTCAGACGGATCTTGTGCCGTTGATGCTTTTCTAATCCCACAGCCCATATTTCTGAGCTAACTGCCAAAATTAATTTGATCTGAGAAAATCTCACCTGCCCTGTCCAAACCACCTCATCACTCCATGGACCTTGCCAGACCAACCCATCCAACCTGTCTGACATCCCCCTCCCCCCTGCGAGCGCAGTCCCAAGGTCGCCGACCTCCCTCGTAAGGCCGCTATATCCGCCACCACCCTGCTCCGCCCCAAAACTCCACAACATCTACAACTCCTCCAGGTAACCTGTGCAAAGACACATCCCCCCTAATCCTCTAAATCCTACTCTCGCAATTGTCGTCGCCACACCCTTCGCCGGCCTTGTTCCTTGCCAGACCCTGCCTCATCACTATTCATCCCACAGTGCTGGTTCCGTTGTTTCAGCTCAGAACAGGCTGCACACATAGGCCAGCCGTCATCCCCCAGGTATGTACCCACCTGAATCGGGTGTGATTCAGTTTTCATCACTTGATTTGATTTGCGTTACTCTGGATGCAATGCTTGGTTTGCTGTATTTCGTTGAGTGTATCTTTGTTATATCCTATTTGTAATGGATCACTATTTTAATTACAAACTTTAGTTAATTTCTCATGTGAATCAAGTTAATATGATTCCCAATCTAGGAGGTAATGCTAGTTTTAACCTGATCTCAAGTTTCCATGCTTCCATTCAAGTCTCGATCTGTTCCCAACTACTATGTCCGTTCTTCTTAATTTCTTAGTATGTAAATTTCTATAAAGAAGCTTCTTGACTCTATATTTAGAATGCAGGCTCCGTGTCAACTCCCAATGGTCTGGTGAATGGTGAAGAGACATGATTGATCCGTAGCTATGCTTCTTAATTGTAATATGTATGCTTATGTGAAGTAGAAAGCAGAGAACTTGCTTCATTAGGCAAAGAAAACATGGTGAATTGTCAATGGATGTGACCTAAAACATGCATCTCCATGTTGGCCGCAAACTTAATTTGTTTCCATTTTCAATGCTCCAAGATTCCACTTTGATATCAACAAAAAACTGTTATAGAGCATCCATGCTTCCTAGGTCTCATATATGTGCTTTTTATGTATCAAACGATTGCGCCTCTATAGTTGCGCTTCTTATAGATCACTTTGATAGGAAGCATGAATGTATTTTTGTTTATAGTGCATCATAGCCTTCTGAATGCAAATTAGAAGACAAGATGTCTCTGTGTGTGCACGCGCGCATCCCATCCTCCGCACCGGCCTCTCACTTCGTGTGTAAGTCAGTGGTTCCATTGTTTCATTCTATATACACTTTAATGATGCTTCCATTATATAATCTCATGCTGCCTATCCTAACAATATTAAGATGGAAATATTTCCAAGCCATTTTCTTTTTCATTTAGTTATGATTTTCCATACTATTTATTATTGCTTCTAAATGCCAATTCTTATGTTACAACCACACATGTTTTCCTTAGTTATTCGTGAAACATATATTTTCTTCTGTGCTTCCAATCAAACCTGATATTGCTTCAAACAGAGCCATCTTTTTTGCTTGAAGCCATTTGTTGTGATTTGGTTCATGTGTTTGTGAGCTTATATATGAGGTTTTTGTCTTGTTGATGCAGATAGTGGTCTCCTTCTTCTGCTCCCGATGGAGACTATATTTGGTGGTATGCAGTAGTTGAAGGGCATGTCTCATCGCACCTTTCCGACATCAATGGAGGGACGAAGCCTATAATGGGCAGGACCATGAAAGGTAAATAGAAGTTGAGCGAGATGTTGTTGCTTGAATGGGCTCAGGCACACAATATGAATTGTAATTCCAGTTCTCTGGATACATGAAAGCAAATAGAAAAGTAGCATTTTTATTTTTGCCCAAAACAAATTTATGATATATTGCCAGTGCAGACTTCGAAAAACGCCACTGCAGACTTTAATTGTTTTTTCAAAGTTTGGAAATTGCAGTGGCGTTTCTCAGAATCGCCAGAATTTGAGTGGCATTTATGAAATTAACACTTTAATATTAGGTATAGATTAAGAGTGATCCAACTAGTGGTTCTCACAAGCTTCTTAGATACAAATCATTGTAATATATTGAGAACCCTCAATATGACCTTTAAATATGTGATATATATTTCCACAAAGTGAGTTTACTTGATGCTTTATGCTGGGGCTTAAAAATACTCTTTGACAATAACTGTAGAAGTATGTGTAATTAAATAACTTCGGACAAATCGAAAAGCACTGCACTATTTAAAAGAAGGAACGCCTACTCTTTTGCAGAACATAACAGTTTAATTCTAATTTTCTCCGGGCTATCACTATGCGAAGTTCGATCTAATTCCTCTCGCGCGGAATATACAAAGAAATCTCCATCATGAAAAATCCGAATGTTCTTGCGCAAGAAAACATAAATTAACCACTTGATACTACATAATTCATAACAAGTGGCAATCTCCAGCAATTAGGACTTCCAGTGGACAATCACCTTCACAGATTGAGTTCTAATTATCTTTTCGGTGCATATCCATGCGCATCCTTTGTGGCACCCTTCAATTTGTCCCCAATCCAATTCCGGTTCCTCCTTTATACCAAGAATGTAGCCTCCCTTTTGGTTTCTTCTTGTTTAAACGTATGGTTGAGTGGCTGATCAATCATTTGGCCATACCTAGTGAGAACAAGAGAGAGGGCAGCAGATTACACCATGCGTGCAACAGAATAAAGGCAGTGGCATATACAATGCAGCAGCAATGGACAGGTGATTATCCATTTGATGTTGGTTTTTCCTATTTCCTGGCAGGTGAGTCGGATGTTTCTGACGTCATATTTGCTGTTTTTCTTGGAGGTTGATGACATCACTTTCCTGATGGAGGTTTAAATGATCGCAGTAAAGGAAAAAAATCAAAAACAAAAGTGATGGAGAAACGAGAAGACTAGGGGCAATGATCTTAGTTCCCTACATATATTTAGGTAAACCAGAAAGGACATCGCAAAAAATGTAAACCGGAAAGATGTATGGTAAGGCGTGACAATGACAATTGGAGAGCAGTACCTGAAACTTAGACAGTAGTCCAAGTTCAGGTCAACAGTCTTCCATGAAAAAGCACGTTCAAATTATGGAGCCAAGTGTAGTGACACTATCTTTCGGTGCATCATCACAAGTCGTTGTCGTGATCCAGTCCACTGAATTGACAATTATTTGGGGAACCAGAGTATTCTCCAGAAGATTACATGGATGTGAGCGAGTCAATCAGAGTGTTAACTTTGCTGGATTACTCGTAACTAGCCATGTTTTGGCCACCAGAATTAGGCTTGTGCTTGCCTTGCCGGCCATGAAAATTCTGACCAAAATCCCTATCTTCATTTGGAAACTTGTTAGTCGGTCTACCTGGGAAAATACTCCCTCCGTTTCAAATTACTCGTCGTGGTTTTAGTTTAAATTTGCTGTCCGCGGCGTGGCACCGCCCGCCACGAGGCGTCGCTCTCGCAGACCACCACCCTATCCGCTCCCCAAGCGCTCATGTCGTCTATCTCCGATGACTTGCGTGTGTGGCCTCGTGTTGGCTTGTGTTGTCGTGGCTTCTACGCAGCTATTTGCGGGTAAGCTTTGATCACCGAGCTCGACGGTGAAGTCGGAGTCGCCAGTTCGTGGCAACCGATGATGACGATGACGCTCGCGATTCCTCGGTGGGTGTCCTTCTTTGTAGCTGTGTGTTCCATGTAGGTGGCTAGGTTGGTTGGTGGTATCCATGTCATGTGGTTGAGTTGTATTGGCTTTAGCACGGTTTTCCGTCAATTAACCCTGCAATTCTCATTCTCTTCTTAATCAAAGAAAATGGCAAGTCTTTTGCCTCGTTTTAAAAAAAAGATCGTGTTCTAACAGCGAGTTAGAAATGGATCAACAAACGTTGGAGGCCTAGAGGGAGGTGAGCATCGGCTGCCGTCTGCAAAGCCATCAGGCCGAGGACAGAACCCCAACAAGACTGACCACCCTGCAGCCGTGCATTGCGAAACCCAAACAGTACCGCCCGCGGCATCTTGGCCTGCCACCGGAATCATCCGATGCTGTCCGCGGCGTGGCACCGCCCGCCACGAGGCGTCGCTCTCACAGACCACCACACCACCTTATCCCCCAAGCTCTCTCCTCCCACTGATTCGCCGATGACTCCGAGTGGGGGAGCACGACCCCGACCACCCCACCACTGTGCCCAAGCCCAAACCTGATCCATTCATCCATCTGGACACAAGCGGCAGCTACTGGGCGTGGGTTTGTGCCCAAGCCCAAACCGGACTTGCATCTCGTTCGTGCGACACGAGCTCGCTCGTCTGGTATATATACCCGTACCACACTGTCATTCCGGAGCATCCATTCCAGCAATCCAGCCACTGCAGCCATCAAAGCCTCCTCCTCCTTGTTGCGTGCTAATCCAAAGGAAAAATGTGCTTCGAGTTCGGCTCGTGCTTCGGCGGCGGCAGGACAGACGACTACGGCGGCGAGCGGTCCAACCGCAACGAGGCCGGCGGTCGTCGCCGAGGCCGCAGAGGGAACAACAGTAGCAACGGCTACTACGCCGGCGCCGACCAGAAGGCAGCCTACCACAACAGGCCGCCCACCGCAGTGGACGAGGCCGGGCACAAGGCCTATCATGACGGCGCGCAGAAAGCGGACTACGCCGGCGCCGGTGGCCACGGCGGGTGCGCGGCCTACGCGCAATGCAAGGCCGACGTCGGGACGCCAAAGCTTCGCGGCGTTCCCGCGTGGCACAACAAGGTCGGCGACGACGGCTACACGGGGCGCCTCCAAGAACCTGCTGCCATGGATTACCACCACTACACAACCACCACCACTACCGCTCTAGGCAGGTACTAGGTAGTCAGATTAGCTAGCGGGGCAGTTCATCAATCCCTGAACACTGAATCTGCTTCTCCCTGTTAGCTCTGTTTTCTTCCTCTGTTTTTTCCTTTCTCTTTAGATTTCGATCAGTCTTCTTAGCTGCTGAAACTGAAGAGGCACCTGGAGTAATATGTGAGAGACTCCATGTATTTGTCGAGGGATGAGCGGCTCCAGAAAGTTTTTACCTCTGTTTGTATCATGCAATCAAGTGAAAGAAAGCATTGTGAGATCTCAAATGAGCCCCATCTAGTATTTATTTTGATTTTTTCTTTAGCACGGGTGCAGATCTGGTCTCACAAGTGAATTATCGTGAGCAGCTGCCATACATGTGGCAAAGTTTAGCAAATATGTGGCTACGAAGCAAACATGTCCTTGTGGCGACCAATTTGTTCATCACATTTTTCGTGGCATGCTGCAACTTAGTAAGAAAAGTCTGGCTATGAACAAAACATGCCCTAAGCTCAGTAGTTATGTGGAAGTCCACTATCACAACCTAGTCTGCCATTGCTGATTCATTATTTACGGATGGTCGAAATAGTTATTCGTAGGACTCGCCATAAATGGAGGTTTTAAATGGGTAACTTATTTATAAAGATTGGTCATGTACGATACCAACACTGCGCATGCGCAGTGCCCACTATATAATACCCCCCACCCCCTCCCTCCAAAAAAAAACTATATCCCCCACCCGCCAGGGTTCCACACACCACCACCCAACATCTCATCCAAAGCCGCCATATAATACTTGGAGGTCAAAATCTAAATTGATTCTTTTGACCTTCCTAGTGGAGCAATCATAACGTAGTATTTTAAGAAGCTCCGTGAAACACCAGTGCATTTGTTTTTCATAGGACTAGGAGGCACGGGGAAGTCTTCATCATCAAGGATGGATAAAGCATGAACAATATTAACATGTCCTGATGCAAAAAAATGGACCATGATGAGTGCCACGCGTCAAGTACGAGCACAAGGAAACTTCGAATGTTTTTGATGGCATGTTTGTTACGCAAGGATTGCAACTGTAGTTGTCAAGCATTGAAACTTTATTGCTTTGGTTTATTTTTGACAGAAACTTACCATATGTCACTAGAATTTTCCATGCTTGCATGATTGGAATTGCCATCGGAAAACGTCATGGCCGGAGTGCCATGCACCTGACGTGTGGCAGTTATCATTTGGGGAAAATATATATCATGTGGCGGATTCACAAAACTTGGTTACTTGAAGCCTTTCCATGGCTGACACCCCACTTATCACTACTAGGGAAAAGCCTAGCAGCAGCGCGGGTTTTAGGCCTATCAGTAGCGCGGCCAGGAGCGCTACTGATAAGGCGCTACAGCTAAAGCTTAGCAGTAGCGTGCCTGGACCCGCGCTACTGCTAAATTGATCTAGTAGTAGCGCTTCTCCAGAGCAGCGCTGCTGGTAATTAGTAGTAGCGCTCCTCCTTGCCCGCACTACTACTATTATTTAATGTTTTATTTCTTTTTTATTTCATGTTGTATTTCATACATCTTTACGCAAGTTTTCATATAACAGGAATTTAGAGATTGTTTTTACGTCATAATGAGTAGGTGAAAGAACCGTGGACTAGTTTCAAGTGGATGGACATCCACTTGAAACTAATTCTATGTTCTTTCACCCAATGATATAATAAATATCATCATCATTATCATATCATTAACAACTTATCATCATAATACATCATTGTCATATAACACCTCCTCAAGATCATCGTTTTCATCAATGAGACATCACATAGCAAATTGGTCACTAGTCGTAATCACAAGTACTCCTCATCATCAACTCTAACACATTGTATCACATAATAAACATATTGTACCTCATAGGACCTACTACATTCTCTTAGGACCTACTATATTCTCTAAGATAAAATAGCAAAAAACAAGATAGCCCCTGACTCTCCATTATGGAGAATGGAGATTATCCTGTCTCCAATTCTTGCCTTTCGCTTAATGTTACTTCCAAGAATCTCCTTGCGAATGTCCAAACATTTTTTCCATTCTTTGATTAGCATGTGTTCACCGGTTTTAGAAATCCGATATGCACAGGTGAGATCCGTAGGATGACCTGGCTGTATGTTCAGAACTTCAAGGCGACCATTGTAATACATCAGATGAGGCACACAATCCATCGGGATTTTCTGTTGAAAAACATAGTAATAATTTCGTAGTTAGCAATGATGTACTAGTTTTGGAAGTATGCAAAAGATGCACAGATGTCGTAATAGTAAAAAATCTTACCAAGGTATCTCCATAGAAGTTATCGTGGTTCAACACGTGCACTAGTGGCACGTATTCACCATAATTTGGAGGAGTTCGATAATAGGTATTGTAATTCTCAAAGAAAGTACAAAATGCGGCCAGATGATTTTTCTCCTTATAAGTTAATTCAGAGCCACCACTGTAGTGGGTTTTGTCTACCATCTTCTGCACATTCTTTGAAGATTCAAAATAAGCTGTCAATGGAAATAAGCTGTCAATGGAAACAAGTTGTCAACTATTTTGAAATAAACAATATAAATTAGTTAATAACTATGTTTGAGAAACTCACATTGCGGTAGACTCGGAAGCGTATCAACAAGGACCCAAATGTCCATATTGTCTTGCTCGATGTCAAGATCACCAAGATCCATGGTGATAATCATACCCTCATAAAAACCATACATTTTGCAAAGTGCATCCCAATTTTGGCAACCAAAATGGGTTACGCTCTGAGCATTGTACAGATTTACTTCAAAATCCATATCATGATGGGTCCTTAGGTGTATTTTCTTTGTTTCAAAATTATCATGGTCTTCAAAACCCATCTTCTCCAAGACATAGCGTCTTGCATGGCATGGGATAAGCTAGTCGAATTGTAAAAGATGAAAATTAGACGTTCAAATAGTTGAAGTCATGCTTAATTACGAAAAAAAACTCTTGTCGTTGTTGCGTACCGTTTCAACATCGAAGGTCTCTTCGAGCTTAATGTTGAAGCGCCGATCTTCGTCCAGCTCAACGAACCTGTCGCACATACCTCGATCGTCGTGGCACCAGCTGCACTCCCCCGGGACACTGTCGTCGTCCAAGTACGACATTTCCTACGTTCATAATTCAAAGATTAAACTTGTACAATTAATTATATGTACTAAAAAACCTAAATTAGATCATTATTTTTCGAGAAAATCCAGGCCACTCGATATTTCCTACATATTCTAGCACAAGTCATGCCAGAATTCATGTAAAAATTCGGCATGAACTTTGCTAAAAAAGGACATATCGAGCGCCTGAAATTTGCCGGAATGGAAATTAATCAACACTGGCAAAACATAGGCCACTCGAAGGTGTAAACTGAATATGAACGGCCACTTGGGCAACCACATATCCTATTTGAGCAACAAAAGATATACATGGATATTTGGCTGGTCTCACCTCGATGTCGGAGGGGGTCGGTGACGGGGACGACGGCGGGGATGATGGAGGGCTCCTTGATTTCTGCAAAAGCAAAAACCGTATAAGTTATCACTAATACATCCCGAATAATTGCTTAAACTAAAAAATAACAACAAATATGACATGTTCAACTAGTTTTATTAATCCAACTAGTTCTTACTACATATAAACTTACTATAAATAGAAAAAAACTAGTTCTTTCTAAAAATAAAGTAGTTCAACTATTTATATTAATTATCTTACTAAAAATACATTAGTTCTATTAATTCAACTAGTTCAACTAGTTTATTAATTTACTTACTAAACTAGTTCAACTACAACTAAAGTAGTTCAACTACAACTACTATTAATCATACTGCCCTAGTTAACTAGTACCATCACTACTAGTAATTAACATCTACTACTACTAAAAATTATTATCTATGAACACTAAATTAACATCTACTACTACTAAACAACATCTAGTATTAACTAAGCAGCGAGAAAGGGGGTGGGGGCGACGGAGAGTTAGGGGCGGCGAGGGCGGGATCGGGAGGCGGCGGTGCTGGGTGGGCTCGGGTGGCGGCGGTTAGGGATGGAAACTGATCGGATGCGGATCGGATAGTGCTCTTACCACTTCCTTTTTCATATTTTCAAAACGAATACGAATGCGAATACGGATGTTATCGGATACGGATGCGGCTCGGATGTTATTCGAATACGGATACGTATCGGATGTTTTCTTGATTCGGAGTGGATACGAATAATAGTAACATCTTGCTTAAGTATATCAGTCAATAGCTATGTGACACGAAATAATCAACTTGTGACATACAATAAGTCAATGATAAATAGTTTTATAAATAAATACTATTGTAATGCATAATAGTTTCAAAGTTTAATCATGCAAAGAGTAAAATTTGACCACTTATTTGGCATTTATGTTGGGTAATTGGAATACTTGGGCAACAATTTTGAAAATTACATCCCATAATATTATTCGGATACGGATATATCCACTTCCATATCCATATTTGTGTCAAAATCTCATGCCATATTTTATTTTTTATCTGTTAAATAAATTCGGATACAGATAATTTCCATTTCCATTTTAGTTCGGATGCGGATGTTTCGGACACGAATAGGCATTTTCTCGAATATGAATATCGGATATTTCGGATTATCCGCTACCACTTTCCACCCCTAGAGGCGGTGAGGTCGAGGGCGGTGGGAGGAGGGCTGCCGGCGGAGGAGGGAGAAGGGGCGGCCGCAGGCGGAGGGAGGAGGGCGGCGGCGGAAGAGGGAGGGGCGGCCGCAGGCCGAGGGAGGACGTGCGAGGAGGAGGGAGGAGGGACGTAAGGACGGGAGTACCTCGGCGGCGGACGGACGAAGGCGGCGGCGGCAGCGACGCACGACGACGGTTATCGGCGCGTGGGCGAGAGTGAGAGTGTGAGTGAGAGAGAGGGTCGACGTGGGATAAGGTAATGATAGTTGTAGCGCGTTTATCGAAAAGCGCTACAGCTAATAGGACTAGCATTTGCGCTTTGCAGATAAAGCGCTACTGCTAAGTGTAAGTATACAAAAAATACGTCAATGCAAAAATATATTGGCCATCAATGATCTTTTTGTGTACAATCTGAATTGTCAATATGAGTCCTCTCCGGTAGGAACTGGAGAGGACTCATATTGCGGCCACAAATTTTACACATAGAGTTCAGTGAAGACCAACTGGTTGTGATACTTTCAGAAGTAACATATTTAAGGTGGTAAACACCCTGTTCGCGGAGCGAGGTGGGACTAAACTTGTGGGCTGATCTTAGCAGTAGCGATTTTCTTAGAAGCGCGCTGCTGCTAACTTCTATAGCAGTAGCGCGGTTCAGTATAGGGCGCTACTGCTATAACTAGCTGGGTGGCGAGGTCATGGCAATTAGAGCAGTAGCACGGTTTTGTGCTGACGCGCTACTGCTATTTTCCTTTCAGCAGCGCGTTTTGCTATCACGAGCTGCTGCTAAATAGCAGTAGCGTCGTATTTTGAGGAGCGTTGCTGGTAAGATTCTGTGTATAGGCTTTTCCCTAGTAGTGTATCTTCCTTTTTGCCTAACAATTATTCTTTAGAAAATTAGTATAGCTTATGTTTTATGAACTATTTATAGAAACTAGTATAGCGCCTAGCCACAGTTGGTAGGTGGCCCTTCTAGGGGTGCCAATTCACTTAATGTATCCTACTCTACCTTAACAAAATTCAGGCAATATTATTTACTCAACCTTCCTCGGAAATAATGTCAATATGTTGTTTCCTCGTGAACTTTTGTAGTGTTGCTTTCCCGGTTGAAAATAAGAAAATTAGTATTATTGGCCATACTTCTTATACGACGATGATGAAAAACAGAGGTATTAAAAGTGAGAAAAGGCAATCTTTGGCAAAATTGTAAATTACATAGAGATAAGCTATACCAAAAAATGATGAGTTATCAATGTAAACATAAGACATGCAACTGGCATGCCTCATGCTTTATTAATAGAATATAAAACTACAATTAAAAACACAAAGAAATAGCATGATGAGGATTACTTTATAAATTATAAATTCGGATAGGACACATTATCATGCGTGGCCTAGAGGATGTGGTGGCAAAGATGCTTTGGATCAATGTCCTTACAGCATGGTCTTTTATTCCTTCTATGTTTCTACAGGAGCAGATAACGCGCATATGTGTATGTGCTGAGTCTTAGGGCACGACCGAACTCCAAACTGCACCATCGCCATGGACCCATCATGAGATCGGTTTGGCATGCCCGTGCTGGCATTCATAGTGAAGTCACATGAGGTGGTGCTATAAGTGTTTGCATGTTTGTGTATTTCCTTTTTCAACAACGTTTGTTTTCAACTTTACGTGTTTAGGTTGTGTACGTCGTCGAATGTAGAAGACGAGACATTAAACATTTTTACGGATGTATCATTTCGATGCGACCACAACATTATTAAAAGCTTACATCATCAAAAAGATTTATTTATCTATAGGGGAAAATGTTTCCTTTTGAAGCATATCAATATCTATATCTATACCTGCTAATAAAGCAAGATGATATTCTTAGTTTCGTCCCGTTTAAATGATTTTATATTTAAAATATATACATGAGTCTCGCTCCACCGGTACCGGGCCAGGAGTCGTGCAAGCAAGTGGACCTTCAATTTTTTTTTTATTGTAGGCCATAAGTATATGGGTAGGCTTTCTAGAAAAAAAGACTAATGTTGCTTGCATGGTTGCTTGATCTCACGACCAGCTAACTACCAAATGTTGCTAAAGAAAGGCTAACTACCAAACAAAAAACAACGCAGCTAGAGCTAGCTGATGACTTCTCGCAAGAAAAAGAGCTAGCTGATTACTATGTTTGTCTAAAAAAAACTGAGAACTATGTGAGAAAGAGGTTTGTTTGCCAATAAAACAGTCTCACCTCACTTTTTAACACAAAATCTGACCAATTTATATACTTGCCCAAGGTGCCTGCACAAACAATGAGCCGCTTGGGGAAGCAAAAACAAATGGTTATCCGCAAAAGTTAACTTGGATTGGGGGTTGCATGAGATAAATAGAGGAGGGCACAAAAAGCCTAGGATTTCCGCGGCCTCTCGCCAGGCAGTCGCCAGGCCACCTTGTCTCGTGTGGCCTTAGGACCACAGAAAGGGTAGGGTAACTTATCAACTGTCTACTACAGTAAGGTTTGCCCAGTTGCGGTGATGGAGGGGCAATGACGACGGTGTGTTTTCTTCTCGCTCCAATGCTTGAAATCGTCGCTAGGTGGTCTACGGACATGGATGTAATTTTTACTTCTGATGTTTGATGTACTATCTTGACAGTTGATGAACAGATCAAATCCTTTCTTGAGATCATTGTCTCCAGACTTGGTTCCATTCACTTTTCTTGTTTCCATCGGGCCTATAAGATTTTGTCGCGGAGTGAGGAGTGGGGCTCCTCTCCTCACTGGTGACATGCTTTTCATCCTCAATCACCACACTCTTCTTCTTCGAAGCATCAAAAGTCTGTCTAGTTTTCCACTTCTCCTCATCCTTGAGCTCTTTGAATCAATGATGAAAAGTGAAAGATTTTCCTTTCTTTTTCTTCTTCTCGTCTTTCATGTTCCTCTCTCGAAACAATCCTTGGGCAGTCATTTTCTACAATAAAACAACCACCATGTCATCATCAAAATGTGGAACAATCTAATATTGGAAAAGACACGCACGAAGAGGAAATATTTACCAAGTCACTATCACCGCAACCACTTGGGTTCGTTCGAGCAACATTTGACAAGCAAACGGCCCACTTTTGGCATTCAACGTTGATGGTGGACCAACGTTGGCAAAGAGAGTCGCTCGAACGGAAGTGACCACTTGTGTTGCGCTCATCGAAGTAATCCTTGATGCGTTGCCAATAGGTGTTTACCGTTTGGATGCATCTTGAGAGACTTTCTTCCATGCGGTGCATATCAACAGATCCTCCGCATTGGTATAATTTTCACGTCTCCCTTCGCAACAAAGCCCTCATCGTCCATGTCAAAATTGTCATCACCATATTGTGTTTCATATTCTTGTGACACATACTCGCGCGACACAAAATCATCATTTGCCACATTCGTCGCGTGCAAAAAAGCTTCGTCATCAAGACTACAATTGAACGTACAAACATTCAACATCACTTAAATTTGAAACAACAAACGAGAGCACAAAATATATTTTTTACCTTTGCGACATTTCATCGAACATGTTGGAGGCGGTGGCCGTCAGCGTGGCCGTATCTTCCTCCACGGCCGGCGGTGGCAGCGACGGAGGTGGAGGAAAGGCTCCTTGCCTGCTGGAGAACGCGGCCGGCCGTAGCTGCGAGTTGTCGGCCTGAGCCACCTCGGCTGCCTTTGAGTTTTTGGCCAGCCGAGCCGCAGTTTCGGCCTGGTTCCAGCCTCTATTCGCCGGCCGTTTTCGTGCCTTTGTAGGAACCGCCGACACGGTGGCGACCGGCCGGGGCAGCACGAATTCGGGGCTGCGGGCGGGGAGTGGCGGCTTGGATGCGGCGGCGGGGGGCGAGTTCACCGCGGCGGCGGCGGAGAAGGCCACGGGGTCGCCGGCTTCGGCCATGGCAGGGGCGGAAGGGGGGGGGGGGACGGCCGGTTCGCGGACGGACAGTCGCAAGGTGAAAGGGGGATGAAGTGGCGGTTGGTCGTTTGGTGGGTTGTCGTGGTTTTACATCACTTGTATCTCGTGATGTAAAGATGCATCACGAAGTTTTCAATTTTACATCTTGGGAGGCGGTGGTCCCAATTTTTTTTACATATGGACTGTCTGTTGGAGCAGCATTTTCTACTCTTGAAGATCCAAAAGTTAGGTATTTTTACATATGGGCCGTCTATTGGAGATGCTCTTAGAGCTACGGGCAGACGGCGAAACACATGATTGCAAATTAAGAAGAGGGAGTAGGCCCACATGAAAATCAGGAGGGAGGAGATTTGTGGAGATGGAGTCCATAGGTTGTTTCCATAAGTGTATCATTTTTGGCATCTAAGAGACCCTGAATGCTCCGTATATATTGGATTGTGGTGTCCGGATCACTTTTGTTTTTGTTTTTGTTTTGTCCGGTCGGAATGGACAGGATCAGATCGATAATGACGTCGGGATGCATCCAAACAACCCCAAATCAACCCCAAACCGTCCTCATACGCTCGGGTGGACTGACCAGTCAAAAAAAAAAGACCTAACCAATCGGGCACATGCAAGTGCTTCGCCGGTCTCTCAGAACAACGAAGACGGATGCGTGCCGCCTCCGCCGCAAGAATGCCAAGGCGCTCTGGCTCGCCATCGAGCTGTCGAAGCGTGAGGCGAACAAGGAGGCGAAGGCGTCCCGCCATGCCAAGGAGCAGGACCCCCCGCTCCACAGGCTGGCAGGCAAACATGCTCCGATGACTTCACGTCATGGGCAGCTCGAGCTCCAGCTCTGTCGACGACGCATTGCCACACGCTGACACGTACATGGAGGAAGGGAACAACCCAACCCGTGACCGCAAGGGGCCGGCGAGGAAACGGTGAATTCCCCTATCCCGCCTTGCTTTGTCTAGGTTTTGTTTATGTTTTAAGAACTTTGTAGTATGAATTTGTACTGTACACCGATGAACTATGATCGTTTTGTCCGGGGAAGAGCTATTATCCGGTTTACGTAGCGTTGCATGATTTCATGACTTTGGGGTTTCATGACTTTTGGGTTTCATGACTTTGGGGTTTCGGATATGAGGGACGCAGTTGGGGGAGAAAAATAAAGGATGTGCCCGGTTAGTGCCGACATCGGCAGACACATCTGCGAGCGTTTGTGGGGACATATTTACCTACCATGGTTGTACGTAGATGCGCATTTTTTTGAATGTACATAGATGCTATTGTAAAGTGGGTTTGGTGGGGTATAGAAGACTTTATTATCCAGACATCATCCAAGCCGTCCGGACAACCGGGGCCGTTCGTGGGTCCGACCGAAGATACTCTAACGAGCCGAGATGCGGAACACGCTTCAGATGGTGTTGGATGGACCTAATCGATTGGGACCTAAAGAACGACATCCGAGGTTGGGGGGGGGGGGGGCGTGTCAATGCGAGACGAGTCGGATGAGCATGATCGATCGAGACCTAAGAGCATCTCTAGCAGATAGCGCAAACAGCCGGTCCGTAAAATTCATTTGAGGGCTCCCACAAAAATTACTGATGGGACGGCGAGCCCTTCGGCGGAACAAATCCCGTTAACCCGTCCCGCAAATGTTTTGCTGGACGCGTTTGCGGGAACTATTCCACGCTGGATGGATCGCCGTCCCACAAATGCAATAATAAGCAAATATTTATCAAGTTCATGACAAGTGTAGAAAAACTAGGTCATCATCATCATCGTCGCCATCATCATCATCATCATCATCATCATCATCATCATCATCATCATCATATATATATGGGGCAATACTTTGATGTCATTCTTTTTACTATTCTTAATACGGAAGCTAACTGATGGATAGGATTGAGCTAATTGTGGGGGTGGGGGTTAGGGGGACCCCTCACATGTTTTATATAAATAGTTTATTCTTTTTATTTTAATTTTTTTTTTTGCATATGAGGAGTGCCCAAGATAATTGCCCCAACTGGTTTTATATATTGTTTTTTTTTTGCATCCAAGTAGCGCCCAAGTTAACTGATTGTTTTTTCATACATACGTAACTAATGTATAATATGGAGCTAACTGTAGGTTTTGTAGTGTGGTTTTATATGAGCTGAGCTTTTTTTCCTTGTTTTTTCCGGTTGGGCCTATATGGACGTTTACTACATGTGCCTTTTTGTTTCGTTGTCTGACTGTTACCACCGTCGTCTTAACTAGCAGGTAGTGCGCGGCGGCACGCCGCGCTTTGGTGCTTGGTTCGAGACTTGTTTTTCATGAGTTTTTGAGAATCTGTTGCGTGTTCTTATGCACGAGTAAATCTTTGTAGCGGTGAAGAAAGTTGATGTGCCCTTGTTAATGCAGGTTCTTTTGAATTTGAAGGCATGAAGAGACATAGAAAAAATTGTCTCTTTGGATTTGAAAGCATGAAGAAACATAGAAAACGGACGTGCCTTTGTTCATGCAATCTTATCAATTTAACTTTCATCGTATTTGTAAAGGAAATTACGAATTTAGATCTGAGCAAGAAAAAATAGCAGTGTTATATCAATTTGCATGACCGAATATTAATTTACCTCTCAAATATTAGTTGGGCTACATTTCACATTCAATAGAAAAATCAGAAAAATTGTTTGAAAAGTTTCAACAGCACACATTCACTAAAATAGTGAATATAAAGATGTATTCATTAATATGGTTAATTAATTTTGATCCTTTTGGATGTATCAATTGCTTCATGCTGCCCAAAAACAATTGATTAGCTAGGCGGCTTGGGACTAATCCGACCAATACATGGAGTGACAGACACTTGCAGACGACTGCCCAATGCCCATCTCGCCATCTCCCCCCTATTTTCCGTCCTTTCTCCTGTTATTGGAGAGAGACATAGGCTAATCCGTGCATTTGTACTCTCTTCGGCCTACTTTCGACAACACCTGTAAATTAATACCAGGCAAATACAACAAAATACCAGGAAAATACAACACTATTGGTCGACATTGCACTATCTTTCTTATACCAGCCAAATACAACACTAACTTTATTGAATACAAAAGGACCACAATATTTGCATTCCCGAGCAACACTACAAATATATGCTTTGCTGAAGCATCTACCAGTTGCATGGCTTCATCAAATTTTGTACTTCCGTGGTTCAACAAAATCAAAGTGTGAGCTCTCATGACTATCACGCAAGAAAACAAATGAAGTTGTTGCTGTTTCTTCATATAAAGGATTATAAAAATGATAACAAGGCAGACCCTTCCAGCAGAGCCGTGATTCCGTCTACGGTGACGGCAGCGGTCCCTGATTTTTGCCAGTTCCAAGAGAACGTTGTTGTTGCCGTTGAATGGACGCGTGCGAATCTTGGTGCATGGTACGTTGCCACGTCGCATGAGGCTGAACACGTTGCAAGGGAAGTGAGAGAGAATGTGGACGAGAGGGATCCAGCGCATCTTCCCCAAATCATTTCTCTAGTGGCTGACCGCATCACTCACTCCTCTCTCTCACGCGTGCTCGTGCTTGCCGCTGCAGACGCTCGCCTACGACCCGACCTGCCGGAGTCCCGCCGGCAGCCGGCGCCCTCCTCCTCATTCGTGCTCTCGGCCGCAAGAGATTGAGCTCTCCCAGAGAGCAAAGCCAAGACCGCGTGCATCGCGTCCGATCTCGACGAGATCCTGGCTCGTGCAGAAGGAGGCGGACGGTCAAGGCCGTCGCTGCAGCAACAGAGCCTGCGCTGGCTCGCCCGCTCGGCGGGGGATGTGGAGGTTATGGGATTTGCGGAGCGCCCCAGCGCGATCTCTGCCGGATCTGGCGCCCAGCCGCGGTAGTCGACGTGGCGGTGCTTGCGGGGAGCAGGGGATTTTGGAGCTGGAGGTGGACGGGTAGATGAACACAGTCTGCTCCCGTGCACCCAGTGTCTTGCTCTTCTCGCGCCACAGTATCGACCAAGAGGATCACGCGGGAGGCCTCTGTTACGCGGGCGTCGCGCGCCCGATGGACGGCGACCTTCCGGCTGAACATCTTCCTCATGGAGCTCTAGACTCGTTTTGCTCGTCGTCCCCGATCGCATGTGGTGCATGGGTGAGTAGCTTTTTACTTTGCTCAATTCTTATTCAGTGCAGGCTATGTTTTGGGGAGTTTTGACTCTGTGGGCAGTAGTGTGTGCCTGATGCAAGTTGATCTGCTCTCAATTGGAGGCTGGTTTCATGCGTGTTCGTGTTTTCTTGTGTAATATATAAAAAAAATTTGTTGAAATTTCTTCGAGTCGTAGCAGCCGTCATTGGCTTACCCAAAGGGAAAGAAAATAAGAGCTTCAACGAATGCAAAAGAAAAACTATATTTAAGTTAAGTCTGAATATAACATGCCTTCAAAAATCAATCCCTCACATACTGAAAATGGATAGAAAATGTGTGCTTAGTTTCTTTGATTGACCTTTAGCACAATATACTGGTAGAAATTAACAAAATAACATTTAGTGGAATGAGAGCCCCTGCCTAGCTTAGTAAATCCACTAATGTACTTCACATAGAAATTTACAGTTCTGAACTCAGTTTTAAATATTTATAGACCCTTCTAATTTGAATGAACTGCAGTTAATTTGAGGTATTTAAAAAACTATGTATATAAAAGATTAACATGAACAATATAAACAATTGCTTTGGATCCTAACTAATGACAAATGTGATCATCTCAGACTCAGGGTTCAAATGTGGAAATTTCTGCATCAAAACGATGAGCTGCCTGATATAAGATTTGGCAGTGTACTCCTGTAGGGATCCTCCTCTCTCCTCTTCAGATACTTGATGCAGCTCTCCACTTCAGATTTGACCTGCAAATAGAGGTGTTGGGCCTTCTCTTTGTCTCTTAGCTCCTTCTCCCTCCCTATGAAAATAAGTAGACCAATCGAAAACACAAGAAGCAAACCTAATCAGGCATGGGCTCTCTGAAATACGTCTGTATGCATTCTGACTCATTTTTTGATTATCTAAAAAGGATAACAGGGCAGGCGTATGTTGACTTGCCACGAGAACATGTAGATATCTTTCCAGATTACTATTTGCTAGCGCAGCTGGCTACCTTTTGTTTCAATAGGCTCCCCAAAGATGAAGTAAAATCTTCCTGACATTTTTGGCGTAAGCACTACATGATGCATATCTTTATTCTTTATCTCTCCCATAAAATCAGTCCTGAGAAACAATTAAGATAAATAAAGATCATTTATTCGCATGGACAAACTATTATTATTTTGCTTCTAAAATGAAATCAAAACATACCTTAGCTTTAGGCCCTCTTCATTTAGCTTGTTGTCATGGATATCATAAAATGGGAGCTGTAGAAGATCATTGTAGTCTAACAACATTTGAGGTGAAAAATATTGTTTCTAGACATTAGATAATCAAGGGGATAACATAGTAAGATAACATTTTTTTTAGGTTGCACTTACACCACATATATCGTCTTTTCCAACCAATCCAAATGGTATTATTGTTGCTCCAAACCTTGATGCCATCTGCAGAAATTCAGACTACTCAGGCCAAAATAGCTAGTATTCCTCTCCCTGTAAACAACTATGTCACCTTCCAGAACAATTGATCTTTTTATTGTCTACAAAGATATATTATGCTCTCTATACCAAATTCTTTCTACGAACAATACAAAACATCCACATCCGATGCAACTCTTAGCATCAACAAGACAAGGATCAATTAATCCGCATAGTGCTGGCCGAACATACCTTCCAACTGCATGGGTCAACAGATCATCTAAAACGTGCTAAATATGAAACCAAAAGAGAGTGAAAAAAGAAACCAAACAAACAACAATATTTTGTAAAAATAAATCAAGCAAGCTAAACACTCACCAGACGATGAATCTACTGGATGTTTCCCATGACGAATTTCTTGGTGTTCCTGCCACTGCCGACCTGCCTCACCGGCCCTCAGATCTAAAAACGCACAACATCATGAATACAACAAAAAGAACACCAAAATCATCCCTTGCTGATAAAAGTCTAGAAAGAGCAGTACTCACCAAGCACAGAACCCAAACGACTTGAACCTCTCCGAGCGTCCCAAGTCCACAAATTCAATTTCTCAAAGCCAGCTTCGAACTCACCTGGCAGTTTGATAAGCATTTGGCACGTTCTCGCTTCTCCCAGCGAGGCAGCCCAGCTAGGGAGGCTCCTGGACTGATGGGCGCATGTGTAGACCGGCTGGAAGCAGCCCAAATTAGAGGACGGGGTGGGCTCCGGCAAGGTGAGCACCGACATCAATGTCATCGGGGCTGGTGGCGTTTCCAGCCGGCGATGAAGCTGCATCGGGCCTGGTCGTGGGGACTGCATCGCGGGGGCCGCCGGGATCTAGCGGGGATGCGCCTGGAACGGCTGGATCTGGCACCGGAGAGGAGCGTCGGTCGGCGATGTGGTGGAGCACTGAAGCTGGCCATGAGGATGGGGCCGCCGGCGGCGGATAGGGTTAGAAGCAGCCCAGACCAAACGAACAGGAAGAACGCAGAAAGAGGGTCGTGAACGAACACCAGGCAAACAAGTACCTATACGCAGCCAAAAGAAAGAAAAAACAAAAACGATCCCAAGTCCAGAAGGGAACGTGTCCATTCGTGAACTGCTAGTCAACTGCATGTGAGACCAACGTGGCGACATGCATGGCCATGCAGCATGGAGGAGAACCAACGCAGCAAATCTAGAAGGGTCATGTGATTCATGCCCATGCAGGGATGCGTGCAACGAAGCAAACCCAGGAAATATGGAACCGGCACGTCAATTTGACCATGCAAACCAGCCAGTCAAACAAATATGAAAAAAACAATGGAACTATCCAGTACAACGCGTTGCACACGCAGAGATAGACAAGGGCTGCACACGCGTCGCTCAAAGAAACATGGTAAAAAAAATTCCAAAAAAACCAGAAAAAAGGAACCCTTACGGGCCTAGTATTCTTAGTATTGTTTTTGAAGGGTGGTTGTCATAACTAGCTACTTCCTCTGTGGCCTCTGTCGCTATTCCCTCGCCCGTCCTCTTTCTTCTAGTGCGCTCATTGCGACTGCCGTCCCAAGCGAGAACTTCCGGAGGCGCTATTAACCCTAACCAATCGGCCGCCGTGCGGCGGTATTGGTCGGAAGGAGGCGATGGTTCAGTTCTGCAAGTGCGTGGCGCAAGTAGTCTTCACCCGTTCTAGGCCTCGTAAGGCGATCTCTTCTGTATAGTAGGTAGTTTTCTTTGGTTTTTTTTCTCCAACGACCTCTTTATGTGTCGTGCGAGTGGCTACGCGGGTGTGCAATGGTCTATCTTTTCGAATCTGTTCCGCCACAAGTCGGCCAGTAATTGACTGTTTGAGTTTTTCCCTGATTTTTTATCTTATTATCCTGCATGTTTTTGTTTAGTTTTTATACAAGTTCGCGTATGTTTTTTATTCCAGGTAGAGGCGGGGGTGGAGTTTGTTGATTTTCGGGGATGAGTTGGTTGTGAAATGGTTAGTCATCATAGATTTCAGTTAATTATAGATAACTTCAGAAATGTAAGCAGTGAACTGCTGTTTTTACTGCCTATTTTACCACTTATGTACCATGGTTAACCTTTTTTTCATGTCTTAATGCATGAGCAGAAGTTGACATTATTGTTTCATACTTGGCCAAGGTGTCACTAGTTCAGGTTGAAGGAAGGGAGGGGAATGCAGGTCATGGGCATGGTATTGGTGATAGCATGGCAAATCCCTCCGGAAAAATGACACGTGCAAAGTTGATAGTGGCATCTGCACTCCTCAGAGTGTTGCCGATAGTGTTGAAGGTTTCTGTGGGAATTTTTAACTTTTATTTGATTTTTCGCTATTTTAGCCTGTTTTATTTTTTATTTTCTATGGATTTTTTTGTGTCTGGTTCTGAATGTGCAGGTATTTCTTCACCAGATGTTAACAATTTCATCATGTACTCTTGCCATGGCATCAATGCGGGGCATGTTGCATCTTATTCCTCACTCCCACACAACATGACTGAGACTGTCAATGTTGAATCATCAGCAGTATCTGCTGGTGTCAACTTTGTGTCTGATTCCCCACTCCCGCGCAACATGACTGCGCCTTCCAATGTTGGAGCCTCTGCAGCATCTGGTGTTGACAACATTTCTTGCAGCCCGACATCACAGTGGTGTGATATGCAATCGCAGTCAGTCATGGGCGATGAGGCTATTACACAGGGTTACATGGTTTCACAGCAGTTAAGGGATGAGGAGAAGCGGAAAGATTTTTTAGAGAAAGTTGCTGCTCATGAGGGGAAGAAGTGATTGTGGCTTCCGAAAGGTCAAGTTGATGCAGCAAATGTCACCAGTGAAATACTTGATCCAGAGGCAGCTAGAAGCCATATGCAGCACGGTATACATGGCGATCTTGGTAAAAGTCAGAATGACCCTGCAAGTGTGGGTTTGGCCTGTGATGGCATCCCTGAATTATGTTCTAGCCAGGGGAGGCACCTGTTTACTATTTCGAAAATTAGGCACGGCCGTCGCGACACTCATCCTGTCAGCGGTGTATCCACTAAGATTGTTGTTGCACCCCCGCGTCCGAGTCTACATATTGCCAGTGGTTTGGTGGAAGACCAGGTCGCTCCGAGTGTTAACTTTGTTGGAGTTGTGTCGAATATAGTGTACGAGGTAGGTTACAGTTGGACTTGTAGTTGTATTGTGTTTGGATAGGATATGGAGTCGTGTCTTAGTAGGACACGTATATCCTAAGCCTCTCATGTATAGCGGGGGTAGACACACGATGTAACCTATGCCAACATAATAGCACAGGCGCGCAAGGGAGAGCCGGCGGCGTGTGCCGGCGCCCGGGTGGCCGGTGTGCGGTATTGTGACGGTGTCACGGGGAGGAGCGCCCGTAGTCAAGCCCCGGGGATGTAGCCATATCGGTGAACCTCGTTAACAAATCTCGATGTCGTGCTTGTGTGATTGCTTGGTCCTCGGATGATCGACGGTGTGCCTCGGATTTATTCTAACAAGAGGTATCAGAGCAAAGTTGAAAAGATCCGGGAGGCGGTCGAGTTGATCCAGAGGAGGAAGAAAGTATCGACAGAAATTTGCAGATGCAGAGTTGGTTGTGTTTTGATCTTCGAGCAGCAATTGCCAGCAGGTTGGCGGCGCGTGGCACGGAGGCACGGAATTTCGGACGAGATCGATCAGAAAGCGGGCAACGGCGGAAGCTGCTAGGGTTGCATGGCTGCGAAACCTACGGTCGCGAGCGAGACATACGGCGGTCGATCCACCTGATCGATCGGGCGAGCGTCAGGCGGCGGCGAGCGTAGGTGCTACAAATCCTGGCGGCCTGTGGCAAGAGGCCCATCAGAGGGCGCTGGACCGGGTAGGTGCAGCAGTGACAGGGCAGCATGGTGCTTATTTGCTGGAGCAGATCGAGGAACAAAAGAATCGTGTACGCGAGATTTGTTTGGACCAAAAGGGAGACCGAGTCTCCACGTGACACGGAGGCGGGCTGATTAGATCGGCGGAAAGAAAATCCATCAGATTACGTTTCATTGGAATAGAATGAAACAGCAGGAGCGTTGACGAAGGCAATTGCTAGCATCAAGGGAGTTGAGCCTGGGAGTTAATACACGTGAGTACAGGAAAGATTTTTGGTACGAATTTGCTACTGGTGCATCTTATGTACTTGAGCACGTGCTGGAAGCTCGGTTATTTTTTCACAAGGTCAGCTGTATGAAGAATCATGACGTCATCGGGCATCGGGTTTGAGATGGAGAAGTTCACGGAACAGGAAACATTGGGTTATGACAGACAATGGTAAAAGATTTGTTGGCACAACAGGGATGCTTGAGGGCGTTGTGGGAAGTCAATTCAGTTAAGATGGAATTATCATGTGATGGATGGAAATTCGTGAAAGACGATTTGGAAGCCTCGAGCGTGTAATGCAGTCGTACAAATTCGGCTGGGTCGGACTAGATAGTCTGATGGATCGACGCAAGTCGGTTGGTATAGAAGACGGTGGTGGGATCGGCGACGACGACATAGGGGCGTGATGCTGATGGTGACCGACTTCTGTGCGTGGAAACACGTGGCGCAGGCCGAGGGCTTGTGCGGCTTCGACAAGACTATGGCGCGGGGTTGATTCAAGACGGTGCACATGTGAGCTTGAAGTCGACGGGGCGCGAGGGTGGACTGATCATCTACCATGGAGTCATGTTGAAGGTGGAGCTGAATTGAGGGGCTACGGTGTAAGGATCCAGGGAATCGAAGCCTATTCAGCAAGGATGGGAAAAGCGAGTGACATGCAGTTCGGACTGGAGCCCAGTGGTCTGATGGAAGCGTGAAACTCGTCATCGGTCGGTGATGATCGGTGGTACTCTGCAGTGGGGGTTGAGTGGTGTGGTTTCACGACCCTTGAGACTCGACCAGGACAGCGGAGGCTCGACGCGGTAATAGTGGCGAGGCGTGCGGTACGCACGGGACATAAAGACGGGCCAGGGCTCTGGTGGTCATACATGTGGTGAGACAACTGCGAATTTGACTCAGGGTGACTACAAGCAATGGTGAAATTCTTTCAAGTTTCAGACATGCGGTCATGAAAGGAGCGGTGATGTTGAGTTCAGGTAACTCTTATGTGTGACACCCAATATTGCGAGTTGTTCACTTTCATGCAGGTCAGTGATCGGTGTGTGATGGCATTGAACGGATACTCTGGAAGTTGGGAGCACAAACTAGAGTAACAAGAAACTTAATTTTGCTCGAGTGTTGACTATGGTCAAGAAAAGAAGGGACTACAAGTTGCAGGTGGAGTTGCATGGAGTCTTTGGAGTAGCAGCGGTACTCATGGGATAAGCTCAAGTCCAATGTACATGGAAGTTTGACGCATGGACAAATCCAGGATGGTGGAGTATATTCGCCAAGGTGGAGTTTGTTGGAGTTGTGCCGAATATAGTGTACGAGGTAGGTTACAGTTGGACTTGTAGTTGTATTGTGTTTAGATAGGATATGGAGTCGTGTCTTAGTAGGACACTTATATCCTAGGCCCTTGTATAGCGGTGGTAGACACACGATGTAACCTATGCCAACATAATAGCACAGACGCGCAAGGGGGAGCCGGCGGCGTGTGCCGGCGCCCGAGTGGCCGGTGTGCGGTATTGTGACGGTGTCACGGGGAGGAGCGCTCGTAGTCAAGCCCCGGGGATGTAGCCATATCGGTGAACCTCGTTAACAAATCTCGGTGTCGTGCTTGTGTGATTGCTTGGTCCTCGGATGATCGAGCGGTGTGCTTCGGATTTATTCTAACAAACTTAGTGGAAAGCGTGCTTGTTTCGAGGGCTCAGATGCTTGAGGTGAATGTGCAAGGCCATCAGTTGATGTCACTAGGCTCGATGGAAATAATGTATGTGTGCTACCCTTTCTTAGTTTGATTTATCCCTCTTTTCTTTTGTTGTTTTTGTGTTTTTAGATAACGGCCAAGACGTGGCGCAAGCTAACTGCATTCTTTTCTTTCCTGATAGGTCGCTGTTAGGAAGCCTTGGGATCAGTTTGCTACTAGTGGTCCAAAGAAGAAGATCGCAAAGTCTGTGTCGTCCAATGCCGGTGCTATTAAGATCTATGTAACAATTCGTTGTTCTTTGGGAGAGGTATCTGAGGATGGTGCTCTACTTGAGACACGACATAAAGACATTATCTGTCAGGCTGGTCTAGGATTTCTATTCGACTGGGCTTTGAAGGGCATTGTGTTACATCTCTTCTCATGTGCCACTTGATGAAGGAAATTGACACAGCCGCTGTGTGTGTATTGACCGTGGTCCTAATAAAGTGCTTATAGTCCACAGAGAAGCGGTACAACAGGCTTCTGAGTTCCCCATGGGCGACGACACAACTCAGGCTAGCTAACAGTGGCCATGACGAGTCAATGGCTCGATTTAAGGCAGAATTGGGTTTCAGCAAAAAAGATTTGAGAAATGTCTTCAAGCAGCTTGTTGTGGATGAGTCAAAAGGCGACCTTGTTGTAAAGGTTCTTTTTTGCTATCCTATTTTCCAAGTGATATGCCCAGGGCCTGCTGTCCGTGTAGGCAAGGACGTGGCAATGCTAGATGGTATTGTCTTTGACGACATGGCAAGGATGGGTTTTTGCCAGCTAGTAGTGGATGAGTTAAAGCGTGCTGCTATCATATGGTGAGCCAAATATCATTCAAGCAGGTCCAGAAGGTTGTGTTGTAGTCCTAGTCCTAATGTATCCTGATTGTTGTCTAGCGAAGAGTGTGTCTATCATGCATGTCGAGACTCCACGCGCAAATTTTCCGATAGCGAAGATGTTGAATTCAATTTTTCTGAAAGACATTGTAAAGGCAAAGACCTCCATACCTATATTTTTGGGAAACTTGGTGTGAGTTTCAACTTATATCCTCTTTTTGTTGGGCAATGCATCCATGCTTTCTTGTTCACATTTTTTTTATGTTGCATGGATTTTCCATGGTGTATAAGTGTAGGCAAGCTTTTTTTTAAACTTTTATGCGTGTAAAATGTGGAGCTAACTACCCCAATTATATGGAGCTAACTTTTTTTAATGTTTCTTCGGAAGATAACTTCATGTGTTTTTACCCCTATTTTATCTCTGGACCTAACTGCTTTGGTATAGTTGGGAAGTTAACTCCCACAAGTTCAATTCCATAACATGTATAACTAACTGCTTTTGGTATTTAGAATCTAGAAGTCAATTCACAATTTTTCTGAAGTGCTGATTGTTTTTATTTTTCCTTTTTATATGCATTAGTGGAAATCGCACAACCAGATTGCATATTGCCAGCCAGTTTCTATTGAGCAGACTCGTGAACATGCTTTTCCTGATACGCCTGTCCCTATTAGTACTCGCGCGCCAATGCTGAATGTGTAGCACGAGCCTGGTTGCAACCAGATTGCAATGAAGCTTCCAAAGTACCAAAAGCCAGTAATGCCATGAAAGATGATGGTGTTTTGCCAAGATTGATGGCTTCAAAGGGGAAGTGAATGAGTTATCTGCTGAGGTTTCCACGACTTCTGATTGCCTGGGCTATATTGCTGGCATTTTTCCTGAAGGTCATGGACTAAGTGAAGAAGCAATAAAGGAGGCTACGGAGCGTGATGTTGCTATCGTTGATAGTCTGCAGAATGCGACGTCATACATTTGTACTGCTTTCAACAATTTGAATAAGAAACAAGATATCGTATGTAAAGGTTTCGAAAATGAAGCTCGTATTATTGTGAGTCGGATTAGCAGGCAGAAGGATGATGCATCTCAGCCTGTTCGCGGTGAAGATGCTATCGGGCAGAAAGGAGAGGAGGTGAAGTGATTTTTTTGTGTGTGTGTTTTCTTTCTTTTTTGATGTTTGTTAAGTACTCCCTCCGTTTCATAATGTAAGACGTTTTTTGACACTACACTACTATCAAAAAACGTCTTACATTATGGGACGGAGGGAGTATCTTGTAAGAGAGAGCTAACTAATAACCTTTTTCCAACTCCATGCATGTCTTTTTTTCAGGGTGGTGTTAACACGCCGGGTGGTGACGAAGATGAGAAGCAAGAGCCCACTGCCGAATCCCCGCCGCATGATTATAGTGACAACGATGTCATGGATGATGACCGTTTGGGCGTGATTCTGGTGAGGGTTGCGAGGGTGTTGAAGATAGTGTTGACCTTACGGAGGCAGTTTCTGCACCAGTTCAGCCCCCAGCCCTAGGTGAATGCGGCAAATATGATGAGCCAGAGCTTGTGCGGCAAGACTATGCGTTGACCTTTCCAAAGGCAAGCAAGCCGACTTTGATTGTCATGACGTTGTGTCAGTTACGCTTGACGGTATTGTAGCAGGGAATGATCATGCTTCAAATGATTCAAGTCGTTTTGTCGTTGACAAAGTTGAATGTAGTTCAGCATTGCCTGAAGCTAGACAGATGCCCGGAGGGGCTTGCGCGAGTGTTTTTGTTACGGGTGGAAACGGATCGGATGCGGATCGGATAGTGCTCTTACCACTTTCATTTTCATATTTTCAAAACGAATCCGAATCTGAATACGGATGTTATCGAATACGGATGCGGCTCGGATATTATTCGAATACGGATACGTATCGGATATTTTCTTGATTCGGAACGAATACGAATAATATCAACATATTGCTTAAGTAAATTAGTCGATAGCTATGTGACCTGAAATAATCAACTTGTGACATACAATAATTCAATGATAAATAGGTTTATGAATAAATACTATTGTAATGCATAATAATTTATAAGTTTAATCATATAAAAGAGTAAAATTTGACTACTTATTTGGCTTTTATGTTGGGTAATTGGAATATTGGGTCTAGAATTTTGAAAATTACCTCCCATAATCTTATTCGGATACGGATATATCCACTTCCATATCCATATTTGTGTCAAAATCTCCTACCATATTTTATTTTTTATTTGTTTAACAAATTCGGATACGGATAATTTTCATTTCCATTTTGGTTCGGATGCGGATGTTTCGGATATGAATAGGCATTTTCTCGAATACGAATATCGGATATTTCGGATTATCCGCTACCACTTTCCACCCCTAGTTTTTGTCATGGATGGCCGTGCTGACGCTGCTGGTCTGAGAGGCGATGTACTTAATGTCGCAGCAGCTCGCGAAGGGAAACAAGCGTTGAGGGATGTAGGCTTCTGCGCACTCCTCGTCGACGTTGTCATCCGTGATTTCCTACCACACATGAAGGGTTTGAAAAATAATTTTCATCTTCATTGCCCACATGTCGTAGTTCACATCGCCCAGCGTCGGGCACTTGATGGGGATGCTGCGATGCAACAATACGTATGCGCCACCCGTTTCGCCACCACTAGTCACTGATTTGTCGTCTTTCTTCACCTTGTAGCCATTCTTATTAGCCTTGGAGTCGCCGTTGCCCGACTTGTTTGCCTTGAAACCGCCGTTGTCGGACGTGCTGTCTCAACTCTCGAGGCTCTAAATACCAATTTGTAGATTTTTTTTGAACTCTAGATCAAATCACCAGGAGATGTGTACCGAGTGCGTGCAAAGCTATCTTCCAAGCAAGCAGGCAAGCACACAGCTTATAATTGATAACAGTTCCTAGCACATGCACGTCGGTCTAGCCGGGTAGCCTCACGTACATACGAGCCTGGTAGAGCTAGCTTGACCGAATCGATCCATCTCTTTCGACAGAAAGCCTCGGCGAATTCTCGTGTACTTGGCGACACTGAAAAACAGATCAGAGAAAAGATTTTTGCGGTGCGTGACTTTGCACCTTTTTGTTTATTTTTTTAATATATAAAGGGATACAGGGACACCACGTCCTAACACATTACCGACAAGGCAACCAGCACGGTGCAACCCCTACTCAGTGCAAGCACCTCGTCTGGTTTACTCACGTGAAATCTTCCTTAAACAGAATAGAAACAATGAAACTTTTGTTGGCCCAGTGACTTGGTCATAATGTCGGCAAGCTGGTCGTTCATGTTCACATGTTGAACCTCGATCATCTCTTCATCAATGCACTTCCGGATGTGCTCGCTCCTCTCGTAATGAACCAGATTTTTGCACAATGAGATTACAGTTTGGTCGACGATCTTCAATGAGACCTTCTGCACCTCCCACTTTACAAGACCAGTTAGGAGTCTTTCCAGTCACATAGTTTGACAAGCCGCTATGTTCGCTGCTATGTATTCTGGCTCGCAAGATGACAGTGCCATTACCTTTTGCTTCTCAGAATTTCAGCTTATGGCGTTCGGGCCAAGATGGAATACCATGCCCGATTTGCTCTTCCGGTCATCACATCACCAATCACGTCGTTGTCTGAGTATCCATTAAGGACCATCCTTCATTTTCCTTTATGTGCGTGCATCCATGATTAATAGTGTGTGACCTTGCACCTTTTTGTTTATTTGGTCAAATATGTAAAGCTGGTCATAGTGGGGAGTAACTTAGACTAGTAACATGCATATGTTACTAGTCTATATTACCACCTTCATAGTGAGAAGTAACATGTATGTGGTATCATACAAGCCATCATTTTGCCTTGGGATATGTTATGTTACAGTAACATAGTATTATAACATAGTATTATGTTACTCCAACCATCTCTCTCCTCATTAAATACATGCCATGTAAGCAAATTTTTTTTGAGATGTGTTATGTTACTTACTATGTTACTCCCACTATGACCAGCCTAAAGGGATAAGGGGACGCCACATCCAACACGTTACCGACACGGTAACCAACACCACACGAACCGGACTTGGTACAAGCACCTCGTCCGGCTTGCTCACCTGAAATCTTTCCTAAACAGAATCAAAACAATGAAACTATCAAGGACACTGCTATCGAATTCCAGAAAAAATAGATGCAAGTGTGAGCGGCTGTCGTGCCCAATGCATATTCCTTAGGCCGCGCTTGGTATGGTTGTATTCAAATACGGGGGTGTTTTGTTTACACTTGTATTTTAGAGGCCCTGCACAATTTCCGGCTGGAAACAAAAACGACCGTCCGGGTCTGTATTTTTTACACCCGTATCTGAAAGCGAAACGTCGTTCCAAACAGAGCCTTAGGGTGTGTCTAGCTGGCGGCCAGGGGCTCGTTAGCGCTCGTGAGCGGCCGGCCCCTGGTCCCAGGCAGCACATCTACTCCCTACCCGCATACTAAAAAGACAAAATTGCTGTAATATAAAAATACTAAAAAAACACTACTAATTATTCATCCTATGTGGTCTCTTAACACGTGATGGATGCCTGCACACCACTGTATTAATAATCCTCATGTTTGTCCTTTCTGCATTAATTTTTGGTTTTCAAAATTATAAAAGACACATCTTTTAAACCGCGTGTCAAAGTTCGATCCGTTTTCACCGTTGAAACCCTGACGACGTGCTCTTCAAAAGTAGACCCCGCATGAGATGTTTCGATGAACTATCCTTCCTGCCAACTAAATATCGATGTGTGTGTAACTAGATTACATTGCCGCGCCAACCGAGCATATGTGTGTGTAACTAGTCCTGCCAACTAAACATTAATATGTATGCAACTAGACTACATTGCTGCGCCAACTGAGCATACTTGTGCGCCAATAGTCCTGCCAAGTAAACATCAATATGTGTGCAACTAGACTACATTGCCACGCCAACTGAACATATGTGTGTGTAACTAGTCCTGTCAACTAAATATTAATATGTATACAACTAGACTACATTGTCGTGTCAATTGCACATACATATGTGCAACTAGTGTCCTGCCAACTAAACATCAATGTGTGTGCAACTAGACTAAATTACAAGCCAAACTGAGCATATATGTGTGCAACTAGTCTTCCTGTTAACTAAATATCAATGTGTGTGCAACTAGACTACATTACAAGACGGACGTGCCGTGTGTGTGCGACTACGCTGACAAGAGTGTGCAACTCGGCGGTCGTGCTTGTGCGACTATGCCGACGAGAGCGTCCAACTGCGCGGCCGTGCGTGCGCGGCTACACCGACAAGAGTGTGCAACCCGCGGCCGTGCATGTGCGACTACGCCGATGAGAGTGTGTAACTCGGCAACCGTGCGTGTGCAACTCCACGGTCGTGCGTGTGCAACTCTTGTCGGCTGTGTGTGTGCGACTATGCCGACGAGAGCGTGCAACTGCGCGGCCGTACGTGTGCGGCTACATCGACGAGAGTGTGCAACTTGACGGCCGTGCGTGTGTGACTACGGCGACGAGGGTGTGCAACTCCGTGGCCGTGCGTGTGCGACTACACCGACGAGAGTGTGCAACTCGATGACCATGCGTGTGCAACTCCACGGCCGTGCGAGGAAGTAAGAAGAGTGTGCATGTATACAGTTATATGTGTGCAACTATATAGACGAGGAAGTGTGCAACTCCACGGCCAAGTGTGTGCTCCGATATTGAAATAGTGTTGGTTGACCAAAATCAAGAGGCCATCATTTTCATTGATTGGTTTTGCTGGTTCCCCTTGAGGCAGTGGTCGCCGGCGGTTCTGAGGTGGTTGGGCTCATGGATCTTGTCCAAGACGTGACCTTTGGGGCTTCTCGGGGTGGTCCGGTGGCGGGGCGGCGGCCCTGGCGGTGGGAGTCGCGTCGGTCGTAGGCGGACTGCGCGACTCGGATGCGGGCGTGCAACCACGGCCGCTTGGGTGGCATGGTTGCAGGTGGTTGGCCGACCGGGGATGCAGCGGAAGGGTGGAGCACCGGGGTTCATCACTTACCTGTCCGTACACGGGTCGACGGTGGCGGCGTCCGCGGATGTCGTGTTCCTCCCTGTAGGCTCCGTCGTGGTGCTCTCACTCCTCCCGTCGTGTTCCGGGTGAAAACCTGATCTTTGGATCGGACGATGGCGACGGTCCGTGGTCGTGCCCTTCTTGGAGGCATTGTCTTGGAACCCTCGGTCCGGCGTGGTCCGTTGCACTTCTTCCCGGATGATCTCTCATCGTTGGTGGTCTCCGTCGGCTACAAGCGGTTTTTTTTGCTCATTTCTGTTGATTCTTGGTAGTCGTTGAAGTTGTGTGTCGGTGCCCGGCATTCTTGTTTCTTTCCTTGGGTTGTGTGGCGTGCGTTTGTATCGGTTACTTGGATGTAAGTGTTGGTGCTTTATTTATAAAGCGGGGGAAATCCTTTTTCGATAAAAGACCTTACGAGCTGATATCATCCAGAATTAAAATTAGATTGTACTAGCACAAATTGTTGGAATCATCATCTGGGCATTTACATTGCCAACAAGATGAAGTCGATAGCAAGAAAGTGATTGACCACCGGGGTCAAATTACAGCCATCGTCAAAGTGGGTAATACATTGACGGACGTACATATCTTTGTCTCCATTCCCTAGCAGTCCTCGTCTTCATCTTGCTCCAGATCGAGGACGAGCTCATTTCCCCTCTCGTGGTCGTGCTTCATCAGGCCGCTACACTTCATCCAAGCCTGTGCTTCATCCTCTCCCAGTCGCTGCAGCCACGCCTAGACCTCATGCCGTCCGTTGCTTCCCTTCCCCCTGCTCCGTCCAGAGCTTCCTTCTACCTTCACCCAGCTTCAATAGATCTGATTCATGTGGGAACGGCGGCGCCTGGATCCAGCCGAGGGGCATGATGCCTGTTCCCAACTTGCGGCGGCCGGTGTGAGAGGAGCGGAGGCCGCGCCGCGAGAGGGGCGGAGATGGCCGGCGCGAGTTGTGATGGCGGCGGACGCAAGAGAGATGGGGATGAAGGGTTGGAAGGGGTAGATAGCGACAGCTGTTTTGTGGTTGAGAGCGCCCGACCGCATAACACCTGGTCCACGCGTGCGGCAAATCAGGGCAGGATCGAGCGGCCAGGAGCCGGCCGCTCGTTCCGTCTAGATAGTGCGCGGCCATTTTTTAGATTTTGGGTATTCCTTAACCTTCTCGTGTGAGGAAAAATTGCAAGCGATTGAGTCCCTCCCGTCCAGCCGACGAGGGCGGTGGTCCCTCTCCCAACCATTCACTGCCAGCAGCGTGAGGGTGGGGGAACCCTGGTTCTCTGCCTCCAATTTGTAGATAGGGTTAGGTTTCTAGGCGCCGTTTGGGTGCTAGCGACAATGCTGCGTCAGAATAAATTGCAGCGGATCCACCTTCACCACGGCGTCTCTCGTGGCGGCGCGAAGAATCTCGCAGCTCGATCTTCTTGCTACTCATGCGCAACGGCAAGATTTATCTCCCGTGGCCTCGATGCTTGGTGGATGGCGGCGATGCGACATCAAGTTCTTTTCCCGGGATCCGATTGACTGCAAGTTCCTCGATCTAGAAGGAATCGTCGGATCCTCAGTGTAGCTTCCTGCCATCCCATGGGGCTGGCGAGGTTAGGATGCCTCTGCCGGCGGTGTAATACGCTTGGGCAGGGGTGGAGCTCTTCTGAATTTGTAACACTTCCGCCACGGACAATTCTTTCTTCCATGGCAATGATCTAACAGGATCGGGGACCGGGGACATCCCATCTGCAACCAACAAAGGACATGCTGGCTCCGGCAATGGAGCCGCAGCGGAGGTGCGTCACCGGCCCGTTCTGAAAGATGGAGGCGGTTGACTCCCTTTGGACGACCTTGTTGTAATTTTTTACTTTGTTGGGATTGTTTGTACTGCTAGTGTTGCTAATAGATCTGAGTGATTTTTCGCAAAAAGAACAGAGAGAAGAACTATCTAGGACACACTTGACCTACTACGACTACAATCTTGTTAACTATAACAAACCTGCCACCTGATGTAAGATACTCTCTAGTGTCAAAAAACGTCTTACATTATGGGACGGAGGGAGTACATTGAAGTCAACACGTTTGTTGAGCCAGAGCCCAGAGTGATAATAGAATAGTTGTTCCACCTAAAAAAAAAGACAGTGAAACGGCTGATGCTTCACGGGTCAAAAACATGTGCGCTCTTGATCCCTTGGTTACGCTGATATGAGAAAAATTGGAGTTTGCTGAATTTGGCATATGTCTTCTCCCTGATATGAATCTTTGAATTTGTTTTTGCATCTTGTACGATCAACCGTTAAGTCACGTCCAACCCCAGTGACCATGGGTGACACATAGAGAAACACCAACAAGCCGAGCGCCGCTCCTGACCAGTGACCTTCACACGCCCGCCCATCAGGTGCTTCGTGATTTTACTTATCACTAGAACCTTCATCCAAAAATTCTAATTCGAATTTTTCACTCAATACATGACTATTGTGACGGGAAGTATGCACTGCTTATTTCAGGTGCTCCATGCTTGCCTTGTCGCGACAAGCTCCAGGAAAACGAGCCACTGATGCCAAGCGCTTAGTAATAGAATATGTCTTATATGCCACAAAAAGTAAATATATATTTAAGAACTTCATTCGAATATGAATCTAATGATATGTTTTTGTGTAACACCTAAAACCAACGTAAGTCTGACAGGCCTGGTAAGAGTGCTATATCTTATGGATGGGTGCGGCAACATGTCACTTTATGTTCTATGGATGGAGTAGCACCTAATTAGAGTAGTTGAAGAGTGAACATCACAAGCGGACGCAATATGCCATTGTTCTTTTTCTTTCGGTCCTAAAGAAATGTGCCGTTTGATCGCATCACTGTATGGTCCAAACTCCACTACTCAAACTTTCTTGCTGCAATGTGCCTAGCCTGACACATGTGCCCTTGCAACCCAAACTTCGACGAGTAGTAATTTTGTGGTGCGTACCAAGTGCACTGGCAACTCAAGGTAGCAAAAATGCTAAACTTACGGGATTCCGGCTACGGACGACTATTACGGGATTGGGTGTCCTTGTCTCATTGATTCTCCTCTCGTGAGTTCAGCTGTGGGACCCAAAACGTGGTAAATCCCAGATCTCCACCTCATCTCCATAAGGACTTTCCGTAAAAAAATTCCGTAGCTGTAGCAAAGTATACTTATTTACTACTCTCTCCTTTCCTGTTTATAGGGCTCAATTCAAAAATCTCACCAACTAAGGTAGATGGTGAGTGTTGGAATACTTTTTTTAATTTGTAAAAACACCCAATTAATGCTCTTGTTTTCCTCAAAAGTTTATGTTTATCAATGTATTAATTACAATGCGTGCAAGCATAAAGTACATGCATTGGTTAATTTTCTCTTAATACTTGCATGCAATTATTTAATGCATCTTGGAATCTGAAATTGTGATGGGAAACAACCAAATTGAGCCTTATAAAATGGAAAAACTAAGATTTTGATCCCTGGTTGTCTGGGGGTAACACTGCCCTCCTAATCAACCAACCACTGGTTGGTTCTCAGAAATGGATTATTTTATCAATGTATAGAGTTGATATACAATGGTATAAGATCCGTTGACTACAACAACACGTTGAAAGTACATAGAGGATGCACACAACCATTAAACTCGCAAAGCTAAAATTGAGACAAGAAAGGGCCATTAAGGAAAAATGACAAACCATAGACCTCATGGTTACAACCACCCACCCATGTTAATGTCATGTCTAAACTATTCAATCCACAACCAAAGAAAGATGAAATGCAAGTTGAGCCGATGAAAATGCCTGCACTCGAAACCTTTAGTCATCACCAATGAAGACATGAACGTCTAAAACTCAGAAATTATGCCTCCAAGGCCATTGCTTGAACCAGAGATGGAAACCGATACTGAGATAATACTCGAAAGCACGAGGGGGGAGGGGGGGGGGGGTTCACACATCTCCATTTTCCGTGGGTATGGGTTTCGTGGGAAGAATAAATGAACTTTACCTGTGTTTTATTGTTAATTTTGTTGCACAGTTTTAATATTAATTTGAGTATGTATTTTTTATTCATATGTTTTCCCTTTAATATAAATCACACACAGAATTTTGTAGAACTCCCTATGTCCACAATTTTGTTGCACATACAATCATATCCGTGTTTTAAAAATTCCGCGAATTATAGAAGCCCTTTAAAGGGGTATGGGCGACAATTCTCTGCTGCCACCGAATGCTAGAATGATCTAGAGAATCCCAGCAAACACAGTAGATGCCACAACACCACCATGCCCTACAACGTCACTCCATGAGGTTGTTGAGATCTCTGATTTCCCTGTGCAGCCGTGGCGTCAATCCAATGGCCCAGAGCCCCGTTGAAACCTAAGTTTAATGTCCACATGTTCACGTGCTATAAAACAATTAACATACACTGCTTGTGACAGCTTACTAATTGAAAGGTGCTTAGCTAGAAATTCCCAATACACTGCTTGTGTTATAGCTTACTAATTGAAGGCGCTTAGCTTGAAATCATCAATTATTGGGAGCACTACACAAGCTATATATGCTGACTGGACATATATATACCCTCCCCCGTACCACCAACTCCATTTCAAAAAAAAAATCTAACAACTCCACCCAAACAACTAAAAAAAAAACTCCACCCATAAAAGAACCCTCAACTACCCATCTAAGGCATCAAACAATATATCATGCGCCTTCTCTTTTATGAATTATAAATTTCTTTATTATTTTGTTTTAGAAAGTCATGGATTTAGATGTTTTAACATATCTCACTTAGCTTATTTTTATGAAATCAACAAAAGCATATGTTGATTATTCTTGGTCCAGGCTCATGTGAGGGTAAGGCTCCCAAGCACGGAAATAGCCAATTTAAGGTTCTTTAGGATTATCAAAAAAATAAATTATTTTCAACAGGTACTTTGCGTAAATACAGCAGAAGAATACTATTTTATGTTGGATCTAGTGATATTGATTTGATAGCGTGCATGTTGATATTTTTCTTGATAATCAGAGTCAAACTTAAAAATCAAGTAAGCCTTGTATAAACCCATCTGGAGGGAATATTAATTATTTGATGCAAAAACAGAAACACCATTGATAGTTCACGTATGATGCATGGGCCGTGCAAGTGGAATAAAACAAAACACTTCATCCGCAAGAAAAAAGAAAAGAAAATAGTCGGCCTAGTTTGCAATTGCTGTCATGCGGTGTGATTTTTCAACTGCAGTAGTATATATAAAGGCCCCATGCATCCACACGGATACTACAGCGGAGTTTCTTGTTTGAAGGCAGTGATCGTATTGTCAATGGCGACCTTTGCAAAGATCGCCATGGAACTCCTCGGGGATCCACTGATCTGGCTGTTCCTCGCCTCGCTGGCCATGGTAGCCATGCAGAGGCGGCGGCTGGGCAGCGCGCCGTTTCCTCCGGGCCCCAAGCCGCTGCCGGTCATCGGCAACATGACGCTGGTGGACCAGCTGATCCACCGCGGCCTAGCCGCGTTAGCGAAGCAGTTCGGCGGGCTGCTGCACCTTCGCTTGGGCTGGCTCCACGTCTTCGCGGTGTCGACGCCCGAGTACGCGCGCGAGGTGCTGCACGCACAGGACGGCGCCTTCTCGAACCGCCCGGCGACGATCGCCGTGGTCTACCTCACCTACGGCCGCTCCGACATGGCGTTCGCGCACAATGGCGCCTACTGGCGCCAGATGCGCAAGCTCTGCGTCACCAAGATCTTCAGCCGCCGCCGCGCCGAGACGTGGCTGGCCGTGAGCGAAGGGTACGGGGCGCTGGCCCGCGAAGTCGGCCGGCGCAGCGGAGAGGCCGTCAACCTCGGCGAGCTCATCTTCAACCTCACCGTCAGCGTCATCTTCCGCGCCGCCTTCAGCACCCGCGACGAGGACGGGCTCGTCGAGTTCGTCGCCATCCTCCAGGAGTTCTCCAGGCTCCTAGGATTGTTCCACATCGGTGACTTGTTCCCGTGGCTCGCCTGGGTGGGCCGTCGTGGCTTCAACCGCCGGCTCAGCACGGCGCGCGGCGCTCTCTGACAGGTTTATCGACAAGATCGTGGACGAGCACATGAGGAGGGGCAAGAACCCGGCAGACCCCGACGCCGACTTGGTAGATGGCCTGCTCGCCTTCCTCGCTGACGCTGAAAGTGTTTTGGGCCCAAACCCTCGAAATATCCCAAATTCACTACTCCCGCCGGTTGTAAATAAAGTTCAAAAAACGAAAATGAAAGACCGTATTCTAAACGCGACCCAGCCATCCGTCTCACGCTCCTGAGTTGAAACGAAAATAAAAAGAGAGCGTTGGATGCAGATGAACGACTAGGGTCTGCTGTATAACCCGACTTCATTAGATCGGCCCGTGTGACCTGGGAAACAACCAATCGCTGGACTCACTTAATAACCCGACTTGACTTAATTAGATGGATCCGTGGACACGGGCAGCGACGAATCACAAAGCGAGTCACAGCAAGCTCGATCCGTGAATTGGTCTGGGATCCATCCGCCACGGTGGCTCACCCGCCGCCGCCGGGACGACGACGCTGACGCGGCCGTCTCTGACGACTCACCTCACCCATCGAGCGGGCGGAGATGCCAGCCTGATTTGATTTGCTACCGTCGCGCCGTCGTCAAGGTATTCCGTCGCCATCTTCTCCTCTTTGATTTGGCTAGCTTGATTCCGTTCCTCACGCACAGCCACAGGGCAGGCTCCATCCTTGTCCACAACCACGCCATGGAGATGGAGGTCAGCAGCCACCGCCATGCATGTTGGTTTCGATTTGGCCGGCCCGATGCACCATGCACAACCTCTCCGATTCGTCCAGCAAGCAGACCATTTGCACACCTCACATGGCACCAAACACACGCTTTATGCTTGAAGCCAGCCCTCACTTCCGCCGTCCACTAGTCGTCGGCCGCCGCCGACCGAAGGGATGAGGTTAAGTCTCCTCACCACCAAACGAGCAAGCTGGAGTCGGCAGCAGGTATGTGCGCCCAGACAAGAATCCAGGGAGGCTTAGATCTGGCTGGTTGCCATAGGCCGGACTGCACGAGGAAGGACACCACTGTCATGCCACAAATAGTCCATCCACTGCAGCCGACATCAAAGCTTTTCTTTCTTTGAAAGATCCGAATTGTTGATTGCAACAAGGAGAAAAGCTCCTATTGGTTTGCAAATAAAGAGTTTTTAGTCGCTGCGACAGTTCCTGCATCGCTGGACACCAACCAACCAACAATCATCTTCCCTTTGTCATGCCACAGCTTATCATCGCTCCCATTTACTCCCTCTGTCAGTGTCAAAAACGCTCTTATATTATGGAACGTGCATTGCATTCATCAAGAACCGGGATGGATTCCTAGGGATTATTGCCCACTTTAAATGACAGCCAGTGCTTTGCGTGATTTCCATTATCTAAGGATATACTACCTCTGTACCATAATATAAGATATTTTTTCAGTTCAATTTGAACTCGGAAAACGTCTTATAATTTGGTAAAGAGGAACTAGTTCGCTACTAGCTGGTTGCTGATAGCATCATTGTGTTTCAGTGTTGTGCTAACAATATAAGTTGCTGATATCATCATTGTTTTTCTTGTGTTTGATGTACAGAACCAAGATGATGACTTCAAGGATTTCAAAGAAATGCACTTTTTTAGGCTGAGGAAAACAATGAACTGAAGGTACTCACCAAAACATAATAAGTTGCATTTCTCACAATCACGAGTAGTCCATCTCGTTAATTGTTGCTTTATATCTTCTCCTTTTTTTTTCTTCTTCTTAACTTTAGATGAAACTGAAGCAGGCTGAAAGATGTGTGAGAAGACTACACATCATGAGCAGAGTGGAAGAGATTTCAGAGCAGAGATGAGGAAGCTGAAGAAAGCTTCCCTCCGCCCTGTGCTTCTTCCGCTCTCCCTCCCGCTGCTCCGAACCTACTTAGTATGGAGGTATCTCTCTCCCTCTCATGCTCTGTTCTGGGTGAATTCATTAATTAGGTCTGAGAAGAAAACTGTAACTTTCTTCAGAGAAGAGAGGTCATAGCTTCTCTTGGAAATTATTGTTGTAGCCATGGGATTTCACTCTGTATGATGCATTCATTCATGTAATGATCTGACATTGTTCAGCCTCTGTGTGTGTGTGTGCATGTTATATTGACGTGGACTGATGAATCTTATGTTTATCTTGGTCTACCTGTATGAAATGTGATAGATGTTTGAGAACTCTGCTATTGGATCTAATGAAGTTGTGTTTATTTCCAATCTGGCAATTGTTTGTAGGTCTCTGTTTATTTGAGAGCAAATTGGCAATGTTTCAATCGAAGCTTGGTTAACCTACATCTTGTAGAAGCTTTGATAATTTGCGCAACTCACAGTTCCTCGTTAGATCGTTGTAAAAGCGGAAGTGCCATGAACCTCTTCTCACTTATTTTGTCATAACCTTTGTATTGTGTTGTGTGTTCATTAGAGATACCTGACTCGTTCTTTTTTATATTGCAGGAAGAACATAGCTAACTAGAAAAACCTACACGTCAGGCGAGGGAAGTTGATACGCTCAAGGGCAATGTGGAGTGGGTTGTTGAATCCATCATGCAGTCCTGTAGCAGATCGTGTGATGATCTACTGGTTGGTTGCTGATATTATCATTGTGTTTTTATGTTGTGCTAAGAATCTATGTTGCTGATAGCATCATTTTGTTCTTGTGTTTGATGTACAACACCAAGATGATGACTCGGAGGATTTCAAAAGAGACGCGGCTGCTTTGGCTGTGGAAAGCAATGAACGGAAGGTACTTGCCAAAACATAAGTTGCATTCTCACAAGCATGCTGTTCTACAGCTAGTCCATCTCGTTAATTGTTGCTTTGTATCTTCTCCTTTTTTTCTTCTTCTTAACTTTAGATGAAACTGAAGCAAGTTTAAAGTTGTGTGAGAAGACTACAGATCATGAGCAAAGTGGAAGAGATTCGAGAGCAGAGCTAAGGAAGCTAAAGAAAACCTCCCTCCTACCTTGTGCTTCTTCCGCTCTCCCTACCGCTGCTCCGACCCTAGTTAGTTTGGAGGCATCTCTTTCTGCGCTCTCTCCCTCTCATGCTTTGTTCTGGGTGATTTAATTAATTAGGCGTGAGAAGAGAACTAAAACTTTTTTCAGAGAGGAGAGGAGAGAGTCATGCATCTGCCGCTGATAAGCATCTGGAAGTTATTGTCCATGTCTGTGTGGTGCTGCTTGTGGTTGGTGCTTCACGCCTATGGTCGCTTGTTTTCATCGGATCAAGTAGTAGACTGCCATAGGAAAACATTCATAATTTTGAACCTTTTTGGTAGGTTTTGAGATGTAAGTTTTAAATCATTTGTTATTGCTGTTGAGAGATCAGTGCATTTGTGCTTCTGTGGTGATGTAATTCGCTAGTCATTGGGTACTTATATAACCTGTACATAGTGCAAGCTGGGTACTTATATAACTTTTATATAGTGTAAGCAATGGCACAGAAGTACCTGGACAGAGCGATTACATTTTTCTACGAAGTAGGATTATTTAAAGGTTGCAACTTCTAGAGCTGTGAGGTAGAACTGCTTGTCAAAATCACATGAGCTATGATTATTTATCAAAAAAGATTGAATAGCCAACATATCCATTATTTATGTTAACTTGTGGATGGGCGACTGGATGTTCTATAGAGGATGATAAAATGCATAAACTATTTTTTTCTCTGAGCCGAAATGTATGAAGATGCCGGCATTGAGTTGGCGTTATTACTTCTTGATGTCTATTTGTAAATCAATTTAACCATTAGCAATAGAAAGACTTGGACGGTGCCATGCAGGATAATGCAAAGGTAGATGGCAAATCTCCTCACTATAGAGACAGCCGTGACAGTTACTAGTGGTACAATAAAAGAGAGCAGGTGGATCTAGAAAAGAGCCATCAACAGAAAGTAGTACAATGCAAAAGAAGCACTATCTCCGTTCGGAATTAGTTGACGCTCAAATGGATGTATCTAGACATATTTCAATGCTAGATACATCTGTTTGAGCGACAAGTGATTCCGGACAGAGGGAGTACTATTTGAGAATGGGATTGGACTGTTCTTTTCTTCTCATCGGTGGCACTGGGCTGCGCTTTTCTTCTCTTTGGTATGGTCACATTTGCGATCATATCAGACCCGCCACACCCTACTACCATTAGATTTGTATAGTTAAGATGCTAGGTCTTGCATCGATGTTGGATTTGCATGCCGTAGCAGCGAAAAGAGATTTTACAGGTAATCATTGCTTGAGCACTATAAGCCACTTCAATCTTGCTGCAACCCACCATAGTTGCCAAATTCAGTTGTGAAAGCATCATCACAAGAACTCAATCTTTCGTTTGGAGCGGCAATCAATTTTCCAGTGTGATCGCGAATACTTGCACCGAGTGACCCATTTAAGTTGTCTTGATCAAATCCTGCGTCCATGTTCAGTTTCATATATCCTGGGCATGGTTTCATCCATGGTGTTAATCGCTTCGCCTTTGGACTATATGTGATAACATAGTTCACTGTAAGGCTTTTCACCGTGATAAGAATTTGGGCTGCTGTTTGTGTTTTCCCATCATGAGTGAGTTGTCTCCGTTCAAACCATAAGTACCAGGCAGCGGTTGCTATTAGTGAGTTGTCTCCATTCAAACCATAAGTACCAGGCAGTGGTTGCTATAGTTTCTGGCAGATTTGGCAAACCCAAGACATGAACATCCAAGTCCTGGAGACAAAGAAGTTGTTCGAGGATTGCCTCTCCAGACTGATTCACTTTGCACGCCTTCTTGATCACATCATATACCACCATCATTTTCCAAACTTCCTCAACCTTTTCGCACTGGAACAACAGATGTATGATATTATTCGTGCCTTAGTTACAAGCTGGGCAGTGGGATTTCACCTAAATATGCTTCGCTGCTAGAATTGCACGACAAAGGTATGGCACTATGTAAGACCCACCATAGGCATTTGAGGTTTCAAGCTGAATCCCATACATCCAGTTGGTTGGATGACGAACTGGTCGGCTAATTTTTTTGCCCATACCAGAACTCCCAATCCACCTGATATGCAGAGCACACTGAAAAGTTCCATGGTTCGCGGATTCCAAGCTACAAATCTGCCATCTCATGTAGAGCGAGAGGGATAGCCAGTATTCTGTGAACATCTACATGCAAAAAAGTTTGGCTAAACAACTCATCATCCCAGTCACTGATGGAAGGATCAATGAGGTCATTCACTCGAGAAAATATGTTACTCCCGCACACTGTCAAACTTCATAAGCACCAGACTTCAGAGGCACCTCCTTCCCTAAAGATGACAGACATTTTTCATTTCCACCCCAGTAGCCTTCGAATCAGGCGATCTACCAAGTGCTGAAAATTGTCACTGTTATCTAGGCCAAGAGTCGCAGTGAGGCCCAAGTACGTATCATTTAGAGCCTCAGTCGTAATATTAAGGGAAGAGCGGACTTTAGCTTTCATACTCACTTTAGTGCTTGGGCTAAAAAAGATGCTCGATTTATCCACTCTAACGAATTGTCCAGAAGCTTCACAGTCACATGTTTGGGTTTTGTATGTCTTCGAGTGCAGAGATGAGATACTAAGGCATGTTTAAGGTTGCCTTCTGATATGATGACAACACTAACAAGGACCAGGGACCAGCAGGGGACCTCACACCCCCATCTCCCCCAACAACTTCATTGGTTTAAGCCAATTGAGCTCTCCAATTTGGAATTGGGTCACCTGATTTTGATCAGGTAAACAATGTTTTTTTCTCATGGATTTCTGTCGCTCAGCTCTTCAAATCCACTTTACTCCCTAATTTGGAGCTCCCCTACCAATTGAGGTATTCACTTTTGGATTTTGGTTCACAATTTTGACTAAGTCAACGATTTTTAAAATCAATCGACAACCAAAAACATCGACATCCACAATACTCAAGAAATAAAATATAAAAATTCATTTCATGATGAATCTACTGATACTGATTTGATATTATGTATACTGAAAATATTTCTCTAAAAATTCAGCGAAGCTTAAAGAGTATTGACTTCTAAAAAAACCAATACACCTTATATTTTAAAACAGATGAAGTAGAAAAATTATGGAAACACAACAACACCAATGATGCAACAAACCGCGCCTAACCCTTCTAGTATTGATTAATTGCCAATGGACTGCCCCTCCCAACAAAGCTTAACAACAATTGTTGTGAAACATGCTATTCCTTCATACGCTATGTAAGTTTTCAAGTGGCCCAAAGGAATATGTAAAGCAATTGCAGATGAAATATCAGGTTTTTGATGGGGTGATCATGAAGATAAGAAGAAGATGCACTTCTTTGTGTGGTGGGAGATATGCATACCGATGAAGAAAGAGGGATTGGGGCTTAGAGACCTTCACAGTTTCAACCTTGCTATGTTAGCAAAACAGTGTTGGCGACTACTCCAGAACCCGGACTCTTTATCTGTACGTGTGGTTAGTGCTAAGTATTATCCAGATGGCAACATTCTGAAGGCTGGTCCGAGAAAGGGATCGTCATACACGTGGCAGAGTATTGTTTCTGGCATCCAAACCTTTCAAAGGGGTTGTGTATGGCGCATGGGATTAGGAGCACAAATAAACATATGGCAGGATCCGTGTAAGATAATTACCCCTAGAGGTGCAACTATGCTTACATATATGGAGGAACTCATTAATCTGCATACGGGCCACTAGGATGAAAGTTTGATCAGAGATGTTTTCTCGCTAGTGTATGTTTACAGGGTCTTGCAAATCCCTCTTAACGTCCAGATGGTAGAGGACTTTGTGGCATGGCATTATACTAGATCTGGGACGTTCTCAATTCGGTCTACTTACCATCAAGAGTTTGACCACCAGTATGGCCAGCGACTAGTTCGATCTGATGGTCAGGGAAATATGCTAATTAATAACATTTGGAAGGAAGTGTGGAACCTCAAAATCCCTGGTAAAATCAAGCACTTCGCATGGAAAGCTCTGAATGGATCACTCCCTTGCCTGGAAATCTTAGCGGTTAGACACATACGTCTAAGCCCACAATGCCAAATCTGTAAGGTTGGAGTTGAGGATGTCCAACATGTCCTCTTCACTTGTCGCGGGGCTAAAGAAATCTGGTGTGAACTTGGACTACATGAAATTACAGAAAAGGCAGTATGAGAGGATTGTTCGGGGTCAGTAACCTTCACTACCAGAATAAATACGCATGCCGACGGCCAAATCTATGCCGACGGACCTGTCGGCATAGATCTATGCCGATGGACCTGTTGGCATAGATCTATGCCGACGGACCTGTCGGCATAGATGGACGTATCCCGACGGCCCGGGTCAAGCTGTCGGCGTAGATAATCCATCGGCATATATGCATATATGCCGATGGCAGCCGTCGGCATAGGCCGGCTGTCGGCACAGGCCGGCCGTCGGCACCGCAAACTATATCCCTACGGCGGCCGGCGGCATGGCTCAAGCCGTCGGCAACCATGTTGGCCCGGCTACCTGAGCGGCAATGGACGTTTGACGGCGTGAGGGCTACACCGACGGGGGCTAACGGGGGCCGTCGGCATAGCCGTGCCGACGTCATCGATCCGCGAGACCTCCACGTCATCGATCCGATCCCCTCGGCGGTCCGTGGGGTGGCAAAGGTACGCCGACGGCCTTGCCGTCGGCATAGGCCTGGCCCATGGCCTCTGCCACATCATCGATCCGCGAGGTATGCCACGTCATCGATCCAGGGCGCTGGTGGTCCACGGCCATAGCTATGCCGACGGCCTTGCCGTCGGCATAGATTTCTATTAATTTTTTCCCATTTTATTTATTTTCTCTTTTCTATTTATTTTCTTTTTTAAAAATAATTTGATTATCTTAAATGTGGATAATGTAAAAAAGAATAGCTCGATTATATATCGATTGCCCCCCTTCACATGCGTCGCTGGGACCGTGTCACGGAGGGGAGAAACGGCCACGTTGGGCCGACACGGAGGGAATCTTGGGTTGGGTTGGCCCTTGACCGTGTTCGGCTGTGTAGCTATGGGTTGGGCTATGACAACCAGGTGAAAAGGTCCACGGTCAAACCCCGTCCGGGGAAAGTCAAAGGGCTAGATCCGGCGATCGGCTGTGTCAGGGTTAGATGGGACGGGGTACCTCGGGGGGTAGCAATGCCGCCAAGTGTTGTAGTGAGCCCTCCTACGCTTGTGGAAGCGTGGTGGCAGGCGGAGGCACCCGCCACGTGGCTTCGGGGTGTGCCCCCCTTCACGGGCATCGCTGGCGCCGTGTCACGGAGGGGGAAAGGCCATGTCGGGCCGACACAGAGGGAATCTTGGGGTGCGTTGGGCCGGGACCATCTTCAGGGGTGTAGCTATGGGCTGGGCTATGACAACCAGGTGTAAATGTCCACCGGTCATAGCCCGTCTGGCGGAAGTCAAACGACTAGATCTACTAGTCAACTGGGATTCTGGGTGGCGTTCGAGGTGTAGCTAGCTATGGCACCGAAACATCGCACACGTCCCGATGCATGTGTGAAAGTGTTTTGGCATGCGTAGACGCCCGTCTTAGGGCTCCGTTGTGTGGCCCCCCTCCACGGAAGGCAGTGCCGCCATCACTTGGAGGGGGGATGGTGCGGGTGCGGTGGAACCGGAGGGAATCTAGTGTTGGGTTGGGTCCAAACCATGTTCGTGGATGTTGCTATGGGCTGACTTATCGCAACCAGGTGGAAGAGTCCACCGGTCATAGCCCGTCTAGTGAAAATCAAAGGGCTAGATCTACTGGTCAACTAGGATTCGGGGTGGCCTTCGGGGTGTAGCTAGCTATGGCACCGAAACATCACACGGGTCCCGATGCATGTGTGAAAGTGTTCTGGCATGCGTAGACGCCCGTCTTGGGGCTCCATGGTGTGGCCCCCCTCCACAAAAGGCAGTGCCGCTGTCACTTGGAGAGGGGATGCTGCGGGTGCGGTGGAACCGGAGGGAATCTAGTGTTGGGTTGGGTCCAGACCATGTCCTGGGATATTGCTATGCGCTGACCTATCGCAACCAAGTGGAAGAGTCCACCGGGCAAAGCCCGTCCGGTGGAAGTCAAAGGGCTAGATCTACTGGTCAACTTGGATTCGAGGTGGCCTTCAGGGTGTAGCTATGGCACTGAAACATCGCACGGGTCCCGATTCATGTGTGAAAGTGTTCTGGCATGTGTAGACGCCCGTCTTAGGGCTCCTGGTGTGGGCCCCTCCACGGAAGGCAGTGCTGCCGTCACTTGGAGGGGGGGATGGTGCGGGTGCGGTGGAACCGGAGGGAATCTAGTGTTGGGTTGGGTTCAGACCGTGTTCTGGGGTGTAGTTATGGGCTGGGCTATGACAACCAGGTGAAAGAGTACACCGGTCAATCCTCGTCCGGCGAAAGTCAAAGGGCTAGATCCGGTGGTTGTCTGTGTCAGGGTTAGATGGGACGGGGTACCTCGGGGGTAGCAATGCCGCCAGGTGTTGCGGTGGGCCCTCCTATGCTTGTGGAAGCGTGGTGGCAGGCACAGGCACCCGACACACGGCTCCGGGGTGTGCCCCCCTCACGGGCGTCGCTGCCGCCGTCTGACAGAGGGGGGAAACGGCCACGTCGGCATGACACGGAGGGAATCTAGTGTTGGGTAGTGTCCAGACCGTGTTCGGTGGTGTAGCTATGGGATGGGCTATGACACCCAGGTGAAAAGGTCCACCGGTCAAACCACGTCCGGCAAAAATCTAAGGGCTAGATCCGGCGGTCGTCTATGTCAAAGGTAGACGTGGCAGGGTACCTAGGGGGTAGCAATGCCGCAAGGTGTTGCGGTGGGCCCTCGTACGCTTGTGCAAGCGTGCTGGCAGGCGCAGGCACCCGGCATGTGGCTCCGGGGTGTGCCCCCCCCCCCACGGGCGTCGCTGCCGCCGTGTCCCGGAGGGGGGAAACGGCCACGTTGGCATGACACGGAGGGAATCTAGTGTTGGGTTGGGTCCTGACCGTGTTCGGGGGTGTAGCTACATGCTGGGCTATGACAACCAGGTGAAAATGTCCACCGATCAAACCCCGTCCAGCGAAAGTCAAATGGCTAGATCTAGCGGTCGTCTGTGTCAGGGTTAGATGGGACGGGGTACCTGGGGGGTAGCAATGCCGCCAGGTGTGGCGGTTGGCCCTCCTACGGTTGTGGACGCGTGGTGATAGGCGCAGGCACCCGACACGCGGCTCCGGGGTGTGCCCCTCCTCACGGGCGTCGCTGCCGCCATCTGACGGAGGGGGGAAACAGCCATGTCAGCATGACATGGAGGGAATCTAGTGTTGGGTTTGGTCCAGACCGTGTTCGGGGGTGTAGCTATGGACTGGGCTATATGACAACCAGGTGAAAAGGTCCACCGGTCAAACCCCGTCCAACGAAAGTCAAAGGGCTAGATCCGGCGGTCGTCTGTGTCAGGGTTAGACGGGATGGGGTACCTGGGGGGTACCAATGCCGCGAGGTGTTGTGGTGGGCCCTCGTACGCTTCTGGAAGCACGGTGGCAGGCGCAGGCACCCGGCACGCGGTTCCGGGGTGTGCCCCCCACACGGGCGTCGCTGCCGCCGTGTCACGGAGGGGGGAAACGGCCACGTCGGCATGACACGTAGGCACTAAAAATAGTAATAATTGAATTTATAAAAAACATCGGCATCCATCATGGAAAACGGACTATCACCATGAACCCTTCGGTGCCTGGGCTGGCCACTGAAAGGTTCATAGTAATTGACCATTTTCTTCACAGAAGTCTAATGAATACCGGAGCTTATGACGTATGGATTAGTGAACTATTTAAACAGGTCATCTTGCTTGTCTTTGGGCGAGGTTGGACTATTTATTAAAACTGTTAACCTCCATTCTATGCCGACGGCTATGCCGTCGGCATAGGATGGCCTTATCCGTTGCGGTTAGCCCCCCACCACTCATTCCCCATCTCCACCTGCGCTCCACCCTAGACCCGCGCCGCCGCCCGGTCCTCTGCTCCGCCCGCCGCCGGCCTTCTCTTCCCTTCCCTCGCTCTGCGCCGCCCTTCCCTCGCCCTGTGCCGCCACCGCCCCACTCGCGCTCTGGGCCGCCACCGCCCTTCGCTCGCCACTCCCCACAGCCGCCCCACCTGCGCTCCTTCCCGGCCTCGTCTTCTCGGCCCGCCGCCGCCGCCCTTCCCTTGCCGCAGTGGGGCGCGTCGAATCCTCCCCGGCCACCCCTGGGTCGCGCCCTCGTCGAGCTTGGTCCGGCCGGACCTCCCCGAGCCCACTCCACCCTCACCGCCGCCCGGCCGTCGCTCCGGCCAACGTCTAGGCTCCACCATCCCTCCTCTGCCGCTGCTCCGGCTGGCCTAGTCCGAGCCCGAGCTCCCATCCACCTCCCCCTCCATGCCTTCCCTCCCCCCCCCCCCCCCCGAGTCGGCCCTCCCCCACAGTGAGCTCCTTCCCTCCCTCTCTCAAGCATTTTTTTTGTTAATTTAGTTAGATGATAGATGGATGCATGCATTATGTATGATGATAGATTGATGGATGCATTATGTATGATGATAGTTAGATGATAGATGATTTGATGATAGTTAGAAATGTGAGAAATGCAAGAAATGAAAAAAAAATTGGATGATAGATGATGATGTTGATGATAGATAGATTATGATGTTGATGATGATAGATGATGATGTTGATGATAGATGATGATGCTTTTTGTATGCCTTGATAATTTTTAGATGATGATGATGATATATTTCCATTTTTTTGCAGAAGAGATGATAGATGATGATGATTGTTAGATGATGATAAATGATGATGATGATGATGATGATTTTTTATGCTTCGATGATTTTTACATGATGATAGATGATGATGATGATGATATTGTGATGTTCTTAATTTTTGTCATGGTGTAGGTTCTGTGGCGTTCCATCTCGGTGGAGTGATCGTCGTAGGAGCTGTTGGTCCCCGATTGTCCCTCCGCCGTTCGACTACTTCCTCTACAGCCGAGGGTGAGCTACGAATCATGTCACTAGATTTCATTCTCAAGTCAAGTCGCGTAACCTAGGCGTCTCCCGTCTGAAAGGGTTGCATCGATAAATATGCATTCAATTGCATATTTATCACCGCAGCTCTTTCGGATTGTCCAGCGTTTTCCACGGACAACCCGAGGATGTGTAGATTGGGTACGTTCTCCATGTTCTACCCCGTTCCGAGACAGGATTTCGGCGGCGCCTCCCCATTCTTCTCCGAAGCACATTCTCTCAGCTATTTGACGAGACATGTATCTGGAGAACAGCGGGGAGGTGCTGCCGAAATTTCATCTCGGAACAGGGTAGAATGGAGAATGTACTCAATCTACACATCCTCGGGTGGGATTAGGACCCATCTTTACCTATTAGAGATGTAGGCGGATTCAACGCTGTAGAACATGAAAATTTGATGTGATTAATTTAAGTGAATCCTTAATTATGTTGTGTGGCTTGCAAAAAGCAGAGGATGGCAGATAAACAGTGGATGTATAGTGGTTTTATTCATCGGAATCGAGTAACATCAGACTGGATCGCCAAACCCGATGTGTATTTGAAGGAGATATTCCGTCATCTAATGAGAATTATCCCACCATGTCTCTATGCGAGATGTGCGAGACGTCACCATAGAAATTAGAAGGACATGACTGAGCACCTTCGCACACACGAATATATGCCAAACTTTGACATTCCGCCAATAAACTTAGCCGAGCAGGACCGTGGTAGAGAGGAGGTGATGCGACAACGCATCGATGGTTATGAGGACGACGGGGTTAGGGACATGCTAGATGATGTCATTGTTGTAGAAATGGCACATGCAACACCTTCAGAAAATGAATCGGAGGAGCCGGAGGCAACCGTAAAGGCCTTCTTGGAGGTCTTGGCCTCGTTGAAGAAACCTCTTTATGTGGGTGCGAAAATATCTCAGTTGGATGCCATCTCGCAACTGATTGCAGTCAAGGCTGAGTACGGCTGTAGCCAGAAATGCTTCGAAGCATTCCTGGGAGTATGGGCTAACAGCCTCCCTGAGGGTCATGAACTGCCGAAAAGCATGTATGCTACAAAGAAAATCATGAATGCACTCTCTATGGATTATGAGAAAATAGATGTTTATCCGAAGAATTTCCTTTTGTTTAGGCACGAGTATGCGGATGACAAGTACTATAGGGAGTGTGGTTCATCTCGGTACCTTGAGGTGGTCGGTGAGGATGGTCAGAAAAGGCAGCTAGCCATCCCCGCTAAGGTTCTTCTGTATCTCAAGTTCATAGAAAGACTGCAGCGCATTTTCATCACGGAGGAGTCTGCCAAAATGATGAAGTGGCTCAAGGAAGGTATAAGGTACAATCCAAATAAAATCGCACATCCATCGGAAGGCGAAGCATGGAAGTCATTCGATGAAGAATACCCTGAGGAAGCAGCCGAGGCTGGGAATGTCAGAATAGCCATATCAGGTGATTGGTTCAATCCATATGGTATGTCGTCCAATTCATACAGCTGCTAGCCCGTGTTTGTAATTCCGCTCAATCTCCCTCTCGGTGGCCTAATGCAATGCAAGACCATGTTCTTGTCGCTCATCATTCCGGGGCCTGAATACCCGGGGAAGCAATTGGGTGTGTTTATGCAGCCGCTGGTGGATGATTTGCACCATTCTTGGTACTTTCCGAGGTTGACAAACGACCGGGTTCTGCAGAGAAATTTCTTGATGAAAGTTTGGTTGCAATATTGCATGCATGACTTTCCCGGATATGCTCTATTCCGCGGATGGTGTACTAGTGGGAAGATGCCATGCCCAGTGTACATGCAGGCTCTGCGAATGATTTGGCTGAGTAAGGGTGGCAGGTATGTAGCCTTTGACCTGCATCGACAGTTCCTCCCTCCAGACCATCCAGACAGGGAAGACAAGAAGAACTTCACGAAAGGCCGGGTTGTTCATGAAGTAACCGAGATTCCAACATTTTTGGGGGGCAGATGTTCTTGCTCAGCTGAAAGCTCTTAAAGCCTAAAGTCAAAGACAAAGCCTAAGCCAAAGGCTTTGAGGGATATGGTGAGACACATAACTGGACTCACATTACCCCCTTCTCGTAGCTTCCATGTTTCAAGGACCTCAAACTTCCTTACAACATCGATGTGATTCACACCGAAAAAGAATGTCGCAGAGTCCCTTTTTGGCACGATCCTCAACATTCCTGATAAGACGAAGGATAACGTTAAAGCTAGAGCCGATCAACAGAGAATTTGTGATAGATCACGTCTAAACATGAAGCCTCCCACAAGCGGTCGAAATAACCGGTTCAAGCTAGATGCTCACTTTTTCCTTAAACTGCTAGAAAAAAGGAAGTACTTATCTGGCTGAAACACATTTTGAAGTTCATCGATGGTTATGCATCGAATATAAGTAAGGGAGTCAATCTTTCAACGGGCAAAGTGACAGGCCTGAAGAGTCATGACTACCATGTATGGATTGAGCGGATAATGCCGATGATGGTTCGAGGCTAAGTCCCCGAGCATGTCTGACGAGTGCTTGCCGAGGTAAGCCATTTCTTTCACACGCTTTGTGCTAAAGAAGTAAGTAAAGACGTGATTGAAAAATTGCAGAAGAAGGCACCGGTGACAACCTCCGCGGTGCTCGACCTCCTGGCGTTAAGCCTTTGGGTGACTTGTGGCGGTCTTGGTGGTGATGATACTTATATGCTTGTGATGTTACTTATTGTTGTTTGTGAGATTCTTATATGCTTGGTGGTGATCGTACTTATATACTTATGCTTTGTGATGCTTCTTATGTTGTGTGATGATGCATACATTGTTGTGTGATGCTGCTGCTTATTGTTGTGTGATGCATATATTGTTGTATGATTCTTATATATGTTGTATATATTGAAATGAATTGAGCTGAAAAGAAACAGAAAAAAGAAGAAGAAATAGACTCAAACTATGTCGACGGCCTTGCCGTCGGCATAGGGCTGGCCTGAGCTCCCAGTAGCCGCCACGTGGCATCTATGCCGATGGCAAGGCCGTCGGCATAGTTTAAAACTACGACGACGACCAGGCTGTCGGCATAGGTGCCACGTGGCGGCTAATGGGAACTCCAAGGGCAGGCTTATGCCGACTGCCAACCCGTTGGCATAGTTTTAAACTACGCGGATGGCCAGGCCGTCGGCATAGCCCTGCCCCAGGTGCCCACCTGGCCCCACATGACAGATCTATGCCGATGGCCTAGCCGTCGGCGTAGTATGCCGACGGCCTTGCCGTCGGCATAGGTCTGCCACGTGACGTCTCTTGATTGGGTAACACTTGACGGCGCGGCCGGCAACCACCTTTAGGCTAGGGACTATGCCGACGGCCCGAGCCGTCGGCATAGATGTACGGACACTTTCGGGATAGTATCTACGCCGACGGCCTCCGGGGGTACGCCGACGCATATGTTGCCGACGGCCCTATGCCGATGGTGGCCGTCGGCATAGGCTTGTCTCGACGGGAATCGGGGCCAAGCCGACGGCCAGGGCCGTCGGCATGGGGGCCGATTTAGGTAGTGCTTGGAGATTTTGGCCAGGAATTGTTCAGTTCATGAGGTTTTGCAAACGGCTGAGCTAGTGATGGTAGCATCATGTTATATTTGGGGGCAATGCCGTCAATATGTGAAAGGAGAAACTATCCAAAACCCAGACAGATCTGCAGTCTCAATTAAAGTCCTTGCGACGAACTACATTAGAGCTTACACATCAAAGCAGCAGACAAGGAAGGAAAGATCAAATGTGGAAGAAGTCATGCCGTGATGTCATCAAGATCAACGTAGATTCATCTTTCCAACACGAAACGCTATCGGGTGCGATATGTGTCGTTGCCCATGATGGAAGAGGAAATTCCATAGCTGCATCAACTTGGTTTCTCTCACAAACCAGATGAGTCGACTCGGCAGATATCACAGCGATAAGGAATGGGTTATACCTAGCAGGAAGAATCTGTTGCAATAAAGTTCATATCGAAACAGGTTGCAGTTTTGCAGCAGAGGCGGTGGAACAAGCTGAACTTTATGTGGGCTCAGATGTGGAATTGTGCTCGAATGTAAGGAGCTCGCAATCGATTTTGCGAAGGTCATGTACACCCACTGTCTGCGCGAAGCAAACGAAGTTGCTAATAATTTAGCAAAGAAACCCTTTAGTGTAAGAACTTCTAAATTTTGGGACTCTACGTCCCTGATTTTATTTCTTAATCCTTGTAAATTACCTTTTTTCGATTATCTGAGAAAGAAAATCTTGATGCTTTAAAAAAAAGAGCTTAACAACATTCAGCCCTCATTTAATTTTCCTTTGCTCCGCCACCGCTAACAAGAGCTTACAGAAAATATTAAACTGTATTTTCAGGCAAAACTGTTATTTTGAACGGGTAAAGAATCTAGTGCGCGGCAGATTTAGCGAAAACCAGTGTATGAAGAGTCCAACGTCGTTGTTGCCCGCCTCGGGTGCGCCGTGTTGAAAGCTTGAAACTGAAACATGGTACGACACCCATTATCCACAGCCCCCAAAAGGATAGTAAACAGCAGTCCATCATTGGTCCTCGGGCAGGGTCGATTTTCTGCCGTCCCGCTGCACCGCCCTCCCTCCATGATTCGCATGGTTGACCCACCCTGGAGACCAGAGAGCGAGTTGGACGAACCTGATTGATCCGAGGGCGGGGAGACGTGTCGACGATGAGCACCCAGCTAGTTCGAATATATATCACCCACCACACCAGCATGATCAGTTTCAGGGCCATCAACACCACCACTGATACCCCCAGCTAGCTACTTCGAGGATAGTGCTGCTTCCCACTACCAATAGGCAGTAGCTCCCAGCTAGTTCGAAGAAGCACCCATCGCCGAGTCGGTCACCTACCTCACTACTCGCTACCAGGAAAGAATGTGCTTCGAGTTCGGCTCATGCTTCGGCGGCCGCAGAAGGGACGACTACGGCCGCAACAGAGGGAACCACAGCCACGGCAACTGGTCGGAGCCGGCGCCGGCGTACCAGCAGCCGCCCATCGTCGCTGTCCACGAGGCCGGGCGCAAGGCCTACCACGACGGCGCACCGAAAGCCGAGCATGCCGACGCCGGCAGCCATGAATGGTACGCTTACTTGCAAGACAAGGCTGGCAGCGAGACTCCGTGGCACAACAAGGCCGGCGACAACGCCCGCTACGGCGCATACACGCCGCGCGTCCACGAAGGAGCTGCTGATCCTAGGGAGCACGCCGCCATGGATTACCACCAGTAGCCAACCACTACCGCCACCCTCGCAAGGTACGAGGTGGCCAGTCGTTAGGATTAGCTAGCACCGCCTCTGCTTCTGCTCTGTTCGGCGGCTCTGTTTTGTTCAGTAGCTCCGTCTTCTTTTCCCTTCTCTTTCTCTGTTTGGGTTTTGGTCACTCGTCTTCCAGTCTGCTGAAACTGAAGTAGTGTGTCTGTGTGTGAGAGGAACATGAGGCTGTGGATTTTGACAAAGAGCCTCCATGATTTTTCCAGGAAAGCTTTTGTTGGCAGATGGTTTTACTTTTACCAGTCCGTTTGTGTGGTCCAGTTGCTTGTAATTCAGCTGCAACTGCTTTCGCCTTGTATCATACATAATCAAGTGAAAGACGGCATTGCCAGATCTAAATTCACACACTTCTCACTTGCCAAGAATGTTTTCCCTATGTGCATGTGGCCTCTCTGACTTTTTTAATTCAGACTCTTCTCACTTGCCAAGAATGTTCTTTGCTGGTTAGCAGCTCATCTACTGCTTGGAACACAACTTAGCACTGTGTTGCACTGGATCAGCATACCTGCCAAACATACCATCTGCTAAAATCGTCTATGGAGTAGTTTACATTTTTTTTAACAGAGAGTAGTTACTAAGTATTTAACTGACAGTTTTCCAAAGAGAAGGACCATTCGCCCGTTACATTTCGTCACTGGTGTGACATGATCAGTAACAAACATCTTATGTCACGGAGATGTCACGGGATACGCGAGAAAGACACCCATATTGATGCATTGGAAGTTGGACAACAAGGCGAGGTTAAAGCAAGCCAGATACCCCACATAGACGAAGTTTTTGCCGGCACATTAGAGAATAAAGTGACAGATGTAGGTTGCAACTAACTCTGTTTTTCTAAATAGTTAACAACTCACTTATCTTGGAAGTTTTCAAACGAAAACAAAAAGAATGTTCTTGAAACAAAAAGGACACTACCTCCCTTTCTTTTTCAGTTTGCTTTACGCAACTCTATCATGTTTACAGACGCGATTTTGGTTCTCAAAAAAGGGAAGTGCAGATCTGTCCATGAATCATAGTATTTTCGATAGCATTTTCATTTTTGTATTCATATATCTGTGCTGGTCCAGTAACACATCTCTAAAGTTAATCAGCTTTCTCTGAACTTATTCCTTCAGCCTCTCGTCCCGTGGTTAAGCCACTACTGAAGAGGAACTAGAGCATATTGAAAGTTATACAGACGGTGAAAACTGACCTTACTGGTTTCTGGACAAAGAGAAAGGCCAATAATCGCCCACTGTCTAGTTGTTTTTACTCCTGTTATAGTGTTAATCATGCTCCCTGAAATGGCATTATGTGGCTTCTGGATAAACACACACATTGGGATGCTCAGTGCAATTCTGCCTAAGAAGCGAAGACCGCTTTGCTGAAGCTAAAATACACACACCAAAACGTGTAGCTTTTCCGATGTGTGTGCGATGGAAGCGTATTTAACAAATCCAAGGAAAGCTTTTCAGCAAGACTAACATAACACAGAAGCAGGTTGCAGTAGCCCTCATGGTATAAAGCAGAGATTTCAGTGCTTTGGTGCCTGTTCCTCTAGCTCAACAGCTAAGATAATCAATCCGTGTCGATCTCTTCTACTCATCTTGGAATAACAGGCCGCAGTTGCCCTGATGATATAAAGCATTATACATTTACTCAAGTATAATTAACTGGGAAACGGCTCAAAAAGCACTAGCTATGTTGAAGAAACAAATTCTCTTTTTCAGGATTTTACAACTTCCCCTAGTTCGGCCCCGCTACCTGGACAATCACTACCCAGAGTTTGATCCATATTCTCTTGTGTGGTATGTACAAGAGAAATCTCCACCATAAGAAATTCAATTGCTAAATCTCCCATAGAATTTATCCTATTTTCACAGGTTTTATGATCGAGATCTTGCATGCGAAAAACAAAAAGGAACTTGGAGATTGTTAAGATTGATGATAGAGCTTTATTCAGCAACCGAACAATATATATCCTGTCAACACTTGTGCCGATAACAATCGTTCTTAGATCATGTACACAAGTGTTTAATTCGATGGGTGCTTTTTGTAAAGAAGTTATTTTGCTTTGGCATCTGAGCTTGGAGATGTAAGGATCCATGACATAACTTTTCATTACAAACTATCGAAACTATAGTAGATCCTCTATAAAAACAGTGATCATCCGTATCCTAGTAGTGTCTCCATAATTTTATTAGTGGTCACAAGCTTTGATAGTACATATCAACAAAGTGTGCTTTATGCTGGGGCTTAAAATACTTTTTGAGAATAACTGCAAAAGTTTGTGCAATAAATTAACTTAAGAAGAGCTCGGAAAGCACTACCGAAATTAAAATAAGGGACAGCTTCTCTTTTGCAGAATATTACTCCAGCCTTTTCTTGTTTGGCACAGGTGATCCCTACCCAAAATTCGATCCAATTCGTGTTGCATGGAATATGCAAAAGAAATCTCCATCATGGAAAATGCAATGGTACGATCTCCACAAGAGATGCTCTTATTTTCATAGGATTACCGATCAAGATCTTGCTCGAGGGCAAACTAGAAATTAACCACTTTATACTACATAACAGGTGGCACCAGTCTACAATAATTAGGACTTTCGGTGGACAATCCACCTCCACGGACCGAGATCTAGCTAAATTTTGGTGCTCATCCATGCCCATCCTTGGTGGCACCCTGCAATTTGTCCCCCATCCAATATGCTTCCTCTTTTCTACCAAGAATGTTCCCTCCCTTTGGTTTATTCTTGTTTAAGCATATTGTGTGTGGCTGAACAATCATTTCACCATATCCAATTAGAAGAAGAGGTGGAGCAGCCGATTCCACCAGGCCGGTATAGGAGAATAAAGGCAGCATATGGAATGCAGCAGCAAATGACAGGTGATTATCCATTTTTTTTCTCCATATATACAGAGTATTGCAATTGAATAAGCCCACGTGCCAAATGATGTGCTTTCTTTTCTATTTCCTTGCAAGTGGCTCATATGTTTGTGATGTCAGATTTGTTAATTTTCTTGGAATTTGATGACATCATTTTCCCCCTTGAAGGTTAAAATGATGAAAGTTAACAGGGACAAAATTTGGAGGAATGATCTGAGTTAAGTACATTATTTAGTAAGAGTGACCCAGTCCACCGAACTGATTATTGTTGCGAGAATCAAAATATTCCCTAGAGCAATGAACACACAGCAGATCGACAGGCCACAATGTAAATCATTACGTTCAGGAACTGTAGCATCTACAGGATCTAGACTGTGCTTGGCTTGCCATGAAAAAACCGGCAAAACATATCTATCTTCACAGTGAGCCTTGTTAGTTTGTCTGCATAGCGAGTATTCGGCAGAACAACAAATGCCCTAACTAGATTCTTCTTGTCTTGAAAACTTGTGTTCTGACAAGCCGGTGGGTACCATGAACATGGATGGAGCATCGGCAACCGTCAGTCTTTTGCCGTCGGCGACACAATAGCTGACCACAACAAGGCACAACTGATCGGACAAGCATAATTGCCCCAAACTCAAACAGTCCCGGGGATGCTACTTGCCGCAGTATCGCCCAACATGACTCGTCGCAATCGATCTCTTGCGGACCATGTAAGTATGAAGAAAGTCTCACATTGGTAAGCGCACATAGCATCTCTGGCCTACTTTGTCACCTCTTGGCCCATTTCAAATTCCTGCTTTTTTCGCAGATAGGCCCAAGGCCATATATCAAGTGAACACATTCTACAAATTTGCCTTTACAGAAATTGGAAAGTATATCCAAATTCCTTGGAGTGCCGACATTTTTCCCTTCCTAAATGATAAGTGCCACAAGTGTGGCACGAAACACTCCTGCCCTGACGTTTTTACAACTCAAGTTGTCGTCTGAAAAGAAAAAAAAACAAATCCCAAAAAATAAACTGAAACTTGCCATCTGAAAAAAAAAGTTGTCATGCTTGACAACTAAAGTTGTCATTTTCGCATCACTAAACTTATCATGTGTTCGTGCCACACATGTGGCACTTATCAGGTTCCTTCTTCTTCTGCATCAATTGACAGTGTACTGTGAGAAAATATTGTTGCCTCCTCTCGCCTCCATCTCAAGTCCAACTTCTCCGCAACAAACAACCTGAAACAATCCCACGGACACGCCAAAAAGCCAGCCACTGGCATCACCCTGCCATCGTTGCCAATAGAAATCCCGACACCACAACCGCCACCTTCCACAAGTCTCTCTTGCCGATGCCCTGCTTAAAAAATAATCCTATGAGGAGGGAAGATGACGCAAAGATTCCGCCATCATCCATTCTCATGGATCTAGGCCGGAAGAGTGCAACACCGGGTTGAGCTGCTTACCCCGGTTGTTGGGCGGAGCCAGGATTTGAGCATAGGGGGGGCCGAGGCAGAATCAACAACAAGAAAAAAAACATAGTAAATCTATTGAGTGATTTTGATACTTCAATGCATCTCGTAGTTTGCTCGAATCAACCAAACACCCCCCCCCCCCCCCCCTAAGAACATATACTTATATTGTATTGACTTCCACATCGCAACAATTCATAACCGAAGCACAATCGATGGCAAAATTAAATCCAGATGACAAAACCAGTGTGCTATGTCTAACTTCCAGTATCTATTTGTGAGGATAAAACAACAGATTGTTTTGCATCTAACTAATTCAATCTAAATCAAGAAATTGATGCAACCAATCCTAATGCGGATCGGCATTGTCACATCGAAGGAGCTAATGAAAGAGCGACTCACCACCAATTTCTTACGCATCGTCATCGTCATCAGGCGCAACGTGACAGCTTCCACCATCGGTGGTGATCGGCCGGCGCCGCCTGCCTTTCGCGAACCTGCGAACTGCCCTAGGCGGCTGCGACTCGTACGTCCTGTATACGCAGATGGGCTTCAAAAATTCAACTCTTTTTGCTTGTTTACGCAGCTGGGCTCGCTACAGGCCTTGAGCGCCCAGTATAGGGGGGCCGAATTATGCCTAGGTCGTTAAATCTCATTAACTTAAGGCTGAGTACTAACGTACGATGATGCAAACGTTGGGGGGCTGGCCCCTGCTCAGAGCATCTCCAACAGGCACGCTAGAAAGACGCGCCCGCGCGATAAAAGTGCTTTTTAGCGCGCGCCGACCGGTTTTACGCGCTCCAACGGTGGCGGGAAACAAGCGCGCGCGGGAAACAAGCGCGCGCGGGAAACGATTGCGCGCGTGGGAAAAGGCGGCAGCTCGCGCGCAAGATTTGTCGCGCCGCTTCGCGCGCGCCTATAAGACTGCAGCGCCATCTGCCGCTCTCTCTCACTCTCTCCACTGCTTTCCCTCCTCGCCGCCGAGCCGCCACCGCCGCGCCACCATGCCGCCTCGCCGCCGGGGAGGTTCAGGCTACCGCGGCGTCCGCGTGCGCCCGTCCGGCACCTACTCCGCCTCAATGCGGCGTGCGCCTCGGCCTCGGAACCTTCGACACCGCCCAGGATGGCGCGCGCGCATACGACACTGCGGCGTGGCGCCTCCGCCGGTCACGTTGGGACATGAACTTCACCGACGTGTCGACGCGGGAGCGGGCACAGGAGTTGGTGCCTTTCCCGCGGCTTACCACTGACGAGGATCGTCGCAAACACCGGAGGCGGGAGTGCCGTCTTAACCTGGCCGAGATGGACGAGGAAGCCATGGTGGTGTGGAGGCAACGCTTCCCGCAAGACATCATCACCGAAGAACAGTTCTTCGCCGAGAGGAGGGCGGAGAGGGAGGAGAAGAGGAAGGCGCGAGCCGCCTATCGCGAGGACAAGCGAACGCGGAAGGCGGTCGCTAAATACAACATGGCGCTAGGAGATGCGTCGTCCTGGGACTCCCGCGACGAGCGGTTCCTTGACGCCTATGCTCAGACATCGGAGGAGGACATCACCGAGGCAGAGTCTGAGTCGGAGAACGAGTAGTAGTAGAACTATATATCGTTGGAGAAGCCAGTTTTATTTTGTATCGTAGAAGCAGGCTATGTGGACGTAGTAGAACTATATATAGTTGGAGAAGTCAGTTTTTTTTTTGTATCGTAGAAGCAGGCTATGTGAACGTAGTAGAACTATATATCATTTGAGAAGCCTGGATATACGCATATGTACACTACATTTTTCTTGGCGCTGCTAGGCGGCGGCAGCTATAATTTTAAGCGGCGGCTGTTGGAGCCAGCTGCGAACGTAAAAACCAGGCGGCAGCGTGGCAAAGTAGTTTTTAGCGCGCGGCGTGTTACGCGCCTGTTGGAGATGCTCTCATCCCCCCTTAGCTCCGCCTTGGCTGTCTTGAAGAAATCGTGTTTTAGGATTGATGAACATGGAAGGAGTATCGCCAATAGTCAGCCTTTCCATCCTCAAAGCCAACATGCCTGGCTCTCACTGGGTGCCTGCCTTCGTTCTGATCCCTCGATTTGCAAGGTGGTTGAGACAGTAACAACAACACCGCTGTGCCCAAGCTCGAACTCACCCGCGTGGTGTAGACGAAGACGAACATGATCCCTCGATTTGCAAGGTGGTTGAGACAGTATCAACAACACCACTGTGCCCAAGCTCGAACTCACCCGCTTGCTGTAGACGAAGACGATCAATCGGGACCTAGATAACATCGACATCGATCGGGAGACGTGTGAAGTGTGCTGGATTACAAGAATGGCGTTGTAGAGGACTGGCGCGTGCGCTCCTGGTACGTGGACCAATGCAGGAAGCCACTCAGTTTTTGTCCGGTTATACTGATGAGATGTACGTATTAAATGGTATGACTGTACTGTTGACATATACGTCTCCGACATGCTCCTGTCTGGTTAACGCCGTATTAGATCAACCTGTGATGTTGGTACAAAAACTAGTAACCATGGTACTGGACGGACACATATAAAAGTTCCGTTTGATATAACAACGTGCGATGGACAGAAAGGTATCCTCGTTCGGGCCTGTGCATGCTTACCTCCTACAAATATAGATCTCCGAAACTAATAATTTACTTGCATGGTGCTCTCTTGGCAAAACTGAATTCTTCCGATGAAAAACATAGTTAGATTTTGACTGAAAAATTAGTTCAGCAAGATACATATGAGCATTTCAGAACTGTAAAAAGTAAAAGTGTACTTCTATGTTTCTCCTCTTTTAAGAATGCATAACTCTGAAAAAAGAGTGAGTGCTGCACCTTTGCTCTCAACAGTATTCCGTCGACAGTGAGGTAGAAAAACCTGTGTTACTGCTGTACGTACATATTGCTTGCTTATGAAAATTTACTTCCTGAAGAAAATGAAGCAACATTTGCATTTGTTCTTGGTCATGCACAACTCTGAATCTAGCATGTCAACAAATATCTCGAAAAAATAATAATTTTCTGACAGTAGACTTGCACTCGCATGCAGTTCACTCATTAAAAATGCATTCTCTCTAAAAAATTAAGAAAATCCATTTACAAACAGAAGTAATTTCTGACAGTAGACTTGCACTCGCATGCAGTTCACTCATTAAAAAATAAAAATGCATTCTCTCTAAAAAATTAAGAAGCTCCATTTACAAACAAAAGTAATTCGTTCTTTGCGATGCAGGGTTAGGATTGGTCAAGCCCCCGAGTGTGCTCCTTGTGCTGGAAGAGTGTGTGCCCTTGAAAAAACACTAAGAAGATATGCAGAAAACAAAACTGATACAGTTGTGGTTCCAGTGGTTGGATACAATTTCGATTCGTTAGGAGAAGCATACGACTTCTATAATCTACTCCCTCCGTTTCTAAATATAAGTCTTTGTAGAGATTTTACTATAGACTACATACGAAGTAAAATGAGTGAACCTACACTCTAAAATGCATCTGTATACTCCGCAAACACCGCTTCGCCACAAATAAATTCAGCTAGTCTTTGTCGCCACAAATTTGTGAAACTGCACTAACGATTCAGGAAGAAATGAGCATATATAGACGGGACTCTGGGGCGGTCTGGTAATAGAGGAGTTAGCTGGCCCGTACAAACACCGCTTCGCCACCATCTGTCGGTGCATTGCCGTCGGTAACGACAACATCGTCAGACAGATTAAACTAGTTGGATGTACCACTGGTACACTTTGGCACATAACCAACCCCCAGACCCAGACCGACACGTCCGTCTACTCCCCCCTCCGTTCTGCACGTTACTCGAAACCGTACATCCCTCAGATGTTGCCCACGCACGCAGACACCGCATTTACTACGTTCTGCAAAATGCATTCCCATAGCAAAATTGATGGCTGCAGATACCAGGAGCGCACGCGCTCTTCCTCTCCTACGAATTTTCGGCTGGATTACTCGCTTTTTCCTAGGCTTCCCATACATGTCGCGAAACAACACAGGCTTGTCTTGGCCCACCATATATATCCACTCCACTGTCATTCCAGAGCATCAATCACTGGTGGAAAAACAGGCTTCCGTCCAGTCCCATAAGTCGTGAAGCTGTAGGAACCGCGACTAATGGGACCTTTAGTCGCGGTTCTGGAGGTGAACCGCGACCAAAGGCCTGGGCCCAGGGCGCTCGGTGGCCAGCTGGCGCACGTGAGGGTCTTTAGTCGCGGTTTGCCAGGACAACCCGCCAAAAACCCTTTAGTCGCGGTTGGGCAGGCGACCCGCAACTAAAGGGTACCTTTAGTCGCGGGTCTCGTCGCCCGCCGCGACTAAAGGGGGGCGCGAACATAAAAACTCGCTAAAAACCCTTTAGTCGCGGTTGGGCAGGCGACCAGCGACTAAAGGGTACCTTTAGTCGCGGTCTCGCCGCCAACCGCGACTAAAGGGGGCTATAAATACAAGGCTCCGATTCTCGTCTTCTCCGATTCCGATTCTACTTTGTTCGTCTCTGCCGCGCCCTCGGCGCCGCCCGCCCGTCGCCCTCGCCCTCGGCGCCGCCCGCCCGTCGCCCTCGCCCTCGGCGCGCCGCCGTCGCCCTCGCCCTACCGTCTTGCGCCGCGCCGGCCTCGGCCTACTGCCGCCTCGCTTCGCCCGCCCTCAACGCGCCGCCCGACCCGGCCTCCCTCGCCCACAGCAGCGCGCCGCCTCGCTTCGCCCGCCCTCGGCGCAACACTGGTAGTGCATCCGGCCAGAGCCACCTCGGCTACTTCACATGCTGCGCGCTCTCCAACGCCTCGACCCATTCTTGGGCTCACCTTGGCAGCGGGCGCCCTTGTGACGCATCACCCCTTCCTTGGCTTCTCCAGCGTGCACGCCGGCGGCTTCTCCTTCAAAATTAAAATAAAGCACAAAAGAAATAAAACAATACAAATTAAACAGAAAACAGGTTTAGGGGGGCTAAAACCCTAAACACTGTGGCGGCCTTTTAGTCGCGGTTGGCGAAAGAACCGCGACTAAAGGTCCTCCGCTTGACGGCCGCTGGCGCCCACGTGGACGGGCCGTTAGTCGTGGTTCTTAAGCAGCCGCGACTAAAGGTGGGGGGCATTAGTCGCGCTTATTTGGTCGCGGTTGCCCAACCGCGACTAATGGCAGTTGCGAACCGCGACCAAAGGCCTTTTTTCCACCAGTGAATAACAACACTAGTCCAGTAGCCAGTTGCCTCTCCTGGCCTCCTCGGGCAGGTGCGGGCGATCGCACCCCACCCCAGCGTCATGAAGATATTACCGGAGTCGACGGCCTCGACTTTCGCCTCCGAAGTCTGGCCGCATCATCCGTCATGCTGCAGCCCCAGTTCGACGGGCCCCCTTGGCAGTATCTCCCTGGCGAGAGGTCTCGGGAGTCGAATCCATGTGTGCGGCGGCACTGCCTCTCCCACACCATGAACTGCGGGTCTTGCCTTCAGCGTGGGTCCGAGAGTGAGGCAGCCCCATGGCCGCCGCCTGTCCTCCTCCACGGCCCTGCTCCTCGCGGCGCCGATCGTCGCTCCCGTGCGTAGGGCCCTGCGCACTGGCGTATTAGGGGACCGGGAAGCCTGGTAGAGCCCATTTGTGCCGAGGCGGCGCCTCGGTAGTGATCGGGCCTATTCTTTGGTGGGAGCAGCTCGGGTTCCACTTGAGGGGCCTTCCCCTTCTCCGCGGCGGAGAACCTCCTGATCGCTGCCATGGATGCTCTAGCAAGACGGCGGAGGGAGAAGAAGGAGAAGCAAGCAGCGAGAGGACGAAGATGGGCTGGGGGTCCACCCCTTCCCCCATTTATAGTCGAAGGGAGGCCAACCGCCGGCCTCCCACGATGTCGAGTAATGACGGTTTCTCTGCATGCAACAGACAATTGTCAAGTCGGACAGTTGCCGAGGCAGCGTGGGGAAGTGGAGACGCCCACGTCTCATCAAGAGTCACGCGTCGCCCCGGTCCGCAGGCGATTGGGGCCCGCGGCACGTCACACTTGCTCTTTGGCTTCGCCTCGAAGCCAAGTGCGAGCGCGCCTTGGGCCCCGGGGCTACAGTCGGTGTTTTGGAAACCAGGGCTCCCAGACTTGCCTGCCTGCGGTCGACGGCGTGGCTCCATCGACAGCCAGGTACGTCCCATCTTCAGCATCGACAACACAAGACTCTCGCGAGGGGCCAAGCCTCGCGAGGCGGACGACACCAAGACCTCCTGATGGAGCAGCCTTCCGAAGCGGCCTCCTGAGGAGCGGAGATTCCTATCATCCAAGTGCTCACCTCATGAGGTTAAGGTGACGCCAGCCATGACGACCGATGCCAGGCGCGCGCCAGCGGGCGCAGAGCGGCAGGTTTCCTCTTTGGTGCTAAGGAGGCAAGCGCAGGCGCAGAGTCCCAAGGAATCGACCAAAGGTTACCATTTACGTGCAACAAGACCAAGACCACCAGGACGGCAGGATGGATGTCATCACCGAGTCCACCACGACGTCACGACCAGAAGCTTTGCTGGCAAAGACCACCTTTCGTCAGGATATGATGTAGTACTTGTCCCCATTCAAAATTGGCCGCTGTGGGATCACTTCCCGCCTATGTTTCGGGGGACGAGGACAGAGGCCACGATAAATATAACCTAGCCACCACCATAGCAGGGGATCGAGATACTTGACGGACGGACCCCCTGAACTCATATCCACCCCCAGAGCAGACCTTGCGAGGTTGTTCTTCCTTGTACTAGTTCACCCTCAGCCCCCCGCGAGGCTAATCCACCACAAAGCACGAGTAGGGTTTTACACCGCAAGGTGGCCCGAACCTAGGTAAACTGTCGTGTCCATTTCCTTTCCTGTTCATCGAGCTAGGTCGTGAGAGCAGCGAGTTGGCTGGCCGGAGAGGTTGAGTTCTTCGCACACGCCCCAGAGTTCGAACCTTACTCGGGTCTGCAGAGCCCTGAATACGACTGCTCTGATGTCAAATTTGTTGATTTTCTTGGCGGTTGGTGATATCATTTTCCTCCTTGAAGGTTAAAATGTCGAATGTTAAGTAAATTCTTTAGCAACAGTGACCATGAATTAAACTCATACTCTAGTGCCAGTCCAGATCAATGGTTAGCATTTTGAAACTAATGAAGCAAGTATGGACACTGATCTCACGGCTCATGACCCAGTCCACCGAACTGATTAATTGTTGTGAGAATCAAAATATTCCCTAGAGCAATGAACACACACCAGATCGACATGCCACACTGTAAATCGTCACGTTTAGGACCTGTAGCATCTTTGGGATCTGGAGTGTGCTTCGCTTGCCATGAAATATTCCACCAAAGAATATCTATATTCACAGTAAACCTTGTTAGTCGGTCTGCCTAGGGTGTATTTGGCAGAACAACAAATGTTGTGACTGAATTCTTCTTGTCTTGAAAATTGTGTTCCGACAAGTCATTGGGTATCATGAACATGGATGGAGCATCGGCAAAAGTCAGTCTTTTGCCGTCCTCGACACAATAGCTGGCCGCAACAAGGCACAACAACTGATCAGACAAGCATTATTGCCCCAAACTCAAACAGTATGGGGGATGCTACCTGCCACGGCACCGCCCGACATGACTCGTCGCAATCGATCTTTCTTAGACCTGTAAACGAGCGGAGAACGTCGTACCTCGTTGGAGGCGACGGTTGCGTGTTATATAGGCAGGGGCATCTCCCTGATAAGCATACAAAGTTGTTGGGATTACATCTTGAGAGACAGGGAAGATCTAGAGAGATAGAGAGATAAGAAGTTACAACAAGATGGACTCTATCTATCTAGCCTGTCCAGGTTCGGCCGGTGCGCCCTATGGGCCTATTGCACTATGTTTAACACCCTCCCATAATCACAACTTGGACAAGTTGAGATTACGCTTAAATTCCTCAAAACTTCTTGTAGGCAAGGCCTTGGTAAATCCATCAACAACTTGATCTTGAGAATGAATAAACCGAATATCCAATTTCTTGGCAGCAACCCTTTCTCTGACAAAGTGAAAATCTATTTCGATATGTTTAGTTCGTGCATGAAAAACTGGATTAGCAGAAAGGTATGTAGCACCAAGGTTATCACACCATAAGCATGGAGCTTGTTTGCAACGTATGCCAAGTTCCTTAAGCGGTGAACCCAGATAATTTCAGCGGTAGCATTTGCTAGTGCCTTGCATTCTCGCTACATGCTAGATCTAGACACGGTAGCTTGCTTTTTAGCACACCAAGAAATCAGATTTGGACCAAAGAACACTGCAAAGCCACCGGTTGATCGTCTGTCATCTAGACAGCCTGCCAATCGAGTCGAGAATGCAATCGACAAGTGTTGATGATGACTTGCTGAAAGTTAGTCCAATACTCAAAGTATTTTTAACATATCTAAGTATGTGTTTTGCGGTTGTCAAATGTAATGTAGTAGGTGCATGAAGGAACCGACATACTTTGTTCACAAAGAAAAGAAATATCAGGCCTAGTTAAGGTTAAATATTGTAATGCACCAACCATACTTCTGTACTGGTGCTATCCTCTTGGTTCAAGAGTTCTCCTCCGACAAGGACAATTTTTACGAAATGGACAAAGGTGTCAATGCCGGCTTGCAACCTTTCAACCTCGCTTTGGCTACAAGATCGATTGCATACTTTTCTTGGGTAAGATAGAGATCAGTTCCTTCTCTATTTAATTCAATGGCAAGAATATAATGCAGGTCTCCCAGATCCTTGTGAGCAAATTCAGAATTTAAATCTTTTAAGAATCCTGTGATGACCTCATCGACGAACTTGTGACTATAATATCATCAACATATATAAGTACAAATATGGAGGTATTTGACTTATTATAAATGAACAATGAGGTGTCAGATTTGGAAGGAGCAAAACCAAGTGCCTGAAGTTTTGAGCTCAACCTGGAATACCATGCTCTGGGGGCTTGTTTTAATCCATACAAAGCCTTATCAAGCTTGCAAATGTGAAGGGGTTTACTTTTGTCCTCAAAACCAGGAGGTTGTCATATGAACACATCCTCTTCCAGAACACCATGGAGAAACGCGTTCTGAACATCTAGCTGACGGAGACTCCATCCCCTAGACATGGCAATAGAAAAAACAAGGCGAATAGTGGCAGCCTTTACAACAGGACTAAATGTGTCCTCATAGTCTAAGCCATACCTTTGCTTAAAGCCTTTTGCAACTAGTCTGGCTTTGTAGCGATCAATGGTTCCATCAGACTTCTTCTTTACTCTGAAAACCCATTTACAATCTATCACATTTTACCTTTTCCTTGATATGCAAAGACTAAATGCCAAGTTTTGTTTTTGTGAAGCTACCGCACTCTTCTTCCATGGCCTTCTTCCACCGTGGATCATGCAAAGTTTACCTTTCTGATGACGTGGATCGATGTCGCATCATGTGTGTTACAAGCATAGCCAAATTTTGCTATATGTTTGTAGTTTTTGGGTTGAATTACTCCCCTTTGAAGTCTGGTCCGAGATGGCGAAGAGGCAGCATGTAAGATCCAGCACTGAACGGCTGCAGATCGAAGACGATTCGCCGAGTGCCTCAGGCATGGGCGCCGAGGCGGGATCTGCTGCGGCCAGAGGGCGTGACGTACTGGAGGATCCGGGCACAGAAGATCCCGCAGCTGCGCCAGCCGCCGCGTCCGGCTCATGCCGGGGCGATGATGAGTGGACCCCCGTAGATGCGGCGCGGGATTCCACGCCCGGATCTCTGCGCGGCGGGCGTGGTAGTGACGCGGTTCGGGCCGAACCGACCGGACGCAGCGGCGCGTGGTCCATCCGCGGGCGCTGGGATTGGCCGGGCCGCTGCTGTCGTGGCGTGGAGCGGGATCGCGGCTGTCGTGGCGTGGCGCGGGGCTCGGTGCAGATTCATCTGTCCCGTCACGCTCGGATCCCGTGGCTGATGCGCCCTAATCCCGAGGCGGATCTGCCTCGGCTTATTCTTCTTTGCATCCGGGAGGCATAAAATGACAGTTTGGCTGATTTCTTCATCATTTTCGTCCCATTTTTTTCGCTTCATCACAAAACTCATCACCACCATTAGTAGGAGGATTAGTCAATAATTGATCATTAGTAGTAAAACTATCCCCATTATCAGAACCGGTGAGATGAGATGGAAGAAGAAGAATTTCCTTTTGAAGGAGAGCGCCGGTGTTTGGGTGAAGATGCTCAAAAGGAAAAACTGTCTCGTCGAACACAACATCACGGGATATATAGACACGACCCGTGGATACATCAAGGCACTTAACACCTTTATGTTGTGGACTGTAGCCAATGAAGACACATTGTTTTGACCGGAAAAGAAGCTTGCGATTGTTGTAGGGACGAAGATTTGGCCAGCACGCACAGCCAAACACTCGGAGGGATTTGTAATCAGGTTTGGTGTGAAGAAGGCGTTCTACCGGAGTTTCATTGTTGATGACTCTACTAGGAAGAATATTAATGAGATGAACTGCGGTGAGAAAGGCTTCATCCCAGAATTTTAATGGCATAGAGGCAGCTGCAAGAAGAGCTAGACCTACTTCGACAATATGCCTATGCTTAAGCTCAGCGGATCCGTTCTGTTGGTGAGCATGAGGACACGATATGTGGTGAGATATGCCAATCTGTTGGAAGAAGGAATTGAGGTTTCTGTATTCCCCTCCCCAATCAGATTGGATAGCTAGAATTTTGCAGTTGAACTTTCTTTCTACAAGTGCTTGAAAATTGTGAAAAACTTGAAACACATCAGATCTCTTTTGAGGAGATAAATCCACGTGTACTTACTAAAGTCATCGATGAAGCTTACATAATAAGTGTGGCGCCCAACTGAAGTCGGCGCGGGACCCCAAACATCAGAGAAAATGAGTTCAAGAGGCTTGGTAGAAACACTTGTAGATATAGAATAAGGTAACTGGTGACTTTTAGCATGCTGGCATGAGTCACAAATAGTTTCACAATTACGCTCACCAACAAACGGGAGCTTATTCTTCCTAAGCAATTTCTCAATCAAAGGAAACGATGCATGCCCTAATCTATCGTGCCATCGTGTTGAAGACACTTTGGTGACACCAGAGGCTTGTTTATTCAATCTCCCAAGCTCCGGAATCAACGGGTAGTGTAACGCCCTCGATGCGGCTATATCTCCCACGTGTCGAGGCACGACTTAGAGGCATAACCGCATTGAAAGTAATGTCGCAAGTGAGGTAATCTTCACACAACCCATGTAATACATAAGGGAAAGAGATACATAGTTGGCTTACAGTCGCCACTTCACACAATACATAAATAAACATCCATCATTCAGAGTACACTCAAGGTCCGACTACGGAACCAAAATAAAGAAGATACCCCAAATGCTACACAGATCCCCGATCGACCCAACTGGGCACCACTACAGATCATCAGGAAAAGACACATAGTAACGACCACGTTCCTCGTCGAACTCCCACTTGAGCTCGGTTGCGTCACCTGACCGGCATCACGGAACACTGCAACTGTTTTGGAAGTATCTGTGAGTCACGGGGACTCAGCAATCTCACACCATGAGATCAAGACTATTTAAGCTTATAGGAAGGACTGAGTAGCAAAGTGGAGCTGCAACAAGCGACTAGCATATATGGTGGCTACTTCGCAAAAGAGAGCGAGAAGAGGAGCAAAGCACGGTCATGAAGCTAGTAGCGATCAAGAAGTGATCCTGAACTACTTACGTCAGACATAACTCCAACACCGTGTTCACTTCCGGACTCACGAGAAGAGACCATCACGGTTACACACGCGGTTGATGTGTATTTTATTTGAGGTCAACTTCGGGTTTTCTACAACCGGACATTAACAAATTCCCATCTGCCTCATAACCGCGGGCACGGCTTTGAAAGATATTACCTGCAGGGGTGTCCCAACTTAGCCCATTATAAGCTCTCACGGTCAACGAAGGATATTCCTTCTACCGGAAGACCCGATCAATCTCGAATCCCGGACTACAAGACATTTCGACAAAGAATAAAACAAGACCAAGAAAGCCGCCCGATTGTGCCGACAAATCCCGATAGGAGCTGCACATATCTCGTTCTCAGGGCACATCCGGATGAGACTAGCTACGAGTAAAACCAAGCCTCGAGTTTCCCCGTGGTGGCCCCGCAGGCAGCTCAGTTCGGGCCAGCACTCGAAGGAGCACTGGTCCGGGGGGGGTTAAAATAAAGATGACCCTCGGGCTCGCGAAAACCCGGGGGAAAAAGGCTTAGGTGGCAACTGGTAAGACCAAAGTTGGGCCTTGCTGGATGAGTCTTATTCAAAGCGAACTGTCAAGGGGGTCCCATAAATCACCCAACCGTGTAAGGAACGCGAAATCAAGGAACATAACACCGGTATGACGGAAACTAGGGTGGCAAGAGTGGAACAAAACACGGGCATAAGGCCGAGCCTTCCACCCTTTACCAAGTATATAGATGTATTAATTATAGCAGATATATATTGTGATATCCCCAACAAGTAAACATGTTCCAAAAGGAACAACATCTCCATGTTCCAACAAGGAACAAACTTCATCTTCACCTGCAACTAGCAACGCTATAAGAGGGGCTGAGCAAAGCGGTAACATAGCCAATCAACGGTTTGCTAGGAAAGGATGGTTAGGGGCTGACATGGCAATATGGGTGGCATGATATAGCAAGTCATAGGCATCGTAGCATAGGCATAGCAAAAGAGCGAGCAACTAGCATAGCAAAGATAGAAGTGATTTCGAGGGTATGGTCATATTGCCTGCAATGTTCTCAGAGTTGTCGAAAGCTTGATCCTCGTAAGCGTTCTCAACGGGTTCCTCGTTCACGTACTCGCCTCTCCGGCTCTACCCAAAGCAACAACACAAACAAAGGAACCACAATAAATCACGGTGCAATGCACAATCAACATGATGCAAAACATGGCATGATATGCGGGATGTGATATGCAATGCGTATGCAGCGCTCGGAAGGAAAATGATGAACCAGGCATCAACTTGGCAAACCAAGTATGCCACTGGAAAGATGAGATGATTTCGGTTGAAATCGATATAAAGATCACCGGAATCGGATGCACGGTTTGGAAATGACAAGCAACACAAGAATGGCACAAATCTGCCATTAACAGCATGATGCCACTTAGCAAGCAACAATAAATTAAGCTACTGCACCCAAATGTACCAACAAAGTATATGACAATGATCTACACAAGATGCTTGACAAAAGATGAGCACTGAGCTTCGGCTAAATCACATCATAATAGGTTCAAACAAGCATGGCAAAAGTGCACAAAATATCAGGCTGGACATGGCAAAAACAGCATCAGGTTGCAATGTTCAGAGCAAACAAACTACATGCTACGGGAACTTAAAATAGCAAAACAAGGCATGGCATGAATCTACTCAAAGCATAGAACAAAAGTCCCTTACTTACCATAAGACAAAAAGGATCCTAAAATATAGTAACACCCATGTCAATATTGAAAGTTTTGTGAACAGATTCAGCAACATGGCATGTCAAAAACTGATAACAAGTAGGCATATTTAAGAGCTCGATGCACTCACTACAGAGCCTTATATGATAAACTAAGCATACATACATCAAGAAGACATGGCATAGAAGACATACATGGCAAGAACAATAACATAGCATACATGGATCAACCACAACAACCTTGGCAAAATTGAATAACATGTAAACAATCTGCCAGGAAACATTTTATAGCAAAAGTAGAGCTCGATTGACTCAAGCTATGGTACTACATAATTGCAAACAAGGACATGGATGGATAGAGCAAGACATTTTTAACAAAACATACTTACTGAAGTATCTCAAAATATGCATGGATCTCTCGGTAGCATCAAGTTAACATGGCATCAAAATATCAGCAAAACAGAGCTGAAAACAGAAACATCAGGACACCTACTTTGCATGCTTGTGCTAGTCACCACATAGATCACAAAAATACATGGCATACACCCATGGAATGATGGCATGGCATATTACAAAACACATGTAGGACTCCAATTCATAGGGTGCACACAATAATCATGGCAAAAATAAAAAAAGTGCAAGTTCTGTTAAGAAACAGAAACTAACATCACATAGCCCTCTTCCAACAGCATTTCGGGCATCAAGATGAGCTCAAATGAAAATGATCCAATGATATGAAATGATCTACTCTTCGAGGCGAACATTTCAATATATTCCACGCGCAAAATGGACCTACAGATGCAAATTTATAGCATGAAGAAAATGACACAAAATATCAATGATATAAAAAAAACTTAGTAGAAAACGTGAGGGGGAGAGAGGTCAACGGGAGCTCGCTCAGATCCGATCGGGACCCGGCCCGATCGGCGACGGCGGCGGCGGCGCGCGCTGCTGGCTCACGGAGCCCGGCGCGGAGGAGCGGGCGGCGCCGAGGGTGGCGAGCCGGGCAGCATGGCGCGGCGGGCGGCGCTCATGGCGGGCGCCGGCGGATCGGCGGCGGGCGCTGGTGGCGGAGCGGCCAAGGCGGCGAGGGGCTGGCGCGGCGGGCGAGGCGGCGGGGAGCCGGCCGGAGGGGGAGACGAGGCGGCGCCGGGGCCTCGGGCGCCATGGAGGGCGGGCGCGACGGCCGGCGGGCGGCCGGTGAGCTCATGAGTTCGCTGGGCGGCGACGGAGGCGCAGGCCACGTGGCGGCCTCCCACTGGCTGCGGGCGGCGGCGAAAGTGTCCGGGCGGCGCAGACGTGTCCGTCTGGCGCGGGATGAATTTTAGGGTTTCGGGGGGAAGAAGACCCGGATTGGAATGGGGGTTTGCTTAAATAGGCATAGAGGGAGCTAGGAGAGTCCAAATGAGGTGTAGTTTTCGCCCACACGATCGTGATCGAATGACGGAGAGCATGAAAGTGACTTAGATAGGTTATTGGTCTGTTTTGGAGGGGTGTTGGGCTGCAACTTAAAAGAGGCCTTGCGAGAGTGCGGTTAACCGTTGGAGTACCAAACGAGCTCCAAATGACCCGAAACTTGACCGGTGGTCTACGGGTGGTATACCAAGGCCACTAGACAAACCTCGGTCCATTCCGAGAAGGTTTAGTACCCGCACACGGAAAAACGTAAAAGGGACCGTCGGGGAAGATAGGAGTGTCGGATTGCAAAACGGACAACGGGGAAAATGCTCGGAATCATGAGATGAACACGTAAGCAAATGTTATGCACATGATGACATGATAAAATGCATGACATGGACAAAATGCAAAATGAAGAAAAACCCAACCACGGAGGGAATATCATATCACAATGCCGAAATGGCAAGAGTTGGAGTTACAAATATGGAAAGTTACATCCGGGGTGTTACAACACTCCACCACTACAAGAGGATCTCGTCCGAGATCTAGGACTGAAAGAACTCCGGATATTCGAACGGAGGTGATCCTCGCGCTCCCGGTAGCTTCTCGGTCGGAATGGTGTGACCACTTCACTTTCAGGAATTTGATTGACTTGTTGCGAGTCTTGCGCTCGGTTTCTTCAAGAATAGCAACGGGGTGCTCATGATAAGAGAGATCTTCTTGAAGGTCAATCTCTTCGAAGTTGATAGTGCGTTCAGGAGTCTTGAAGCACTTGCGAAGCTGTGACACGTGGAACACATCGTGCACATTTGCAAAGTTGGATGGAAGCTCAAGTTGATAGGCGAGATCGCCTCTTTTCCCAATGATCTTGAAAGGACCCACGTATCTAGGGGCAAGCTTCCCTTTGATACCAAGCGGCGAAAGTGCCTTTCATTGGAGAGACGCGGAGGTATACATGGTCTCCGATTTCAAAAGCCACATCACGGTGCTTATCATCATAATAGCTCTTCTGACGCGATTGCGCGGCTTTGAGATTCTCACGAATGACTTGGCACATTTCTTCTGCTTCTGTGATCAAGTCATTGCCAAGAAGTTGGCGTTCACCTGTCTCAGACCAATTGAGAGGAGTACGGCACTTTCTGCCATAGAGAATTTCGAATGGGGCCTTGCTCAACTCGCTTGGAAGCTGTTGTTGTAGGAGAACTTCGGCATATGGAAGACAATCTTCCCACTTCATACCGAAGAAATGACACAAGCCCTGAGCATATCTTCAAGGATTTGATTGACTCGCTCGACTTGGCCACTTGTTTGAGGGTGGAAAGCTGTCTTTGAAACGAATGTTGGTGCCCATGGCCTTACGAAAAGAATACCAAAACTTGGAGGTAAAGGTGCTGCCACGGTGCGAAGAGATCAATTATGGAATGCCGTGCAAGGAGACAATCCTCGAGGTGTATAGCTCGCCAACTGAGCTGCTGTGATGGATTCTTTGATAGGAAGAAAATGAGCCACTTTAGTAAGCTTGTCAATGACAACGAAGATAGCATCATTTCCACGCTTGGACTTAGGAAAACCAGTCACGAAGTCCATCTTGATATGATCAAACTTCCATTATGGAATAGCAAGAGGTTGGGGGAGACCAGCTGGTCTTTGGTGTTACTGCTTTCACTCTTCTCGCAGACATCACATTCATTCACGAATTGAGCAATTTCTCGCTTCATTCGAGTCCACCAATATGATTGCTTGAGGTCTGGTACATCTTCGTACTTTCCGGGATGAATGGATAGAAGCGAATTGTGAGCCTCGTTCATAATGACTTTTCGTAGATCACCCTTAGGAACCACAATCCGGTCCTCAAAGAAAAGAGTGTCTTTGTCATCGACGTGGAAGCACTTGTACTTGGAAATGCCCTTGTCGATACCACGTTTCACCTTTTTCACCATGGTATCCGAAGTTGAGCCTCACGAATCTGATCTTCCAAAGTAGGAGAGACTATGAGGTTGGCAAGAAGGCCTTGAGGAACAACTTGAAGATTCAGCTTATGGAAAGCTTCACAGAGATCCGCTGGAAGGGCTTGAGGATTAGACTGTTGCAGTAAGCCTTCTGCTCAAAGCATCTGCAATGACATTGGCCTTGCCGGAGTATATTCAATACTTGGGTTGTACTCTTGAATCATTTCGACCCATCGAGTCTGCCTCGAGGTTGAGGTTGGGCTGAGTGAAAATGTACTTGAGACTCTTGTGATCGGTGAAAATGTCCACTTTCCTTCCCAACAAGAGATGTCTCCATGTAATCAATGCATGGACAACTGCCGCCAACTCAAGATCGTGAGTGGGGTAGTTCTTTTCGTTGGGCTTCAACTGGCGAGAAGTATAAGCCACAACTCTCTTCTCTTGCATTAACACAAAGACCGAGACCTTGAAGAGAAGCATCACAGAAAACTTGAATGGCTTGGATTCATCAGGAGGAGTCAAGACAGGAGCTGTGACGAGTTTCTCTTTGAGAGTATTGAAAGCAACATCACAATCAGGAGACCAGACATACTTCACATGCTTCTGGAGGAGGTTGGAAAGAGGCTTTGCAATCTTGGAGAAATTCTCAACGAATCTTCGGCAATAGCTTGCAAGACCAAGAAAGCTGCGGAGCTGCTTGACATTCTGAGGAGGTTCCCAATTCACAATTGCGGACACCTTCTCGGGATTAACAGCGATGCCCTTGGCGGAGATGATATGACCAAGATAAAGCACTTCATCGAGCCAAAATTCACATTTGGAGAACTTAGCATAGAATTGATACTCTACGAGCTTGTCTAGCACCAATCGCAAAATGTTTGGCATGATCCTTCTTATTCTTGGAGAAGACCAAAATATCATCAAGATAGACCAAGACGAATTCATTGGTGTAGGGGTTGAATATGAAGTTCATCATCCGAGAGAATGTTGGAGGAGCATTGACGAGGCCGAATGTCACAGCCCCAGATCAGCCCTAGAGCTTGCTTGTAACTAGTGGCATTGCATCCATGCATCATGCTAAGTTTTCATGAAATTTGAAATGGGGATGACCAAGCCCTAGCACCAAAAACAATTCAAATAGGTTCAACTAAGAAATATTTTGCAATGAACCAAATGGCCTTCAAAATGTTCACCATTTTTGGAAAAATGCTGGAAATAAAGAATCAGAGATGTTGCACATTTTTCCATGACATTTGGATTTTGAATTAAATCAAATAATATTTGCATTTGGGCATTTAATGCTAATAAATAGTTTAAATGTTCAAATAATCATGAACTGAAATGTTTGTTGTTGGAAATATTCCAAACAGTGACATTGACCAGTTCATGATTTTTGGAAATATACAGCATTTTATTAAAGCCAAACATAATTACAGAAAATAGAAAACAGAAATAAGAGAGAGAGAGAATAACTTACTCGGGCGCCACCAACTGCCCAGCTTCCCCTCGCTGGCCAGTTGGCCCAGCCCACCACCACCTCGCGATCGTCACCTACCTCGCCAAGAGGCGAGGAGGGACCTGGCAAGACGCGCCGAGCTCGCCACGCCTCCTCCCCGCCTTTGCCTCACCGAGATGCCTCGCGCCTTCTCCTCGGCGCCGCCCCAACCCCCTGGACCCCTCGCTTTCTCCCTCTCCCTCGTTCGCTCCTCTGTCTCTTTCTCTCTCGCACCCGAACACGCCCGCCCCCGCCGACGTGCACTGGCCATGCCACCGCCACCCCTCTCCTCTCCGACATGCCCCGAGCTCCGCCTAGTCTCTCTCCTCCTCACCGAGCCTCCCGACACCGGAGCGCCCAGGCGCCGCCCCACCGCTTTTCCCCTTCTCGGACCCGCTGTCGCCGTCGCTTGGGTCGTCAAACTCGGGGCGCCCCGAGCTCGTGACCACCTCTCCCTCTCCACGGTGAACTCCTCTCCCTCTCCCCCTAGCTCTGGTGCTTGTTTGACCTCCGTAGCCGCCGTCCCCGCCTCACCCGAAAACTCCCCGCCGCCGTGCCTCGTCGCCGGCGTGGCTAGAGCCACAGTGGCTCGAAGCCGGCACACCACCGTGCTCCACACCTCACCAGAGCACGAGAGCGCACTAACGCCTCCCTAGCGCCTGCATCGCCTAACCCGACCAAACCCGAACTCCGGCCGCCGCCTTGGAGCTCGCCGCCGTTGATTCCGACCACCGCAGCTTACGCCGCCACCACCACTAGATGCGCGAGTCTCCCGGCCGTAGCCGCAAAACCCCGAGCAAAATGGTGCACCGTAGGCGAAAACCCGAGCCACTCCGGTGCACACCCGCCATGATTTGGTCGCCGGCGATCACACGCCGGTGGTGATGACGTGGCATCGTCATTAGGTGCTAATGACCCACTTAATCGCCCCCTTACACACTGACATGCGGGCCCCGTCCGGTTAGTTAAGTTAGGTTAGTACTAACTAAGCTAGGTTAGATTAGTTAGACACTGACAATCGGGACCCACAGGTCAGATTTGACCTGGACAGCGCCGTTGACTTGCTGACATCACCGTGAGGTCAAGCTGACGCAGTAATTGATTTTCTGGATTTAATTTAATTCAGGAAATTTCAGAAAATACCCCAAACTTCAAATATTCATAACTTTTAATCTGTAACTCCAAATTAAATAATTTATATATGAAAAATGATCAGAAAAATATGAAGAATCTGTTTATGGCACTTTCATGCATGATTAAACTAGTTAACCTCACTGAATAGGATGAATCATGTTTAGGGCAATTTATGAAATAACATTTGGAGTTGGAATTTGTTCTTGTTTGAATTCCACTTCAATTAACCTGGCTAGACATTGCATTAGGTGAATTCAGTGCCTTAACATGACATGTCATTCATGTGAATGTGCATTGCATTGATTGTGTTCTCTCTTGTTTGCGGTAATTGTCCCCTCTCGATGAGACGACGTCTGAAGCGATGAATTCGATGACACCGATGAAGAACTATATTATCTTCGAAGTGCTGCAAGCAAAACCCCTTTGTTCATTCCGATATAATCCCACTCTCTCGCTCCTGCTCTATTTTACTGCATTAGGACAACAACGACTCATGTGTTACCCGCTGCGGTAGCTGAACCCCTTTATCCTCTGCATGACTGTCATTCCACAAGAATTAGATGAAACCCACTAGCATGAGTAGGAGTTGTTTGAGCCATGTTGTGCCTACTCATTCATGCTTGTTGTCATGCCTGCCATCGCTTAGAGTTGAGTCAGTGCGATTCATCGGGAATGGATTGGAATGGTTGTGTGAACATGTCCTATTGTGTGTGTGAGCTAAGTGTGTGAACACGATTTGGTAAAGGTAGCGGTGAGAGGCCATGTAGGAGTACATGGTGGGTTGTCTCATTGCAGCCGTCCTCAGGAACTGAGTTCTGTGTTTGTGATCCATGAAACAGTTACTACCACGCATTGGGATCCTTAATTGACCCTCTCGGCTTCTTAACCACTCTTGTCCTCAGTCCGGGAGTTGCAAGTAGTTTCTGGCGTTTGTAGTATCTTTGGGGAGCATACGCTGACCATAGGGGTGGGTTGTGTTGCGGTAGGCACCGTGTCTGATGTACCGATTCGCCCGTTTGGTGTCTCGGGAACCCTGCACACATCGTTCGGGGCTGTATGGGAAACCTCGGCCGGACTCCCTTCGGATGGAACCCAAATAGGCGATAAACCTAGACTTGGGACTTGTGTGTTTAGGTAGGTCGTGGCCGACACCCACGTTGGGCTTCCGCTTGAAGGTTGCCGAGTACATGTCGCGTAAACGACGGTAAGTGGTGAGAGCGTGTGTGAAGAAGTACACCCCTGCAGGGTTTAATATGATCTATTCGAATAGCCGTGTCCACGGAAAAGGACTTCTGGGTTGCCTATATCAGTTCATAGACAAGTGAAAGTGGATACTCTAAAATGCGCAAGATAGCGTGAGTGCTATGGATGGCGTTCTCGTGAGGGAGACGGAGCGGATCCATAGTGGTGTATTGATATGGTGAATATGTGGACTCGTGTGCGCCACCTCAAAAGAGTTACTTGCGATCGTAGTTCGGGATAGCCACCGAGTCAAAGCTGGCTTGCCGCTTGATCAAACTCCACCACCCCCTTTGATAATGATGCATATGTAGCTAGTTACGATGTAAGTCTTCTTTGAGTACGTTTGTACTCACGTTTGCTTATTTTATGTTTTGTAGAGAGACTTCGGTCTCGCTAGTAGTAGTTCCGCTTGGACTTGACGGTTAGCTTGTTACCTCACCTACGATCTTGTGCCCTCGGCAGGATCTGGTAGATAGTCGGGCTCCTCAGCCTTCTTCTTTTTAGTTATGCGTACTCAGACATGTTTAGCTTCCGCTTGTGCTTTGACTTGTATGTTTCGAGTGTTGGGTCATGAGACCCATGTTTGTAATATCTCGCCTCGGAGCCTATTGAATAAATAATTGAGTCATAGAGTTATGTTGTGATGCCATGTTGTATCTACACATATTGAGCATATTGTGTGTATGTTTGAAATGCTTGGTATGTGTGGGATCCGACAAACTAGTTGTTTATCCTTGGCAGCCTCTCATATGGGGAAATGTAGTCTCGTGCTTACGAGCGATAGTAGTCCGCTACAGCCGGTTCACCGGAGTCACGCTAGCCCAAAGACTACCGCTTGGACACTTGACTGGCGGCATGTGTTTCACTTCGTTCCTATATACATCCCTTCGGGAAATGTCACGCGGTGTTATTCGGAGTCCTGCCTAGCCTGCTACGGCCGGGATACCGGAGTCCTGTTAGCCAGTGCTACAGCCCGGATATATGTTGATGACCGACATGCTCGATGTGATTCATGTATGCCTGTCCCCATAGGTTAGCGCCGCTTTGGGTTCACGACTAGCCATGTCGGCCCGGGTTCTTTGTCATACGGATGCTAGCGACACTATCATATACGTGAGCCAAAAGACGCAAACGGTCCCGGGCCATGGTAAGGCGACACCCGTGGGAATACCGTGCGTGAGGCCGCAAAGTGATATGATGTGTTACATGCTAGATCGGTGTGACTTGGGATCGGGGTCCTGACAGCGTTGGTATCGAGCTGTTGCTGTCAGAGGATTACCAAGCCAAACTGGTCAAGTTGTGTCTAGAAATGCTTTAGTTATGTAAGGGAATTGATTGTGGAAGGGAACGTAAGGCTCTTTTTACTCCTTATACCTCATGGCCTTCTGATCTGAGTCAACCTCTTCTCTTCTACGGGGTTAAGAACTAGGCTTCTCATCTATCTATTAGGATGAAGGGTTACTAATCCATAGACCTTTGAGATTGTTGGTTTTAAGCCTCGATTCAGTTCCTACTATTTACGTATGATAATTGTTGATCTCGGAATCTTGGTATTGTGATGTTGAGTGGTTATGCCACCATTTTTGCAGGATGTCTCAAATCATTGTGAGCATTTACCGCCGTTATGCTGTCCGAGTCATCCCAGGTCTCTAAATAGTCTGATGCATTTGCAAATCCTTTCCTTCCGTTCCCGATGTCCTTTTGGTCAGAATAAGCACACTAATCGGTAAGTTGAGGTACTTCGTTGCCTCGGCATAGATGTTGGAACTATTATTGTGACCCTAGGTGTTTAGTAAGTCACCTAGCAATTTAGTAATGCTTTTTGTATTCCTAGTGTGATGATTCTGGCCATCATTTTCGAAAGCACCCTGTGATGCCATTTAGTAGTAGGTATTCTACTCACGGGTTTACGAACCGAGATTCACCCTACTTCATGTGGTTAGTATTTGCTAGTTCCTTAGGATATTAGTAACCTTTGCGATAGCCCTCGAAGTCTGTGGTATTTCCTTCCTCCAAATACTACGAACCGCTTATGGCAGAAGTTCTTTTGAACCAAAAGATCACAATCAGAGTACTCTTGAAGAGTCCTCCATTCATAATTGTGACTCTGCCAGTCCTACCTTCTTTGCATGGGTTATCCGGAAGAAATGTTGAGCTTGCTCGATATACTAATCCATGCTTCCACAACTCGAAAAATTATATGTTCCTTTGAGTTGCTCTCTTTAGTTGTACCCCGACCATCCTCTATCAGTTGATAACCAAGAGTATGTGTGCATTCGTTTATCGATGTCTATTATCCTTTTGGTCCTTCAAGCCATTACATTGCTCGAATGACTAGGAGAAACAAACTCCGATACCTCATCTATTTCTAGGATTGGGTCAAAGTAGTTGTATTCCGCAGATCAAAATGTCAATCCAGCTTTTATTATGCTCTACCTTTGAGTGTTACCATCTTTATGTAAGGAACATCATGAGAATTGCACCTTCTCTTATGAATTCTTGATGCAGTGATACTTCTCGCCATCATTATTCATTCCTCGGTTCCGAGTTGTTGAAACCGGAATGCCGACGAGTGAATTGTGATGTGTGAAATCAATACTCCGAGCAACTCGTTGCTTGGCAGCTAATGGACAATATCCTCATTCTTAGCGTGTTGGTTATTAAATCATCATCCTAAGATTGATCGTGCTATCTAGTCCTTATTTCTGGTGCACACTTCGATTGATGAGTTATGATTATATCAAGTCCTCACTCATTTGATCATATCGTCTTGCCCTCAAAAGCAAGGTTGTTGTCGAGCTTAGTGACATACCGGTGGTTCGTGAATTTCCAAATATCTTCTCGGAAGTATTACCAGGTTATCCCCTGACTGTTATGTTGAGCTCGTGATCAAGTTGGTTTCCTGTGAACCATCATTTCCCCAAGAATCTGTGTTGGATATCCCTGAGCTAGTTGGTTAAGCTAGACAACAACTTGGAGAGTTGGAAGATAAAAGCTTGCCTAACTTAGTTCATTCCAAAGGGATATTCTCGTGTAGTTTGTGTTGAAGCAAGATGATATCTTCATCGATTGGTCCTCGTGATCAGTTGTTGCACCTATTGTCTTATAAATTCTTTGACTTGAGTATGGGCCATTGTCAAGTCAAATCAGAACCAACGATATTCGTGATGTTGTCTTACTCGTGGTTGATCCCTCGAGCATACACCATTATATCTTTTGGTCTGACCAATGCTATCACGGTGTTCACATGATGGTGGAAGTCCAGTGATATGGGAATTCCGATGAGTTGCTGTTGAGCCCATCAGCAGCATTTTGTCTCCCCCATGAGTCATTTTGAACATCAACCTAGCGTTGGAAACTTGTGTAAGCATTTCTTCGTGTTTCGTTCATGAAGTATATGTTTGGATGAAAGTAGTGACCTTCTCTAATTCATGTGCATCTGATGCAAGTTGCCGCCATGAATTTGAGAAAGGTTTGTTTTGTTTCCTTTGGAATCACCCCAAGTCAGTCATGCATGTGCGAAGTATTCTATGGTCTGATAGACTGATCATCTTCATTCTATATGAATTCCATAGCACACCAAGCCACTGATTGATTTGTTCAAGGAAAAGGAGTTGTTGTGTAAATCCTAGGTCATGCACAAGACTTCATTATTCTCGATGATGGTTCCCAACCAGAACTTGGTAGTGTTGTATTATAAGACTACTACGTGGTCATACTTGTCTTGGACAGCGTGTCCACGGGTTTGTAGCAGAACCAGCTCATGTCTTGGAGCTTGCTATCATAGTTCACTCCCCGAGAATCTCGCAACGTCATCTCGTCGATTTGTGTTGCAACCCTTCTTTTCAGACATGCTGAGTCTGAAGTATCCTATCACCAACCGGATCTGAATCTCAGGCAGATATGATAGTTGGAACCTTCCAAACAGTTGCATTTCGTTCCCAGCTTGCACCCCATTGTGCCAATTTCCATGGTCTGCCTTCTCAGCAGTTGCTGTCCAGGATCATCTTCAACAGTGGACTTACCATGGGTCCCATCCATTTCCGATGATAAGCAAAAATCATCCATTGCGTTGTCTTCAACAAGGTAGTTCACATCATCCATTCTAGTCTAGGTATGCCATTCCTTGCACTCCACCAAACGATCTTTGTGAATTGCCTTAGGCTGGTATGAAGAGTTTCAATGATCTCTGATTCAAAAGTAATTCTTTTTGCCACTTAAGGGAATAGTTCCTCGCGTCACCTCCCCTGAGGTGCCCCGCTATTGAATCTGAAGGAAATATGCCCTAGAGGCAATAATAAAGTTATTATTTATTTCCTTATATCATGATAAATGTTTATTATTCATGCTAGAATTGTATTAACCGGAAACATAATACATGTGTGAATACATAGACAAACAAAGTGTCACTAGTATGCCTCTACTTGACTAGCTCGTTAATCAAAGATGGTTATGTTTCCTAACCATAGACATGAGTTGTCATTTGATTAACGGGATCACATCATTAGGAGAATGATCTGATTGACATGACCCATTCCGTTAGCCTAGCACCCGATCGTTTAGTATGTTGCTATTGCTTTTATCCATGACTTATACATGTTCCTATAACTATGAGATTATGCAGCTCCCGTTTACGGAGGAACACTTTGGTACTACCAAGCGTCACAACGTAATCGGGTGATTATAAAGGAGTACTACAGGTGTCTCCAAAGGTACATGTTGGGTTGGCGTATTTGAGATTAGGTTTTGTCACTCCGATTGTGGAGAGGTATCTCTGGGCCCTCTCGGTAATGCACATCATTATAAGTCTTGCAAGCAATGTGACCAATGAGTTGGTTACGGGATGATGCATTACAGAGCGAGTAAAGAGACTTGCCGGTGTGAGATTGAACTAGGTATTGGATACCGACGATCGAATCTCGGGCAAGTAACATACCGATGACAAAGGGAACAACGTATGTTGTTATGCGGTTTGACCGATAAAGATCTTCGTAGAATATGTAGGAGCCAATATGGGCATCCAGGTCCCGCTTATTGGTTATTGACCGAGAATAGTTCTAGGTCATGTCTACATAGTTCTCGAACCCGTAGGGTCCGCACGCTTAAGGTTTCGGCGATGCTTATATTATGAGTTTATGAGTTTTGATGTACCGAAGGAGTTCGGAGTCCCGGATGAGATCGGGGACATGACGAGGAGTCTCGAAATGGTCGAGACGTAAAGATCGATATATTGGACGACTATATTCGGACATCGGAAAGGTTCCGAGTGATTCGGGTATTTTTGGGAGTACCGGAGAGTTACGGGAATACGTATTGGGCCTTATTGGGCCATACGGGAAAGAAGGAAAAGGGCCTCAAGGGTGGCCGCACCCCTCCCTTGGTCTGGTCCGAATGGACTAGGGAAGGGGCGCCCTTCCTTCCTTCTCCTTTTTCCTTCCCTTTCCTTCTCTCCTACTCCTACTACATGGAAGGTTTCCTAGTTGAACTAGGAAAGGGGAATCCTACTCGGTGGGAGTAGGACTCCCCTAGGGCGCGCCATAGAGAGGGCCGGCCCTCCCTCCTCCACTCCTTTATATCACGGGGCAGGGGCATCCCATGGACACATAAGTTGATCTACGGATCGTTCCTTAGCCGTGTGCGGTGCCCCCCTCCACCATATTCCACTTCGGTCATATTGTCGCGGAGCTTAGGTGAAGCCCTGTGCCGGAGAAGTCATATCGTCGCGAAGCTTAGGCGAAGCCCTGCGTCGGTGGAGCATCATCATCGTCACCACGCCGTCGTGCTGACGGAACTCATCCCCGACACTTTGCTGGATCGGAGTCCGGGGATCGTCATCGAGCTGAACGTGTGCAGAACTCGGAGGTGCCGGACGTTCGGTACTTGGATCGGTCGGATCGTGAAGACGTACGACTACATCAACCGCGTTGTTATAACGCTTCCGCTTACGGTCTCACGAGTGCGTGGACATACACTCTCCCTCTCGTTGCTATGCATCACCATGATCTTGCGTGTGCGTAGGAAAATTTTGAAATTACTACGTTCCCCAACAGTGGCATCCGAGCCTAGGTTTTATGGTTTGATGTTTTGCACGAGTAGAACACAAGTGAGTTGTGGGCGATACAAGTCATACTGCCTACCAGCATGTCATACTTTGGTTCAGCGGTATTGTGAGATGAAGCGGCCCGGACCGACATTACGCCAGACGCTTACGCGAGACTGGTTTCACCGCTCCGAGCACTCGTTGCTTAAAGGTGGCTGGCGGGTGTCTGTCTCTCTCACTTTAGTTGAACCGAGTGTGGCTACGCCCGGTCCTTGAGAAGGTTAAAACGGAGTCTATTTGACGAAGTATCGTTGTGGTCTTGATGCGTAGGTGAGATTGGTTCTTGCTTAAGCCCGTAGCAGCCACGTAAAATTTGCAACAACAAAGTAGAGGACGTCTAACTTGTTTTTGCAGGGCATGTTGTGATGTGATATGGTCAAGACGTGATGCTATATTTTATTGTATGAGATGATCATGTTTTGTAACCGAAGTTATCGGCAACTGGCTGGAGCCATATGGTTGTCGCTTTATTGTATGAAATGCAACGCATACTGTAATTGCTTTACTTTATCACTAAGCGGTAGCGATAGTCGTAGAAGCAATAGATGGCGAAAGCGACAACGATGCTACGATGGAGATCAAGGTGTCGCTACCGGTGGCGATGGTGATCACGACGGTGCTTCGGAGATGGAGATCACAAGCACAAGATGATGATGGCCATATCATATCACTTATATTGATTGCATGTGATGTTTATCCTTTATGCATCTTATTTTGCTTTGATTGACGGTAGCATTTTAAGATGATCTCTCACTAAAATTATCAAGTAGTGTTCTCCCTGAGTATGCACCGTTGCCAAAGTTCGTCGTGCCTAGACACCACGTGATGATCGGGTGTGATAAGCTCTACGTCCATCTACAATGGGTGCAAGCCAGTTTTGCACATGTAGAATACTCAGGTTAAACTTGACGAGCCTAGCATATGCAGATATGGCCTCGAACACGGAGACCGAAAGGTCGGCGTGAATCATATAGTAGATATGATCAACATAGTGATGTTCACCATTGAAAACTAATCCATCTCACGTGATGATCGGTTATGGTTTAGTTGATTTGGATCACGTGATCACTTAGATGACTAGAGAGATGTTTGTCTAAGTGGGAGTTCTTAAGTAATATGATTAATTGAACTTTAATTTATCATGAACTTAGTCCTGGTAGTATTTTGTAGATTATATTGTAGATCAATAGCTCGCGTTGTTGCTTCCCTATGTTTTTATATGTGTTCCTAGAGAAAATTGTATTGAAAAATGTTAGTAGCAATGATGCGGATTGGATCCGTGATCTGAGGTTTATCCTCATTGCTGCACGTAAGAATTATGTCCTTGATGCACCGCTAGGGTAGCGGACCTATTGCAGGAGCAGATGCGAGGCGTTATGAACGTTTGGCTAGCTCAATAAGATGACTACTTGATAGTTTAGTGCACCATGCTTAGCGGCTTAGAATCGGGACTTCAAAGGCGTTTTGAGCGTCATGGACCATATGAGATGTTCCAGGAGTTGAAGTTAATATTTCCAGCAAATACCCGAGTTGAGAGATATGAAGTCTCCAACAAAGTTCTAAAGCTAAAAGATGGAGGAGAATCGCTCAACTAGTGAGCAGGTGCTCAGATTATGCAGGTACTTCAATCGCTTGAATCAAGTGGGAGTTAATCTTCCAGATAAGACAGTGATTGACAGAATTCTCTAGTCACCATCACTAAGTTACTAGAACTTCGTGATGAACTATAGTATGCAAGGGATGACGAAAACGATTCCCGAGCTCTTCGTGATGTTGAAATCGACGAAGGTAGAAATCAAGAAAGAGCATCAAGTGTTGATGATTGACAAGACCACTAGTCTCAAAGAACAGGGCAAAGGGAAGAAGGGAACTTCAAGAAGAACGGCAAGCAAGTTGCTGCTCGAGTGAAGAAGCCCAAGTCTGGACCTAAGCCTGAGACTAAGTGCTTTTGCTGCAATGGAACTGGTAACTAGAAACGGAACTACCCCAAGTATTTGGCGGATAAGAAGGATGGCAAAGTGAACAAAGGTATATTTGATATACATATTATTGATGTGTATTTTACTAGTGTTCGTAGCAACCCCTCGGTATTTGATACTGGTTCAGTTGCTAAGAGTAGTAACTTGAAATGGGAGTTGCATAATGAACAGAAAACTAGTTGAAGGGGAAGTGACGATGAGTGTTGGAAGTAGTTCCAAGATTGATATGATCATCATCGCACACTCCCTATACTTTCGGGATTAATGTGGAACCTAAATAAGTGTTATTTGGTGTTGAGCATAAAATGATTTGATCATGTTTATTGCAATACGGTTATTCATTTAAGTAAGAGAATAAATTGTTATTCTGTTTACATAAATAAAACCTTCTATGGTTACACACCCAATGAAAATGGTTCATTGGATCTCGATCATAGTGATACACATATTCATAATATTGAAACCAAAAGATGCAAAGTTAATAATGATAGTGCAACTTATTTGTGGCAATCGCCGTTTAGGTCATATTGGTGTAAAGCGCATGAAGAAAAATCCATCTTGATGGACTTTTGGAATCACTTGATTATGAATCATTTGATGCTTGCGAACCGTGCCTTTTGGGCAAGATGACTAAAACTCCGTTCTCCGGAACAATGGAACAAACTCTTGACTTATTGGAAATAATACATACCGATGTATGCGATTCAATGAGTGTTGATGCTGGTGGCAAGTATCGTTATTTTCTGACCTTCACAAGATGATTTGAGCAGATATGGGTATATCTACTTGATGAAACATAAGTCTGAAATAATTGAAAAGTTCAAAGAATTTCAGAGTGAAGTGGAAAATCATCGTAACAAGAAAATAAAGTTTCTGCGATCTGATCGTGGAGATAAATATTTGAGTTACGAGTTTGGTCTTCATTTGAAACAATGAGAAATAGTTTAGCAACTCACGCCATATGGAACACCACAGCATAATAGTGTGTCCAAAAGTCATAACCGCACTTTATTGGATATGGTGCGATCTATGATGTCTCTTATCAGTTTACCACTATCGTTTTGGGGTTATGCATTAGAGACAGCTGCATTCACGTTTAATAGGGCACCATCTAAATCCGTTGAGGCGACACCGTATGAACTATGGTTTAACAGTAAACCTAAGCTGTCGTTTCTTAAAAGTTTGGGGTTGTGATGCTTATGTGAAAAAGTTTTCACCTGATAAGCTCGAACCCAAATCGGAGAAGTGCGTCTTCATAGAATACCCAAAGGTAACTATTGGGTACACCTTCTATCACAGATCCGAAGGCAAGTTATTCGTTGCTAAGATGGGTCCTTTCTAGAGAAGAAGTTTCTCTCGAAAGAAGTGAGTGGGAGGAAAGTAGAACTTGATGAGGTAACTGTACCTGTACCCTTATTGGAAAGTAGTTCATCACAGAAATCAGTTCCTGTGACAAATACACCAATTAGTGAGGAAGCTAATGATATTGATCATGAAACTTCAGATCAAGTTACTACAGAACCTCGTAGGTCTTCCAGAGCAAGATCCGCACCAGAGTGGTGTAGTAATCATGTTTTGGAAGTCATGTGACTAGACCATGATGAACCTACGAACTATGAGGAAGCGATGATGAGCCCAGATTCATGAAATGGCTCGAGGCCATAAAATCTGAGATATGATCCATGTAAGAGAACAAAGTATGGACTTTGATTGACTTGCTCGATGATCAGCGAGCCATGTTAAATAAATGGATCTTCAAGAGGAAGACGGACACTGATAGTAGTGTTACTATCTACAAAGCTAGACTTGTCGAAAAAAAGTTTTTTGACAAAGTTCAAGATGTTGAACACAATGAGATTTTCTCACTCGTGTCGATTCTTAAAAGTCTGTCCGAATCATGTTAGCAATTGCCACACTTTATGAAATCTGGCAAATGGATGTAAAAACTGCATTCCTTAATGGATTTATTAAAGAAGAGTTGTATATGATGCAACCAGAAGGTTTTGTCGATCCTAAAGGTGTTAACAAAATATGCAAGCTCAATGATCCATCTATGGACTGGTGCAAGCATCTCGGAGTTGGAATATACGCTTTGATAAGTTGATCAAAGCATATAGTTTTATACAGACTTGCGGTGAAGCCTGTATTTACTAGAAAGTGAGTGGGAGCAATACAGCATTTGTGATAAGTATATGTGAATGACATATTGTAGATCAGAAATAATGTAGAATTATTCTGCAAAGCATAACAGAGTGTTTGAAAGGAGTTTTTCAAAGAAAGACCTCGGTGAAGCTGCTTACATATTGAGCATCAAGATCTATAGAAATAGATCAAGACGCTTGATAAGTTTTTTCAATGAGTACATACCTTGACAAGATTTTGAAGTAGTTCAAAATGGAACAGTCAAAGAAAGAGTTCTTGCCTGTGTTACAAGGTGTGAAATTGAGTAAGACTCAAAACCCGACCACGGCAGAAGATAGAAAGAGAATGAAAGTCATTCCCTATGCCTTGGCCATAGGTTCTATAAAGTATGCCATGCTGTGTACCAGATTTATTGTATACCCTACACTTTGAGTTTGGCAAGGAGTACAATAGTGATCTAGGAGTAGATCCTTTGGACAGCGGTCAAAATTATCCTTAGTGGAATAAGGATATGTTTCTCGATTATGGAAGTGACAAAGGTTCGTAAGTAAAGGGTTACGTCGATGCAAGTTTTGACACCGATCTGGATGACTCTAAGTCTCGATCTAGATACATATTGAAAGTGGGAGCAATTAGCTAGAGTAGCTCCGTGCGAGCATTGTAGACATAGAGATTTGCAAAATACTTACGGCTCTGAATGTGATGACCCGTTGACTAAAATTATCTCACAAGCAAAACATGATCACACCTTAGTACTCTTTGGGTGTTAATCACATAGCGATGTGAACTAGATTACTGAATCTAGTAAACCCTTTGGGTCTTGGTCACATAGCGATGTGAACTATGGGTGTTAATCACAAGATGATGTGAACTATCGATGTTAATCACATGGTGATGTGATCTAGATTATTGACTCTAGTGCAAGTGGGAGACTGAAGGAAATATGCCCTAGAGGCAATAATAAAGTTATTATTTATTTCCTTATATCATGATAAATGTTTATTATTCATGCTAGAATTGTATTAACCGGAAACATAATACATGTGTGAATACATAGACAAACAAAGTGTCACTAGTATGCCTCTACTTGACTAGCTCGTTAATCAAAGATGGTTATGTTTCCTAACCATAGACATGAGTTGTCATTTGATTAACGGGATCACATCATTAGGAGAATGATCTGATTGACATGACCCATTCCGTTAGCCTAGCACCCGATCGTTTAGTATGTTGCTATTGCTTTTATCCATGACTTATACATGTTCCTATAACTATGAGATTATGCAACTCCGTTTACGGAGGAACACTTTGGGTACTACCAAGCGTCCACAACGTAACTGGGTGATTATAAAGGAGTACTACAGGTGTCTCCAAAGGTACATGTTGGGTTGGCGTATTTCGAGATTAGGTTTTGTCACTCCGATTGTCGGAGAGGTATCTCTGGGCCCTCTCGGTAATGCACATCATTATAAGCCTTGCAAGCAATGTGACCAATGAGTTGGTTACGGGATGATGCATTGCTGAGCGAGTAAAGAGACTTGCGGTGACGAGATTGAACTAGGTATTGGATACCGACGATCGAATCTCGGGCAAGTAACATACCGATGACAAAGGGAACAACGTATGTTGTTATGCGGTTTGACCGATAAAGATCTTCGTAGAATATGTAGGAGCCAATATGGGCATCCAGGTCCCGCTATTGGTTATTGACCGAGAATAGTTCTAGGTCATGTCTACATAGTTCTCGAACCCGTAGGGTCCGCACGCTTAAGGTTTCGCGATGGCGGTTATATTATGAGTTTATGTGTTTTGATGTACCGAAGGAGTTCGGAGTCCCGGATGAGATCGGGGACATGACGAGGAGTCTCGAAATGGTCGAGGCGTAAAGATCGATATATTGGACGACTATATTCGGACGTCGGAAAGGTTCCAGTGATTCGGGTATTTTTCGAGTACCGGAGAGTTACGGGAATACGTATTGGGCCTTATTGGGCCATACGGGAAAGAAGGAAAAGGGCCTCAAGGGTGGCGCACCCCTTCCCTTGGTCTGGTCCGAATTGGACTAGGGAAGGGCGCCTTCCTTCCTTCTCCTTTTCCTTCCCTTTCCTTCTCTCCTACTCCTACTACATGGAAGGTTTCCTAGTTGAACTAGGAAAGGGGGAATCCTACTCGGTGGGAGTAGGACTCCCCTAGGGCGCCATAGAGAGGGCCGGCCCTCCCTCCTCCACTCCTTTATATCACGGGGCAGGGGCACCCCATGGACACACAAGTTGATCTACGGATCGTTCCTTAGCCGTGCAGCGGTGCCCCCTCCACCATATTCCACTTCGGTCATATTGTCATGAGCTTAGGTGAAGCCACATGCCGGAGAAGTCATATCGTCATGGAGCTTAGGCGAAGCCCCGCGTCGGTGGAGCATCATCATCGCCACCACGCCTGCCGTCGTGCTGACGGAACTCATCCCGACACTTTGCTGGATCGGAGTCCGGGATCGTCATCAAGCTGAACGTGTGCAGAACTCGGAGGTGCCGTGCGTTCGGTACTTGGATCGGTCGGATCGTGAAGGCGACGACTACATCAACCAGCGTTGTTATAACGCTTCCGCTTACGGTCTACGAGGGTACGTGGACATACACTCTCCCCTCTCGTTGCTATGCATCACCATGATCTTGCGTGTGCGTAGGAAATTTTTTGAAATTACTACGTTCCCCAACAGAATCATGACAATTATTTACTCGCCACCCTGACACCATCCACCATCTTTCAAAGCGTGGAATTGTTGCCACCAATCAAACCCCGTCATTTGTTCTTCCATCCCTTTCGATGTGTTTTGTGTCTCAACTTGAGATGTGTCACCATCCCAGTCCGTGAATCGATCATGTTTATTTGATCTTCGTGAAGATCGAATCATGTAGGGTTTCCCCCTCCTTTCTGTTGTCGTGTCGAGTGAAGATTTCGATAGCAAAGTCGTCAAGACCAAGATGATGGAGTAAATCAACATCTTCAAGAAGGACAAATGGTTCATGAAGATTGTGATAGTTTTGTGACTCCCCTTTTCCTCTTACCTCACGTCTTGAATCTCGGGGCGAGATTCTTATTTAGTGGGGGTGAGCTGTCACAGCCCCAGATCAGCCCTAGAGCTTGCTTGTAACTAGTGGCATTGCATCCATGCATCATGCTAAGTTTTCGTGAAATTTGAAATGGGGATGACCAAGCCCTAGCACCAAAAACAATTCAAATAGGTTCAACTAAGAAATATTTTTCAATGAACCAAATGGCCTTCAAAAATGTTCACCATTTTTTGGAAAAATCTGGAAGCTTGAATCAGAGATGTTGCACATTTTTCCATGACATTTGGATTTTGAATTAAATCAAATAATATTTGCATTTGGGCATTTAATGCTAATAAATAGTTTAAATGTTCAAATAATCATGAACTGAAATGTTTGTTGTTGGAAATATTCCAAGCAGTGACATTGACCAGTTTCATGATTTTGGAAATGCCCTGGCATTTTATTAAAGCCAAACATAATTACAGAAAATAGAAAACGGAAATAAGAGAGAGAGAGAGAATAACTTACAGGCGCCACCAACTGCCCAGCTTCCCCTCGCTGGCCCAGTTGGCCCAGCCCACCACCACCTCGTGATCGTCACCTACCTCTGCCGAGGCGAGGAGGAGGTTTCTGGCGACGCGCCGAGCTTCGCCACGCCTCCTCCTGCTCGCCTTTGCCTCACCGAGATGCCTCGCGCCTTCTCCTCGGCGCCGCCAACCCCCTGGACCCCTCGCTTTCTCCCTCTCCCTCGTTCCCTCCTCTGTCTCATTCTCTCTACTTTCGAACGCGCCCGCCACCGCCCGGCGTGCACCTTGCCACCGCCACCCCTCTCCTCTCCGACATGCCCCCGAGCTCCGCCTAGTCTCTCTCCCCCTCCTCACCGAGCCTCCCGACACCGGAGCGCCCCGAGGCGCCGCCCCACCGCTTTTCCCCTTCTCGGACCCGCCGGTCGCCGTCGCCCGATTCGTCGAACTCCGGACGCCCCCGAGCTCGCTGACCACCTCTCCCTCTCCACGGTGAACTCCTCTCCCTCTCCCCCTAGCTCTGGTGCTTGTTTGACCTCCGTAGCCGCCGTCCCCGCCTCACCTGAAAACTCCCCGCCGGCGTGGCTAGAGCCACAGTGGCTCGAAGCCGGGCACACCACCGTGCTCCACACCTCACCAGGAGCACGTAGAGCGCACCAACGCCTCCCCTAGCGCCCTGCATCGCCTAACCCGACCAAACCCGAACTCCGGCCGCCGCCTTGGAGCTCGCCGCCGTTGATTCCGACCACCGCAGCTGCTGCCGCCACCACCACTAGATGCGCGAGTCTCCCGGGCCGTGGCCGCAAACCCCGAGCAAAATGGTGCACCGTAGGCGAAACCCGAGCCACTCCGGTGCACACCCGCCGCGGATTTGGTCGCCGGCGATCACACGCCGGTGGTGATGACGTGGCATCGTCATTAGGTGCTAATGACCCACTTAATCGCCCCCTTACACACTGACATGCGGGCCCCGTCCGGTTAGTTAAGTTAGGTTAGTACTAACTAAGCTAGGTTAGATTAGTTAGACACTGACAATCGGGACCCACAGGTCAGATTTGACCTGGACAGCGCCGTTGACTTGCTGACGTCACCGTGAGGTCAAGCTGATGCAGTAATTGATTTTCTGGATTTAATTTAATTCAGGAAATTTCAGAAAATACCCCAAACTTCAAATATTCATAACTTTTAATCTGTAACTCCAAATTAAATAATTTATATATGAAAAATGATCAGAAAAATATGAAGAATTTGTTTATGGCACTTTCATGCATGATTAAACTAGTTAACCTCACTGAATAGGATGAATCATGTTTAGGGCAATTTATGAAATAACATTTGGAGTTGGAATTTGTTCTTGTTTGAATTCCACTTCAATTAACCTGGCTAGACATTGCATTAGGTGAATTCAGTGCCTTAACATGACATGTCATTCATGTGAATGTGCATTGCATTGATTGTGTTCTCTCTTGTTTGCGGTAATTGTCCCCTCTCGATGAGACGACGTCTGAAGCGATGAATTCGATGACACCGATGAAGAACTATATTATCTTCAGAAGTGCAAGGCAAGCAAAACCCCCTTTGTTCATTCCGATATAATCCCACTCTCTCGCTCCTGCTCTATTTTACTGCATTAGGACAACAACGACTCATGTGTTACCTGCTGCGGTAGCTGAACCCCTTTATCCCCTGCATGACCTGTCATTCCACGATAATTAGATGAAACCCACTAGCATGAGTAGGAGTTGTTTGAGCCATGTTGTGCCTACTCATTCATGCTTGTTGTCATGCACTCTTGCTTAGAGTTGAGTCAGTGCGATTCATCGGGAATGAATTGGAATGGTTGTGTGAACATGTCCTACTTCGTGTGTGAGCTAAGTGTGTGAACACGATTTGGTAAAGGTAGCGGTGAGAGGCCATGTAGGAGTACATGGTGGGTTGTCTCATTGCAGCCGTCCTCAGGAACTGAGTTCTGTGTTTGTGATCCATGAAACAGTTACTACCACGCATTGGGATCCTTAATTGACCCTCTCGGCTTCTTAACCACTCTTGTCCTCAGTCCGGGAGTTGCAAGTAGTTTCTGGCGTTTGTAGTATCTTTGGCCGCACGCAACGCTGACCATAGGGGTGGGTTGTGTTGCGGTAGGCACCGTGGGTCTGTACCGATTCGCCTGCTTTGGTGTGTCGGGAACCTGCACAAATCGTTCGGGCTGTATGGGAAACCTCGGCCGGACTCCCTGCGGATGGAACCCGAATAGGCGATAAACCTGGACTTGGGACTTGTGTGTTTAGGTAGGTCGTGGCCGACACCCACGTTGGGCTTCCGCTTGAAGGTTGCCGAGTACATGTCGCGTAAACGACGGTAAGTGGTGAGAGCGTGTGTGAAGAAGTACACCCCTGCAGGGTTTAATATGATCTATTCGAATAGCCGTGTCCACGGAAAAGGACTTCTGGTTGCCTATATCGGTTCATAGACAAGTGAAAGTGGATACTCTAAAATGCGCAAGATAAGCGTGAGTGCTATGGATGGCGTTCTCGTAGGGAGACGGGAGCGGATCCATAGTGGTGTATTGATATGGTGAATATGTGGACTCGTGCGCCACCTCAAAAGAGTTACTTGCAGTCGTAGTTCAGGATAGCCACCGAGTCAAAGCTGGCTTGCTGCAGTCAAACTCCACCACCCCCCTTTGTTAATGATGCATATGTAGCTAGTTCTGATGTAAGTCTTGTTGAGTACGTTTGTACTCACGTTTGCTTATTTTATGTTTTGCAGAGAGACTTCGGTCTCGCTAGTAGTTCCGCTTGGACTTCGACGGTTAGCTTGTTACCTCAGCTACGATCTTGTGCCCTCGGCGGGATCTGGTAGATAGTCAGGCTCCTCAGCCTTCTTCTTTTTTTAGTTGTCTGTACTCAGACATGTTTAGCTTCCGCTTGTGCTTTGACTTGTATGCTTTGAGTGTTGGGTCATGAGACCCATGTTTGTAATATCTCGCTCCTCGGAGCCTATTGAATAAATAATTGAGTCGTAGAGTTATGTTGTGATGCCATGTTGTATCTACACATATTGAGCATATTGTGTGTATGTTTGAAATGCTTGGTATGTGTGGGATCCGACAAACTAGTTGTTTATCCTTGGCAGCCTCTCATATGGGGAAATGTAGTCTAGTGCTTCTGAGCGATAGTAGTCCGCTACAGCCCGGTTCACCGGAGTCCTGCTAGCCCAGCACTACTGCTTGGACACTTGACTGGCTGGCATGTGTTTCACTTCGTTCCTATGTCTGTCCCTTCGGGGAAATGTCACGCGGTGTTATTCGGAGTCCTGCCTAGCCTGCTACAGCCCGGGATACCGGAGTCCTGGTAGCCAGTGCTACAGCCGGATATATATGTTGATGACCGACATGCTCGATGTGATTCATGTATGCCTGTCCCCATAGGTTAGCGCCGCTTTGGGTTCACGACTAGCCATGTCGGCCGGGTTCTTTGTCATACGGATGCTAGCGACACTATCATATCGTGAGCCAAAAGGCATAAGCGGTCCCGGGCCATGGTAAGGCGACACCCGTGGGAATACCGTGCGTGAGGCCGCAAAGTGATATGATGTGTTACATGCTAGATCGGTGTGACTTGGGATCGGGGTCCTGACACCGAAAGACATGACAGTATATTCATAAGAACCAAAGCTTGTTCTGAATGCTGTCTTGGGAATATCTTGTTCACGAATGCGAATCTGATGATACCCCATACGAAGGTCAAGCTTGGAGAACACTTTAGCACCTTTGAGTTGCTCGAAAAGCTCATTGATGTTGGGAAGTGGATACTTGTTCTTGATTGTCTTCTTATTCAATGGACGGTAATCGACGCAAAGTCGGTCCGTGCCATCCTTCTTCTGAACAAAAAGAACACCACAACCCCAAGGAGATGAACTCGGTCTGATCAAACCCAGACGCTCTTGTTCATCGAGCTGCTTCTTCAATTCCTTCAGCTCATTAGGTCCAAGCTTGTATGGACGCTTGCAAACGGGTTCAAAGGTTGGGCTCAAGATCAATAACGAACTCAACTGGCCGATGAGGAGACATACCCAGAAGCTCTTCTGGAAAGACATCTTGGTACTCACAAATGACTGGAATCTGAGAGATAGCATCCAATTCTCCCTTCTCATTGAGAGAAAACAACCGAATGGTTTCATCACGAGCGGCATAGATGATCACATCATTAGAAGAGTGAGTCAATTGAATTTCCCTGGCAGCACAATCAAGTTGAGCTTTGTGCTGAGAAAGCCAGTCCATCCCGAGAATAAGATCAATATCCGAGTCACCAAGAACAATTGGTTTAGCCAGAAATCTATAATCGCCCATCTTGATACCGACATTCGGAACCATCATGCTAGAGCTCAAACGCTTAGCCGGAGAAATAACTTGCATAGCTTTAGGTAATGCCTCTGTCTCAAAATTGTGCTTCGATGCAAAAGGATATGACATGAAAGAATGCGATGCACCAGTATCAAATAAGACTTTTGCAGGAATATCATTAACTGGAAGATTACCCATGTTCACATCAGAAGATTCCTCTGCTTGAGCTGCATTCATCATATTGACCTTTGCAGACTTGGGATTATGCTTGACCACTGCATTGCTGGAAGATTTCACAGGAGGAGGAGGCGGAAGGCGCCTCTGGTTGAAGCACTTGTTCGCATAGTGACCTTTCTCACGACATTTGTTGCAAGTCACCTTAGAGAGCGGACGGTGGTAAGGAGCACTTGACCTTGGAGCTTGAGAATTAGACTTGTTCTGATAGCTTGGGTTGGGTGGGTGGGAAGATCCACGGCCACCTGAGTTCTTCTGCTGATAAGGCTGACGGAACGGAGGAGGAGGAAGGTAAAACTTCGCTGCTTAGCTGCCACTTGAGAGGAAGAAGAAGACTGAACTGCATCCTGATTCTCTTCTTAGAAGCCTCACATTTGAGCTGGGCAGCTTCTTGCTTCAGTGCCATGTTGTAGAAATCATCATACTTATCTCGCTCAAAAGCACAAGGGCTAATTGCAGATCTTCTCTCGGACCACCTCTGAATTGATAGATCATACTCTTTTCATCAGAACGTCTTGCTTAGCAAAACGAAAGCGAGCTTCGAACTGGATATTGTATTGATAGACAGACATGTTGCCCTGCTTGAGATTGCGGAACTACTCACGCTTGATCTCAACAAAACTTTTCTGAATGTGATGAGCTCTGAAATCACGGCGGAACTCATCCAAGGTAATGACACTACCTCCTCTGGAATCTTTTTATTGCTGGTAACACTCAGCAGCTTGATCCTTGAGTTGAAACGATGCAAACTTGACAAAGTCCTCGGTCGACATTGCTACAATGAAAATGCTTGCAGATGTCCACAAGCCAATCGTCAGCGTCTGTGGCCTCGACACAGAAACTGAAAGACTTCGGCTGATTAGCGAGGAACTGACTGAGAGTAGCAAAATGCGGCTGATTGTTGCCTTGACCTTGATTGCCTTGATTGCCTTGCCCTTGAGTACGCTCTTGCAAGAGCTGCAAAATCATCTGAGCATTGGCATTGGTGGCTGCCATGATAGCTTGCCATGCCTCCGGAGGCGGAGGTGGAGGTGGAGGTGGAGGTTCGGCTGATCCCCATCATTACGATCCGGATTCAGACGTTGGCGGAGCCATCCTGAAGAGGGTGACATCCGTTAGTCCTTTGATAGACAAAAGATAAGTAGAATCAACGGATAGAAATTGCAACATATAGTCTTCACAATAAACATTCGAACAAGAATGAACGAATGAATTCCAAAGTTAATCATCACACGTCCATTAAGGTGAGAAGCCACTTAGATAAAGATATGGAAACAACATCTGTCTTAGAAACAAATCGAGTATCACAACTGAAAACAAAAGGTTGGCTTCTAGAATGAGCGGAACAAACACATGATAGAGATTTACGCCCAAAGTGTTCGTGGTGAGGCCCACACGGCACGACGATAGCGGCAAATCACGAATGACAAACAAGACGCCCCGAATCAGCATAGCCAAGGATTCTTTAAGGCGTCTCGCGACCAATCGTGAAATCGACCGTGAATGGGCGGACCACTAAACTTTGAACCCCAATCTCAAATCATACATCTGTCGGAAAGATATCCTGTAAGCTACTAGAATTCCCACCTATAAACTCCCGAAACTTTCTGGTTATGAAATCTGGTGTTGGGGATACAGGGGACACAAAATATATCACCCAAACTAACAATACCTAGATCAAGCTGTATCCTTCCGTCAACACATAACCAAGAAATCCTCGGAAATCGTGGTACCTCGACCTTGAAAAACATCCGTTATACAAGTTATGGCAATACTCCGCACTTTTCGCCTCGATCTTGGGCTATCGGGGTTATCTCACCAACAACTGCACAAAAGAGATTTCGATGTCGGCAAAACTCAGGTATTCCAGAACTGCAACGATAAAATTGTGACGACAACACCTCGGAGCTCAACTCCCGGGACACTGCCACAACCCCTAAATGTCAGGAGGCACCAAGAACAATGTTCTCGTCACAAAACCATCGGAACGATTCCAAGATACCCACGTGATCCTAAAAAAATTTTAGTGAAATTTGAGGAGAGAAGAGTCAAAACACTACGTCAGGATACCTCACAGAGGCGAAGGGACTGGGAAGTAAAAGAATCCTACTCTCCGATATATATAATCCTAAGACTCAAAACATTTTTCCATTCTAGACTCAACAACGCCAGCAAACAATCAAGTAGGGGGGCTCCTAAGTCGGGGAAGGCTCTGATTACCAACTTGTAACGCCCTCGATGCGGCTATATCTCCCACGTGTCGAGGCACGACTTTGAGGCATATCTGCATTGATAGCAATGTCGCTAGTGATTTAATCTTCACACAACCCTTTTAATGCATAAGGGAAAGAGATACATAGTTGGCTTACTTAGCCACTTCACACAATACATAAATAAACATCCATCATTCAGAGTACACTCAAGGTCCGACTACGGAACCAAAATAAAGAAGATACCCCAAATGCTACACAGATCCCCGATCGTCCCAAGCTGGGCACCACTATCGATCATCAGGAAAAGACACATAGTAACGACCACGTTCCTCGTCGAACTCCCACTTGAGCTCGGTTGAGTCACCTGACCGCATCGCCGGAACCTGCAACTGTTTTGGAAGTATCCGTGAGTCACGGGGACTCGGCAATCTCACACCATGAGATCAAGACTATTTAAGCTTATAGGAAGGACTGAGTAGCAAAGTGGAGCTGCAACAAGCGACTAGCATATATGGTGGCTACTTACAAAAGAGAGCGAGAAGAGGAGCAAAGCACGGTCATGAAGCTAGTAGCGATCAAGAAGTGATCTGAACTACTTACGTCGAGACATAACTCCAACACCGTGTTCACTTCCCGGACTCCGCCGAGAAGAGACCATCACGGTTACACCGCCAAGTTGATGTGTATTTTATTTGAGGTCAACTTCGGGTTTTCTACAACCGGACATTAACAAATTCCCATCTGCCTCATAACCGCGGGCACGACTTTCGAAAGATATTACCCTGCAGGGGTGTCCCAACTTAGCCCATTATAAGCTCTCACGGTCAACGAAGGATATTCCTTCTACCGGGAAGACCCGATCAATCTCGGAATCCCGGACTACAAGACATTTCGACAAAGAATAAAACAAGACCAGCAAAGCCGCCCGATTGTGCCGACAAATCCCGATAGGAGCTGCAGATATCTCGTTCTCGTGGCACATCCGGATGAGACTAGCTACGAGTAAAACCAAGCCTCGAAGTTTCCCGTGGTGGCCTTGCAGTAGCTCAGTTCGGGCCAGCACTTTCGAAGGAGCACTGGTCCGGGGGTTAAAATAAAGATGACCCTTGGGCTCATGAAAACCCGGGGAAAAAGGCTTAGGTGGCAACTGGTAAGACCAAAGTTGGGCCTTCTTTGGACGAGTCTTATTCAAAGCGAACTGTCAAGGGGTCCCATAAATCACCCAACCGTGTAAGGAACGCGAAATCAAGGAACATAACACCGGTATGACGGAAACTAGGGTGGCAAGAGTGGAACAAAACACCAGGCATAAGGCCGAGCCTTCCACCCTTTACCAAGTATATAGATGTATTAATTATAGCAGATATATATTGTGATATCCCCAACAAGTAAACATGTTCCAAAAAGGAACAACATCTCCATGTTCCAACAAGGAACAAACTTCATCTCCACCTGCAACTAGCAACGCTATAAGAGGGGCTGAGCAAAGCGATAACATAGCCAATCAACGGTTTGCTAGGAAAGGATGGTTAGGGGCTGGCATGGCAATATGGGTGGCATGATATAGCAAGTGATAGGCATCGTAGCATAGGCATAGCAAAAGAGCGAGCAACTAGCATAGCAAAGATAGAAGTGATTTCGAGGGTATGGTCATCTTGCACGCAATGTTCTCGAGAGTTGTCGAAAGCTTGATCCTCGTAAAGCGTTCTCAACGGGTTCCTCGTTCACGTACTCGTCTCCGGCTCTACCCAAAGCAACAACACAAACAAAGGAACCACAATAAATCACGGTGCAATGCACAATCAACATGATGCAAAACATGGCATGATATGCGGGATGTGATATGCAATGCGTATGCGCGCTCCGGAAGGAAAATGATGAACCCGGCATCAACTTGGCAAACCAAGTATGCCACTGGAAATATGAGATGATTTCGGTTGAAATCGATATAAAGATCACCGGAATCGGATGCACGGTTTGGAAATGACAAGCAACACAAGAATGGCACAAATCTGCCATTAACAGCATGATGCCACTTAGCAAACAACAATAAATTAAGCTACTGCACCCAAACGTACCAACAAAGTATATGTCCATGATCTACACAAGATGCTGGACAAAAGATGAGCACTGAGCTTCGGCTAAATCACATCATAACAGGTTCAAACAAGCATGGCAAAAGTGCACAAAATATCAGGCTGGACATGGCAAAAACAGCATCAGGTTGCAATGTTCAGAGTAAGCAAACTACATGCTACAGGAAATTAAAATAGCAAAACAAGGCATAGAATGAATCTATTCAAAGCATAGAACAAAAGTCCCTTACTCACCATAAGCCAAAAAGGATCCGAAAATATAGTAACACCCATGTCAATATTGAAAGTTTTGTTAACAGATTCAGCAACATAGCATGTCAAAAACTGATAACAAGTAGGCATATTTAAGAGCTCGATGCACTCACTACAGAGCCTTATATGATAAACTAAGCATACATACATCAAGAAGACATGGCATAGAAGACATACATGGCAATAACAATAACATAGCATACATGGATCAACCACAACAACCTTGGCAAAATTGAATAACATGTAAACAATTTGCCAGGAAACATTTTATAGCAAAAGTAGAGCTCGATTGACTCAATCTATGTTACTCCATAATTGCAAACAAGGATATGGATGGATAGAGCAAGACATGTTTAACAAAACATCCTTACTGAAGTATCTCAAAATATGCATGGACCTCTCGGTAGCATCAAGTTAACATGGCATCAAAATATCAGCAAAACAGAGCGGAAAACAGGAACATCAGGACACCTACTTTGCATGCTTGTGCTAGTCACCACATAGATCATAAAAATACATGGTATACACCCCTGGAAAGATGGCATGGCATATTACAAAACACATGTAGGACTCCAATTCATAGGGTGCACACAATAATCATGGAAAAAATAACAATAGTGCAAGTTCTGTTAAGAAACAGAAACTAACATCACATAGCCCTCTTCCAACAGCATTTCGGGCATCAAGCTGAGCTCAGATGAAAATGATGCCATGAGATGAAATGATCTACTCTTCGAGACGAACATTTCGATATATTCCACGCGTAAAATGGACCTACATATGCAAAGTTATAGCATGAAGAAACTGACACAAAATATCAAAGATATAAAAAAACTGTAGAAAACGCGAGGGGGAGAGAGGTCAACGGGAGCTCGCTCAGATCCGATCGGGACCCGGCCCGATCTGCGACGGCGGCGGCGGCGCGCGGGCTCGCCGGAGCCTGGCGCTGGAGGAGCGGGCGGCGCCGGAGGGTGGCGGAGCGGGCCGCCGGGCGCAAGGCGCGGGCGGCGCGGCGGATCGGGCGGGCGCTGGTGGCCGGGAGCGGCCGGGCGGCGGGCGAGGCGGGCGCGGGGCGACGAGGCGGCGGGAGCCGGCCGGTGGAGGAGACGAGGCGGCGGCGGCTCGGGCGCCCATGGAGGGGGCGCGACCCGGCCGGACGGGCCGGCCGGCTCATGGGTTCAGGCGGCGCTGGAGGCCAGAACGTGGCGGCCTCCCACTGGCTGCGGGCGGCGGCGGGCGGCGGCCGGGCGGCGGCGGACGTGTCCGTCTGGCGCTGGATGAATTTTAGGGTTTCGGGGGAAGAAGACCCGGAGTGGAATGGGGGTTTGCATAAATAGGACTAGAGGGAGGTAGGAGAGTCCAATTCATGTGTAGTTTTCGCCCACACGATCGTGATCGAATGACGGAGAGCATGAAAGTGACTTAGATGGGTTATTGGGTTGTTTTGGAGGGGTGTTGGGCTGCAACTTAAAAGAGGCGTTGCGAGAGTGCGGTTAACCGTTGGAGTACCAAACGAGCTCCAAATGACCCGAAACTTGACCGGTGGTCTACGGGTGGTATACCAAGGCCACTAGACAAACCTCGGTCCATTCCGAGAAGGTTTAGTACCCGCACACGGAAAAACGTAAAAGGGACCGTCGGGGAAGATAGGAGTGTCGGATTGCAAAACGGACAACGGGGAAAATGCTCGGAATCATGAGACGAACACGTAAGCAAATGCGATGCACATGATGACATGATAAAATGCATGACATGGACAAAATGCAAAATGAAGAAAAACCCAACCACGGAGGGAATATCATATCACAATGCCGAAATGGCAAGAGTTGGAGTTACAAATATGGAAAGTTACATCCGGGGTGTTACAGGTAGAGCCCTCGAACGCATCTACCTCGATAGAGGATTTTCCTCGTGACCTGATCCTTGATCAAAAAGAAAAATGGATGAAACTCAAGGAATACATGATTATCGAGAGCAATACGATGAACGGAAAGGAGATTCTTGGATGCACTAGGGACATGCAAGATTTTTCTGAGACGGATATTTTTGTGGGGAGTTTTTATTACTGAATGACCAATATGACTAATGCTCATACCTTCTCCATTGGCGGTATGGACTTGGTCTTGCCCACGATACTTCTCGCGCATGGTCACCTTTTCCAACTCCCCTGTGATATGATCTGTCGCGCCGCTGTCCACATACCAGTTCGTGTCGACGCCGTAGGAGCCGTCGGCTGCCCCCGCAACCTTCTCATCTTGGGAGGATTCTTCATCCTCCTCGTAGCTGTACCAGCAGTCCCGCGCGGTGTGGCCTGGCTTGCCACAAATTTGGCAGCACGGGACGTCAGGAGCAGCTCGTGGGCGGCCTCCGCGGCGACCCTTGTTGCTGTTGTTGTAGGGCCGACCGCCGCCGCCGTTGCCGCTGCGTGGAGGAGGGGTGCCATCGCCGCCTGATGGCTTGCCCTTGGTGCGCTGCTGCCCACGATAGCGAGATGAGCTGCCGCCGCCGCATCCGCCGCCACCGCGGTAGCGAGAGGCCGCGTTAGCAGAGGATTTGAAACCTCCACCGGACCCCGCCGTGCTGTAAAGGGCGAGACGCTGATCGAAGTTACTCATCTAGGCGTAGAGATCGTCGATGCTGATGGGCTCGGTGCGGGCGTCGTTGGCGGAGACGAGAGGTTGGTACTCCATGTCGAGGCCGGAGGTGATGTAGGAGATCAGCTCATCATCATCGATGGGCTTGCCGGCAGCTGCGAGCTCATCGGCCAGTGACCTCATGTGGGCGAAGTAGGCGGCCACCGACTCCATCCCCTTCTGCGCCGTGGAGAGCGCGACTCTGATGTTGTTGACGCGCGCCCTGGACTGCGACGAGAACATGTGGGCAAGGGCTGCCCAGAGCTCGTGCGGCGTGGCTATAGATGTGACCTGCACGAGGACTTCCTTGGTGAGGTTATTGAGCAAGTATCCAAGTACCTGCTGCCCTTCTCTGAACCAGATCGGATAGAGAGGGTTGGGTATTTTCTCCTCCTTCCCGTCCTTGTCCTTCGTGATGATGAACTGGGCGGGCTCCGGCATCGTCCTGTCGACGTAGCCGAAGTAACCAGCACCTCTCAGCTGCGGCGTCACCTGGGCACGCCACAGAACATAGTTGGTGCGGGTAAGCTTCTCGGCGACCTGCCCCATGGAGGCGATCTGAACGGAGCTTGAGGAGGACGACATGGCTGGTGGTAGGTTTTGCTAGATGTAGTGGATAGAGGAGGCTCTGATTACCATGTAAACGAGAGGAGAACGTCATACCTCGTTGGAGGCGACGGTTACGTGTTATATAGGCAGGGGCATCTCCCTGATAAGCATACAAAGTTGTTGGGATTACATCTTGAGAGACAAGGAAGATCTAGAGAGATAGAGAGATAAGAAGTTACAACAAGATGGACTCTATCTATCTAGCCAGGCCAGGTTCGGCCGGTGCGCCCTATGGGCCTATTGCACTATGTTTAACAAGACCATGTAAGTATGAAGAAAGTGTCACATGGGTAAGCGCACATAGCATCTCTTGCCTACTTTGTCACCTCTTGGCCATATAGCAAGTAAACACATTCCACATCGACCGGGGGACGTGTGAAGTGTGAACTAGATTACTCGCTTTTTACTAGGCTTACATACACGTCGCGAAACCACACGGTTCACCATATATACCCACTCCACTATCATTCCAGAGCATCAACAACAACACTAGTCCAGTAGCCAGTTTCCTCTCCTCGCCTCCACGGGTAGGTGGCAATCCAGATAGTCTAGTAGCCAGCTCAGTCACCATAGAATGCGCTTGGAGTTCGCTTGGTGTTTCGGCGGTGGCAGGACGGACGACTACGGCGGCGAGCAGCCCAACCGCAACCGCGGGCGGACGACTACGGCGCCCGTCATGACCGCTACCGCAGAGGGAACCACGGGAGCACCTACAACGGCCACGCTGCTAACCACAAATTGGCACCACAAGCAGCCTACCACCACCAGCCGCCCGCCGCAGTCGACGATTTCGGGCACAAGGCCTACCACGACGGCCGCGGTGGGTATGCCGCCTACGGGCAACACAAGACCAACATCGATGCGCTAAAGCTTCAGCGTGGCAAAATAAGGTCGGCGACGGTGCCTACACGGGGCGCCTCCAAGAAGATGCTGCCGCTGCTGATCATATGAACAACGCCGCCATGGATTACCACCACTACCACAACTACTGCTCTTTGCAGTTACTAGCTAGCTAGTCAGATTAGCTATACGGTTGTACACCACGGTCGGTAGGATTAGCTTGCATGGCAGTTCATCAAAACCTTCCTCCTCTCTCTGAACATGGCCTCTGCTTCTGCCCGGTAGCTCTGTTTTTTCCCCTCTGTTTTCCCTTTCTCTTTGAATTTCGATCAGTCGTCTCAGCTGCTGAAACTGAGAGGCACCTGGAATAGGGCGATGTGGATTTTTGATCAGAGCCTCTAGGGCTGAAAAAAAAGCTCGAACCTCGCGAGCTAACCGAGTAGCTCGCGACTCGGCTCGAATCGACTCGACCTCGAAGAATAACGAGTCGAGCCAAGCTTTAATTTAAGATCGTTATATAACGAGTTAAACGAGCTGATCTCAAGAGTACTCTTGTAACTCGTGAGGCTTGGTACAAAAGATCAGCCAAGCACACTTCATCCCAGGCGCACAACACAATGCCTATATGTTCAAGGAAATTACAATTATTTGCTTATGTATATGTTACTAACTTGTTGATCATTGTGGCCATGTAGAATTGTTTGTCGTCAATGGTCATGTACATGGTACTGACAATTGTAAGTTAAACTAGTACATGCTTACACCTGTTTGTGAACATTATACATGTTTAATATGTACATTTTACATTTTCAAGTAATCATTTTTACCATATTCGTATGCTTTTATGTTCATATCATTAACCAGCTTAACAAGCTAAATGAGCCAGCTCGCGAGTTATACGAGTCAAGCCAATTTTGGATTCAAACTCGTTATAGTAACGAGTCGAGTCGAGTTAGCTCGTTAACGAAACGAGCTTTAGCGAGTCGAGCCGAGATGCTCGACTCGACTCGAATTCCAGCCCTAAGAGCCTCCACGTATTTGTCAATGGATGGGAGGCACAAGTTCCAGCTCCAGGAAGCTTTTACCACTTTGTTTGTGTAGTTGCTTCACTTGTATAACTCTAGCTGTGGCTGCTTTCTTCTTGTACCATATAATCAAGTGAAAGAAAGCATTGTGAAATCTCATATCACGAGTCCTCATTTCTGCTATTGCTATGTACATGCATGTGTGTGTCTTCTCATCTCACAGCCATTCCGAAGCATTGAAACCACAATGTTTTGCAAGGGCAGAGAACATCTTTTTTTGGTTTCTTGGCACCTCATCTACTGCTTGTAATAGCCGACCACAATTTGAACTAAGCCTGAGCCGTCATACTTGCTCAGCATACTATCAGATCCTGATACGGTACACTGAATTTATCCATAGCAAGGTTGGCCATACTGGTGTTTTTGCTAAAAAGAAACCAGCATTTTCTAAATCAGCGGCAATTTATATGGATGGGGGAGTATCGAGTTTCAAATAGGAATCTTTATAACTATGTGCTTTCTTTTATATATTTCTTGACAAGTGACACATATGTTGCTGATGTCATATTGGTTGTTTTTTCTGGACGGTGTCTCCACTGGAGAGTTTAAAATAACGGAAGTTTGAAAAAGTGAGATGAGTTATCTGAATTAGTCACCGAGTTAAGTAAAAAGAATAGTAAGACGTCCCATGGTATTCCCTGGAAAGCATGTTCAAATGAACAAAGTGCGGACACTGATATTCTCGATCTCACTCTCATGTCACTGAGTCATGACTAAGCCCTGTGGATTGACTGATTGTTCCGATAACTGGAATATTGCCATGAAAAACTCGAGGATGAAGGAGCAAAGAACATTGGTTAACCATACCTACGCGAGCATTAGATAAGTTTGCTCGTCACTAAGCTAGCCAAAACAGTCCCAGGTAAGCTCTAGGCAGCTCACCACCATTCATACAGGACCTTGCTTTGGACATCCACAGTCATCACCATTGGCGATCGAAAAAGATTTCTTTGTTGGCACCGTGGCTAGGTTGGTGATTGTCCCCCTCTACATCCTTGCCCTGGATTATCAAATGTTTTCATGTGAAAACTTCGGATTGCCAGCGAGTTGAAGGCCAAAACTTGGCCATCATCGTGTCTATGGACATCTCCAATGCTGACGCGCAAACTGAACACAACCGGACACCGCATCCGTCCGCAAACCGGGAAAGGTTAGTCCGCGGACAAAGATCCAGGACCTAGCTATCCAAAGTTATCTGCATATAATTCAAACCCACTAGTAGAAAAAGAGTCTTCTTTCCCGGTTGGTAAGGGCCTTTTATCCCGGTTCCTGAACCGGGACTAAAGGGTCGTTACTAATGCCCTAGCCCTTTAGTCCTGGTTCAGCCCAGAACCGGGACAGATGGGCCTCCACGTGGCCGGTGCGCCGAGCCCACGCAGGAGGGCCTTTGGTCCCGGTTGGTGGCACCAACCGGGACCAATAGGCACTAGTAAAAAGGGGGCAATGACCCAGGCCTGCTCAGCCCATTAGTCCCGGTTCTGCCACGAACCGGGACCAATGGAGGTATTTGCCCCAGTTCGTGATCCTGGGGCGGCCGGGCCTCGTGGGCATTGGTCCCGGTTCGTCTGCCCTTTTGGTCCCGGGTTGGTGGGACGAACCGGGACCAATGGGCCTCGCTCCTGGCCCACCACCATTGGTCCCGGTTGGTGGCTTGAACCGGGACCAAAGGCTCCCCTTTAGTCCCGGTTCATGCCACCAACCGGGGCCAATGAGGTGCCTATGTATACCCCTTCGCGTGAGAGCAGAGCACACTGCTCTGTTTTTTCTCACCGAGGGGGAGAGGGCTTGGTGGTGCTCTAGCTCACCTCCTATGCACACAAGGTGTTCGATGGAATGCCCGAGCCACACTACTTAAGCTTTCTCCTCTCCAAGCTCGACCTCCAAGCTCCATTTTCCTCAATATTTGTCTAGGTTTAGCGGTCCGTCACGCCACGTCCCCGTCTTCACCACCGTCGATCACCCGCGCTGATCTCATCGCCGGCACCACCGTGGTGAGCCTCTTGTTCTTATCTTCTTTCTGAAAGGAAAAATATTCTTACTTGTATGTTTAGATAGATACTTGTATTATTTTTTCTTACTTTTATTATTGCATCTTATATAGTGCGATGGTTTTGGTCTCCGCCCCCGTCGGCCCTCATCCTGTCTATTATTCGGATGTGGTATATATTATCTTTTCATAACTATTGGTTCATTTATTGTTTATGAAAATTATGCCGACCAACGTGACATAGATTTTATTTATCTAGGAGGTTGTTGACCGGAAAGTCCAACCGACCCTATTGTCGAGAGGTTAAATTTAGTTGAAGAAGAAAACAATTTCTTGAAGGAAAAAATAAAAAAACTTGAGGAGGAGAAGATGATATTGGAGTTGCATGTTGCGGATGTCGTCGATGATCACAAGATCAAGATGGATGCAATGCGCTTGAATATTAGAAATATTAGAAAATATGCCATTCCTACCGAGGCTTGGTATCATTATGTCGTTGGATCAGTTGTTACGTTGGTTGCGATTATGATCGCATTTGTTTTCGCATTGAAATGTTTTACATAGTTTCAATGTATGGTTTAATTAATTTAGATGCTCTGCAGAGCTTTATGTTGTTAGATGAGAACTATGTATGTAATTTGGTTTTTATGTGATGATGAACTTCTATTAATTTGGTCACTTAATTATCTATTCATGATGTTCTGTAATGATTTTGACACACTTAATTATATATAATGCACGCAGATGGACCGGCAATTGATGTACGGTGGCAGACACACCTCAAAGTACATTAAGGGCGTGCATGATTTTCCCAGTGGCTGAGGCAAACAAGCAGAATGGTTTTATGTGTTGTCCATGCCCTATATGTGGGAATACGAAGTCTTACTCTGACTGGAAAATCCTTCACACCCACCTACTTTACAAGGGTTTCATGCCACACTATAATGTTTGGATGATGCACGGAGAAATAGGGGTTATGATGGAAGACGATGAAGAAGAAGAGTACGATGACAACTATGTGCCCCCTGAATACGGTGATGCTACTGAACATCAAGAGGAACCAGACAATGTGCACGATGATGCTGCAACGGGCGAAGCTGCTGAAGATCAAAAGGAACCAGACGATGTGCACGATGATGCTGCAACGGCGAAGCTGCTGACGATCAAGAGGAACCAGACGATGTACCCGATGATGATGATCTCCGCCAGGTCATTGTCGATGCAAGGACGCAAAGCGAAAGTCAAAAGAGAAGCTGAAGTTCGATCGCATGTTAGAGGATCACAAAAAGGGTTGTACCCCAATTGCGAAGATGACAACACAAAGCTCGGTACCGTCTTTGGAATTGCTGCGATTGGAAGGCGAGAATGTTGTGCCTGATAAAGGATTTGAGAAGCTACTGAAAATATTGAAGAAGAAGCTTCCAAAGGATAACGAATTGCCGGACAGTACATACGCAACAAAGAAGGTCGTATGCCCTCTAGGATTGGAGGTGCGGAAGATACATGCATGCCCTAATGACTGCATCCTCTACCGTAGTGCCTACAAGGATCTGAACGCATGCCCGGTATGCGGTGCACTGCGGTATAAGATCAGGTGAGATGACCCTGGTGATGTTGGGCGAGCCTCCCAGGAAGAGGGTTCCTGCGAAGGTGATGTGGTATGCTCCTATAATACCACAGTTGAAACGTCTGTTCAGAAACCGAGAGCATGCCAAGTTGATGCGATGGCACAGTGAGGACCGTAAGAAAGACGGGAAGTTGAGAGCACCCGCTGACGGGTCGCAGTGGACAAAAATCGAGAGAAAGTAGTGGGATGAGTTTGCAAAGGACCCAAGGAATGTATGATTTGCTTTAAGCGCCGATGGCATTAATCCTTTCGGGGAGCAGAGCAGCAATCACAGCACCTGGCCCCTGACTCTATGTATGTATAACCTTCCTCCTTGGATGTGCATGAAGCGGAAGTTCATTATGATGCCAGTTCTCATCCAAGGCCCTAAGCAACCCGGCAACGACATTGATGTGTACCTAAGGCCATTAGTTGAAGAACTTTTACAGCTGTGGAATAGAAACGGTGTACGTACGTGGGATGAGCACAAAAAAGAGGAATTTGAACTAAAGGCGTTGCTGTTCATGACCATCAACGATTGGCCCGCTCTCAGTAACCTTTCACACTACTAGAAAAACCACTACTAATGGCGCACCTAATTTGGCTATTAATGGCGCATCTGTGGTGCGCCATTAATAGCACGCCATTAGTAATTTTTACTAATGGCGCACCAGGTGGTGCGCCATTAGTATCTGGTATACTAATGGCGCACCACCTGGTGCGCCATTAGTATATGAGAGGGTGCGCCATTAGTATGCCTCCCAGGGGGCATGTATACCCAGGTGCTTTGGCATACTAATGGCGCACCACCTCTGGATGCGCCATTAGTAACCGCGGCATACTAATGGCGCACCACCCGGTGATGCGCCATTAGTAACCATGGCATACTAATGGCGCACTGACAAGTGATGCGCCATTAGTATGCTTTGTCATACTAATGGTGCACTATAATGTGATGCGCCATTAGTATGAATATTAGGTTTTTTTTATTTTTTTATTTTCTGTTTTTTGCACAGGTTACAAAATGTATAATTTGACAAAATATAGACAGCACACATCAACAATAGATTCATCGAATACAATAGAAGATTAGTCTCTGAATACAATTCATCATATTAGTCTCGAATACAATTCATCATATTAGTCTCCGAATTGAAAAGACCGAACAAAGATAGAACATTATATTACAAGTCTCGAGACCGCGAGTAGCGAGTTTGTCTTCACATTACAAGTCGATATCGATCATCTAAACTACCATCACATAGAAGAGAGCTGCGGTCATCACGATGAGCATCATCACGATGAAACTCGTCTTCATCCGGTTCCTCCAACGCTCCCTCCCTCTCCCGCTAGATAGCGGGCGTATCTAGATTCGGCCTCGGCCCTAGTGGTGTACCCTTTGTAACTGTTACCGCTGAATCGGTGAACCTGTCTCCGACACTCCTCCCAGTCATCGTAGACTCCGGGAACGTTACCCTTGTATTACGACATACGCCGGCATCGCTATGCACTAGCCAAACGAAACGTTAGTACCAATTCACAAACAATACATAAGCAATATATAAGTATGCAACAGTAACGATCGGAGAGAAAAGCAAGACATTAATAGCATCGATTACATCTAAGTTGAACGACTCTCGAAACCAAAGAGACATACTACAAGTTCATTAAAGTTTAATTACAACATGAGCCAATCGATGTTTCAGAACTAGATAACACGACTCAAGGGACCGGAGCGTGGATGAAGCCGCCGTCTATCATCGTGGGAGTCATGAAAGAACGGGCGTTGTCATCCTGCATTTGTAGCATTGTGTCGATGTCACCTTTGTTGGACGGTTGATTTCTAAGGTAGAACTGCCCGAGGTACGAAGCGACATCTTGATGGATGATTTCCGCAAACTCCATTGGATGCGAAAGAATTCTAGTCGGAGGTCCGCGTCTGGATTGCCGACACGCCGCGGCCCAATCTTGGAGTTTACTCGGTAGCGAAGTTGATGATGGTCCCGCACGATCGCCCGCATGTGATGGATGGCGTAGTAGGCACCCTTCGACCGCCAGCGGCTGCTTGACGCAGCGTAACGTCGTATTGTGGGAGAACACGTGCTTGCCGTGCTACGAATAGGCCTGGTGAAGGTGCCTCCAGATTTGGCGTGGCGGGAGAACATCATCAAGAACCTTCTTGACATTTGTGTAGTCTACGTTCAATCGACGGTCCGAATTAAATACGTGGCCATGGAATATTTGGGGCTTAGGAGGATGAGTGTGCAACGTGTGTCACTGCAGAAAACACGGAATGTTAAAAGAAAAAACGATCGAAATGTAAGAATTCATATGTTACGAGCCGGTTGAGGGGAGGACTTACTCGGGAACGTAAGGCACGAGGAAGTTATCCTTATCTTGGTTTGCCAGAATGACGCCTTCGAGGTAAGAACTCGTGACTTGCGGTCCCAGCGCTGCCCAAGAACTTGGCACGCATGTAGAAGGGGTCGACTATCGCGATGTCCGGGTCTTGTCGCGAATGATCCGCATCTCCATACTCAGCGAAAATAGCCGAACGAAGGTGTAGTGCAGCGGATGAAGGTTCAACATAGCGTGGATGTCATCAAACGCAGGACGATCGTGACGCCCGATGGAGTTATCCACAAAGCCCTTGCCCTCTGGCACCTTGGCCGCGAAAACCGGGTATGCCACATCCTTCTCCACGAGACGCAGCTTCTCCAAAGAAAGAACAACATCATGCAGACTCCGCATAGCACCGGTTGCAGCATTGAGCATATTTGTCGGTAGCATCGCCCTACCCGCCACATGCACCCTCCTCGAGATATCCTGCGGTGAAGGTGGCCCGTCGACCACGGATCGCATTCGGTGCCGGCTGGCTCGCACCTTCTTAGTCTTTCTTTATGCGTGCCTTCTTCTTCTCCTGTAATGGGACCGAGTTTTGCTCACAGACCGCCTTCTTGAGTGTGTTGGGGCTGATAATATTTCGCACCTCGCCTATCTCGAGGCTCGGTGATGTCGGCAGTGGAGGCGTCTCCGAGAGCTGAACGCCGACGGCGCTGTTGCAACTTGGCTTCTCCGCTGCACGAGCTAGATCGCACACGTCTTTTGTTGGGTTTGGTTCTTGAGAAGGAGGCCCCATGAAGTCGCCATCGTACCCATGCTCGGCAAAATCTTGATCGACGTTGCCAAATGTATCATAGTCGCCGTAAATCGTCGTTACGATCCTGCCATATGCATGTTTGGATCCAGTGGCATAGGGATGTCCGACACCGTTCTGGCGGTCTTGCCATGGGGCCGACTTGGCGCCGCACGACCGGGCGGTGTTGTCTTTGAGGTGGTGTCCCCGCCCCCAAGCGAATCTGGCTCTTCGCCAAAGCAGGGGCTAGCTCAGGCGGCCGAGGGTCATCACGTCATCATCGTCGGCCCGACGGGTCGATTCGGAGGTAACAAGTCGTCGCAGCCTGGCAGCACCGAACCAGTTGAACCCTAAACAAGTTGGGTGGCATCGGGTACCGTGGAACAAGGGGTTGCCTGGTTGAACGATTTGCCCTTGGCGACATCGACCAACTCGTTGTTCACGTAGTGGAGGAGAGTGCACGGAACGTCGGCGGCGCCCTGCGAAAACATGTAGGGCGTCGGGGATGCCCAGTCAAAGGCAAGGAGATGAAGTCCTCGGCCGAGAGAGGCTTAATTAGTTACCGTGATGATGGCGTCGAGCTCGGCTCATGTAGAGGCACCGCCAACGGCGGCATGCGATTGACGGAGGGCCGCTTGCTGCAGAGGTGCTGCCGCGACACCCGGTGCATTAAGCTCTGTGCGGCGTCGGAGACACCAATGTCGCCTCCGCCGAGGCACCAATGGCCCCGCCATCGCATTATGCGAAGTTGCTGGCCGTGAAGCTAGGAATCGGGCGGCCTGTTGGCCGCCCGCAATCCACGACTCAACCCGAGATCAAGGTAGGCACAAGGGCGGTGATCGCCGCTCCGAGTCGTTGTTCCACTTGCTCTTGGACAATCTCCGGAATCCGCGCCACCGTGCCTTGAGTTCTTGAACCTCTCGCGCTGGCTTTCCGAGCTGGTCTTTTTCTCCTTCCGCACACCGGTGGTATAGTATGACCCCATTTTGTCGACAAGCCTTTGCCGGCCACACGACCACCGACGCCGGCCATCGAGCTTATCCTTGTTCTTCATTACATTCAACCCTCTATTTAGAGTGGTGTCCCAAGGGTTGCTCTGAGTCGACCCAGCCATCGCTTTCGATCGCTGCGGAAGGAATGTGAACCATTTAGAAATTCGCTTCATTAATTAGAATGCAACCATATGGAGCTAATTACGGCGGGGGTGTATTCCTTACGAGAACAAAATTTGAAGCTGCCTGGTCTTCGGATCCGTGGTAAGCTCCTTTGTTTTCGGGTCCTTCTTGTACCGGCCCACGACAAAGTTCCTGGTCTCGCTTGTCACCGTATGTATCGAAGAGGCGGTAGGCCTTGCTCGGCACGCTCCGCCTCCTCCTTGTCCCATATAGGCTCCGCCACTCTGTAACCGCCCGGGACCGAGTGTGTGTTCCCCTATGTTCAGCTCCGCATTTGTTTCCCCCACTCACTTGATTGGGAGCTTGCGGTGCTCGAGCAATTGATCTTGAAGTCGTTGTAGTCATCTTCGTGATCGAAGGATTTTTCTCCTTGATCTTCTGATAACTCTCACCTTTCTCGATCATTCTCTTCACATTGCTTTTCCAAGTAGACAGGGCCTTGCTCATCTTCGTGAGGGCAGCATTGTTCACTTTATTCCCTTTGAGGCTTGTGTTTTCGAATTCAGCGGGGAACTTGTATCGTTCGTGCAGCTTCGTGAAGAGGAGGTTGCGCAAATTCCCTCGGTCAGGATGCCTCAGGTTCTCGGTGTTGATCGAGACGGTGCTCGGAGAATGCACCCGAGCTGAAGCGAGTACCCTTGACTATTCGCTCGAGCGCTGTTGGATTCCGTTGGAGTCCACTTGATAACTTCCTCCTTGAGGGTGCGGAGCACGATCGGGCGCCAGTCCTTCCGTTGCCTCTTCGGTTGGCTGCCATCCGTAAATGCGCGCCGCCATCATCGGTGGTGGCATCCTCGGCGGCACCATCGGTGGTGGCATCGGTGGGGTCATCCTCGGCGGTACCATCGGTGGTCTCGGGATCGGTGGGGAAGGCGGCGGCCTCATACAAGTGAGGTTGTTCCTCCATCTCCGGGACAGCTCGCAGAATGCCTTGCCGCCCGAACCCCGGCCTCATCGTTGTGGGCCATGTTTCTCTCTAAATAGAAACAAAGTTTGGTCAAAAGTTGGTTATTGTCAAGGAACAAGATCATGGTCTCATCATTTAGGGTTTGTCGACACCGAGGCATCCTAAAATCTAAGCTTTTATCATTGAGGGTTTTTCGACGCCGAGGCACCCTAAAAGCCTAAGCTTTCATCATTTCGGTTCTTATCGACACCGAGGCACCCTAAAAGCCATGCATTAGTCACAAGTACACCGGGCAGTTGATCCTACTTAATTAACTACTAAGATACCCGGCCCGTGCATTAGTCACAAGTACCCCATATGTCCTATTTTAGCAAAGTCATGCTAAAATTCACGGAAAATTTCAGCATGACCTTTGCAGAAAATAGGACATATGGAGTACCCGAATTTGCCGGAACGGAAGTTAATCGACATTCCGGCAAACTCAAGGGCCTCTCGGGTACCTGCAAAATCATCACGACACGAAGGTCGGAGACAAAACCCAGCAAACTAGCAAAATCATCACAAATTGTTTTACGTTAAAGATGATCATCATCTTTACAAGTCTTTCTCAATGTGATCACAAGTAATTCAGAGGCATCACAAGTAATTCAGAGCATCACAAGGCATTAGTAGTTCAGTACATGAACAAGTTTTACAAACCCATATAAGAACAAGTGAATTCTAGTCCCATTGACACTCCTGGTTTTCTACAAACACCAAGTACTAGGGCACACAAAAGTTCTGAAATTTGTGTGCCTAACTGAATTAACTGAATTTTCAAGAACCGAATAAACTAAATTTTCAAAACTGCAAGAAGCCAATTAAAAAATCCAACAGCACTAGAACTGAGCTGATTGATGATAGTTTTGTTCACTGTTATGAAGAGAAACTTCTTCTTGTAAGAAAGGACTTTGCGTGTGGTTTGGAATATTCAGAAATCAAGTTGAAATATAAAACCATATAGAGGTAGGTATGCTACAAGTCTACAACATATATACTAATTAATCAACTGCAATCAGGAGACAGTTTCTTCTTCTAAGTCCATCTCACGGTTCGCTGAATTAAGAAAAATACATCATCATTTCAGAAAACTTACATAAACTACTCAAAACAGGAAGAAGAAGAAAAACACATTTCAGAAGGAAAAACTGCATGCAAAAAATAGCTTTCAACTTAACTCGAATGCTTGTATATATCATTATAAAAATTGGGTGCTAACTGACGCAAACTTCGATAATCATTCAGAGCAGCTCAACAAACTTTGAACAAGCAGGACTCATGGCCAAATTAAAGTAGAGTAATCCTACGGTGCATTTCCGATAAATCCATGGATGGATGTACGTATCACTACAGATTGAACACAACATTTCCATTAATTTTTTCTCCAACTGGTAGTATAATAACTATACTCTAATTCAGTAAGTAATTTAATCTCTGGGCCAAGACCTACAAGTAGATTAATTGACTAAGTCCACGCATAGGACAAGTGGTAATTAATTAGCTCTTCATGGAGGAGGATAAGAGGGACCACCAGGAGGTGCCCTTCATGGCCTGCTCCCATGACCCATCAACATCAAGAGCAACCTCCCAAGGTTCATGACCCATCCCTCAATCAAATCTCAACCTTTTTGTTCATCCTCCAATCGTGGGAGGACCATTTTCCTCAACAATAATGGTCTAATGTATGATTTGTGGCTCGAGCATAATTGAGATTATTTTCTCGTGTGAGTCTACTGTTGGGTTTTGGTGTATACTAGCAGCAGCATAGTCGCAACACACATTAACACATATAGCTTGCTTGGTCTCTACTAATAAAAAGCTGAACCATCAATGGAGTGCTGCTACTTGTCTAGTAAGCGTTCCCACTATTGAGTGTTGTCTCACTCTGTGCATTGGCATTGCTATCTACTTGGTGAACTGGGATTTTTCTTTTCATGTAAATCATGGTCTTGATCTGTGATTAAGGGCAAAAGTGTTGGAATTTCATTTTGATTGTTATTGTTAAGACTAGTGTAAATCAGACGTGGCCAATCAAGTGATACCCTTATATAGCTAGAATTCAGAATGCATTCAACAATCCAAACTTTTGTATTTCTTGGATAACAAACAGTAATGATCTCTAGCCGACATTCATTTATTCATTCTTCTAGTAAATAGGTGCATAAATGTTCTTGCCGAATGGGTTTATTTTTGTTGATCTATATGCTCATATATGCGCATTTAGGCTAGCCACTTTTACGCCACTCATATGCCCTTGATAAAAAAATGAACTTTCACCAAGAAGTTGTAACTTGGCAGCCATCAGTTTATACAACAAAGATAATCATATATTTCTATGAACACTAGACGCCAATCTGAGGATAAAAAGCATCTACTAGTAACTAGTGCATATGATCATCACTAGCCCATAATAGTAATTAAGTTTTTTTTGTAGACAAACAACATGTTTATCTTTCAGGCATCTACATCTCAGAGTGTACCGAACAAAACCCAGAGCTTGGTGCTATCCAACTATTAAAACCACACAGCTGCATGGCTCCTAGCAGCAATTTCACAAGTAAATTCAATGCAAGTCCAAGAAGACAGCACATAGCTCAGACCTGTGGCTGTGGGGATTGTCCTCAATGCAACTCCTTCAAAATAGAGAGACTGTCTTCAATGTAAAGGTGTGAGAATTCACGATCACCGGCCAGTAAGTAGATGACGTCTTCCTGGCCGCCGGCAAAAAAAGAAGAAGAAAATGTTAGCAAACTCTACAGCCTACAAAAAAAGAAGGTCCAAACCTGCCATACATAGCAGCTCTGCTGCTCAAAACTCGTAAGCAAGATCGTTTAGAAACAAAAAAAAATTGTTCCACAATTTGCACTAGGAAGCCCAGCGAAGCAGTACAAATTTAAGCAAGAACCACCACGTGTACACGAATCAGTGGGTGCTATTTACCGCTGCGATTCGACAGGGTTGAGATAGCGGAATTTCTTACCGGGAAGGGATGGAGAGACAAGACGGCGCAGCGAGGAGATCCTGTGGGCGTGGTCGTGGTGGTGGTCGTGCGCGGGGTGGGATCTGCAGAGCAAGTCTGCCCAATGAAGGAAGCAAGCACGTGAGAGGAGGCTATGGACTTGCGGAATGGAGAAGGAGGAGGTGGTCGTACCTTGGGCGTCTAGTCTAGGTCTTGGCGCCGTGGGCGCCGAGGGAGGCGGGTCGACGGTGGTGTGGACGGGCGGGTCGAGGTGGGGCAGCGCGCTGGGCGGGTCGAGGCGGCGCTGGGTGGCGGGGCAGCGCCGGGCGGCGGGTCGGGCGGCGTCCGGGCGGCGCCGGGCGGCGGGTCGGGCGGGTCGAGGCGGCGCTGGGCGGCGTCTGGGCGGCGGGTCGCCGAGGCGGGCGGGCAAAGGCCGAGGTGGCGGGACGGTGGCGTCGAGGGAGGCGGGCGAGGGAGAGGGAAGGCGAGGAGAGGGCGAGGGAGGGAGAGGGCGAGGCGAGGGCGAGGCGAGGGCAGCGGGCGGCGGCGGTGGATCGAGAGGAGAGAACTGGCGAGGGATCGGGCGAAGGGGATCGGGCGAAGGGGGATCGGGCGAAGGGGGCCACAATACTAATGGCGCACCTCACCGTGGTGCGCCATTAGCATGTCCATACTAATGGCGCACCTCACCGTGGTGCGCCATTAGTATTTTTTATTTCAACTCGAGCCAAAAGGTTATGTAGTACGGAACCTATCCATGTCAAGCCCACTCTACTAGCTCGACCGGTGACAGCCAGTTCTCACACCGGGAGGTCCTGGGTTCGACTCCTGTGCTCCACAAATTTTTTAGCATTTAAAATCTGTTTGATACTTATTTATGTTTAAATATGTTCAAACTTGTTTAAATAATAACAGTAATATTTTTTTATAAGACAGTAGCATTTAAAAAGCTATTTGATACTTATTTTTTTTAAGACGGTGCTGGGTGCGGGGGGTCGTGGCGGTTGAGTAGGGGAATCGAGGGTGCGGGGGTCGTGGCGGCAGTGGACTGAGGGGTGCTTTCGGCGAGGGGACCGGATCTGGCGAGGTGGGACAGCGATCGAGATGGAGGGGATCGAGGTGGGCTCCACAAATTTTTTAGCATTTAAAAGCTGTTTGATACTTATTTGTGTTTAAAAATGTTCAAACTTGTTTAAATAATAACAGTAATATTTTTTTATAAGACAGTAGCATTTAAAAACTGTTTGATACTAATTTTTTTATAAGACGGTGCGCTGGGTGCGGGGGTGTGTGGCGGTTGAGTAGGGGAATCGAGGTGCGGGGGTGTGGCGGCCGTGGACTGGGGGTGCTCGGCGGCGAGGGGCGGATCTGGCGAGGTGGGATAGCGATCGAGATGGAGGGATCGAGATCGAGTGTCCATGAAATTTAAAAATATTCATGATAGTTCAAAAGTACCCATGAAATACAATCGAGAAATGAAGGCTACGATTTAAATACAATCGATCTTAGCTAGCTACCTATTCACAATCTTCTTGCCCTTCTTTTTCGCAAATGGAGTTCTTACGTGGAACGGACGTCCTTTAGGTAGGGTGGTCCTGCTTCTTCTTGTGGTGTGTGCTGCTACTTCATCGTCGCCGTCATGTTCGATCCTCGGGTCGCCGTACTTGTCGAAGTCTTGCTCATTGGCTACTCCATCCATTCCGATGATCTTCCTTTTGCCTCTCCTCACGACAACACGACTGGGCTTTGGCGGGTCGGTAATGAAGAAGCATTGGTCCACTTGGGAAGCCAATACCCATGGCTCATTTTTCGCGGTGACGTTTGCACCCGCGGTCTTGGATTTGGCTTCGGGTATAACCATGGTGGTGAAATACCGGTCTTCTTTTATGACGTTCTTGGCCCATCTCGACACGGAACATGGGACCTTCTCTCCAGCGTAGCTCAGCTCCCAGATCTCCTCGATCCTTCCGTAGTATCTGTCCTTGTCGTTACGGGTGTAGGATTCCATCGTTACCCGGAGTTCGATAACCATCGCTCTTCATGTCCTTGGCCTCGTGTAGAATGTGTAGCCGTTGATATCGTGACGCCTCATAGGTCATCAGGTTGTGCTCGGCGCCTGTGACAAGGCGAATATGAGTTGTTCTTCCGCGGAAGAATCCTCATGTAAAGGGTAATGAAGCTTATGCTTGAACCAACGCGTGAAACATGAGTTGTGCTCTTTGAGTGTATCTCCGTCCGTCCTCTGTTGGCCTCGGTCATTGTACGCGTCTTTTTAATAAAGGTTTTGTGCTCTACCACCCAAGGATCGACCACGTCTATGTGTTGTAGCGCGACTAGGTTTGCTCTTTCAAACTCGGCGAGTCGACCCTCGAAGTCGACATGCATTTCGCGGCGACCCTCACGGTGACCCCATCCAGCGAGCCTGCCGAGGTGCCTATTGACGGGCAGACCAACGGGTTCTCGATGCGTAGATAATTCGTGCAGTAGGAGATGCACTCTTGGTCGAAAGCCCCGGCTATGCTTCCTTCGGGACGTGACATGTTGCTAACGTATCCTTTGATGACACCATTCATCCTTTCGAACGGCATCATGCCGTGCAGGAACGTCGGCCGAGTTGGATGATATCCTCCACTATATGGACCAGCAGATGCACCATAACGTCGAAGAATGCGGGCGGAAGTACATCTCAAGCTCGCATAGTATCACCACGATCTCTTCCTCAGAGCCTTATACGAGTTGCCTCACGCCAATCGACTTCCGAGAGATGACGTCGAAGAAGTTGCATAGGCCAAATAGCGTTTCACGGACGTGCGCGTCCATGATCCCAATGGATTGCAATCGGAAGTATCTGCGTCATCATCGCGTGGCGTGATACCGTGAGACTTCATCCCGCTGAACTTCGCTTCGCTGGGTCTAGGTATCTCGCTTATCTTCCCAGCGTAACCGTAAGGAAGTTTTACTCCTAGGAGGCAGGTGAAAACTGCTCGATCTCCTCGACTTAGAGTGAAGCACGCGGGAGGGTAGTCATTTCCGGTCTTCTTGGCCTTTTTGCCTTTGCGACGACTTTCTGTGTCCTGCTTCGCCTCATCATCATCATCATCATCATCATCATCATCATCATCATCATCATCATATATAGTGTGAAGCTCCTGCCTGATGCCCATTGATTTCAAGTCTGCCCTTGCTTTCGGCCCATCTTTGGTCCTCTCTGGCATGTTGAGCAGGGTACCAAGCAGACTCTCGCACGTTCTTCGTGATATGCATGACATCAAGGCTGTGAGGCACACGGTGGATCTTCCAAGACGGCAAGTCCCGTAAAAGCAGACCTCGTTTTCCATACCTTGGCCCGGCTCTGGCGCCTTTCGCTTCTTTCCGGCTCTGGCGCCTTTTGCTTCTTTCCGGCAAGGGCAGTCTATCCAATTTTTCAACAGCTTGTCTATTTCCTCGCCGCTCCTCGTACAGGCGTTTTCAGGGTTCGGTTTCACCATCGAACAGATCCTTGCGTTTCCTCCACGGGTCATCATCGCGAAGCCACCTTCGATGTCCCATGAACACGGTTTTCGAAGACCCGGGATCTCTATCTAGCTGGCGATACGTTGTGTCATCCATGCACCTTACGCATCCAGAAAATCCGTGGACTACCAGCCCTTGAGATATCCGTAATCGAGATAGTCGTGGCACCGTCGTGGAGCGGTGCGGCTCTCATAGGGAAATATTCTTTCTCTGCGGCGTCCCACGTATTGGCTGGCGTTTTCCACAGCGTGTCAAGCTCCTCTTTCGGCAGCCCCAGATACTGATTGATGTCATTCCCTGGTTGTTTCGCCCTTCAATTAGCATACTCATGTGAATGTACTTCCTCTTCATGCACAACCAGGGGAAGGTTGTACATCCACACAAACACAGGCCAGGTGCTATGTGTGCTTCTCTGGCTGCCAAACGGATTGACTCCATCGGTGCTCGCGCCCAGCATGATGTTCCTTGGATCGTTCCCAAATTCCGAGTCTTCGAAGTTCAACGCTTGCCACTGGCTCGCATCCTTAGGGTGACTCAGCATCTTGTCTTTTTTATCTATCTCCGGATCATTTGCGTCATCTTCCCGCTTCTTCTCCTCCCTATCCGTGTGCCAACGCAGAGCTTTGCTACCTTAGGGTCCGCGAAATAGCGCTGCAGACGAGGAGTGATCGGAAAGTACCACACCACTTTTCGAGGAGCTTTCTTCCTCTTCTTGTATCGAGTGACGCCAAGACACCGGACATATGGTAGACTTGCGTGCTCGTCCGATAAATGATGCAATTGTTCATGCACACATGGTATTTCACGTGCGGTAAATCGAGAGGACACACGATTTTCTTCGCCTCCTCCAAACTGGTCGGGCACTTGTTCCCCTTGGGAAGACGTTCGTGCGAATGACATGTTCTCGCCGAAGCATCGCGCCGGTCATTTTGTGTTTTACCTTCATCTCGAGCCATGAGCGTTACTTTTCAAAGCGGGTATCCTCGGCCTGCATCCTTCATACAATGGAGTAACCGCGTCTAACTCAAGTTGATCCATCTTGGCTTTCTCTCGGCGGCAGCTCTTGCGTTATCCGTCCCGCTTGAGAAGCAGCTCTTGAATATGAGGGTCCTGCACCCAGCCCATCGATGGTCCAGCGTCGTCGCTCGCCCGGCATCATCATCTTCATGATCATGCCCGTCGCCTGCTCCGGCATCTTCCTCATCATCATGTCCTGCATCTTCTACATGATGATCGTGTACAACATCACGCCGTGATCATCTCCTCGGGATTCTTCGTCTTCTCGCCCGCCCGAGCCGCGGTGGTTGTCTTGCTGCCCTTCCTCATTTCTTGCCGGCCCGCATGGACGACTTCGTAGTCATCTTCATCACCTTGCCACCGATAGCCATCCATGAAACCACGCAACAGCAGGTGGTCCCGCACCTGCCGGAATCCGGGTCCGCAATAAGGCTCTTCAGACTTGCATCTTCGACACGGACATCTTATCTCCGTCTCGTTCTTTTGAAGCATCTCGGCCAGCGGACCTCAAAAACCTATTCACGATGCCTTCGGTCATCGTGCGGACCATGGTCGTCAAGGGTAGAGCAAAACGATATTTTAGAACCAAATAAAAATTTGGCATGACTTTCCCTAAAAATAGGACCAAAAGAATGCTTAATGCCAAAATTCTACTTGAAACGGAAATGAATCAACATTCCGGCAAAATATTGGCAACTATCGCATTTCAAATACCGGTACACCTCCAAACACAAACACATATGCAACACCACAAACATATGCAACACCATAACATACATAGATCTAGCTAGGCCGTAAAAAAGTGCATGTGCACATTGTTGTAGGGAGAACAACCTAAATATAGCTTCCCCCTTACTTACCTATTAAAACAAGGTAATTTAACCACTTAATTTGAATGAACCTATGGTGGAAATGAGGTGAAAAGAGGAGGCACCGAGACAAGGAGGAGGTGGAGAGAATGAAGTGGGGAGAAAGTGAGTGTGTGGGTAGGAGAGGCTGCCCAAAATATCTTGTTGCTGCCCACTTACTAATGGCGCACCTCTTGCATGGTGCGCCATTAGTAGTTACAACTACTAATGGCGCACCTAAGCAGGATGCGCCATTAGTATGTTTGGATAGGCGCACTAGTTCAAAAAAAAAAAGAATTTCTATACTAATGGCGCACCAACAGGCTGGTGCGCCATTAGTAGTTACAACTACTAATGGCGCACATTGGCAGGATGCGCCATTAGTAAGTTTGGATAGGCGCGCTAGTGCAAAAAATTTATATACTAATGGCGCACTCCACTGCCTGGTGCGCCATTAGTAATTACAACTACTAATGGCGCACCCCGTCGGATGCGCCATTAGTATGTTTGGATAGGCGTGAGTTCAAAAAATTTTCTATACTAATGGCGCACCCACAGCATGGTGCGCCATTAGTAGTTACAACTACTAATGGCGCACTTGGGCGGGATGCGCCATTAGTATGTTTGGACAGGCGCGGTAGTTAAAAAAAAAATTTTTTGATACTAATGGCGCACCCTTTGCCAGGTGCGCCATTAGTAGTATAAACTCTAATGGCGCATCAGATTGTGGTGCGCCATTAGTATATACTAATGGCGCACCAGCTCTCTGGTGCGCCATTAGTGTCAATCCCATCTATAGCCCTTTTTCTAATAGTGTCAGGACAGACAAACAAGGGATACCACGCATGCACGCACTGTTTACTTGACACCGATAGTATATACCTGGGCCATCGTCGATTTCTTCCGACCAACCATTAATGTAAAAATAAAGGCAAACATTTCAAAGGCGAGGCAGATCACTGGAAGAAGCCCGCCATGTGTACCGCTGATCACGTACTTGCTATGGTCAATGATTTACACGTAATCTATGGAAAGGGTCCCGGCGGACTAGCTGTTCCGAATGACGCTGAGAATCACGCACCCATGTGGAAGAAGAAATCTATATTTTGGGACCTACCCTCCTGGAAAGACCTAGAGGTCCGCTCTTCGATCGACGTGATGCACGTGATGAAGAACCTTTGCGTGAACCTGCTAGGCTTCTTGAGCGTGTATGGGAAGACAAAAGATACACCTAGGCACGGGAGGACCTGCAACGCTTGCACGAAAAAGAGGGCATGCCTCCGAAGCAGTATGAAGGTCCTGCCAGCTACGCTCTTACGAAAGAAGAGAAAGAAATCTTCTTTGAATGCCTGCTCAGTATGAAGGTCGAATACAAAGGGAATAATAAATATGCTAGAGAAAAAGTTCCAGAACCTAAAGTCTCATGACTGCCATGTGACTATGACGCAACTACTTCCGGTTGCATTGAGGGGGGCTTCTACCGGAAAACGTCCGATTAGCCATTGTGAAGCTATGTTCATTCCTCAATGCAATATCTCAGAAGGTGATCGATCCAGAAACCGTACCAACGCTAAGGAGTGATGTGGCGCAATGTCTTGTCAGTTTCAAGCTGGTGTTCCCACCATCCTTCTTCAATATCATGACGCACTTCCTAGTTCATCTAGTCGACGAGATTGTCATTCTGGGCCCGTATTTCTACACAATATGTTCCCCTTTGAGAGGTTCATGGTAGTCCTAAAGAAATATGTCTCAGAATCGCGCTAGGCCAGAAGGAAGCATCTCCATGGGCCATCAAACAGAGGATGTCATTGGGTTTTGTGTTGACTTCATTCCTGGCCTTAAGAAGATAGGTATCCCTAAATCGCGGTATGAGGGGAGACTGACTGGAAAAGGTACGCTTGGAAGGGACTCAATAATATGCAGGGACGGATATTCTTGGTCTCAAGCACACTACACAGTTCTACATAACTCTACCTTGGTGACCCCGTATGTCGATGAACACAAGAACAGTCTGCGCTCCAAACACCCGTAGGCGATTACTTTCTGTTGGATTACATGTGAACACATCAGGACTTTCAGCAGTTGGTTGGAAACACATCTCGGAGGTGACAACACTGTTTGTGATGAGCTGTACTTGCTGTCCAGGGGACCATCTTCGTTGTAATGATTTGGAAAGGATACGAGATAAATGGGAATACATTTTACACGATTGACCAAGATCAAAAGAGCACCAACCAAAACAGCGGTGTCCGCTTTGATGCAGCAAACGAGAGGGGAAAGGACACATATTATGGTTACATAGTGGGCATATGGGAACTTGACTACGGAGTAGATTTTAAGGTCCCTTTGTTTAAGTGCAAATGGGTCAATCTGTCAGGAGGCGGGTGCAGGTAGACCCACGATGCGGAATGACAACAAAGGATCTGAAAAATCTTGGGTACACTGACGAACCGTTCGTCCTAGCCAATGATGTGGCACAGGTTATCTATGTGAAGGACATGTCTACCAGACCAAGAAAAAGAAAAGATAAGGAAGCGAATACATCATACGATCAGCCAAAGCGCCACATTGTTCTTTTAGGAAAAAGGGACATCCTGGGAGTGGAGGGCAAGACAGACATGTCTGAAGAGTATGAAAAGTTTCATGAAATTCCTTCCTTCAAAGTCAAGGCTGACCCAAGCATCGTGATAAATGATGAAGATTATCCATGGTTATGGCGCAATAAGCAAATGACACAAGCGAAGAAAAAGTGAAGACTTTCTCCCATAACTATTATGATGATACCATGCCAACTTTGTAATAGACGAGTATGATACCATTGTCCGTTTTGTACATGCACATGCTATGCCAACTTTTTCAGAGTTCATTTGAAAACTATGAATTTAGGTCGAATTTTCTCTATAGGTGCATCTATGTGCATATATTAGTCCTCGCCCATGCGGCTCGCCTGGCCCATGACCATTAGTCCCGGTTTGTGCCACAAACCGGGACTAAAGGGTTGGCCCGCTTAGAGTTTAGTCCCACCTCGCCAACCGAAGGGCGCTCACACCGGTTTATAAGCCCGTCCCTCTCTGCCTTGTTGAGCTCCTCTCAAAGTGAAAATAGATGCCCCTCTACAGGGAATTTGACCTAAATTCATAGTGAATTTCTCTGAAATTCATAGAAATTGATTATGAATTTAGGTTTAATTTTCTCTATAGGTGAGTCTATATTCATTTTTTTAGTAAAGTTAATCACAAACTTGTGATTCACACAAATTTCAAAGAATTCAAATTTCAACTATTCAAATTTGAAAACTAATGGCACAAACAGAAAGTTTATAATTTTTCTAAAACTAATGGCACTAACAGAAAGTTTATAATTTTGCTGACCTAAAAGCAAAAATAATTTAAAAATAAAGCAAAAAACCAAAAAGAAAATAAATAATGCAGAAAACAAAACAAAAAAACTGAAGAAAAAAAATAAAAATAGCAAAAATAAGTATTTGGTTGTAAGTAGAAACAAAATAAAATAAATAAAGCAACGAAACAAAAAAAATGTTTTTAAATTTGAAAACTAATGGCACTAATAGAAAGTTTATAATTTTTCTAAAACTAAAAGCAAAAAGAATTAAAAAATAAAGCAAAAAACAACAAAAAATAAATAATGCAGAAAACAAAACAAAAAAACTGGAAAAAATAAAAATAGTGCCGCCTACTGGGCCCCCACGGCCTGAATACGACTAGAAACCCTACATGGGCCAGGATTCAGGCCCGCGGGAGGCCCAGTAGGCCCACAGGCACACATTGCACGGTTAGGCCCGAAAGCCTGCTTTAGAGAGGAGCTCGAGAGGGAAGGCGCACCGCACCTTATAAACAGGTGCGGCTCTCTCTCAGCTAGCGAGGTGGGACTAAACTCCCACCACCACGCCGCTGTGCAAGGCCTTTGGTCCCGGTTTGTGCCTGCCGGGACTAAAAGAACATTGGTCCCGGTTCGTGGCACAAGGAACCAATGCCCTTTAATCCGATTGGTGCCACCAACCGGGACCAAAGGCCGCTTCCCGCCCTTTGGGCTGCCGAAAATTGGCCTTTGGTCCCGGTTGGTGGCACCAACCGGGACTAATGCCCACCTTTAGTCCCGGTTTGCGCCACGAACCGGGACTAAAGGCTTTGCTATATAAGGTCACACTTTGGAAATTTTCACTCTCATCTCTCGCGGTTGCCGCCCCGACGCCGACGCCGCCAGGCTACCCCGACGCCGCCTCGCCCCGTCATGATCGCCTCTCCCGTGCCCGTCGTCGCCGTCGCCACGCCCTCGTTGCTGCCGCCGTCGCCCGCGCCCCTGCCCCGACGCGCTCCGCCCCGAAAACAAAGAAGAAATAAGAAGAGGAGAAGAAGAAAGGAATAGTGGAGAAGAAGAGAAAATAGTATTCTATTTTCTCTTCTTCTCCACTATTCCTTTCTTCTTCTCCTCTTTTTTTCTTCTTTTTTTTCTTCGATCTTCTCCTCTAGCTATTCCTTTCTTCTTCTCCTCTTTTTATTTCTTCTTTGTTTTCTTATGTTTTATCGGGTCTGTCGTCGTCGATATACCCCTCCCGATAACTTCAACACGAGGGGGGGTGGATACCCCCTCCCCGATAATATTATTTTCCCATGTACGTATGTCGTGTCGATATAAACTCCCGATAACTTCAATACGTGGGGGGTGGGTCGATATACCCTCTCCTGATAACTTCAACGCATGGGGGGGAGGGTCGATATACCCCCTCCCCGATAATATATATTATTTTCCCATGCATGTACGTATGTCGTGTCGATATAAGCTCCCGATAACTTCAACACGTGGGGGGGTCGATATACCCCCTCCCGATAACTTCAACACGAGGGGGGGGTCGATATACCCCCTCCCGATAACTTCAACATGTGGGGGGTCGATATACCCCCTCCTCGATAACTTCAACACGTGGGAGGGGGTCGATATACCCCCTCCCGATAGCTTCAACACGTGGGGGTCGATATACCCTCCCGATAACATTATTTTCCGTGTATGTATCCCGTCGTTGTCGATATTACCCCCTCCTTGAAGCGCTCGAGGCCACCCCTAACCCTTGAAGCGTTGTCAAGGCCAATTCAAACCCTAGAGAAGCAAAATACGAGGCCACTAATTAATATGATTCCTTATTGTAATAACCTAGCTAGTTCTATGTTTGCCACTAATATATCCATATATGTCATGTTTGAATAATAATTGCCATGTTGTATATATTTGTAGAAACTATGGACACCCCCCGAGACGAAGCACAAGAAGCTTTGTTGAGGGACATAATCGTAGAAGGAAGTGATGCTGTCTGCTCGTTGATGTTTCTCAATGACACCGACGGTCTGGAAGGAGAGGGTGAAGAAGCAGCTGGCTATGATGGTGATGGCTCCGATGACCCAATGCCGGTGCAAGAAGAAGTAGACCATGAGGACGGCTCCGGTGACCGAACCGAGTCCGGCCAGGTATACATATTAGTTAAGCCTGTCTTGACTAGCTAATTGATGCATTCATTGTTTTGGTATGTACACATATTAATTAACTCTCGTCTTTGTTCTTTTTCTAGCCCTCCGGATCGAGCACAACTTCGGTAAAGAGACGAGGCCCAAAGAAAAGTTGAGCTCGGATGAAAAGTTTGAGATCATAGAAATCGCGTATGACGGCCAACCGATTGAACCCATCCGGACAAAGAAGGCATTTATTGCTCGGTGCGGGGTTACGGTTAGGGACAAGATCCCGATTAGCATCCAGCAATGGTATAAGCCTAAGAACGAAGACCCTGAGGTGTCTTATGTCAATGATATGCAGAAAAATGATCTTTGGACTGAGCTAAAGTCAAATTTCACCCTATCGCCAGAGGATGATCCAGAGAAGCCAGTTGAGCAATTAATCAAGTCTTTTGCTCTTAAGAAGATGGCAGACCTATTCAGGAATTGGAAGAAAGACCTGAATAAGTTTGTCGATAAAAAAGAGACCCCAGAATTCAAGGGCAAATATGAGAAGATCAGAGATGACTGGCCCGCATTTGTGGCCCACAAGACATCGGAAAAGAGTAAAAAGATATCGGTGATAAACAAGAAAAATGCCGCAAAGAAGAAGCTTCACCATCGCATGGGGTCAGGTGGCTACCTCATAGCCCGGCCTAAGTGGCCAAGGCTGAGAATGATCTGCTTGATAAAGGGACCGAACCAGAGACAATGAACTGGCCAGACCGTTGCCGGACTTGGTTCTTCGGGGCTGGCGGAACCTTGGACCCTGTATCAGGGAAGTGCATTTGGACGGACGATCAATTGGACATACCAGTCAAGAGGCTTCAGCAATATATCGAAGCAGCGCAACAAGGGACGTTCTTTCCAGACAGAGAGAACGACGAGCTCACAATGGCCCTCGGGAATCCTAAGCACCACAGATGACACGAGGCACGCCAGATCCGTTCGTGGAAGGCTGGGTTTCGGACGCAGCGGTTACAAATGCCGGAGAGGAGGAAGAAAGTGCAGCAGAACCGAATCGCAGCGCTCCATGCAAGGGTACAAGCGATAGAGGAACGAGAAGCAGATCGCAGCAAACGACCTGCGAAGCTTCCCCGGCTACCCCGCCATCTCGGCGGAGAAGCGGCGTGGCTTCCACCGAGCCGCTTCACCGAGCATGCCTTGACGGCTCGCCGCTATCCCGTGGATGCTATCACGGAGGCTGAAAATTGCCACCTTATGGCGCAATGGATGAATTTGAAGGTCAAGGCGGCTGTTGGCTCTGTTTATCCTACTGAAAACGGCGCAACTTTTCACTGCCGGACGATTCCAGAAGGATATGCTAGGGTGATGGTGGATGAAATCACAGAGGGATTTGAGAACCTCCAGCTTGACCACTCTACCGGTGAAGGGGAGACTCGGCTGGGTTCTGCTTTGAAGACTCCATGCCTATGGCGGAAGGATCTCATCAACCTTCCGAACTGGACGCCTCCGCCTCCTCCTCCTCCTCCGGTGAGTCAGGGCACTCCGCCTCCTCCACCGCCTCCTCCTCCGGCGAGTGACGATCAGGGCACTCGGCCGGCTCCTTCTCCGGCGCATGGCGGCACTCCGCCTCCTTCTCCGCCTGCGCCGGCGCGCCTGAGTAGCGAGCCTCCTCCTTCTCCGCCTCGTCAGCAAGGGCGGAAGAGACCCACCGCCGCTCCGGCGCGTCGTAGTCCTTCTCCTCCACCTCGTAAGCAAGGAAAGAAGACATCCGCTCCGTCTGCTCTGCCGGCGTCTAGCAGTCTGACCAAAGGCGGAGGACATCTGATTCGGTCCTTCTCTGAAGACTCCAGAGAAGTTACTATACGAGATGACCCCGGAGGAGAACGCGAAGATCGCGTGAACCGAAGTGAAGGACTGGTTTCGATGGTTGAAAGCACAGAGACATCCACCTCCGTAGGAGAAGGTAGATCCGGTGAAAGCGAAGCGCACTCTGGCTGCCCTAACAAAACCACCCAAGTCTCTGCCGAAAGGCAACTATGAGCGCATTATTGGAAAGACATTTGCCGAAGCGGAGAGGTCGAGAAGTACTGTCAGTGATCAAAGGATGAAAGAACGACGAGCTGGGAAACAAATTGCCCAGCTCGACGAACAAGCGAAGCAATCGTGCCCCCCGCTCAAGGTGCCTGCTAGCGACAACGTCGATCCGAGGATGGTGCCCGGTTATAGCAATCCTGGAGATTACCTGCCCGACGATGTACATTATGATTTCTTGAAGGTGCAGATACAAAGATACGAGTACACGAAGCCTCTTGTCAAAGATGAAAGATCTCTATCAACGATGATGCGAAGATTGCATGATTGGTACATGAAAACCTGCAGAGAGTCTGAGGGGAGGAGTACTTTGTATGTGAGAGTTAAAAAGAAGCATGACCTCGTTGGAATTGAACTGTTGCCTATTCCATTTGAGGAGTTCTATCAGTTTTCAATCAAGCGGCCCTCGATAAAGCAACGGTCACTGCTCTGTCTGTAAGTAGTACTACTTACATCATTAAGTCTCTCTATATAACTCAACTCTTTCATTGTATGTATTTATAATTATCCTCACTATGTTATGCAGATTGAAGATCGCCGAATTGAAGAAAAGACAAGTGGGTGATATTGGGTTCATTAACACATATCTCATAGATGCAACTGAGGTTAAATTTCATGCCGAAGATACCGAGGCCAACTTGCTACAATCGTTGGTAATAAATGAACACAAAGATATAATACTCTTTCCTTACAACTTCGGTGAGTGTTCTTGTCTTGTGGCATATTCGGTTTCCTTATTAGTCCAGGTTATAGTAATGTAATATTGATGAGTTATGCATGCGTGCGCAGCTACCACTATATTCTCCTAGAGATTAAGCTTGAGCAGGGAGTAGTAACTGTCTTAGACTCCAAACGAAAAAATCCGGAGGAGTATGCGAACATGACTGAAATGCTCGAGAAGTAAGTTAAATCGATCATTATCCACCATATAAGAAACTTTGTTCATTTCTGATATCAAGTAATTGTTTTCTTTGTATGGCAGGGTTTGGAGAAAATTCACCAAAAAACTCCGGGACTGCCGAAGAAGCTGCAATTTAGACACCCGAAAGTAAGTACTATAGTAGCATATTCCACGCATCTCCTAGTGATTCAAGCGCTAGTTTCATCAATACCATTTAGCATGCTTGCTAATTATCAGTTTGATTGACCTCTGTTTCTTGTAAAGTGGTTGTGGCAGGAACAAGGAAATGATTTATGTGGATACTACATTTGCGAGTCCATCCACCACACGACCTGTGAGCGGGGCTACTCTGACAAATAATATGAAGTGCGTAAATAACAATATTCACAATTTTATTTTATTATCATCATTTTTGTTGAGTTTCATTCATATATATATATATATATATATATATATATATATATATATATATATATATATATATATGTATTGACCCCTTCTTAAAATTAGATGTTTGAGATCGGGATGAATTCCTAGCACCGAGATCGCATCTGAGCAATTCAAGAGGAATTGGCGGCATGCTTTCTTGACCACGTGATCGCTGAAGGCGGAGAATACTATGTGGACCACGCGTCCGTATGTTAGGAGATTATATTTGTAAAATATAATTATTGTATATATGTAGCCGGTAGTGTCGGATAGATATACGAGAACTTGTTGTTTGACCAATCTCTCGGAGAAGGAGGTGGTCGATATCACTTCTCTGTATGCATATATGTTCATGGCGATCTTCTGTTTCCTTCAGTAGCATGTCTAGCTAGTCCTCTCTATACGTATGTATAGTACGTAGCGTCGACCAAGCAGACGAAAGAGAGGACACTTCTCTCTATTAATTAGCTAGCTAACACAATATATGAAACACCTAAATTAAACCCCCAAAACCTCCAACCCCCTCCCTTCCAAAAAACCAAGCCCACGAAATCTTGTGACACGTGGATGCCTATTGGTCCCGGTTGGTGCCACCAATCGGGACCAAAGGCCCTCCTGCCTGGACTCGGTGCACAGGTCACGTGGAGGCCCATATGTCCCGGTTCACTACACCACAACCCTTAATTGGGGGCAATTAACTGCCGGGAGAAATACCCGAATAAGGACATACTATCTGCCAGGAATAGTATAACAGCCGGCAGAATTACATAAGGGCAGATAAACTGCCGATAGAAGTTAAGAAACAAGGGCAGCCATACTGCCGGGAATAAGGCCCACTTTTCAGGTCATTGTATCTGTCGGCGCAACTAAAGCCCGACCCATTATCTGCCCGGGCTTTTTATGGCCTGCGACCGAAACAATTGGGCCCAAAGCGCGCCCTGGCGTGGGAGAGCGCGCGAAAGCCCAAATGTTTCACACAAAGGAATCTTGGCCGTACCCCAATCTGCAGTCTGCCCCAAATCACAACCTCCCCCAAATCGACCTGCCCTAGCTTCCACCCCGACCACCTCCGCCGCCGAGCACATTCCGCTGTGCCCGACCACCATACGGCCGCTAATCATCCCACCGCAGTTACGGATCCCTCCCCGACTATTGTCGTCAGACACCCTTCGCCGCTTCGTCCCAGACCAACAGCACAAGGAGGGGAAGGGAGGGAGACACAATGGGCGGAGGAGGTCGAAGCCGTTGCCCACACCGCGGATCTGCCGCGGGGATGCAGGAAGCAAGGACGCGGTTGCGCGGCCCCCGGATCCGGTGAAGGGCGTGCGCGAGAGGCGGCCAACGGGGCGTGAGGCCCAACTCCAGATCCGGGCGGCCAGAGCAGAGCGTGAAGCCAGGAAGCAGGGGCGAGGGTTTGGATGTGCTGGGAGGGATGCGGGCACATGCTTTGGGTGGCCGCCTTCACCGCAGCCGGCACAGCGGCGTGGTTGTGGTTTGGCAGCTAGGTTTGGGCGCCCCGGTGTCACCTGCGAGCGACACGGGAGGGAGAGACCAGGAACCAAAAGATGCTGACAGTCTTGAGTACTCAGATCAGCAAACCCGTTTTGGTATTCCCATCATTGAAAATTTGAAATGAGGTACCATATGGATTCCTCCTCTCTTCTAGTAGATAATCCAGATTGTTTTGTCTTTCGTGAGCTTTTGTGCTGATGCGTGATCCAGAATTTGGACGCATATTAATCACCCAATGTGTTAGAAAGATCTGGTGTAGTTGTTTAATCAATGCTATACCAGTTTACATGTACTTGCATCATCGGCTGTTCTTGCTGTTTGGAATGAAGGTGCTAAAGTTTAGCAAGTCATGCATAGATAGTATCATCATAAAAGCAATGTGCCGTACGTTTCTGATGGAGTTCAGAGTGAACTAAGCGTACATTTCAAAGGTGGTGGTAGTAGCATTTAGAGACTACTACTACACTAGACACATGTTGCGATAGTAGCTAAGGCAGTAAGTGAAATTACCACTGCAGTCTGCAGGGAGTATTGCTTCACCTTTTGTTGCTTGGATTAGTAATTCTGAAAATTGCATCTTGTGGGCAACAGGTGGGTTATTTGAAAACTTTCATACCAAAAAAGTAGACTACATATGTACCTGAGAGGAACCCTAAATACTTTTTGGCATCATATCAAAATACAATATGGAAGAATCCAAAATATGAAAAGAAAAGAGTAAGTTGCTGCCTTCCCATACAAGCAGCACATTGTTACCTGTAGTCTCAAAATAATAAGCTGCGGGAATTTATTTTGTACAGTCCGTGCCATGGTATCAAATATTGCCAGTCTCATTTGTTCCTGTATTAGATAACTTCTTCTGTTGGTTTATCTGATATTAAGAAAAATCTTCCTGACTTATTATTCTAATACTGAAGCATTTTTCCGAGCATACCTGTGAGCAGTTCGATGAACACTGTCTTTTGCAACAAGTGCTCCTTTTTTATTTGGAAAGACAAACAAGTGAGTGATTATTCCAAAACAAAGTACTACCTCCTTTTTGGTTTAAAAGGTCCATGCGTTTCTCTAGGTTGACTATTTAACCAACAAAACATGAGTTATATATCACAAAAAGTTATGCCATAAGAGACTGTAAATGCTATATTTTCTAATGTTATTACTTTTGAGATCAAAAATTTGTATTACAATTGATTGAATTGGTAATCTATGAATATGCATGGGCCATTTAAACCGGAAAGGAGGAAATATATTCATGTTTTTTACACTCTTGTGCCTTAATGGTGATGGCAATCAAACTTGAAGTTTGGAACCTGTCAGTCCCTCACTGTTATTTCCACTTATTTTAGGTTGCTGCCACATTACTCTGGTGAGTGCCACACATAAAATCCAACTCTTTGGTTCCTCGGCTAAGTTAATAATTGACTAGGTTTTTTCGTCCTTAATTGAGCAAGTGGGGTTAATTTCCTCCGATTAAGCTGTCACACCTTAGACGTATTCTAAAATGCATGTGGATGTCATGTCATTTTCTACATGTCACCTACCCTTTACTATTCGTATTAAGGTGGGTGATAATTGTGCTGTCATCAGCCTCTTGGTTGGGTTGGTCAGCACAGTTAAATGAAGGCATTTAAAAAAAATGAGGAACCCAGAGTTTGTTGCATGCTTGCACCTGCAATGGTTCTCGCACACCCTTTAATTATTATTTTTATATATTTTCTTGCTGGTAGCAACGCACGGGTAGTTTACTAGTATGAGTAACATTCCTAGCCTTACTTATGGAACTTTGTGTAAATATAGGTATTTTATGTTTTCCTATAAAATAGATGCATATTTCAAGGAAGCAGATTCATAATTAAAACCGTGGTATTACAGGCAGAACAAGTTCTTGCAAAACATGCACATGAAAGAGGCTTACTGATGGTTCTAAGGCGGATGCTCTTGGGGGCCAGGAGTATGTCCTTACCAATGAAGACAAGGATGCTGACTGGATGCTCGTTGGCGATCTTCCTTCGGAGTGAGTTCCAATTTTTTTTGGGTCGAGATATCCATGCAACTAAAGTTACGATGTTTAATTCTGGCATTCTTCTCTTACATGCAGTACTTTTGTGCACTCTGGTAATATCCCTTCTGCTGTTCTCTGTTAATGTAGCCTTTGTTAGAAAACTTGGGAGATCTTGATAGGAGTGATGAACTTTGATAATATGGTAGCCTGGACTTCTACCATGAGTATTTTACCTTTGTGACTTGGGAGATATCCATAGGAGTGATACCCTTCCTTTCTTTTTAAAATGGAAGATATATTGCCTCCATCCTCTACATGGTACAGAACTAATCATCAAATGTCATGAGAAATTTTAATTATCTGTATGGTCCTGGATGATGCTATCTTTGATAAATATAAACATGCTATGCTTGGCATGCAGTTTTCTCATGTGTACACATTGTTTAACCCTGCATTTTACTGCTTACTATGTACTATACATCTGGAATTGTACTTGGAAGTGCCAAAATTATAGAAAAAGTACATGTCAGCTGTCATGTCTTCATTAGATATTTTTAAATCTTTTCCTGGTATGATGTTAATATTTTGTTAGTTCGTAGATGTTGGTAGTTTGTACTACAAATTTTTTTAACTTGATTTTGTTTTCTCTGCAGTTCAACAAGTTTTTCCCAAGCTTTGTCACAAGGATGAGATTGTTAGAATGCTAAAAAAGTTCTACGTGATAGCAGTTGTATATGTCAACTAGGATGTCTACATGATGTTTCTCGTATTCAAACAACAACACAATCATGTGGGGGCGAGGTTAAGCTGTGATTTTCAAAAGGGCGACTCTTCTGCGGGAGACATGTGGCCCTTTTTAAATAATGCAGTTTCACATGATGGTGGCGAGTCTGTTATTCCCAAGACATCTCATGAAGTCATCCAACAAAAGGTTGTGAGCATGTACTTATTTGTCATCTAGACATGGTTGTAGTTGTGCGTCAAGCTCAAAGCATTTGTTTAGCTTAGTTTGAACGAAAGAAACGTTATTGTCTTATCTAAAATTTGTTTACTGATGTAGTTGAATGCTACTGAATGCATGTCTAAATGTTGAAATGCTGAATTTGTGGTCATTATGTGCTTGAGATTTGCTACTGAATACCGAGTCAATTCCTATATGAATAGAAATACAAATAAATATACGTGCTAGCAGGATCAGGAAAACTGCCGAGAAGTAAAAGTCAAGGGCAGACTATCTGCCAGGGATGAACATAACTGTCGGCAATTAGATTCGCGGCATATACTTCTATCTGCCGGGAAAACGGTGCTTCCTGGCAGTGTAACTGCCGGGAGATCTGTATCTGCCGGGAAATAGATCTCCCGGCAGCCGTTCTTGTGGCAGTTCTATCTGCCGTGAGAAACTCTGTCCCGGCAGTTTATCTGCCCTCTCAAGCGTCTTCTCCTGGCAGATTACATGCCATAACATTGGTGTTGTGGTGTAGTAGTTCTGGACTGAACCGGGACTAAAGGGCCAGGGCATTAGTACCGACCCATTAGTCCCGGTTCAGGAACCTGGACTAAAGGCCCTTACCAACCGGGACAATAGGCCTTTATTCTACAAGTGAGGCATCCAGCGTCGACATTCGAATGTGGTTTTGTTTTTTTTTGAAGGGGGTTGGGGTTTTGGGGGTTAATTTAATGAGGTGTTTCATATATTGTGTTAGCTAGCTAATTAATAGAGAGAAGTGTCCTCTCTTATGTCCGTGCTTGGTCGACGCTATGTACTATACATAGAGAGACCCTCGACACGCTTAGCTAGTAAGAAAATGAAGGAAACCATTAAGTACTGAAGTTAAATCATGCATACCGAGAGATGTGATCGATCGACCTCTCCTTCTCCGAGAGATTGGTCGAACAACAAGTTTTCGCATTATCTATCCGACGCCATCGGGCTACATACATATACAATATGTAAGATCTCTTACAATCCCCTAGCATTTGAAATCAACTTCCACATGGTATTCTCCGGCTTTATTGATGATGTGGTCAAGAAAGAATCCCGCCAATTCCTCTTGAATTGCTTTCATGTGATCTTGTGGTAGGAGTTTATTTCGCATCTGCCACATCTAATTTGAAGAAGGGGGTTAAACATATATATGAATGAAACTCAACAGAAATGATGGTGTAATAAAATGAAACTGTGAATATTGCTTACGCACTTCATATTGTCTTTTAGAGTAGCCCCGCTTATTTTCCAAAGTCGCGTTGTAGATGAACTCGCACACGTAGTATCCACAGAAATTATTCCCTTCTTCCTGCCACAAGCACTTTACGAGAAATAGAGGTCAATCAAACTGATAATGAAGCATTATAAATGGCATTGATGAAAGTATAGCTATAGAATCAACGGGAGATGCGTGCAACTAGCTAGCTAGTAGTACTTACTTTTGGGTATGTATATCGTAGCTCCTTCGGCAGTCCCGGATCTTCTGTGGTGAACTGTTTCCAAACCCTGCAAGACAAAGAAAATAATTATTATTACTTGAGATATCAGGAAATGAACAAAACATTGCAGATATGGTGCGATAATGATTGATTGAACTTACTTGTTGAGCAATTTAGTCATGTCCGCATAGGTTTCGGGATCTTTCCGTTTTGAGTCTAAGACGGTTACTAGTCCCCGCTCAAGCTTAATCTCCAGAAAAACATAGTGGAAGTTGCGCACGCATGCATAACTCATCAATTACATTACTATAACCTCGCTCGAGTAATAAGGGAAACTGAATATGCACACGACAGTAGCACTCACTTGAAGTTGTAAGGAAAGAGTATGGTATCTTTGTTTTGATTTTGATCAACGATTGTAGCAAGTTGGCCTCGGCCTCTTGGCGTGCTTTTTAACCTGAATTTCATCTATGATATTTGTGTTAATAGAACCCAATATCATACATTTCTTGTTTTCTGCACTCGACAATCTTCAATCTGCATAATATAGTGAGGATAATTAATTATAAATACATGCAATGAAAGAGCTGAGCTATATATAGAGACTTAATGACAGAAATAGTACTTACAGACAGTAGCAAAAGACCGTTAATTTATCGAGGGCGTTTTGATTGAAGAAATCGAAGAACTCCTCAAATGGAACAGTCAAAAGATCAGTTCCAACGAGGTCGTGCTCCTCTTTAATTCTCAGATACAAAGTATTCGTCCCCCAGACTCTCTGAAGGTTTTCATGTACCAATTTTGGAATCTTCGCATCATCGTTGTTAGAGATTTTTCATCTTTGACGAGAGGCTTCCGCATCAGATTCGTGTTCGTCCCACCTCCATCAAATCAAAATGTACATCGTCAGGCAGGTAATCTGCAAGATTGCTATAACCGGGCACCATCCTCAGAGCATTAGCGGCGATGTCGCTAGACACATTGAGCGGGGGCACGATTGGTTAAGCTTGTTCGCCGAGCTGGGCAATTTTTTTCCCAGCTGCTCGTCGTTCTTTTAACCTTTGATCACTGACAGTAGTTCCCGACCGCGATGCTTCTTGATATGCCTTTTGAGTAATGCGCTCATAGTTGGTTTTTGGCGGAGACTTTGGTGGTTTCCTTAGGGCATCAATAGTGCGCTTTGCTTTCACCAGATCTACCTTCTCCTCCGGAGGTGGATGTCTCTGTGCTTTCAACCCTTCAAATAAGTCCTTCACTTCGGTCCACACGATCTTCGTGTTTTCCTCCTCGGTCCTCTCGTACGGTAACTTCTCTAGAGGCTTGAGAGGTGGACCGTATCTGTATTGCCTCCCGCCTCTGGCTGTACTGCTAGACGCTGGAGCAGATGGAGCGGTTGCGGCTGTCTTCTTTCGTGTTTGCTTACGAGGCGGAGGAGAAGGACTACGATGCGCCGGAGCAGCCGGGGCGGCGGCGGGTCTCTTCCGCCCTTGCTGGCGAGGCGGAGAAGGAGGAGGCTGCTGGCTGCTCGGGCGCGCTGGTGCAGGCGGAGAAGGAGGCGGAGTGCCGCCACGCGCCGGAGAAGGAGGCCGAGTACCCTGATCGTAACTCGCCGGAGGAGGAGGCGGTGGAGGAGGCGGAGTGCCCTAACTTGCTGGAGGAGGAGGAGGAGGCAGAGGCGTCCAGTTCGGAAGGTTGATGAGCTCCTTCCGCCATAGGCATGGAGTCTTCAGAGCAGAACCCAGCCTAGTCTCCCCTTCACCGATAGGATGGTCAAGCTGGAGGTCCTCAAATCCCGCCGTTATTTCATCCACCATCACCCTAGCATATCCTTCTGGAATCGGCCGGCAGTGAAAAGTTGTGCCGGGTTCAGTAAGATAAATAGATCCAACAGCTGCCTTGACCTTCAAATTCATCCATTGCGTCATAATGTGGCAATTTTGAGACTCTGTGATAGCATCCACGGGATAGCTGGCAGGAGCCGTCAAGACATGCTCCGGCTGAAGCAGCTCGGTGAAAGCCACGCTGCTTCTCCGCTGAGATGGCGGGGTAACTTCGGGGGAAGCTTCGGCAGTTCGTTTGCTGTGATTTGCTTCTCGTTCCTCTATCGCTTGTACCCTTGCGTGCAGCGCCTGCAGTTGGGTCTGCTGCACTTTTTTCCTCCTCTCCTGGCATTTGTAACCGCATGAGTCCGAAAAACCAGCATTCCACGGAATGGAGCCTGGTGTGCCTCGTGTCCGTCCAGGGTGCTCAGGATTCCCGAGGGCCATTGTGAGCTCGTCGTTCTCTCAGTCTGGAAGGAACGTCCCTTGCTGCGCTGCATCGATATGTTGGGGAACGCAGTAATTTCAAAAATTTTCCTACGATCACGCAAGACCATGGTGATGGCATAGCAACGAGAGGGGAGAGTGTCCGTCCACGTACCCTCGTAGACCGAAAGCGGAAGCGTTATAACAACGCGGTTGATGTAGTCAGACGCGTCTTCACGATCCGACCGATCCAAGCACCGAACGTCACGGCACCTCCGAGTTACGCACACGTTCATTTCGATGGCGATCCCGGACTCCGATCCAGCAAAGTGTCGGGATGAGTTCCGTCGACGACGACGGCGTGGTAGCGATGTTGATGCTCCACCGACGAGGGCTTCGCCTAAGCTCATGACGATATGACTTCTCCGGCGCAGGCTTCGCCTAAGCTCTACGACGATATGACCAAGTGGAATATGGTGGAGGGGCACCGACACGGCTAAGGAACGATCCGTAGATCAACTTGTGTAGCCTGGGGTGCCTTGCCCCGTATATAAAGGAGCCAAGGGGAGGTGGCGGCCCAAGGGGGAGGCGCAAGGAGTCCTACTCCCTCCGGGAGTAGGACTCCCCTCCAATCCTAGTTGGATTAGGATTCCTGAGGGGGAAAGAGAGAGAGGGGGCGGCCCACCTTTCCTAGTCCTAATAGGACTAGGGGAAGGGGGCGCGGCCACCTAGGGCTGGCCCTCTCCTTTCCACTAAGGCCCACTATGGCCCATGTAGTTCCCGGGATTCGGTAACCTCCCGGTACTCCGGTAAATTCCTGATTTCACTCGGAACCCTTCCGAAGTCCAAACATAGGCTTCCAATATATCAATCTTTATGTCTCGACCATTTCGAGACTCCTCGTCATGTCCGTGATCACATCCGGGACTCCGAACAAACTTCGGTGCATCAATACTTATAAACTCATTATGAACATCGCCGAAACGTTAAGCGTGCGGACCCTACGGGTTCGAGAACTATGTAGACATGACCTAGAACCATTCTCGGTCAATAACCAATAGCGGAACCTGGATGCCCATATTGGTTCCTACATATTCTACGAAGATCTTTATCGGTCAAACCGCATAACGACATACGTTGTTCCCTTTGTCATCGGTATGTTACTTACCCGAGATTCGATCGTCGGTATCCAATACCTAGTTCAATCTCGTTACCGGTAAGTCTCTTTACTCGTTCCGTAATACATCATCTCACAACTAACTTATTAATTGTAATGCTTGCAAGGCTTAAGTGATGTGCATTACCGAGAAGGCCTGGAGATACCTCTCCGACAATCGGAGTGACAAAACCTAATCTCGAAATCGCCAACCCAACAAGTACCTTTGGAGACACCTGTAGTACTCCTTTATAATCACCCGATTACGTTGTGACGTTTGGTAGTACCAAAGTGTTCCTCCGGTAAACGGGAGTTGCATAATCTCATAGTTATAGGAACATGTATAGGTCATGAAGAAAGCATTAACATACTAAACGATCAAGTGTTAAGCTAACGGAGTGGGTCATGTCAATCAGATCATTCTACTAATGATGTGACCTTGTTAATCAAATAACAACTCCTTGTTTATGGTTAGGAAACATAACCATCTTTGATTAACAAGCTAGTCAAGTAGAGGCATACTAGTGACATCTTGTTTGTCTATATATTCACACATGTATTATGTTTCCGGTTAATACAATTCTAGCATGAATAATAAACATTCATCATGATATAAGGAAATAAATAATAACTTTATTATTGCCTCTAGGGCATATTTCCTTGATGTCCCACTTGCACTAGAGTCAATAATCTAGATTACAGAGTAATGATCCTAACACCCATGGAGTCTTGGTGCTGATCATGTTTTGCTCGTGGAAGAGACTTAGTCAACGGGTCTGCAACATTCAGATCCGTATGTATTTTGCAAATCTCTATGTCTCCCACTTGGACTTGGTCCCGAATGGAATTGAAGCGTCTCTTGATGTGCTTGGTCCTCTTGTGAAATCTGGATTCCTTTGCCAAGGCAATTGCACCAAGATTGTCACAGAAGATCTTCATCGGTCCCGATGCACTAGGTATGACACCTAGATCGGAAATGAACTCTTTCATCCAGACTCCTTCATTCGCTGCTTCCGAAGCAGCTATGTACTCCGCTTCACATGTAGATCCCGCCACGACGCTTTGTTTAGAACTGCACCAACTGACAGCTCCACCGTTTAATAAAAACACGTATCCGGTTTGCGATTTAGAATCGTCCGGATCAGTGTCAAAGCTAGCATCGACGTAACCATTTACGACTAGCTCTTTGTCACCTCCATATACGAGAAACATATCCTTAGTCCTTTTCAGGTATTTCAGGATGTTCTTGACCGCTGTCCGATGATCCATTCCTGGATTACTTTGGTACCTTCCTGCCAAGCTTATAGCTAAGCATACGTCAGTCTGGTACACTGACATTGCATACATGATAGAGCCTATGGCTGAAGCATAGGGAACATCTTTCATTTTCTCTCTATCTTCTGCTGTGGTCGGGCATTGAGTCTTACTCAATCTTACACCTTGCAACACAGGCAAAAAACCTTTCTTTGCTTGATCCATTTTGAACTTTTTCAAAATTTTATCAATGTATGTGCTTTGTGAAAGTCCAATTGAGCGTCTTGATCTATCTCTATAGATCTTGATGCCCAATATGTAAGCAGCTTCACCGAGGTCTTTCATTGAAAAACTTTTATTCAAGTATCCTTTTATGCCATCCAGAAATTCTATATCATTTCCAATTAATAATATGTCGTCCACATATAATATCGTAAATGCTCTGAGCTCCCACTCACTTTCTTGTAAATACAGGCTTCTCCAAAAGTCCGTAAAACCCATATGTTTTGATCACACTATCAAAGCGTTTATTCCAACTCCGAGAGGCTTGCACCAGACCATAAATTGATCGTTGGAGCTTGCACACTTTGTTAGCACCTTTTGGATCGACAAAACCTTCTGGTTGCATCATATACAACTCTTCTTCTAGAAATCCATTCAAGAATGCAGTTTTACATCCATTTGCCAAATTTCATAATCATAAAATGCGGCAATTGCTAACATGATTCGGACAGACTTAAGCATCGCCACGGGTGAGAAAGTCTCATCGTAGTCAACCCTTGAACTTGTCGAAAACCTTTACGCAACAAGTCGAGCTTTATAGACGGTTATATTACCATCGGCGTCAGTCTTCTTCTTAAAGATCCATTTTTTTTCAATGGCTGGCCGATCATCGGGCAAGTCAACCCACGTCCATACTTTGTTCTCATACATGGAGCCCATCAGATTTCATGGCTTCCACCATTTTATGCGAATCTGGGCTCACCATCGCTTCTTCATAGTTTGTAGGTTCGCCATGGTCAAGTAACATGACTTCCGAATAGGATTACCGTACCACTGCAGTGCGTATTTTACTCTGGTTGACCCACGAGGTTCAAGAGTAACTTGATCTGAAACTTCATGATCATCATCATTAGTTTCCTCACTAATTGGTGTAGTTGTCACAGGAACCATTTCTTGTGATGAACTACTTTCCAATAAGGGAGTAGATACAATTATCTCATCAAGTTCCACTTTCCTCCCACTCACTTCTTTCGAGAGAAACTCCTTCTCTAGAAAGGATCCAAATTTAGCAACAAAAATCTTGCCTTCAGATCTGTGATAGAAGGTGTACCCAACAGATCTCCTTTGGGTATCCTATGAAGACACATTTTTCCGATTTGGGTTCGAGCTTATCTGGTTGAAGTTTCTTTACATAAGCATCGCAGCCCCAAACTTTAAGAAACGACAACTTTGGTTTCTTGCCAAACCACAGTTCATAAGGCGTCGTCTCAACGGATTTTGACGGTGTCCTATTTAACGTGAATGCGGCCGTCTCTAAAGCATAACCCCAAAACGATAGCGGTAAATCGGAAATCGACATCATAGATCGCACCATATCTAGTAAAGTACGATTCTGACGTTCGGACACACCATTTCTCCGTGGTGTTCCGGTGGCGTGAGTTGTGAAACTATTCCACATTGTTTCAAATGTAAACCAAACTCGTAACTCAAATATTCTCCTCCACGATCAGATCGTAGAAACTTTATTTTCTTGTTACGATGATTTTCCACTTCACTCTGAAATTCTTTGAACTTTTCAAATGTTTCAGATTTGTGTTTCATTAAGTAGATATACCCATATCTGCTCAAATCATCTGTGAAGGTGAGAAAATAACGATACCCGCCGCGTGCCTCAACATTCATTGGACCACAAACATCAGTATGTATGATTTCCAACAAATCAGTTGCACGCTTCATAGTTCCGGAGAACGGCGTTTTTGTCATCTTGCCCATGAGGCACGGTTCGCAAGTACCAAGTGATTCATAATCAAGTGATTCAAGCCCATCAGTATGGAGTTTCTTCATGCATTTTACACCGATATGACCTAAACGGCGGTTGCCACAAATAAGTTGCACTATTATTATCAACTCTGCATCTTTTGGCTTCAACATTATGAATATGTGTATCACTATCGCCGAGATTTAACAAGAATAGACCATTCTTCAAGGGTGCATGACCATAAAAGATATTACTCATATAAATAGAACAACCATTATTCTCTGATTTAAATGAATAACCGTCCTCGCAATAAACAAGATCCAGATATAATGTTCATGCTCAACGCCGGCACCAAATAACAATTATTTAGGTCTAAAACTAATCCGAAGGTAGATGTAGAGGTAGTGTGCCGATTGCGATCACATCGACTTTGGAACCATTTCCAACGCGCATCGTCACCTCGCCCTTAGCCAATCTTCGCTAATCCGTAGTTCTGTTTCGAGTTGCAAATATTAGCAATGTAACCAGTATCAAATACCTGTGTACTCTGCGAGTATTAGTAAGGTACACATCAATAACATGTATATCACATATACCTTTGTTCACCTTGCCATCCTTTTTATCCGCCAAATACTTGGGGCAGTTCCGCTTCAAAGGTCCGTCTGCTTAAAGAAAACACTCGATTTCAGGCTTAGGTCCAGACTTGGGTTTCTTCTCTTGATCAGCAACTTTCTTGCTGTTCTTTTGAAGTTTCCTTCTTCTTCCCTTTGCCCTTTTCTTGAAACTAGTGGTCTTGCTGACCATCAACACTTGATGCTCTTTCTTGATTTCTACCTCCGCAGCTTTCAAAGATCGCGAAGAGCTCGTGAATTGTCTTAGTCATCCCTTGCATATTATAGTTCATCACGAAGCTCTTGTAGCTTGGTGGCGATGATTGGAGAATTACATCAATGACACTATCATCCGGAAGATTAACTCCCGGCTGAATTAAGTGATTGTTATACCCGGACATTTTGAGTATGTGCTCACTTGTGAACTATTCTCTTCCATCTTGCAGCTATAGAACTTATTGGAGACTTCATATCTCTCAATCCGGGCATTTGCTTGAAATATTAACTTCAACTCCTGGAACATCTCATATGCTCCATGACGTTCAAAACGTCGTTGAAGACCCGGTTCTAAGCCGTAAAGCATGGCACACTGAACTATAGAGTAGTCATCAGCTCGCTTTGCCGACGTTCATAACTTCACGGCTCAAAGATTCGCAAGAGCACTGTCACCCAGCGGTGCTTCCAGGGCGTAATTTTTACGTGCAGCAATGAGGATAATCCTCGTGTTACGGACCCGATCCGTGTAATTGCTACCATCATCTTTCAACTTTGCTTTCTCAAGGAACGCATTAAAATTCAACGGAACAACAAAGACGAGCCATCTATCTACATCAAACATAGACAAGCAAAATACTATCAGGTACTAAGTTCATGATAAATTTAAGTTTGATTAATCATATTAAAAACCTCCCACTTAGACAGACATCTCTCTAGTCATCTAAGTGATCACGTGATCCAAATCAACTAAACCATGTCCGATCATCACGTGAGATGGAGTAGTTTCAATGGTGAACATCACTATGTTGATCATATCTACTATATGATTCACGCTCGACCTTCGGTCTCGTGTTCCGAGGCCATATCTGTTATATGCTAGGCTCGTCAAGTTTAACTGAGTATTCTGCGTGTGCAACTGTTTTGCACCGTTGTATTTGAACGTAGAGCCTATCACACCCGATCATCACGTGGTGTCTCAAAGACGAAGAACTTTCGCAACGGTGCATACTCGGGAGAACACTTCTTGATAATTTTAGTGAGAGATCATCTTATAATGCTACCGTCAATCAAAGCAAGATAAGATGCATAAAGGATAAACATCACATGCAATCAATATAAGTGATATGATATGGCCATCATCATCTTGTGCTTGTGATCTCCATCGCCAAGCACCGTCATGATCACCATCGTCACCGGTAGCGACACCTTGATCTCCATCGTAGCATCGTTGTCGTCTCGCCAATCTTATGATTCCATGACTATCACTAACTCTTAGTAATAAAGTAAAGCATTACATCTCGAATGCATTGCATACAATAAAGCTACAACCATATGGCTCACGCCGATTGCGATAACTTCGGTTACAAAACATGATCATCTCATACAATATAGCATCACGTCTTGACCATATCACATCACAACATGCCCTGCAAAAACAAGTTAGACGTCCTCTACTTTGTTGTTGCAAGTTTTACGTGGCTGCTACGGGCTGAGCAAGAACCGCTCTTACCTACGCATCAAAACCACAACGATAGTTTGTCAAATAGACTCCGTTTTAACCTTCTCAAGGACCGGGCGTAGCCACTTTTCAGTTCAACTAAAGTTGGAGAGACAGTCTTCCGCAAGCCATCTATGTGCAAAGCACGCCGAGGGAACCGGTCTCGGCGTAAGCGTCTGGCGTAAGGTTGGTCCGGATCGTCTCGTCCAACAATACCGCTGAACCAAAGTATGACATGCTGGTAGGCAGTATGACTTGTATCGTCCACAACTCACTTGTGTTCTACTCGTGCATATGACATCAACGCATAAAACCAGGCTCGATACCACTTTGTTGGGGAACGCGGTAATTTCAAAAATTTCCTACGATCACGCCAAGACCATGGTGATGGCATAGCAACGAGAGGGGAGAGTGTCCGTCCACGCACCCTCGTGACCGAAAGCGAAAGCGTTATAACAACGCGGTTGATGTAGTCGTCGTCTTCACGATCCGACCGATCCAAGCACCGAACGTCACGGCACCTCCGAGTTACGCACATCGTTCAGCTCGATGGCGATCCCGGACTCCGATCCGGCAAAGTGTCGGGATGAGTTCCGTCGGACGACGGCGTGGTGGCGATGTTGATGCTCCACCGACGCAGGGCTTCGCCTAAGCTCATGACGATATGACTTCTCGGTAGCAGGCTTCGCCTAAGCTCTCTGACGATATGACCGAAGTGGAATATGGTGGAGGGGGCACCGCACACGGCTAAGGAACGATCCGTAGATCAACTTGTGTGTTGGGGTGCCCCTTGCCCCGTATATAAAGGAGCCAAGGGGAGGTGGCCGGCCCAAGGGGGCAAGCTAAGGAGTCCTACTCCCTGGGAGTAGGACTCCCCCTCAATCCTAGTTGGATTAGGATTCCGGAGGGGAAAGAGAGAGAGAGGGGGCGGCCCACCTTTCCTAGTCCTAATAGGACTAGGGGAAGGGGCGCGACCACCTAGGGCTGGCCCTCTCTCCTTTCCACTAAGGCCCACTATGGCCCATGTAGTTCCCGGGGGTTCGGTAACCTCCGGTACTCGATAAATTCGATTTCACTCGGAACCCTTCCAAGTCCAAACATAGGCTTCCAATATATCAATCTTTATGTCTCGACCATTTGGAGACTCCTCGTCATGTCCGTGATCACATCCGGGACTCGAACAAACTTCGGTGCATCAATACTTATAAACTCATTATGAACTGTCATCGAAGCGTTAAGCGTGCGGACCCTACGGGTTCGAGAACTATGTAGACATGACCTAGAACCATTCTCGGTCAATAACCAATAGCGGAACCTGGATGCCCATATTGGTTCCTACATATTCTACGAAGATCTTTATCGGTCAAACCGCATAACGACATACGTTGTTCCCTTTGTCATCGGTATGTTACTTACCCGAGATTCGATCGTCGGTATCCAATACCTAGTTCAATCTCGTTACCGGTAAGTCTCTTTACTCGTTCCGTAATACATCATCTCACAACTAACTTATTAGTTGTAATGCTTGCAAGGCTTAAGTGATGTGCATTATCGAGAAGGCTCGAGATACCTCTCCGACAATCGGAGTGACAAAACCTAATCTCGAAATACGCCAACCCAACAAGTACCTTTGGAGACACCTGTAGTACTCCTTTATAATCACCCGATTACGTTGTGACGTTTGGTAGTACCCAAAGTGTTCCTCCGTGGCAGGAGTTGCATAATCTCATAGTTATAGGAACATGTATAGGTCATGAAGAAAGCATTAACATACTAAACGATCAAGTGTTAAGCTAACGGAGTGGGTCATGTCAATCGAGATCATTCTACTACTGATGTGACCTTGTTAATCAAATAACAACTCCTTGTTTATGGTTAGGAAACATAACCATCTTTGATTAACAAGCTAGTCAAGTAGAGGCATACTAGTGACATCTTGTTTGTCTATATATTCACACATGTATTATGTTTCCGGTTAATACAATTCTAGCATGAATAATAAACATTCATCATGATATAAGGAAATAAATAATAACTTTATTATTGCCTCTAGGGCATATTTCCTTCACGATATAGTGTCGAAACCTCTTGACTGGTATTTCCACTTGCTCGTCCGTCCAAATGCACTTCCCTGATACAGGGTCCAAGGTTCCGCCAGCCCCGAAGAACCAAGTCCGGCAACGTTCTGGCCAGTTCATTGTCTCTGGTTCGATCCCTTTATCAACCAGATCATTCTCAGCCTTGGCCCACTTAGGTCGGGCTTTGAGGTAGCCACGACCCGTCGATGGTGAAGCTTCTTCTTCGCAGCATTTTGCTTGTTTGTCGCCAACATCTTCTTACTCTTTTCCGATGTCTTGTGGGCCACAAATGCGGGCCAGTGATCTCTGATCTTCTCATATTTTCCCATGAATTCTGGTGTCTCTTTTTTATCAACAAACGTATTCAGGTCTTTCTTCCACCTCCTGAATAGGTCTGCCATCTTCTTAAGAGCAAAATACTTGATTAATTGCTCTTTAACTGGTTTCTCCGGATCATCCTCTGGCGGTAGGGTGAAATTTGACTTCAGCTCAGTCCAAAGATCATTTTTCTGCATATCATTGACATAAGACACCTCAGGGTCTTCGTTCTTAGGCTTATACCATTGGTGGACGCTGATCGGGATCTTGTCCCTAACCAGAACCCCGCACTGAGCAACAAATGTGTTCTTTGTCCGGATGGGTTCAATCGGTTGGCCGTCGCACGCGATTGCTATGATCTCAAACCTTTCATCCGGGCTCAACTTTTTCTTCGGTCCTCGTCTCTTTACCAAAGTTGTGCTCGATCCGGAGGGCTAGAAAAAAGAACAAAGACGAGAGTTAATTAATATGTGTACATACCAAAACAATGAATGCATCAATTAACTAGTCAACACAGGCTTAACTAATATATATACCTGGCCGGACTCAGTTCGGTCACCGGAGCCGTCATCACGGTCTCCTTCTTGCACCGTCATTGGGTCACCGGAGCCATCATAATCATAGCCAGCTGCTTGTTCACCCTCTCCTTCCAGACCATCGGTGTCGTTGAGAAACAACGAGCAGACGGCATCACTTCCTTGTGCGATTATGTCCCCCAACAACGCTTCTTGTGCTTTGTCTCGAGGGTGTCCATAGTTTCTACAAATATTTACAACATGGCAATTATTATTCAAACATGACAGATGGATATATTAGCTAGTGGAAAACATAGAACTAGCTAGCTAATGACAGATGGATATATTATTCAAACATGACGCTGCTTCTCTAGGGTTTGGGGTGGCCTCGCCAATGCTTCAAGGGTAGGGGCGCGGTGGGAGGGGGTAGGAGAGACCGACATCGTTTTTTTCTAGGGTTTGGGTGTCCTTGAGAGTTTTGGTCGAGCGAGAGGGCCGGGGGGTGCTCCTGTGGTATAAGTTATCACGATCGAAGTTATCCGGGAGGGGGTTATATCGACAACGACGACATATATACATGGGAAAATAATGTTATCAGGGAGGGGGTAGGTCGACCCCCCCCCCTCGTGTTGAAGTTATCGGGACACGGGGTATATCGACAACGACATATCCGATAAAAAAATAAGAAGACGAAGAAGAAATAAAAAGAGGAGAAGAAGATATTAATAGAGGAGAAGATTGAAGAAAAAAAGAAGAAAAAAAAGAGGAGAATAAGAAAGGAATAGAGGAGAAGAAGAGACAATAGCATATTCTATTTTCTCTTCTTCTCCTCTATTCCTTTCTTCTTCTCCTCTTCTTTTACTTCTTTTTACTTCTTCTTATTTATTCCTCTTCTTATTCCTCTTCATCTCCTTTCTTCCTCTTCTTATTTTCCTTTTTCCTCTCATTCTTTTTCTTCTTCTTCCTTTCCTAGCTAGATATATAAAACTTTTCTAAAAATGTAACTTTTGCATATATACATGGAAAAAAAGTTATCGGGGAGGGTATATCGACCCCCCTAAACCCTCGTTCCTTCTTCTTCCTTCTTCCTTCTTCCTCTTTTCTTCTCCAACACAAAACACATCTCATCTCATCTCATTTCATCCAAAAATAATTCTTTGCATATGAATATACATACATTTACTTTTTTTCTTAAATGTTACATATGAACATTTTCTTAAATATTAATGAGCATATGAACATACATCTCACCAAAAAATAGACCTTTTTCTTAGTAATAAAAAATGCAAAAACGAGCATTATACAACATATACAGAGCATTATACAGTGAACATACATACATACATACATACATACATACATACATACATACATACATACATACATACAGTGAGCATATAGAGAGCATTATACATGGTTGGCAGTAGCGCGCACTTACGGATGGCGTGCGGGGACGGCAATGAGAAGGAAAGGGGAGGAGGCAGGGGCTCACAGCGCGGGGAGGGGTCGAGGTCGCCGGCCGGAATCGGTGCGGCGGCGGACGAACGGCCTCGGGGATGAACGGGTCGCGGGAGCCGGCGTGGTGCTTCCCCGCAGCAACGGCGACGACGGGCGCAGGCAACGACGATGGGTCGGCGGGGGCGGCGGCATCGGGCAGGCTGTGGCAACGGGCAGGGCGACGACGGGGCACGCGGACGGCGCTGGGCGGCCTGTGACGGCGTCTGGGCGGCGGGCGGCGTCGGGGCAGCGGACGGCGTCGATCTGGGCAGCCTGGCGGCGTCGATGAGCTCGGCGTCGTCGGGCGGGCCGGGGGCCAACTGGCGATGAGTTCGTCAAATTTTCCTAAGGGCTACTTATATACCCAGGCCTTTGGTCCCTGTTCATAGCACCAACCGGGACTAATGCACTCTTTAGTCCCGGTTGGTGCCACCAACCGGGACCAAAGGCCTCTTTTCAGTAGCCCAAAGGCCGGGAAGCGGCGGCCTTTGGTCCCGGTTGGTGGCACGAACCGGGACTAAAGAGCATTGGTCGGTTGGTGCCACCAACCGGACGAAAAATAACATTGGTCCCGGTTCGTGCCACCAACCGGGACCAATGTGCTTGCACAGCGGCGTGGTGGTGGGAGTTTAGTCCCACATCGCTAGTTGAGAGCGTCGACCACCTTCTTATAAGCACTGCTGCCTCCTCTCTCTCGAACTCCTCTGAACTGCAGGCCTATGGGCCTAATCTGACACTGCTTTGCATGTGGGCCTGTTGGGCCTTCTGCGGGCCTTGATCCTGGCCCATGGTACCAATGGCCCACGTGGCCCGACCGGCCCCCGGGGCTCAGGAACCGGGTCCAATGCCCCCATGGGTCCCGGTTCTAGACTGAACCGGGACTAATGGGCTGACCTGGCCTGGACCTTTGCCCCCTTTTCTACTAGTGACCGCATCTCAACTAACCAGACAAATTTTACCAAATGCGACGGATTTCATCATAGTTTGGATAGGAAACAGCACAAATCATCCCTACATAGCATGCAAATAAGTCTATTAAAAAATAGCTCAAATTCAACGAGATTAATGAGATGTTCAACAAGGTTTTCATGGACACAACATGTTGTCTCACACATACTGCCTATTGAACTTCATCCAACAATGTATGTGCATGAATGGTCTGCCCTTTGCCTTGTGGTACATCACGACAACGTGTACAGACTACAGAACGTGTAGAGAAACATTGAGAGAACTTTTTTTTGCGACCCAGTAGGAGGCACTTTTTTTTGTTTTTTTTGTTTTATTTACTTATTGTTGCTATTTTTATTTTTTTCCAGTTTTTTTTATTTTGTTTTCTGCATTATTTATTTTCTTTTGTTTTTTGTTTTCTTTTTTAATTATTTTTGCTTTTAGTTTTAGAAAAATTATAAACTTTCTGTTAATGCCATTAGTTTTCAAATTTGAAAACACTTTTTTTGTTTTTTTGTTTTCTTTCTTGCTTTATTTAATTTATTTTGTTTCTACTTACAAGAAAATACTACTTGTTGTTATTTTTATTTTTTTTCCAGTTTTTTTGTTTTGTTTTCTGCATTATTTATTTTCTTTTGTTTTTTGCTTTATTTTTAATTATTTTTTGCTTTTAGTTTTAGAAAAATTATAAACTTTCTGTTAGTACCTGTACCCCGCCTCCTGACAGATTGACCCATTTGCACTTAAACAGAGGGACCTTAAAATCATGTCCGTAGTCAAGTTCCCGGGCTAGGTGCTGTGATTGCTGCTCTGCTCCCCGAAAGGATTAATGTTTCCCGCTCTTAAAGCAAACCATACGTTCCTTGGGTCCTTTGCAAACTCATCCCAGTACTTTCTCTCGATTTTTCTCCATTGCGACCCGTCAGCGGGTGCTCCAACTTCCCGTCTTTCTTACGGTCCTCACTGTGCCATCGCATCAACTTGGCATGCTCTCTGTTTCTGAACAGACGTTTCAACCGTGGTATTATAGGAGCATACCACATCACCTTCGCAGGAAGCCTCTTCCTGGGGGGCTCGCCGTCAACATCACCAGGGTCATCTCGTCTGATCTTATACCGCAATGCACCGCATACCGGGATTCGTTCAGATCCTTGTATGCACCACGGTAGAGGATGCAGTCATTAGGGCATGCATGTATCTTCTGCACCTCCAATCCTAGAGGGCATACGACCTTCTTTGATGCGTATGTACTGTCGGGCAATTCGTTATCCTTTGGAAGCTTCTTCTTCAATATTTTCAGTAGCTTCTCAAATCCTTTGTCAGGCACAGCATTCTCTGCCTTCCACTGCAGCAATTCCAATATGGTACCGAGCTTTGTGTTGCCATCTTCGCAATTGGGGTACAACCCTTTTTTGTGATCCTCTAACATGTGATCGAACTTCAGCTTCTCCTTTTGACTTTCGCATTGTGTCCTTGCATCGACAATGACCCGGCGGAGATCATCATCATCGGGCACATCGTCTGGTTCCTCTTGATCTTCAGCAGCTTCACCCATTGCAGCATCATTGGGCACATCGTCTGGTTCCTCTTGATCTTCACCAGCTCCCCCCGTTGCAGCATCACCGTATTGAGGGGGCACATAGTTGTCATCGTACTCTTCTTCTTCGCCGTCTTCCATCATAACCCCTATTTCTCCGTGCCTCGTCCAAATATTATAGTGTGGCATGAAACCCTTGTAAAGCAGGTGGGTGTGAAGGATTTTCCGGTTAGAGTAAGACATCATATTCCCACATTTAATGCATGGACAACACATAAAACCATTCTGCTTGTTTGCCTCAACCGCTTCGAGAAACTCATGCACGCCCTTAATGTACTCGGAGGTGTGTCTGTCACCGTACATCCATTGCCGGTTCATCTGCGTGCATTATATATAATTAAGTGTGTCAAAAACCATTACAGAACATCATGAATAGATAAATAAGTGAACAAATTAATAGAAGTTCATCATCACATACTAGTAAAAATATTACAAGTATCTATCTAAACATACTAGTAAGAATATTTTTCCTTTCAGAAAGAAGATAAGAACAAGAGGCTCACCACGGTGGTGCCGGCGATGAGATCGGCGCGGGTGATCGACGGCGGTGAAGATGGGGACGGGGCGTGACGGACCGCTAAACCTAGACAAATATTGAGGAAAATGGAGCTTGGAGGGCGAGCTTGGAGGAGAAAGCTTAAGTAGTGTGACTCGGGCATTCCATCGAACACCTTGTGTGCATAGGAGGTGAGCTAGAGCACCACCAAGCCCTCTCCCCTCGTCAGAAAAAAGCAGCAGTGTGCTCTGCTCTTACACGAGGGGTATATATAGGCACCTCATTGGTCCCAGTTGGTGGCATGAACCGGGACTAAAGGGGAGCCTTTGGTCCCGGTTCAAGCCACCAACCGGGACCAATGGTGGTGGGCCAGGAGCGAGGCCCATTGGTCCCGGTTCGTCCCACCAACTGGGACCAAAAGGTCCAGACCAATGGCCCACGTGGCCCGACCGGCCCCCGGGGCTCAGGAACCGGGTCCAATGCCCCCATGGGTCCCGGTTCTAGACTGAACCGGGACTAATGGGCTGACCTGGCCTGGACCTTTGCCCCCTTTTCTACTAGTGACCGCATCTCAACTAACCAGACAAATTTTACCAAATGCGACGGATTTCATCATAGTTTGGATAGGAAATAGCACAAATCATCCCTACATAGCATGCAAATAAGTCTATTAAAAATAGTTCAAATTCAACGAGATTAATGAGATGTTCAACAAGGTTTTCATGGACACAACATGTTGTCTCACACATACTGCCTATTGAACTTCATCCAACAATGTATGTGCATGAATGGTCTGCCCTTTGCCTTGTGGTACATCACGACAACGTGTACAGACTACAGAACGTGTAGAGAAACATTGAGATAATGTATGAATCAATCAACAAGGTGAGCAAGAAGAAGCAAAGCTTATGATAGTTTATGTGCGCAATGGCCACATTTCCTCCAAACGATCAACTGTGATACAGAACTTTCTAATGGAGTTCCAGATGGTGTACCATCGATATGCTAACGACTTCACATTGTGTACACGGATGATATGCATGTCGTAAGGTACAAGGTGCTTTCGTGCATGAAACAAACCAAGAGCCCCCTTCTACTCCTGCCTACGAAGTCCGCAGATACGGCAAACCACCCATCGCACAACTACTCATCCTCCATGCTCGAGTGCCCCACCATCCTTCTTAATATAAAACAAATAACATGAAGTTCGAAAATAAGCTCAATGACATTTGATCAAACACCTGGCGAGTGTGGTGTCCGCCATGAACGTCGTTGAAAGGGGGGCGGACGGTACTTGGCTGTGTACGGATCTTGGATGGACGGTGCCGTAGTACCAAGTGAGCGGGCACGTGGGTGGTGGCTCCGGATGTCCGGCAATGCATGGGTGGCGGTCGGAGAGGTACAACGACATCATCGAAGGAGGAGGGCGCGGATGCAAGGCAATGGGGCAGGGGAGAAGTAGAAGAAAATGGTACCAGGAGGTGGGTTTGAGTGGGAAAAATTAGATCCGGATGTTTTGCAGGAAAAAGTAGGTCCATATTTTTTGTGCCTCAAATTCGAGTTGGAAGGCCAAAACATGTCCATCACGGTGTTTAAGAACACATAATCTATGAAGGTCCACTGCTGCATAATTGCCTATTGTTGTTGGTGCACCATTGATGGTTGAGTAAAATCGGTAGTGACAGGAATAGCCACAAAGGAAGGTTTTCAATGGGTGTTTTCTTACATTCATTCATGGTGCTTTTTCACATGAGTAGTGTTTTTTCGCCTTTTTCTTGCGTGTATGTACTAATATATTTAGACATCGTGGATAGATGTTTTGGAAACAACTCTTCCGTGACAGCAAAGGCCCATACCCAAATACTCTAACCCACCGGTTCGTCCCCATCACATAAAGTGATGTCCTCCCCTCAATCAAAAATAAATAAATAAAGCTATGTCCTAACACTAGATCCCATCCACCCCAGCATTATGAAAACACCAATATTTAAACCCAGGAAAGGCAATCTTCGGCAAAAATTTAAATGATATTATGATAAGATATACAAAATAACAAAGAGTAGTGTAAATATAATACATGCAACTGGCCTTTCTGATATTTATTAATATGTTGGTCCAATAAAATACAAAACAATGCATCATAGCTATTGAAAATAGCACAATAAATTCATAAATTATGGATATGTTTAGAACATAAATCGTGGCCTGGAGGAGGTAGTGGTGGCATGTTTTGGGTTGATGAATTTATAGTGTAGCCTTTCAATCCTTTATGTCTTTTGCGTGAATGATATTGCACAAACATGTGGTGCATAGTCGCATGGCTCCGCACCACATGTCCACCATGAGATCGGCTCTCCATGCCGGTGACGGATTTCACGGTGAAGTCACACTTGTGGCATCGCTACACCATGCAAGTGTTTCCATGTTTTTGTAAAAAATCCAGTAGCGACGTGTGTTTTGAACTCGGTGTATTCGTTTTTTTACATCTTCAAATAGGGAGAGACAACATCAATTTCTATGTATTCTATCACTTTGAACTTGTTGTACGAACATGGTGTTTGTTTTATCTATAAAGCGGGGTGAAAACCTGTTTCGAGGTAAAAATATAATAGTATAAAATAGACATTCTTGGGGATTTGGTGCTGAACAGAGGATTGTGAACATGGAGGGATGGAGCATATTGGTAATGCTCACTTCGTCCAGTTGTCGACAAAGCAATAGGCCTAGGACACACCTCTAATGGGATGCACCAATCATCCCAAGGTTGTCCACACCCACTTGTAATACTCAAGAATGAATCGATGATGTCCTGGAAGTTTCCACTATGAGGCATTGCACTTGGAGTAAATCACCCAACATTGTACCAGCCTCTGATATCTCTATTCACACAGTTAACCATGGGGAGCACAATCTTGATGCACTAGATAATGCCACCATCACTGGGTGCCAAATCTTAAAGTGATGAGCGGAGCATTGGTTAGACTCATACAAGATGTGTGTTAGTTGGTGGACATACCCAATTGATCGGGACCTAAACAACATGAACTGGGGGGGCTAGACTTGTGTTTGTGTGTTTCCCGCGCGCCATCGTGTGCACATGTCCTCACTAACTTTCTGATGCCTCCAACTCCTACGCATGAGATCCCAAGAAGGAATTCCATCTTGACATTTCGATCTATTAGACAACTAATTTTGGTTGACGAATCGAGAAGATTTGAAGTGATAGAAATTAATTTGGAACTCCCATTATATACAATAGATTATGACTATTGGCATTGGGTTCGCAAGGTTATATCTATGGGATGTGAAGACTTGAGAGGGGAAGGAGTGTGAACATAGGGCCTTTTAATGACAATCGAGATGGTAGTTCGCATATGGTCCAAATTGTCAGCTATCTCATAGATCCATATGCCCGCCTTTATTGTTTCCATGACCTGATGGTAGCCGATGTGGTATCATTGTTGGGAGTAGAAAGACATATGCACAATAAATAAAGGTCAAATGCCACATGCATGGGTTATATGTCGGTGGTATCTTTCATCGATGTACACTCACTATTGTGACAAGGAGAGAGGAAGACAAGCTCATTCATTTATCAAAATGCATAAGAGAATGTTACAAAACACCAAGGTGGAGAAGTGTCGGTTGAATCGAAGTCTCAACCTTCATCCATTTAGCTCCCTAACCATAAGGTTGTCCGACGTCCAAACTGGGTTATGAATCATGACCGGTGCATTGTTTGCATTTTGAGGGAATTTTCTTGCAGCCATTCTGATTACTTAGCAGGTATGTTTGCGAACACATGGCCTTGTAGACGACGAACGTAAGAATCAAGTTCTATCTGTCTTGAATAAGTCGTGTTCTGACAGTCCATGAGATTTGATATAAATTGAGGAAGTATCGCCTACAGCCAGTCTTGTTGTCCGCAAGGCAACAGGCGCACCGGCTCCATCTGCCAGATTGCCAAACCCAAACGGTAAATCATGTGACATCTTTGCCTACCTCTAGAGTTGCTAATCGATGCGACCGCAGAGCGACACCTCTCGATACAAGGCGTCGTGATCGCAGCCCACCACCCTATCCCCCCAAATGCTCACCCACGATGAATAAAGCATGAGCAATATTAACATGTCCTCGTGTGGAAAATAAATATCATGTGACAGGTCCACCAAACTTGGTTACTTGCTACCTGTCTGTGGTGGACACCCCACGTCTTCTCTTTTCAGCTAACGATGATTCTGTAAAAAAAATTGAGCAAGTAAAAACTTAGTATAGTTTCTCTTTTATGAACTATTAAAAAAATTAGTATATCGTCTTGCCACAATTGGTAGGCCACCCTTTTAAGGGCGCGAGTTCACTTATTGTGCTCTAATCTACCAGCACAAATTCAGGCAATACTATTCTCCTGACTCCTCCCTTAGTAAAAATGTCAATATGTTGTTTCCTCATGAATATTTGTATTGTTGCTTTTTCGGTAGAAAATAAAAAAAATAGTACTATAAAAAAACATAGGTATTCAAGGGACATGCAGCTGCATCTCTCACGCATTATTAATAAGTTGGTCCAATAAAATATGAAACAATGGATAAAACTATAAGAAATAGCATGATGAAGGTTACTTTATATATTACAAGGATTTGTTTAGGACATATTAGTTTGCGTGGCCCTGAGTATGTGGTGGCCATGCTTTGGATTGATGCCCTTACAATGTAGTCATTTCTTCCTCCTATGTTTTGTGGGGAAGATAAGGCATGTACGTGCAGTTTGGAGTCTTACGACGCAACAACTGGGTCCACATTGCACCACTGCCACACAGTCACCATGAGCTCGGCATGCCACGCCAGTGATTGCATTCAATGTGAAGTCACATGAGGTGGTGTACGCCGTACTGGATGTCGCTTTAAGTGTTTTCATGTTTCTGTACCTTTTTCAAATTATTTATGTGTTTCAACTTCACGTGTTTGGGTTTTTTATAACTCATCTATACCTTCATTCCATTAAAACAATTTTATCACTTACAAGGAAAAAGATCAGCTCATCTGGTGGCGAATTCATCTAGACACTAGGAGTCGAGTACTTAGCTAATTTAGCTAGTTCATGACGAGCCTGATTAGAATCTCTATTACAAAGCCCAAACAAGACATGGTTAAAATCTAACTTCATCAAGAAACAATCATTCATAATGACACTCGCTACTGAATTCGAGCCACCTTCACTAAGATCATTGACAATCCTGTCATTATCTAAGGCCACTTCAATCTTGCTGCAACCCACCATACTTGCGAAATTCAGTCTGAATCTAACTGCTATTGCTTCAGTTATGAAAGCATCATAACAAGAACTCAATCTTTCATTTGCAGCGGCAATCAATTTTCCAGTGTGACCGCTACTTGCACCGAGCGACCCATTTAAGTTGTCTTGATAAAATCCAGCGTCCATGTTCAGTTTCATATATCCTGGGCATGGTTTCATCCATGGCGTTAATCGCTTCGCCTTCGGACTACATGCGATAACATAGTTCACTGTAAGGCTTTCCACCGCCAGTGGCGGAGCTTGAAAGAAATCTTTGGAGGGGCGAAGCTATAAAAAAACAAAAACTAAATCATACGAATACAACAAGTTAGAAAGTTAGATATTGCAAATATCAACTAACTTAGATAGTTATATTGATCTTCTCCAGATTAGCAGAGAATTCAGTTCACTACAAAGTGCTATTTAACCATGGAGCATTCAGTTAACTACAGATCAGCTCCAGAACAAAAGAACTATACCCAAAATACTATATAACCATGGAGCATCCAGTTCACTATTTAACTAATGTTTTCCCCTTGAGCATCCCTGCCTCCCTCGGGCCCTCTTAATCTGTAAAGGACATTTACTATTTCAGTACAAAATCCAATTGACAAAATCTAGTTTACAAAATCAGTGACCAGATGACCACCATTTTTTCTTTGTCACCAAAGGTTCCTTCACTAAGGTAACAAAGCTACAGAACCTGGGAGATGCAGAAAATTAGACAGGGAGCTGCATCTCCAACAATGAGATGAAAAGACCACATCTAATTAGAATTTTCCTCCACTATTAAGCTACAGAATCACAATATTTCAACTTTCCAAAATTTCCATAGGGGAGAGATTGAGAGAGATACAGGGAGGGCAGTCTGCTCACATGGCTCACCGAGGCAATGCGCGACGTCGACGGAGCCTTTTTTTTGCGCGACGTTGACTGAGCCTGATGCTAGGTCCGGCCACCCGCCAGCGGTTCTAGTTCGGGAAAAGGATGGAGTAGTGGAGTAGGTCGCCGCGTGGCTGGATTCGTTTATAAAACGAGTGGCCACAAGGGCTCGATCTAAGGACCTCATACTATTAGTACACGCTGCTTGCCACTAGACCAATGGACTACTTGTGACTTCCTATAGAACGGATGATATAAGAACAAACAACGACGTACATACATAAAAATATTTCTGAAAAAATTGAAAATATTCTTGAACAAAATTGTGATCAATTTGGACAAGTCAAATGTTTTTTTGAAAAAATAATTTATGAAACTCCAAACTTTTCTGAAAAATGGAATAATTTTTGAAATTCCAAAATATTTTGGAGAAAGTGAAGAATTTTTTGCAATCCTAACATTTTTTTATAAATGTGAACAACTTTATTAATCCTCAACAATTTATAAAAATGCAAACAAAATTTCAAAATCCATACATTTTTAGGATAACATGAACAAAAAAATTCAAAAACACGACTTTCTTTTTCTGAAAAACACACACATTTCTAGAAACTCCGACCAAAATTTGAAAAAGGCAAACTTTGTTTTTGGATCAGTGAAGAATTCTGAAAGTGGAAACATTTTTTTTTCATTTGATGCATAGACGCAACTTGCATGCAGGCGAGCGACGACGTAGGGGTCGTATGACGTTGTGCGGGTGATACAGGACGATAAAAAAACAGAAGGACGTCGCCCGTCGTGGTGTGCCGTGTGGGTCGGCCCACTAACCCGATGCAGTCAACCGACCCAGTAATGCGCAGGCTCGTCGCGCGATCGAAGGGCGACGTTGGTAGTCCCACCTCGCGACGCCAAACGGGTTGTTGACCACCTTAAATAACTTTATTACGCAAGTACAACAAGCATCGGTTTTTTTGTTTGAAACAATGACAAGCATCGGTCTTCATTGAACTCATGTGCCTTATCTGGAGTGGCACTAGGAGCCTTCGCCGGTTCCGAACTAGCAAAGTTTCCTACTGACATGTTAGATTCCCCACAAAAAAATCATTAATGTCTAATGACTTTTTATTTATGTTTTAACTAGCACACAGTTTTGTCACACAATATATCAAGTTCGGGTCCGCCAGAGGGGAGAGTTTTCAAAAATTGTTCAAGGTCGAAAAGTTGTTGAATTTTCGAACACTATTCTATTTAAAATGTTCTTCTCTTTAAAAATTGCTCAAAATGTCAAAACACGAATATTTTCTAAAAAGAACAAACACAGTTTTGAAAGAACATTAATAGACCGGAAGGTTTTGTTTGAAAGCATGTTGTATTTCTAGACCTCATTTTTTTCCAATGGCTTGTATGACCAATTCAAGTCTTCATGCCAATTAGTGGTTTGAATTATCAACAAGTTTTGCATTTTCTTGAGTCTTCCTGGCGCCAGAACTTTGCTGCATAAGCTGATCGAGCCGAGTATACTCCATTATCTTCCCATGCCCAAGCAGTCACATCGTCCACTCCCTGCCGCAGCTGGACATGCTCCGTCCGCTCCCAAAGAGTGAACACTTCGATAAGAGCCAGGTGATCAATATCCGACCCAACATCAGTGGCCCAGGCCCCCTCCATCAGAGCATCATGAACCGATCTGGTCGTTCTCACTCTCTTACGTACACGCTTATACAGGTTAGTCATGATATCTTGCATTCTCTGGCCTTGCAGCCATCGGTCTTCCCAAAAATGGGCATCGCGGCCGTCGCCAATCATGTGACCGCAGCTGACAGGAAAATTTGTCGCGCCTCCTCCGGGATTGGGATCTCAAAATCAGCCCAAGGCCTCAGACAATCCGTCTGTTGCAGCCATGGCCATCTATCTTGCAGAGCAGAGTTTAACCAGGCCAGATCAGGGATACCAAGTCCACTTGCCCACTTCGGTGTGCAAACCGATTTTCCACGCCACTGCACATTGGCCGCCGTGGGCCTCACTTTTGCCACACCACAGGAAGCCTCTAAAGATTTTTTTCAATGGCCTTGATAGTTGCAGGCGGTAGCTTGAGCACGAGCATGGTATGCAAAGGGATGGAGCATAGCACCAGCTGTATGAGGACTAGGCTACTGCTCTTGGGCAAGGTCGCGCCCTTCCAATGTGGCAGTCTGTTCACCACTTGTGTAGCACTAGATCTCTGAGCCGCACTAGATCTCTGAGCCGCTCAGCGGGAGGCCAAGATACTTGCAGGGAAAGCTCCCAATGTCGCATCCGAGGCAGTTTGCAATAAGGTGTGCGTGTTCTTCAGAGCATCGGATTGGCATTGCGTAGGTTTTGTTGAGATTTACCAGCAGTCCTGAGGCATCACCAAATATCTTGAGCATGGACAAGCACAGTTCCAGTTCTTGTTCCACCGGTGTATGAAACTTCTACCATGTGGAACACTTTTTCCGAAAATTTTAACAAATTTGGAATAATTTATGAAAAATTTGAACACATATGGCAAACCACGTACTTTTTAAAATTTTGTGAACATGTTTGAAACACAAACAATGCTTAAATTTGGTAAGAAATAAAAAACATTATCATATTATTGAAAAATTAGTGTTCAAATTCCAAAAAACATATGTAAAAATGATCAAAATCCAAATTCAGAGATTGTAGGATGTATTGAAAAACAATGTTCAATGTGTAATAAAAAAATCTAAATGTGTGTCTAAATAATTTGTGTGTTTAAAAAGGATATTCAGAAAATATTTAATTTCTTGGCGCAATTTTGAAAGAATTTTTTCTGCGATACAATTTTGAAAAAATGTCCATTGCTGTTTTCACAAAAAATGAGAAAAAAGAGAAAAAAAAATTTAAACCGAACAGCAAAAAAACATGAACATGTTTTAACTTGAAATGTCATTTTGGGCCTTTGGATGAGGTCAAACTGTGAAGCTGGACGTCGAGAAATCTGTATGCTTTTGGTTTTCCGTTAATAAGGAGGAGAGCAGGAAGGAAACGGTCACCTAATACAAAAGATCTTAAAATGTCGCGCTGCAAATTAGTGAAATTAGCGTGCTTGTTCTAGTGGTTCGCTCTGTGTGCAAGACATCAGCAGGTCGTGTGTTCGAGGCCGCTGCATCCCAATATTTTTGGATTTTCCACTGTTTCACTGCTACTGCTACAGAGACTGTTTGCTGCTGGGCCGGCCCAGTTGAGTACGCCGGGCTGTGTACGGTATACATACACAGACTCTGTATAATTCTCAAAAAAAAAATGCAGATTGTGTATCGGCGTGAGTGTACAAAGACTATCCTACCCTTTATTATGAAGGGGTATAGAGAGATCTCGTTCATTGATGTGTTTAGGGGATTGTACCGAAGTAGAAGTAAAGAAAAAAATCATTTTCGTTGGGGGGGGGGGGGGGGGGGTTCCCCCCCACGAAGCTCCGCCGTTGTCCACCGCGATAAGAATTTGGCTGCTGTTTGTGTTTGCCCACCATACATACATGAGTTGTCTCCGTTCAAATCATAAGTACCAGGCAGTGGTTGCTATAGTTTCTCGCAGATTTGGCAAACCCAAGACATGAACATCCAAGTCCTGGAGATAAAGAAGTTGTTCGAGGATTGCCTCTCCAGACTGATTCACTTTGCACGCCTTCTTGATCACATCATATACCACCGTCATTTCCCAAACTTCCTCAACCTTTTCGCAGTGGAACAACAGTTGTATGATATTATTCGTGCCTTAGTTACAAGCTGGGCAGTGGGATTTCACCTAAATATGTTTCGCTGCTAGAATTGCACGACATGGTATGGCACTATGCAACACCCGCCATATAAAGATATTTATCTTGACTAGGCATTTGAGGTTTCAAGCTGAATCCCATACACCCAGTTGGTGGGATGACGAACTGGTCGGCTAATTTTTTTGCCCATACCGGAACTCCCATTCCATCTGATATGCAGAGCGCACTGAAAAAGTTCCATGCTTCGCCGGGTTCCAAGCTACAAATCTTCATCTCATGTAGAGCGAGAGGGATAGCCAGTATTCTGTGAACATCTACATGCCAAAAAGTTTGGCTAACCAACTCCTCATCCCAGTCACCGATGGAAGGATCAATGAGGTCATTCACTTGAGAAAAGATGTTATTCCCACACACTGTCAAACTTCAGAAGCACCAGTGCACTGGTGCGTCGATGACCGATGTCCCTTCCCGGGTCTGTGCCCTCCTGGTCAGATCCGGTCCTGTCGACCTCTTTGGCCTGGGAGTCGGGCGTTGCGGAGAACGACCGGGGGAAACCCTTGGCATGCGGCGGAGGCCACGACGTTAGCGGCGCCTTTGGCGCCGGTTCCCTCCTTTGAGGCCTTATCGAGGTCCCCTCCTACCTCCTACCCTCGCACTCTGCTTTGGGTGAAAACCCTGTTCCCATTGTCGACGGCGGCGGCGTTGCTTACCCTTCTTGGAGGCGTCGTCTGGGGGACGCAATTGTGAAGTGGGCACTTTGCTGCTGGGATTTGGATAGCTGATGGCGTTTCATGCTCTTCTTCGTCTTCACCGGCGATATGATCTTCTACGGAAGTCTTCATCGTACGGTGCCGCGTTTCTTCTTGCTTTGTGTGGTCTGGCTGTGGCGGTCCGAGAGGTTGTGGAAGGCTATGCTTATGCCTGCGGCGCTCCGATCTTCTTCTCGTGCCAACCCTGTCGTCGTTGTTCATCCGAGCTCATGGTGAGCGCTTTGCCTTCCGATGGTCCGGCGCCCTTCAAGCCAGGGCGAGAGGGTAGTAGCCCTCTTCGGAGGTAGACGGCTGGCAGGGCGACCGTGTTTTGGTCCTGTGAAGTGGGCTTTGAGGCTGCCCTCCGATGTTGGCGACTCCTTCAATTTTTTTGTGCTGCTTGCTTTGCTGTCTGGTTGTAAGCTGCTCCAGCACCTTGTATCTTGCGCTGTTTTCTTTTTCCTGTCATTGGTAACTACCCTTGTAATCCTGACTGGTTGATAGCTTTATTAATTCAAACTCGGACTAGGTTCGGGCCTTTCTCGGGCGTGGCATAGTCTTTCTCTAAAAAAGGAGCTCGTCTCGGAAGTACTATTCTTAGCTCGAGCTCAGATGAGCTCTATATCTTAGCCGTCAGCTCACGCCTAGATTCGCACCAGCTTTGGTATATCTCATCGTATATGAAGTAGTATATGCTGCCTTTTAAGAGCCCTTGGCCCACTCAACCACCGCTTTTAATGCGAACATTGTCACCGCCCGCGAGGCGGATCAGAAGCGACCGCACTACATGTCCCACGGCTCAGAAGTGAGTCATCTAACAGGATCCATCCAACTGAGGCATTTATTGTGGCAAACCCATCGTCCCTTCCTTCCGAAGATTCGTTCCCCTCTGTCTTCATCTTCTACCTCTTCACCAACAAGGGCATTCAGGTCTTCAGTCCCTGCGGCTCCAAATGGATCGTAGTCGCCAGTTCTTTCTTCACCACCATGATCCGCCTCCATGTAAGCCTGCAAGCGCGGCTGCTCTTCATATGATGCATCTTCATTTGAGACCAACCCAGCGACGTTCGAGAAGGAGCTCTGTTGCGGACGCACAAATGCTTCAGATAATCAGGGGTCGGTCGGATACTTAATCAAACTACTAATGCATCCAAAAAGATTCACATGTAAACTTTTGGTCACCTCAAATGATCCGTAGGACACCACCAAATCTGCAGTGTCTTCAGATTCATTTTCTGCTACCTGGTTCACACAGCTCTTCCACCCTGAAATCTGAAGACATACCACTAGCATTAATCAGAACCAATAAAGATTAGCCAAGAAGAAAGGAGATGATCACTACAGCGTACCTCGTTGATGATCGCCGGCAAGGCATATCTGGTGAGCCATGTGAGTACGGAAGCAAATACACCGCTGCCTAATGCCTCCATCTCCTTCTCCGCTCAAACACAAGCTCGCCGGCGTCATGGGGCATTTACATGGGGGATTTTTTTGCATACGAAAACATCATGCCAAACAGTTTACCTGCTGTGAAGCATCGACGGCCAGAACTTAGATTACAATCCAGAAAACAGATAGCGAACGAGAACACATCTGCATCTCTTTCAATATTCAGGAGTGTACAAGTTTTCAGATAACGAATCATAACAATTCAGCCACTCCCGCTGCACCAAAAGGCCAAGGTTTTACCTTCAAAAGCATGCACACAAATTCATCAAAACCTGGGGACAAGCCAACATTTTGAAACAAAAGCAGTGACACAATCTGACATACTCTGTATATTATATTACTCATGCACTGTCTGAAAGGTAACCACGGTCTGATCACACCGTAGCTAAAACATGATACCTACATTCATATGCCTCAATGGCAAATAAGATAACTGAAAGACATCATGAGCTACATCAGCCTCTACATTCCATTTGCCAGGTGCCAGCCTTAGTTCCATTGCTTTATTACAATTATTTCGTCGGTGCCCCACGACGCCACAGTTCTTGCATTTGGCAGGCTTCCAAGGTTGCTTGGGGACATCACCAGGGTCAGGGCATGTAGTTCGCTTATGCCCTTGCTTTCTGCAAACCATGCAAAACCTAGTCCTCTTGCTTAGAACTTCATATGGAGCCTTCTCCATACTTTTCATTGGTCGTCCCATATCTTTCTGTTTTGCTAGAGCCAGTAGTCCTTCCAACATGTTGCTTGTCCTGGACACAGAATCATTGTCCACTAAATGAGCAGTACCTCCATCAACGATCATGTTTTGTTCCACTGCAACTATCTCCATGGGACTCTGATTTACGGCACCACTGTCCGCCAGTCTGGCCAAGACCATCCCTAACTTCTACATAGGGTCCCATCACTATCAAGTTGGACTTGAACAACTACAGCAACGGATTGTAGGCTTCAACGCTAGTGTCGCCCAGCCTGACTAGATCCATGGCGTGCAAGTACATCGTGAAGTGTCTGTACGATAAAGGGTTGTTCTGTATGTTGTCCTTTTGGTATTGTATCAAATGAGGTGGCAGAACGTCGCAAGCATCCCTCGTCCATCTCTTCACTATATGCTTAGCTAGTATTTCTTTAGCCCTAATGAAATCGAGCACCTGCACAAAACATTTTTTTCCTGATTTCAGGCCCATGCTTCATATGTGATAGCTTCGAAATTAGATATACGTCATTCACCAAACGCAGACACTCTAACATACCTTCAGTACATGGCTACACAGCAGGCCCATGTGTGCAAATTTCCCACACACGCAGTCGAATTCGTTGCCCAAGCATTGTAACCTTGTATGAAATTTTCGACCACTTCTCTCTTTTCTCTGCTTCACTATATATCGCGATGTATGTCTTATGTTTTTGAATCTCTTCAACCTGATAAGCCCCACACTCATACAAAATGTGTCCAAAATGCTCAAACATAGCCCTCGCGTATATCTTGATGGCGTGCCTCTCCACTGCAAGGTTCGCTCTCAGTAGTGGTCTACCCTGAAATTTTGACACCCATCAGTATTAAACATTTGTTTCTTATGCAGCAATGGGCAGCCAAGCCAACAGTTAAAACATAATCCCTCCGTCCCATAATATAAGAGCGTTTTTGACACTAGTGTAGTGTCAAAAACGCTCTTATATTATGGGATGGAGGGAGTACTAAAAAGGATAAAATAAACAGACAATATGCTTACAATCCTAGTTCGTTTCTCCTCATAGTTCTCCTCAGACTCCCAGTCAAACTGAAGCCTCATATGGTTCACACTCTCACTCCTTTGTGTGCTAGTCATCTTCGCACAAAACACACCCTTAAAAAGGCTTATACCATTTATGCCTAATCTCAAAAAGTTGTGTCATGTAAGGATGTGTTCTCAGCTTGTATTTGTCAAGCAACATTTCCCATCCTCTCTCAAATTCATCTACTGTCAACATGTGGTTTACCACCTTAGGCCTCATTTGACAAGGGTTTTCAAGTCTCTAGAGCGATGGTGATTGGAGGGGATTTGGTGGATCCATCCCCTCCACCCAATTCCCCTCACATCCATTCATCTTCCTAAAAAAACTCGTTTGGTAGGCGGAGCATGGAGGAGGCGTGCGCTGCCGCTGGCGCCGAGGCCGGGCTTCATGAGTCTCTCCACGAGGGTTCTGAAACGCATGGGTACAAGAGGATTGGAAGGGACCGGAGGGGGGTGGGCTGTGCAAACCCCACGTATCAAATGGGCCATCGGGGCTTTATGGGGTTTCTGGCCCTCCCGGGGACTATCCTCTGAAACCCCCCTCAATCCCTCCATGTCAAACGAGGCCTTATGGAATTCTTCTCTGAACTCGTTTTTTTGGTGTACAAAACTCCCAACGACTCCTTTGCTTTTTATTTAGCACATGCCATTTGCACCACCGATGAGTCGTGTCTGGCATGATGCTTTTGATAGCTAGCTCCATTGCACGATTTTGGTCTGAAAAAACAGATACACATCAGTTCACAACTACCGTCATCCACCCGTACCATATAAACATCTATGAACCTACTCAGACGTTTGTAGCAACAGAAAAACAAGTTTCACCTGTGAGTATGGTGACTGGTGGAGATCCACCCATCATTCTGAGGAACTCCAAGATTAGCCAGTCAAAACTCTTTTTTGTCTCATCCTGGACTAGCACGCCCGTCATTATCACACTCTGGAAATGATTGTTGACTCCAACAAACAACCCGAAAGGCATATCATACAGGTTGGTCCTGTATGTGGTGTCAAATGTTATTACGTCTCCAAAAAAGCGTGTACTGCAACCTTCTGCTACCAGTTGCCCAAATAAGGTTCTTGATCCTTCCCTCAGTGTCAGCCTGAACCCGGTATGTGAAATGCAGATCCTTGGCCCCAATGTCTGCAAAAACTTCCACTGTCTTCCTCACATCATCATCCGCTTGGTCCCTGTTTATCTGCCCACACAGATTTCGCAATGACCTTTTGGTGAAGGGAACATTCTCCATTGAACCGAAAAAGCCACCTATGATACTATAAACCTTGCCCAGATTCACATTGTTTTGCCTGAGTTGCTTTATGAGATCTCTCAGGTACACGTCAATATGCTTATGTGATGGCCAATGGATTTTGTCAGCAAAATTAGGCGAAAGTGAGTGGTTATGATTTTCTCTATGCTCTGCAATATACCGCCCGTTGTCTTCTGCCCGTAGAAGTCTACACCAGCTTTACCCTGCATCAGGTTATGTACAAACTTTCAATCAGCTTCTAAGATGAAACTTGTACTCCACTGTATGTGATTTACTGACAACAAATATCTCACAGCAACAAAATGTACTCACCGATCAGCCACAGACTATTTCCTGTATGCATTTTACCCACTCCACATTTGGCCGACTCTTCCCGTAGCGAATGACAAAACATTTTTCCCATGAATACAAATTGTAGAAGTCATAAGCCTCGCCCAAGGAGTCAAATGTAGTGCCAAGAACATTTTTCAGCAGGCTTCTCTGCAAAACATCTTACAGCCTTCTCGAACGCACTGATTTGATTCGGGACACGGTGTCATGCTTGGTGCAGCAGCACCAATCCTCAGCCTGCAAACACCAGGCCGTAAGCATGAATTATCTGAATGCATGGTACAAACTCCTCTGAACACACAAAGCTATAGCTGCCTGATTTCTTTACTGGAGTCCAGTTTTCTTTACTGTAGTCTTTGTATCGCTGATATCAAGGGGTTTCAGTTTAATTCAGTTTGCTAACTACTCTGAACCCAAAAACCTATAGATCCCTGATTTCTTTAGTTTTGTCATTTTTATGTACTATTTTTTTCATCAGTCATCACTCAAGGAAGCTTTTCATTATTTTAGTCTCAAGTATCTGAATGCAGTGAACTTACTCCTCCCAACCCAGACAAATAGAGCTGCCTGATTTTTTTACTACATTCATTTTTTCTATTCTAAAATCTTTGCATCTCGCACATCAAGGAACTTCAACTAAATACTATGTAAAATCTACTCTTAAACCATATTGCTATAGTTGCCTTATTTACTCACTGCTATCAATTATGCTTTACTAAGAACTTTGCATCTCCGATGACATAACATTTTTTTATCTGAATGTTAATTATGTGAATCAAGTTTAGTTACTTATCTGAACCCACAATACTATAGCAGCCTGGTTTCGTTACTGCTAGCATTTTTCCTTAATTAAAATCTCTGTATGTCTGATATCATGGGTGGTTCAAGTAAATGCAGTCTACTAAATACTCAGAATCCAGAAAGCTATAGCTGCCTCATTTCTCTACTGACGTCAATCTTTATCTACTGACATCTTTGCATCTCTGATAACATAAGGAAGCTTTACCACTGACTTTTGCATCTCTGATTCCATTCGGGCGCCAGGGGATTCCTCTTCCCCGTCGAGAGCTCGGACTTTGGAGGGGAGCTTTAACTTCTGCCCGCTGCAGCCTCCGCCCCCGCCAAGATCTGTGCTTCGCCGCTCTCGGCCGCCATCTGCTGCTCGGCAGCGCTTGCTCGCCACCACACCGCCATTCACAACTACATGGGGAGGCACCAGACTCTCTCCTACCCCCTCAAGAAGAGCAGATCTAAATCATGGGAAAAGCATCAATAAGCTAACTCAGATCGCTAGACAAGCTCATGGCGAAGAAAGCATCCGCGTACCTGCCGATCGGCTGCACAAAAAGCTCCATGGATCGCCGCCGCCACTCCGAATCTCTATCTCCCACTCGTCGCCTTCAAACCACCACTCGCCTTGCAAAAGAACACGCTGGACCCTGCATTCAATTCGACTCAGGGCCGGCCGGACCGTAAAGCGAACTTCCCGATCCACGGATCAGACGGCGGCTCCGATTCTGATCCATGGAACAGCTCCCCGGCGGCAAACTTCCGTCATCCCGATCGTTAAACCTGGCCTAGTGTACACCGCTGCCGCGTATGTATTTTGGAACAGTACTCGATTTCTGGACGACCAACAGCGGTAGTATAAAATAATCGCACACATCCATAGGCGCGAGCCAACGCTGTGGATAACGAGAGCATTTGAGCTCGTGCACAGTTAATCCGCGTCCAGCTCGTCCCTGCCACCACATAGATAGTATATAAACCCACCACACGTACTGTCATTTCGGAGCATCAACAACAACACTAGTCAAGCAATCCAGCCAGTAGAGCCTCCTCGGGCAGTTAGCAATCCAGATAGTCTAGTCGGCAGCTGTCACTAAAGAATCTGCTTGGAGTTTGGCTCGTGTTTCGGCGGCAGAACGGACGACTACGGCGGTGAGCGGCTCAACCGCAGGGAGGAGCACGGCGGCGGCTGTCATGCTCGTGTCCGCGACCGCAGAGGGAACCACGGCACCGGCGCAGATGGCCACAAACCGGCGTACCACCACCAGCCGTCCACCGCAGTGGACGAGGCCGGGCACAAGGCCTACCATGACGGCGCGCGGAAAGCCGACCACGCTGGTGCTTGTGCCCGCGGCAGTTACGCCACCTATGCGCAACACAAGGCCAACATCGAGATGCCAAAGCTTCCTGCGTGGCACAACAAGGTCGGCGACGACGCCTACACAGCGTGCCTCCAGGAAGCTGCTGATACTGATCGTAGGAACAACGCCGCCATGAAATTACCACCACTATCCAACCAGCACCGCGTTTTCTACTACTACTCTCGGAAGGTACTAGCCAGAGCTAGTCAAGGTTAGCTATGCTAGCTAGCATGGCAGTTCATCAATCCCTCCCTTTGCCCTAAACACTTCCTCTGCTTATCTCTGGTAGCTCTGTTTTTCCTCTGTTTTCTCATCTGCTGAAACTGAAAAGGCTATAGATTTTGATCAGAGCCGGGAACAAGGGGGCTATAGATTTTGATCAGAGCCCCCTTGTTCCCGGCTCTGATCAAAATTTGTCGATGGATGAGCGTCACAAGTTCCAGCTCCAGGATGCTTTTGACACACTGTTTCTGTAGTTGCTTCTACAGTACTACTTTAGCTGTGGCCGCTTTCTTCTTGTATCATACAATCAAGTGAAAGAAAGCACTGTCAAATCTCATTTCTGCTTTCTTCTTGCTTCCCTGTCATTTTTTTTACCAGTCTGTTTGTGTAGTTGCGTGTGATTTAGTTGTAGCTGCTTTCGCCTTGTATCGTATATAACCAACTCAAAGAAAGCACTGTGAAATCTCACATGAATCTTCATTTCTCCTCTTGCTATGTGCATGTGGCTTCTCTGACTTCTTTAGTTCAATCACTTCTCACTTGCCAAGCATGTTTTTGACTAGTTGGCACTTGGCAGCTCATCTACTGCTGGTACAGAACTCAGCACGATCTTCCACTCGATATGGAGTACTTACTATTTAACTGACTGTTTACCAAGGATAATTACTGTCCACCCATTACATTTCGTCACTGGTGTGACATAATCAGTAACAAACATCTTATGTCATGGGGATGCACGGGAAAGCCGCCCATACGTGTATGCAACTATGCATTGGAATTTGGATAAGAAGATGGGGTTCAAAGCAGCCAGATACCCTAGTTAGACAAATTTTCTGCTGGCAAATTAGAGAATAAAGTGACAGATGTAGGTAACACAACTCACTCTACTATAGATAATGAATAATTCACTCTATCATGTTGTTGGTAGTTTTTTTTAAAGGATGTTCTTGAAACAAAAATATCTCAAATAAAAAGGATACTATCTCCCTTTCTTTTTCACTTCGCTTTACGACAACTCTATCATGTTTACAGCTGCAATTTTATAGTTCTCAATAAGAAAAGTGCAGATCTGCCCATGAATCACATTTTCGATAGCATTTTCATTTTTGAATGCATATACCTGTGATGGTGCAGTAGCATACCCAGAAAGCTACTCGCCTTTCTTGCAACTTATTTCTTCAGTCTGTTGCACCGTCTTTAGCCATTATTGAAGAGGAACCAGAGGATGTAGAAAGTTATGCAGACGGTAAAAACTTACCTTACTGATTTGTGGAAAAGGTGAAAGGCGAATAATCACCTACGGTCTAGTTGTTTTTACTGCTGTAAAAGAGTGTCAATCATGCTTCCTGAAATTCTGCCTAAGAAGCGAAGACCGCTTTGCTGAAACTAACATACACATGCCGAAGTGTGTAACTTTTTTCGGTGCGTGCTACATAAGCGTATTTAACAACACCAAGGAATGCTTTTCAGCAAGATTAGCATAACACAGAATCACAGAGCAGGTTGCGGTAGCCCTCATGGTGTAAAGTAGAAATTTCAGTGCTCTGGTGCCTTTACCTCGCTGGCATATTCACTGGCGCCCACGGCAGCTTTGCCGGCATCTTCGCGGGCGTCTACCTCGGCCTCGGTCAGCTCTGCTTCGGCTCCATCACCTACTAGAGAGGTGGCCACCTCAGGGGCTGTCGTCGTGGCTCCTCAGCCCGCCGGCCCTGTCACCCGTTCCGGCACGGGCGTCCACAGGCCGAGTCTTCGACCCTTCACCCAGCTTCTTCAAAAATCTTGAACCCATATTTTTTGGGTCGCGCTAACTGCGCGTGTGGCGGGGAGGAGAAACACACGCGTCTTTAATGTAAGCAGTTGCACGTCATCGCATGCATGCATGCAGGAATCTTTGGATTTTCAGTTTTTAAACTGTTTTATCTCTTACACGAAAAATCTGATTGAATATCCGTTTTCACCATTAAATCACTCGCGATGAGATCTTCGAAACTAGATCACATGTTGATATGTTTTGATGAGATTTTTTTGGATTAAAAGTTGCCATGTCTATTGCATATGAATTGACATGATGTTTACACTGAAATTGCCATGATATGTTTCAGCTATTTTCTTCTACATTTAAAAGTAAATTTTGACATTTATAAAACGGGGAATTAAGAAACTAGACTTGCCATGAACCATAAACTAAAATTGCCATGATCCATGCACGTAAAATTGCCATGGTTCATACAAAAAAAATTTCATGGTCAAAGTACTGGAGTTGCCATCATCAAAATACTAATATTGCCATGATCTACAAACTAAAATTGCCACATGGCAACTTTAGTTTAAGCCCTATGGCAACTGTAGTGTAAACATCATGGTAACTTCTGGTAAAAAAAAAATTTCGTCGAAACATATCAACATGGGGTCTAGTTTTGAAGATCTCGTCGAGACGGATTTAATGGTGAAAACGGATTTTTAGTTCGCTTTTTTATTTAGGAGATACAACATTTTTAAGCCGAAAACCAAAAAAATTCTGCTGATGTCATCTATTCATACGTGGCAAAATGAGTGGTGATGGAGGCGTGTGGGCGATGTGCAAACGCCCACACGTATGGGCGTTAACATTTCCGTATTTTTTTACAATCCTTTTTTTTAGAACGAAGGCTCGCGATGAGCCCGGCTTTGAATTAACAAAGCCATCAACCGGCCAGGAATTACAACACAACAACAAGCACAACGGCCGAGCGATACAAGGGAGCACCCTAGGAAGCTTACAACTCAACGCAGAATACTAGCTCAAAACATAAAGAAGAGGAAGCCCAAGCTAGTACATGCCGCCGACCGCAGCAAACGAGAACCAAGAATTGCGAGCAGCATGAGCACAACGAGGACCTGCAGAAACAGAGTGGAGTTGTGGACATGACCGAGTCCAAGGTTGGAGGAATCCAAGCATCTTCCTTCGCTCTCGCCGTAGAGGGACCCGACCCTCTCGCCTTGGATTGAAAGGCGCCACCGACGGACATGAGAGACGCTCACACTAGAGCAGGAGAGATGCCAACCTCGAGTCCTGGAACAGGCACAGAGCACAACCTCCTAGGACATGAGCACACCTTATCTGACACACCGATGCAACCTAGGACACCTGAAAAACAACGGGAAAGCCACCGGGAGGAGCCACTGAAGAACGAGCAGCAAGGACACCAGGAGAGGCCGCAGAACGACGAGGAGCAAGAGTCGTCGGCCGCTGAAGAGAAACACCGGGCGTCCACGGCCAGGGACATGCTGCTACTGCCGGGAAGAGGAACCCTATCCTCTACCGCCGGATCGCAGACGCCCGATCACGGAGCTGAGCCAAACACGCCACCGCCGAGGAGCACCACACTTGAGGGGAGCGGGGACAGACTTCCCTGCGAGCCAGACCAACCACAGCCACCTGATAACCAGATCCGCCCAAAGCTCCACCTTTGCCGCCCCTCACCCGAACGCATGCTCCGCAGGCAGCGCCTCCACGGAGGACACAATGCGCAGCGCGCCGTCACCGCCCAATCCAAGAAGGATTTTGGGCTTTCACCCGGGAGTGGAACGGGGGTGGATGTGGTTGGGACCTCAGCTGCACCTCCAAGGAGGAAGGGCGGCGCCCAAGGGCGTCGCTGCCGCCGGGCCGGACCAGCCGACCAATGGTTTCCCACGATCCCAAAACCGCACCACCGGACACCCATCCACACTGTTCCGGCGACCGAAGCTGCTGGAACCGGCGGGGATTAGGGAGCTGAAGGGAAGGGGAGTCGAACCTCAGATCTGACGAGGAGGGGGATCTCCACGCCGCAGCCACCACCCGCCGCCGTCCCACCACCCGTGTGGTCGGGAACACCGGCCAGGACCACCCACGGACGCCGCCAGCCGGGAGGGCGCCACCGCCGTGCCAAGGGCCGCCGCCCTAGATCCGGAGTCCTCCGCCAGGAACGGAGCGAGCAGGGCCTCGCCACCATAGTCACCGGCGACCGCGCAGGCTTGCCGGCGGCCACCTCGGGTGGCGACGAGGGGGAAGGAGGTGAGGGGTGGCGGCGCTGGGCGAAAACCCTAGTCGCCTCCCGAGTCGCCCAAGCGGACGACACAGGGGCTGCGGGTTTAAAAAACTAGGATTATAAAAAAAAATATGGATTCAAGATTCTGGAAGAAGTTGGGTAAAGGATTGATTCTCAAGATTCTGGAAGAATTGGCCAAAAGAACTTGGCCCTAACCTCCCACGTCTATGCTCTACGTAGACTCATGACGATTTGAACCAGACCTTTGTTCCATACATCCACGGCCATCACCTTCGGCAACCGTTCTGCGACACGAAAGCTAAGTGGGTGACTGTCCCCTATGATTCATTGACCAATAAATTTTCAAAAAAATTATGTGAAAATCCGGGTTGTCGGTCAGGTGGAACTTCTAAGGACAAAACTACTCAACCATAATGTCTAAGCTCGGTAGTTTCGTGGAAGTCCTCTACTGTAGAATAGTGTTTCATTGATGGTTCATTGCTGACTTATTGTCAAAATAAATAGTGATTGGACTTTCCATGAATGAAGGTTTAAAATGGGTGCCGCATTTACATAGAACTTTTCATATGGCCAAGGTCATGTGGGTACCCAACATTGCACACTATATAACCCACCAGTTCACCTACACTAGTAGAAAAGGGGGCAATGGCCCAAGCCGGTTCAGCCCATTAGTCCCGGTTCTGCCACGAACCGGGACCAATGGAGCTATTTGTCCCGGTTCGTGAGCCCAGGGGGCCGGCCGGGCCACGTGGGCCATTGGTCCCGGTTCGTCCGGACCTTTTGGTCCCGGTTGGTGGGACGAACCGGGACCAATGGGCCTGGCTCCCACCACTATTGGTTCCGTTGGTGGCTTGAACCGGGACCAAAGGCTTCCCTTTAGTCGGTTCATGCCACCAACCGGGACCAATGATGGTGCCTATATATACCCTCGGCGCAAGAGCAGAACACCTTTGCTCTGTTTTTTCTGGCCGAGGGGGAGAGGGCTTGGTGGTGCTCTAGCTCACCTCCTATGCACACAAGGTGTTCGATGGAATGCCCGAGCCACACTACTTAAGGTTTTTACTCTCCAAGCTCGACCGCCAAGCTCCATTTTCCTCAATATTTATCTAGGTTTAGCGGTCTGTCACGCTCCGTCCCCGTCTTCACCGCCGTCGATCACCCGTGCCGATCTCATCGCCGGCACCACCGTGGTGAGCCTCTTGTTCTTATATTCTTTCTGAAAGGAAAAATATTCTTACTTGTATGTTTAGATAGATACTTGTATTATTTTCTTACTTTTATTATTGCATCTTATATAGTGCGATGGTTTTGGTATCCGCCCCCATCGGCCCTCGTCCTGTCTATGATTCAGATGTGGTATATATTATCTTTTCATAACTATTGGTTTATTTATTGTTTATGAAAATTATGCCGACCAACGTGACATAGATTTTATTTATCTAGGAGGTTGTTGAACCAGAAATTCCAACCGACCCTATTGTCGAGAGGTTAAATTTAGTTGAAGAAGAAAACAATTTCTTGAAGGAAAAAATAAAAAACCTTGAGGAGGAGAAGATGATATTGGAGTTGCATGTTGCGGATGTAAATCGATAATCACAAGATCAAGATGGATGCAATGCGCTTGAAGATTAGAAAGATTAGAAAATATGCCATTCATACCGAGGCTTGGTATCATTATGCCGTTGGATCAGTTGTTACCTTGGTTGCGATTATGATCGCATTTGTTTCGCATTGAAATGTTTTACATAGTTTCAATGTATGGTTTAATTAATTTAGATGCTCTGCAGAGCTTTATGTTGTTAGATGAGAACTATGTACGTACTTTGGTTTTTATGTGATGATGAACTTCTATTAATTTGGTCACTTAATTATCTATTCATGATGTTCTGTAATTATTTTTGACACACTTAATTATATATAATGCACGCAGAAGAACCGGCAATGGATGTACGGTGACAGACACACCTCCGAGTACACTAAGGGCGTGCATGATTTTCTCGAAGTGGCTGAAGCAAACAAGCAGAATGGTTTTATGTGTTGTCCATGCCCTATATGTGGAAATACGAAGTCTTAGTCTGACCGGAAAATCCTTCACACCCACCTACTTTACAAGGATTTCATGCCACACTATAATGTTTGGACGAGGCACGGAGAAATAGGGGTTATGATGGAAATGGCGAAGAAGAAGAGTATGATGACAACTATGTGCCCCCTGAATACGGTTATGCTACTGAACATCAAGAGGAACCAGACGATGTGCACGATGGTGCTGCAACGGGCGAAGCTGCTGAAGATCAAGAGGAACCAGACGATGTGCCCGATGATGATGATCTCCGCCGGGTCATTGTCGATGCAAGGACGCAATGCGAAAGTCAAAAGGAGAAGCTGAAGTTCGATCGCATGTTAGAGGATCAGAAAAAAGGGTTGTACCCCAATTGCGAAGATGGCAACACAAAGCTCGGTACCGTACTGGAATTGCTGCGATGGAAGGCGAGAGAATCTTGTGCACGATAAAGGATTTGAGAAGCTACTAAAAATAATGAAGAAGAAGCTTCCAAAGGATAACGAATTGCCCGACAGTACATACGCAGCGAAGAAGGTCATATGCCCTCTAGGATTGGAGGTGGAGAAGATACATGCATGCCCTAATGACTGCATCCTCTACCACGGTGCATACAAGGATCTGAACGCATGCCCGGTATGCGGTGCATTGCGGTATAAGATCAGACGAGATGACCCTGGTGATGTTGACGGAGAGCCTCCCAGGAAGAGGGTTCCTGCGAAGGTGATGTGGTATGCTCCTATAATTCCACGGTTGAAACGTATGTTCAGAAATGGAGAACATGCCAAGTTGATGTGATGGAACCGTAAGAAAGACGGGAAGTTGAGGGCACCCGCTGACGGGTCACAATGGAGAAAAATCGAGAGAAAGTACTGGGATGAGTTTGCAAAGGACCCAAGGAACGTATGGTTTGCTTTAAGCGCGGATGGCATTAATCCTTTCGGGGAGCAGAGCAGCAATCACAGCACCTGGCCCGTGACTCTATGTATGTATAACCTTCCTCCTTGGATGTGCATGAAGCGGAAGTTCATTGTGATTCCAGTTCTCATCCAAGGCCCTAAGCAACCAACAGCGACATTGATGTGTACCTAAGGCCATTAGTTGAAGAACTTTTACAGCTGTGGAATGGAAACGGTGTACGTACGTGGGATGAGCACCAAAAGGAGAAATTTTACCTAAAGGCGTTGCTGTTCGTGACAATCAACGATTGGCCCGCTCTCAGTAACCTTTCAGGAATGACAAACAAGGGATATCACGCATGCACACACTGTTTACTTGACACCGATAGTATATACCTGGGAAGCTGCAGGAAGAATGTGTACCTGGGCCATCGTCAATTTCTTCCGACCAACCATCAATGTCGAAAGAAAGGCAAGCATTTCAAAGGCGAGGCAGATCACCGGAAGAAGCCCTCCATGCGTGCGGTGATCACGTACTTGCTATGGTCAATGATTTACACGTAATCTTTGGAAAGGGTCGGCGGACTAGCTGTTCGAATGACGCGAGAATCAGCACCCATGTGGAAGAAGAAATCTATATTTTGGGACCTACCCTCTGGAAATACCTAGAGGTCCGCTCTTGATCGACATGATGCACGTGACGAAGAACCTTTGCATGAACCTGCTAGGCTTCTTGGGCGTGTATGGGAAGACAAAAATACACACGAGGCACGGGAGGACCTGCAACGCTTGCACGAAAAAGAGGGCATGCCTCCAAAAGCGATATGAAGGTCACGCCAGCTACGCTCTTCTGAAATAAGAGAAAGAAATCTTCTTTGAATGCCTGCTTAGTATGAAGGTCCCGACTGGCTTCTCGTCGAATATAAAGGGAATAATAAATATGCTAGAGAAAAAGTTCCAGAACCTAAAGTCTCATGACTGCCACGTGATTATGATGCAACTGCTTCCGATTGCATTGAGGGGGCTTCTATCGGAAAACGTCTGATTAGCCATTGTGAAGCTATGTGCATTCCTCAATGCAATATCTCAGAAGGTGATCGATCCAGAAATCGTACCAATGCTAAGGAGTGATCTGGCGCAATGTCTTGTCAGTTTCGAGCTGGTGTTCCCACCATCCTTCTTCAATATCATGACGCACGTCCTAGTTCATCTAGTCGATGAGTTTGTCATTCTGGGGCCCGTATTTCTACACAATATGTACCCTTTGAGAGGTTCATGGGAGTCCTAAAGAAATATGTTCGTAACCGCGCTAGGCCAGAAGGAATCATCTCCATGGGCCATCAAATAGAGGATGTCATCGGGTTTTGTGTTGACTTCATTCCTGGCCTTAAGAAGATAGATCTCCTTAAATCGCGGTATGAGGGGAGACTGACTGGAAAAGGCACGCTTGGAAAGGACTCAATAATATGCAGGGATGGATATTCTTGGTCTCAAGCACACTACAGTTCTCTGAGAACTCTACCTTGGTGACCCGTATGTCGATGAACACAAGAATATTCTGCGCTCCAAACACCGGAGCGGTCACGACGATCGGATTATATGTGAACACATCAGGACTTTCAGCAGTTGGTTGGAAACACGTCTCGGAGGTGACAGCACTGTTTGTGATGAGCTGTACTTGTTGTCCGAGGACCATCTTCGACTGTAGTGATTTGGAAAGGATACGAGATAAATGGGAATACATTTTACACGATTAACCAAGATCAAAAGAGCACCAACCAAAACAGCGGTGTCCGCTTTGATGCAGCAACCGACAGGGGAAAGGACACATATTATGATTACATAGTAGACATATGGGAACTTGACTACGGAGTAGATTTTAAGGTCCCTTTGTTTAAGTGCAAGTGGGTCAATCTGTCAGGAGGCGGCGTACAGGTAGACCCACAGTACGGAATGACAAAGGTGGATCTGAAAAATCTTGGGTACACTGACGAACCGTTCATCCTAGCCAATGATGTGGCACAGGTTATCTATGTGAAGGACATGTCTACCAGACCGAGGAAATGAAAAGATAAGGAAGCGAATACATCATACGATTAGCCAAAGCGCTACATAGTTCTTTCAGGAAAAAGGGACATCCTGGGAGTGGAGGGCAAGACAGACATGTCTGAAGAGTATGAAAAGTTTCATGAAATTCCTCCCTTCAAAGTCAAGGCTGACCCAAGCATCCTGATAAACGATGAAGATTATCCATGGTTACGGCGCAATAAGCAAATGACAAAAGCGAAGAAAAAGTGAAGACTTTCTCCCGCGAAATATTATGATGATACCATGCCAATTTTGTAACAGACGAGTATGATACCATTGTCCGTTTTGTACATGCACATGCTATGCCAACTTTTTCAGAGTTCATTTGAAAACTATGAATTTGAAAACCTCGCCAACCGAAGGGCGCTCACACCGGTTTATAAGCCCGTCCCTCTACGCCTTGTTGAGCTCCTCTCAAAGTGAAAATCGATGCCCCTATACAGGGAATTTGAAAAAGTGAAATTCCTAGAAAATAGATGCCCCTATACAGAAAGTTTATAATTTTGCTGACCTAAAAGCAAAAAGAATTAAAAAATAAAGCAAAAAACCAAAAGAAAATAAATAATGCAGAAAACAAAACAAAAAACTGGAAAAAAATAAAAATAGCAACAATAAGTATTTTGTTGTAAGTAGAAACAAAATAAAATAAATAAAGCAACAAAGAAAACAAAAAGAGTGTTTTCAAATTTGAAAACTAATGGCACTAATAGAAAGTTTATATTTTTCTAAAACTAAAAGCAAAAAGAATTAAAAATAAAGCAAAAAAGCAAAAAGAAAATAAATAATGCAGAAAACAAAACAAAAAACTGGAAAAAAAAATAAAAATAGCAACAATAAATATTTTGTTGTAAGTAGAAACAAAATAAAATGAATAAAGCAACAAAGAAAACAAAAAAGTGTTTTCAAATTTGAAAACTAATGGCACTAACAGAAAGTTTATAATTTTTCTAAAACTAAAAGCAAAAAGAATTAAAAAATAAAGCAAAAAACAAAAGAAAATAAATAATGCAGAAAACAAAACAAAAAAACAAAATAAACTAAATAAACTAAATAAAGCAACAAAATAAACTAAATAAACTAAATAATAGCGACAATAAGTATTTTGTTGTAAATAGAAACAAAATAAACTAAATAAAGCAACAAATAAAACAAAAAAACAAAAAAAGTGCCACCTACTGGGCCCCCACGGCCTGAATGCAACTAGAAACCCTACCATGGGCCAGGATTCAGGCCCGCGGGAGGCGCAGTAGGCCCACAGGCACAGATTGCACGGTTAGGCCCGAAAGCCTGCTTTAGAGAGGAGCTCGAGAGGGAAGGCGCACCGCACCTTATAAACAGGTGCGGCTCCCTCTCAACTAGCGAGGTGGGACTAAACATTTGGGCGCGGGGCAGCACAAGGCCTTTGGTCCCGGTTGGTGGCACCAACCGGGACTAAAGGGGGGCATTGGTCCCGGTTGGTGCCACGAACCGGGACCAATGCCCCCTTTAGTCCCGGGTGGTGCCCCGAACCGGGACGAAAGGCCGCTTCCGCCCTTTGGTCCCGGTTGGTGGCACCAACCGGACTATCTCCTTTAGTCCCGGTTGGTGCCACGAACCGGGACTAAAGGTTTTGCTATATAAGGTCACACTTAGGAAATTTTCACTCTCATCTCTCGCAATTGCCGCCCCGACGCCGCCCGTCGCCCCCGCCGTCGCCGTCGCCTTGCCCGTGCCCGTCGTCGCCATCTCCCGCGCCTCGCTCTCGCCCGCCGTCGCCCGCGCCCTGCCCCGAAGCGTGCGTGCCGCCCGCCCTGCCCACGACAGCGCCGCCTGCCCACCCGTCGCCGTCGCCCGACCACGCGCCCGCCCGCCCGCCCTGCCCCTAACGCACTCGCCCAGCCCACCCGTCGTCGTCGCCGCGCCCCTGCCCAGCCGCCGCCACGCCCGCCCTCGCCGTCGCCCGACGCCATCCTCGCCGCCGTCCCCGCCATCCTCTCCTCAGCTTGGTCCGGCCGCCGGCGCCCTCCCTTTGCATTTGTTTCATATATATGCTTGTTATATATATATATATATATATATATATATATATATATATATATATATGCTTGTTTTTATATATATACATGCTTGTTTTTAGAATATGATGTTTTTTTCATAGATGATCACATATATTATGTATGCACGAATATGGATGAAATATAATGCTTTTTTGTTCATAGAACATGATGTTTTTTTAATTCACAGATTTTTTTGTTCATGAGAGAGGCGGGGACATTGAGGGATCATAGATGTATTTTTTCAGAATTTTCTATCGTGCATAGACGGATTTTAGACCACGGAGCACCCTCCCTATCGTTGCAAAATTTGCTAAGTGACATTAAGAAAGGAAGGAAAAGAAGTATAGGAAACAAGAAAATAAGAAGAGGAAAGAAAGAACAAGAGGAGAGGAAGAAAAGGAGAAATAAATAAGAAGAAGAAAAAATAAGAAAAAGAAGAGGTGAAGAAGAAAGGAATAGTGGAGAGGAAGAGAAAATACAATATTCCATTTTCTCTTCTTCTCCACTATTCCTTTCTTCTTCTCCTCTTTTTTTTCTTATTTTTTTCTTCGATCTTCTCCTCTAGCTATTCCTTTCTTCTTCTCCTCTTTTTTCTTCTTCTTCTTCTTCTTAATTTTTATCGGGGACGAGGGTATCGAGGATCGCAGAGGGGTCGAGGGTCGGGAACTAGGGTAGAGGGTCGAGGGTCGTTAAGGGGTCAAGGGTCGATGGTTTCAGGGTCGAGGGTTCGAGGGTTCTATAGGGTCGAGGATCGAGGATCGAGGGTTCGAGGTCGTCTAGGGTCGAGGGTTCGAGGTCGTCAAGGGTTCGAGGTCGAGGATTGCCGAGGGTCGAGAGGTTTCCTAGTGTCAAAGTATTGAAGAAATCCATGGCTTCATCATTGGCGGAAGTAACCAGGGCATGATGGTGCGAAGTCCTCCAAAGTTATTTCGGAATGGAGTCCGGATAGGATAATTTGCCTTTTTATGCAATTTCAGCAAAGGCCTTCCAAATAACGATATTTGGAAGGTTCTTGCTGAACTTTGTACCAAAAAGCTTAATTATCCTATCTCGGGACTCCGTTCCAAAATAACTTTGGAGAGCTTGCATCATCATGCACCTGTTACTACTAATGATGAAGACATGGTTTTGTTGAATCATTTGACACTAGGCAACCTCCCGACCTCGGCGGTCCTCGACCTTGACCTCGACTGCTCGGCGATCCACGACCCTCTACCCTATCATGAGGCGTCAATGCCCACGTCACTTGTGGGACATAGATGTTTGTTCATATATAATGTAGATGTCTTTGTATGTATGGAATGATATCGATGGATGTATGTTATCGGGGTCGAGGGTCGTCGAACATGAGAGGAAGAAGAGGATAAAAAGAAGAGGAAGAAGAAAGAAGAGGAGAAGAAAGAATCGAGGAGTTCTTCTCCTCTATTCTTTCTTCTCCTATTTTTCTTCTTCCTCTTTTTTTTATCGGGAACGAGGGTCGTCGAGGGTCGCCGAGCGGTAGAGGAAACCCTAATTAAATAGCAAGTATCGTCGGTGTGAGATACATGTGGCCGTCGGTGTCGGACACTACATCCACGTCCCACAAGTGACGCGGGCGTCGATGCCCACGTCACTTGTGGGACATAGATGTAGTGTCGTCGTTGTTGTTGTCGATATACTCCCTCCCGATAGCTTTAACACGTGGGGGGGGGTCGATATTACCCCGTCCTTGAAGCGTTCTCGAGGCCATCCCTAACCCTTGAAGCGTTGTCGAGGCCACCCGAAACCCTCGAGAAGCAGTGTCGAGGCCACTAATTAATATGATTCCTTATTGTGATTAGCTAGCTAGTTCTACTTTTACCACTAATATATCCATATCTGTCATGTTTGAATAATAATTTCCATGTTGTAAATATTTGTAGAAACTATGGACACCCCCCGAGATGAAGCACAAGAAGCGTTGTTGAGGGACATAATCGCAGAAGGAAGTGATGCCGTCTGCTCGTTGATGTTTCTCAACGACACCGATGGTCTGGAAGGAGAGGGTGAAGAAGCAGCTGGCTGTGATTATGATGGCTCCGATGACCCAATGCCGGTGCAAGAAGGAGAGGGTGAAGAAGTAGACCATGAGGACGGCTCCGGTGATCACCAAACTGTGTCCAGCCAGGTATATATATTAGTTAAGCCTGTGCTGACTAGCTAATTGATGCATTCATTGTTTTGGTATGTACACATATTAATTAACTCTCGTCTTTGTTTCTTTTTTCTAGCCCTCCGGATCGAGCACAACTTCGGTAAAGAGACGAGGCCCGAAGAAAAAGTTGAGCTCAGATGAAAGGTTTGAGATCATAGAAATCGCGTGCGACGGCCAACCGATTGAACCCATCCGGACAAATAAGGCATTTGTTGCCCAGTGCGTGGTTCTGGTTAGGGACAAGATCCCGATCAGCATCTAGCAATGGTATAAGCCTAAGAACAAAGACCCTGAGGTGTCTTATGTCAATGATCTGCAGAAAAATGATCTTTGGACTGAGCTGAAGTCAAATTTCACCCTACCGCCAGAGGATGATCCAGAGAAGCCAGTTATAGAGCCATTAATCAAGTCTTTTGCTCTTAAGAAGATGGCAGACCTATTCAGGAATTGGAAGAAAGACCTGAATAAGTTTGTCGATAAAAAAGAGACACCAGAATTCAAGGGCAAATATAAGAAGATCAGATATGAGTGGCCCGCATTTGTGGCCCACAAGACATCGGAAAAGAGTAAAAAGATGTCGGCGACAAACAAGCAAAATGCTGCGAAGAAGAAGCTTCACCATCGCACGGGGTCAGGTGGCTACCTCATAGCCCGGCCTAAGTGGGCCAAGGCTGAGAATGATCTGCTTGATAAAGGGATCGAACCAGAGACAATGAACTGGCCAAGACCGTTGCCGGACTTGGTTCTTCGGGGCTGGCGGAACCTTGGACCCTGTATCAGGGAAGTGCATTTGGACAGACGATCAATTGGGCATACCAGTCAAGAGGCTAAAGCAATATATCGAAGCAGCGCAGCAAGGGAAGTTCGTTCTGCATCGGGAGAAGGGCGAGCTCACAATGGCCCTCGGGAATCCGAGCACCACAGACGGACACGAGGCACGCCAGCTCCGTTTAAATGGAAGGCTGGATTTCCGGACGCAGGGGGTTACAAAACCCGGGACAGGAGGAAGAAACTGGAGCAGAGCCAAATGCAGGCGCTGCACAAAAGGGTAATGGGGCTAGAGGAACGAGAAGCAGAACGGAGCAAACGACCTGCCGAAGCTTCCCCCGAAGCTACCCCGCCATCTCAGCGGAGAAGCAGCGTGGCTTCCACCGAGCTGCTTCAGGCGGAGCATGCCTTGACGGCTCCTGCCAGCTATCCCGTGGATGCTATCACGGAGTCTCAAAATTGCCACCTTATGGCGGAATGGAGCAATTTGAAGGTCAAGGCGGCTGTTGGCTCTGTTTATCCTACTAAACCCGACTCAACTTTTCACTGCCGGCCGATTCCAGAAGGATATGCTAAGGTGATGGTGGATGAAATAACAGAGGGATTTGAGGACCTCCGGCTTGACCACCCTACCGGTGAAGGGGAGTATCGGCTGGGTTCTGCTCTGAAGACTCCATGCCTATGGCGGAAGGATCTCATCAACCTTCCGAACTGGACGCCTCCGCCTCCTCCTCCTCCTCCGGCGAGTCAAGGCACGCCGCCTCCTCCACCGCCTCCTCCTCCGGCGAGTGACGATCAGGGCACTCGGCCGGCTCCTTCTCCGGTGCGTGGCGGCACTCCGCCTCCTTGTCCGCCTGCGCCGGCGCGCCCGAGCAGCTAGCCTCCTCCTTCTCCGCCTTGTCAGCAAGGGTGGAAGAGACCCGCCGCCGCTCCGGCTGCTCTGGCGCGTTGTAGTCCTTCTCCTCCGCCTCGTAAGCAAGGAAAGAATACATCCGCTCCGTCTACTCTGCCGGCGTCTAGCAGTACAGCCAAAGGCGGGAGGACATACAGATTCGGTCCTTCTCTGAAGACTCCAGAGAAGTTACTGTCCAGAGGACCGAGGAGGAAAACGCGAAGATCGCCGGACCGAAGTGAAGGACTTCTTTGAAGGGTTGAAAGCAAAGAGACATCCACCTCCGGAGGAGAAGGTAGATCCGGTGAAAGCGAAGCGCACTCGCTGCCCCGACAAAACCACCCAAGTCTCCGCGAAAGGCAACTATGAGCGCATTATTGGAAAGGCATTTGCGAAGCGGAGAGGTCGGGAAGTACTAAAAGTGATCAAAGGATGAAAGAGCGACGAGCTGGGAAACAAATTTCCCAGCTCGGCGAACAACAATGTCGTGCCCCCCGCTCAAGGTGCCTCCTAGCGACATCGTCGATCCGAGGATGGTGCCCGGTTATCGCAATCCTGAAGATTACCTGCCCGACGATGTACATTATGATTTCTTGGAGGTGCAGATACAAAGATACGAGTACGGGAAGCCTCTCGTCAAAGATGAAAGATCTCTATCAACGATGATGCGAAGATTGCATGATTGGTACATGAAAACCGGCATAGAGTCTGAGGGGAGGAGTACTTTGTATGTGAGAGTTAAAAAGGAGCATGACCTCGTTGGAATTGAACTATTGCCTATTCCATTTGAGGAGTTCTATCAGTTTTTCAATCAATTGGCCCTCGATAAAGCAACGGTCACCTGCTCATGCACGTAAGTAGTACTACTTCTGTCATTAAGTCTCTCTATATAACTCAGCTCTTTCATTGCATGTATTTATAATTATGCTCACTATATTATGCAGATTGAAGATCGCCGAGTTGAAGAAAAGACAAGTGGGTGATATTGGGTTCATTAACACATATCTCATAGATGCAACTGAGGTTGAATTTCATGCCGAAAATACCGAGGCCAACTTGCTACAGTCGTTGGTAATAAATGAACACAAAGATATAATACTCTTTCCTTACAACTTCAAGTGAGTGTTACTGTCTTGTGGCATATTCGGTTTCCCTTATTAGTCCAGGTTATAGTAATGTAATATTGATGAGTTATGCATGCGCAAGCAGTACCACTATATTCTCCTAGAGATTAAGCTTGAGCAGGGAGTAGTAACTGTCTTAGACTCCAAACAAAAAGATCCCAAGGAGTATGCGCACATGACTGAAATGCTCGAGAAGTAAGTTAAATCGATCATTATCCACCATATCAGCAACTTTGTTCATTTCTGATATCAAGTAATTGTTTTCTTTGTATGGCAGGGTTTGGAGAAAATTCACCAAAAAGCTCCGGGACTGCCGAAGAAGCTGCAATTTAGACACCCGAAAGTAAATACTATAGTAGCATATTCCACGCATCTCCTAGGGATTCAAGCGCTAGTTTCATCAATACCATTTAGCATGCTTGCTAATTATCAGTTTGATTGACCTCTATTTTCTTGTAAAGTGGTTGGGGCAGGAACAAGGGAATGATTTCTGTGGATACTACATTTGCTAGTCCATCCGCCACGCCACACGTCCTGTGAGCGGGGCTACTCTGACAAACAATATGAAGTGCGTAAATAACAATATTCACAATTTTATTTTATTACCATCAATTGTGTTGAGTTTCATTCATTCATATATATATGTATTGACCCCCTTCTTAAAATTAGATGTTTCGGATGCGGGATGAACTCCTAGCACCAGATCGCCTGTGAGCAATTCAAGAGGAATTGGCGGCATTCTTTCTTTACCATGTGATCGCTGAAGACGGAGAATACTATGTGGACCACGCGTCCGTATGTTAGGAGATTATATTTGTAAAAGATAATTATTGTATATATGTAGCCGGTAGTGTCGGATAGATATACGAGAATTTGTTGTTCGACCAATCTCTCGGAGAAGGAGAGGTGGTCGATATCACTTCTCTCTGTATGCATATATGTTCATGACGATCTTCTGTTTCCTTCATTTGCTTACTAGCTAGCTAGCGTGTCTAGCTAGTCCTCTCTATACGTATGTATTGTACGTAGCGTCGACCAAGCACGGACAAAAGAGATGACACTTCTCTCTATTAATTAGCTAGCTAACACAATATATGAAACACCTAAATTAACCCCCCCAAAACCCCCAACCCCCCCCCCCCTTTCAAAAAAAAAAAACCCAGCCACAGAAATGCTGAAGCGTGGATGCCTATTGGTTCCGGTTGGTGCCACCAACCGGGACAAAGGCCCTCCTGCCTGGGCTCAGCGCACAGGCCACGTGGAGGCCCATCTGTCCCGATTCTGGATTGAACCGGGACTAAAGGGCCAGGGCATTACTACCGACCCTTTAGTTCCGGTTCATGAACCGGGAATAAAGGCCCTCACCAACCGGGACAATAGGCCCTTTTTCTACTAGTGCTATATCCCCTACCCAGCAGGGTTACCACACACCACCACCCAACATCTCGTCCAATGCCTCCATATGGTACTTGGAGGTCAAAATCTAGACTGATTTGTCTGATCTTCCTAGTGGATCAATCATATCGTAGTATTTCAAGAAGCTTCATGAAATGCCATTGTATTTCTTTTTTATAGGACTAGGAGGCACGGGGAAGTCTACATCATGAGTGGTGCATAAGGAACGGGTAATATTAACAAGTCCAAACTTGGTTACTTGAAGCCTTTGTGAGAGTGACACCCCACATGTCTTACTGTTTGGCTAATGTATCTATAAAAAAACTGAGCAAGTGAAAATTAGTACAACTCATCTTTATGAACTATTCAAAGAAACTAGTACTATACCGCATGGCCATTATTCTAAAGCCTTCCAGGGGTATCAGATCACTTACTCTACTCCACTCTACCGTTACAAAATCCAGGCAATATTATTTACTTAACCTCCCTCGGTAATAATGTCAATATGTTGTTTTTACTCATGAATTTTGCAATGTTGCTTTTCCTATTGAAAATTAGAAAAATAGTATTATCAACCATACTTCTTATTGTCTAATTATGAAAAACCTAGGAATTCAAAGTGAGAGAAAGCCAATCTTTGGCAAAAATTTAAATTATGCAGGGGATAAGCTATACCAAAGAAAATGATGAGTTAACGGCATAAACATAAGACATGCAACTGTTTCTAACGCTTATTATTAATTGGTTGGCCCGATAAAATATAAAACATTGAATAAAAACTATAAGAAATAGCATTATGAAGATTACTTCATAAACTATAGATTAGGATATGCATATCAGCATGTGTGGCCTAGAGGATGTGGTGGCGACATGCTTTGGATTGATGCGTTTATTGTGTAATGATTTCTTTCTCCTATGTTTTTGCGGGGACGATAGCACGCGTACCAGAAGTGTGTAGTCTTACAGCTTGATTGGCTCCACAGTGCTCCATCGCCACACAACCACTATGAGATCGGCTCACCACACCTACAATGGCGTTTACAGTGAAGTCGCATAAGGTGGTGTATGTCGATACACGGTGTCGCGTCGGCGCTTTAAGTGTTTCCGTGGTTGTAGTTTTATTTCAACTATGTATGTTTTCAACTTCATGTGTTCGGATTGTGTGCATCTTCAAGGGCAGAGACAAGACATTAAACATTCTTCAGGTTGTGTCTTATAGATACGATGACAACACTACCAAGCAGCGAACCAACCTGTGGTTGGATGATTAGGAGGAAAATGGTATCCCCAACCCACACAGGGTTCAAATCTTAGTGCTCACATTATTTCTGGATTTATTTCAAGATTTTCGGCGATGCGCGTTCTGTGGCAGGAGACGTTCCTGTCGACTATGAGGCGCCTGTGGTGACTTCGTCAATCTCAAGATGATATGCCGGCTCAATCTCTCGGGGGTGCTCATAGGGTACGATCTGTGTGTGTGTGTGTTCATAGGGATGAGTGTAGGGCTTCCCCCACTCTCAGGGCCGGCCCTCAGCAACAACTTTCTTCTTTCCCCGAAAATAAGTCTTACCTTGTCGGCAAAAACATTAATTTCTATTGTTAGTGAAACTTTTTGTGAGAAAACTTTTGAGCTATTCATCTTTAATCATGGCAGTACAATGAAGTATCATAAATAATAAAAATTACATCTAGATTCATACATAACCTAGCGACGATTACAAGCACTGAAACGAATCGAGGGCGCGGCGCCGTTATCACCCCTCCTTCGCCGGAGTCGGGCACAACTTGTTATAGTAGATAGTTGGAAAGTCGTCATACTAAAGCCCCATAGGACCAGCGCACCAGAACAGCAACCGCCGCCGATGAAGAAGAACATACACGAACAACAACCAGATCCGAGCAAATCCACCGGAGACACACCTCCATATGCCGGCTAGACGCATAACCAGAACGGGAGTTAGGCAGGGAGGCCTTTATTTCATATTCAGGGAGTCGCCGCCACCTCGCCATCCTGAGTAGGACATAAACCCTAACGAAATTTGAAGGAACGACTAACAACGGAGCCCTCCTGCTAGTTTTGCCAAGATCCACCGCGCCCCATGGCCCTAGGACCACTAGAGACAAGGCGGACCTGCGGTGGCGCCGGCGAGAGGCACAAACCTAGTTTTCTTTTAAGTTATTTTCAACGGGTACAAGAATCTAGAGCGCCGTAGATTTAGAGAGTAAGAGCAACTCCAATGGGGCGACCCAAACGGACGACGATTTCGTCCATTTGGGTCGGCTGCCCGCCCGGCGTCCGTCATATTTTAGATATGGGTCGGCAGGGGGCCCAACGTGCCGACCCATATGTGCCGGCGTGGCTGCCTTTTTTTTGCATGATTGCACAGTTCAAAATAATATCATTTTGGACCGAATAAAATAGCATAGTTTATTACAAGCCAAATGAAAATAAAAAGGTCTCACATAGCTCTCACATAGTTTTGCAAAACGAACAAAAGAAGTGCATCTATTGGTTGCCAAGATGAGCCCACATATGCTCAACCAAATCATTTTTCATTTGCACGTGAGTTTCCCAATCACGCATGTCTTCATGAAATTGGGTGAACTGCTCAAACATTGCCGCTACTACATCCTCAGGCACAACATTCTCACCCTGAAAATGTAAGCCTTGATCATACAGATGTTCCGGGCGCTCGTCTTATACGATCATATTATGCATGATCACACAAGCAGTCATCACCTCCCATAGTTTCTGCATGCTCCAGGTATTAGCAGGATACCGAACGATACCCCATCGAGATTGCAAAACACCAAAGGCACGCTCGATATCCTTCCTAGCACTCTCTTGCTCTTGGGCAAATCTTTTCCTCTTCTCTCCGACAGGGTTGGGTATTGTCTTGACAATAGTGGTCCACTGAGGATAGATACCGTCACCCAGATAGTAACCTTTGTCGTAGGTGTGGCCGTTGACAGTAAAGTTCACCGGTGGGCTGTTGCCTTCGGCAAGCCTAGCAAACACCGGCGAGCGCTGAAGCACGTTGATATCATTGTGTGATCCGGCCATGCCAAAGAAAGAGTGCCAGATCCAGAGATCTTGAGACGCCACGGCCTCAAGTATGACAGTGCAAGCCCTGACATGGCCCTTATACTGCCCTTGCCAAGCAGAAGGGCAGTTCTTCCACTCCCAATGCATGCAGTCTATACTACCAAGCATCCCTGGGAAGCCCCTGCTGGCATTCATCGCCAACAAACGGGCTGTATCTTCAGCAGTCGGCTCTCTCAAGTACTCAGGGCCAAACACAGCAATAACAGCCTTGCAGAACTTATACAGGGACCCTAGGCAAGTAGACTCACTAATCTATAGGCAAGTAGACTCGCTCATACGGACGTACTCGTCAATGAGATCACCGAGCACTCCGTATGCAAGCATTCGGATGGCGGCAGTGCATTTCTGATAAGAAGAAAAACCAATCTTGCCAACGGCATCCTCTTTGCACTCGAAATAATCATCATAGCCGACCACCCCCTCTCTAATACGGTTGAAGACATGCCTACTCATACGGAAATGGCGGCGGAATTTTTGATGTTTGAACAACGGGTTTGTTGTATCAAAGTAGTCCTTCCAAACAAGGAAATGTCCGCTCTCTCGGTTGCTATTCAACGGCGGAAGGTGGCCCGGCATGGAGCCACGGAACAATGGCCGCTGGCTGTTGAGGTGGCGATGGATCAACACGGCAGCCAATATCTCCTCCTCGTCATCGGAGGACAAATCGTCGGAGTCGCAAAGGAAATTATGAAAAAAGAACTCGTCGGCGGAGTCCATTTTGTATCTTGGCAAACTGTCGAACAACTTGTGGGCTTCGGCGAAGGAGACTGCCGGCGAAGGGAGTCGCGGCGCGTATGGACCAGCTGTTGTCCTACCGGCATCCGACGAGCGTGCCGGCTTCCGACGAGCGTGTCGGTGAGGATCTGGCCGGGCGGCGAGGCGGCTTCTTCGTCGGGGGCGGCTGTGTGGTGGGGTGCGCGGGGGTGGGAAGCACTCGGCTCCCGGCGGCAAGACGGCGGCGGCGGGCGACCTGGGAGTGGGCGGCGTAGCTGGGCGAATGTGGAGGCCCCGGCAGCTGGCACACTCGCCGGCAAAAAAAAGGGTGGCGGCGTCGGCGACGGAGGAGGAGGGCGAGAGTTGCTGTTGGATTGAGGAGGGCGATGTGACACAGACCAGCGGGCCCGGGAGAGAAGAGGGGCGAGCGGGCGCTCGTTCGTCGCATGTCCGCGCCGATGCAAATCCGGCTCAAAATGAGCCGGGAATGGGTCGTCCGCAGACGAAAAGCGGGTGCGCGTTCGTTTGAATCGGCGCGTTCGACCGACTTTTCTGTCCGCGCCGACCCAAACAAACGGCGGCGGACGAAATGGGTCGCTCATTGGAGTTGCTCTAAACTTCGTTGCGGCTCCAAAGGCGCCGTTTCGAAAGCTTCAAAACACGGTACGATCGACGACTGGCCAGTCCAACATTCGGACAACACACCCCAAAAAGATATTCAACGGCAGTCCATCCTTGGTCCTCCGGTGGGGTCGATTTTCTGCGGTCCCGCTGCACCGCCCTCCCTCCATGATTCGCGCGGTTGACTGACCCTCGAGACCGGAGAGCACCGAGACGTGCCGACGATGAGCTCTAATCTCCCCACCCGAACATATATCACCCACCACACCAACGCTGTGGCCATCCAAACCACCACTGATACCCCCAGCAGCGAGGTAACCAAAAAGAAGCACCCGGCGCCGGTCACCACTCGCCACCAAGAATGTGCCTGGAGTTCGGCTCGTGCTTCGGCGGCCGCAGACGGGACGACTACGGCCGCAGCAGAGGGAACCACGGCCACGGCTACTGGTCGGAGCCGGCGCCGGAGTACTGGCAGCCGCCCATCGTCGCCGTCCACGAGGCCGGGCACAAGGCCTACCACGACGGCGCACCGAAAGCCGACCACGCCGATGCCGGCAGCCATGGCGGGTACGCCTACTTGCAAGACAAGGCTGGCACCGAGACGCCGTGGCACAACAAAGTCGGCCACAACGCCGACTACGGCGCATACACGCCGCGCGTCCACGAAGGAGCTGCTGATCCTAGGGAGCACGACGCCATGGATTACCACCAGTACCCAACCACCACCACCACTCTCGCAAAGTACCAGGTGGCTAGTCGTTAGGAGTAGCTCTAATAGCACGGCCATGGCAGTTCATCAAACACTACTGCATCTGCTTCTTCTTTGTTCAGTAGCTCTGTCTTTTTCATGTCTTCCAACACGCTGAAAGGCACCAGGAATAGTGTGTATGAGGAACAGCCCAGAGGGGGCTGTGAATTTTGACAGAGAGCCTCCACGTTTTTGTCGATGGATGTGCGACGGATGAGTGAATTGCAGAAAACCATCACATTTGGGGCTTCGCTTGCGGAAAACCACCGGGTCACTAATTTTTTGCAAAGATCACCGCGGATTCGGTAAACTTGTTGCAAATAGCACTAATCGGATGATTTGCTGCGTTTGATCACTTTCTGACAAGTGGGGCCGGGTTGTAAGGAGCTGACTTGGCAAAACAATTGCATAAAAACCCCTGAATTTCATAAATACACCCTTATTAAAAAAATAAAAAAGCAATCAACCCCTTTCACCCCGGTCGTCTGCCTCCTCCCAGGCGGCGGCGGCGAAGCCGAACATCAAATCCGGCGAGGCCTTCAACGCGGCGCTCCTTGGTGACATCAGGGTGACCGCGCCGGAGCTGGTGCCACCGTCTTCCTCGCGCGCAGCAGCGGGTGGGAACAACGGCCGGCGAGCCGCGCGACGGAGCAGGAGGCTGTGGGGCTGTGCCGCGGGCGCACCGACCCGCACGCGGTCACCGTTCCCCACCGCGACGCCCTCGGGGGCGGGCACGCTGCGCTCGACTGGTCGCTCCTGCCCATCTCTTCCCTGCTCCACCTCCTTCTCGTCTCCGTGTCTGCTCTGCCGGGGCTCACGCTCCCCGCCACGGCAACCCGACGGTCGGCAGGTGTCGGTGTCAAAACCGGCGGATCTCGGGTAGGGGGTCCCGAACTGTGCGTCTAGGCGGATGGTAACAGGAGACAAGGGACACGATGTTTTACCCAGGTTCGGGCCCTCTTGATGGAGGTAAAACCCTACGTCCTGCTTGATTAATATTAATGATGTATGTTACAAGAGTGGATCTACCACGAGATCAAAGAGGCTAAACCCTAGAAGCTAGCCTATGGTATGATTGTTGTTCGTCCTATGGACTAAAGCCATCCGGTTTATATAGACACCGGAGAGGTAGGGTTACACAGAGTCGGTTACAATGGTAGGAGATCTACATATCCGTATCGCCAAGCTTGCCTTCCACGCCAAGGAAAGTCCCATCCGGACACGGGACGAAGTCTTCAATCTTGTATCTTCATAGTCTTGGAGTCCGGACGATGATGATAGTTCGGCTATCCGGACACCCCCTAGTCCGGAACTCCCTCAGTAGCCCCTGAACCAGGCTTCAATGATGACGAGTCCGGCGCACATATTGTCTTCGGCATTGCAAGGCGGGTTCTTCCTCCGAATAATTTATAGAAGATTGTGAACACTAGGATAGTGTCCGGCTTTGCAAAGATAAATTCCACGTACCACCGTAGAGAGAATAATATTACACAAGTTCAATCTGCTGACGTATTTAGTGGCGTGAAGTCATGCCATTACCAAGCCTTTACTCGTTTTATTTGTTCCACCTCCGATGCGTTTAGCGAGGCGGTTTCCTTAACACGTCTTGTCGAAGCAGAGATCGTGTTCCCCTTATTCCGGATTCCCATCAATACGGACGTGGGTAACCCAACCGCGCCATTGATTGTGACGCTGGGGGATAAGCGAGTTTTACCAGGCGGCGGGGACACATGTTTTGTCCGCCCATATAAGGGATAAAGATCCAACCCTTTTACCTGCGCCTTCTTCCTCCTTGGCTTATCCATCTCCATGAACTCGAGCTCTAGCGCCCAAGTCCGCACTTCTCACCTCAACCTTCTCCAACTATGTCCGAGGCGGGAGGCAAGTGGATGGCCTCCTCCGTCACGGAGGGCAGATCCGAAGCTGCGCGACGCCGGATATTTGTCCAGCAACATCGCGCGCATCGGCTCCCCGACGAAGGAGAGCTCGTCGCCAACCCCAGGCCCCATGAGAGGGTAGTATTTCTTCCCCATTTCCTCCAGCTGGACTGGGCTTCCCTTCATCCCTTTGTACGGGGGCTCATGTTCTACCACGGCCTAGATTTCCATGATCTGGCCCCGAATTTCATCCTCAACATCTCGACGTTTATCGTCGTCTGCGAGGCCTTCCTCTGCATCCAGCCCCACTTCGGCTTGTGGCTCAAGACCTTCAGTGTCAAGCCGAAGATTGTGAAGGGCAGCCAAGCGGAGTCTTGGGCGCCATGGTGGGTAGGATGTCCCACGTTACGTGGCTGGAGGGCACTTTTGTGGAAACCATCAAGGGGTGGCAATCGGGGTGGTTCTACATCACCGAGCCGCGTGACCCTGATTGGGCAGCGGCCCCCGAATTTAGATCTGGCATCCCTACACGGCTCACCTCCTGGAAAGAGAGTGGCCGGATTTGGGGGGATTCGGAGGAGCTGACCGGACTCCAAGCCTGTATCCAGAAGCTGGTGGACAAGAAGCTCAAGCTTGTCAACGTAGTCCAGGTCATGCTCATCCGCCGGATTCTCCCGTGCCAGCGACGGGGCTTCAACATGTGGGAGTTTGATCCGGCGCAGCACGGACCACTGGCGGGCTCTTGACACTACGTGCGAAGATGTCCGGAAGGTGCTGTTCAAAGGCGCTGAAGCTCCGCATCCGCTACCGAAGATCGCGGATTCCGCTCGCAGCATCCAGCTGACGAGGTAAGTGATTTCACCACTTGTTTTCCACAGTTTGGCTCTATGCGGGATCTAAACTCCCTTTGACAGGAATGGCTGGCGAAGGCCGAACGGACTATCTGTCCGGCCCCATTGCCAGAGGACCCAGCGGGCCTTTGCCCTAGCAGGGCTGCTGGCTCTGGCACCCCACGTGGTGCCGGAGAAGAAGGCCAAGAAGACGGCCACGGGGACTCGGAAGAGTTCCCGTTTTCAGGTGTTATTGGATGATGAATCCGAGGCCGACTCCTCCCACCAAGGCGAGGAGGAGAAGAAGAAAGCCTCTCCCAGTGAAGGAGGGAAGAAAGGAAGGCCTCCCCAACAAGGGAGGCGAAGGGTCCAAGAAGGAAAAACTCTTCCCGGACTGCTCCGCCAATGCGATGTGACGACGAGGATCGGCCTCCAAGGGCAAGCCCACAGCAAGATCGTAAGTATCCGGACCCCGAATAACTTCATGGTTTTTATTTTAGCCACATAATGTCTTTCTAATGCCGCATACAACCCTGCAGTCCGCCCAAGGATGATCTTCCCGTTTCGTCGAGCGGGTCCTTGGGTGCGTCGGATATGGATTCCCTTCCGACTGCCTCCACCCCCCGTGCCGTGGGCGACGCCGAGGTGGGATCCCAGGAAGGACCCACCAGGAGGAGGAGGCCCGGAGGTGTCACAGGACACCCTCCGGACTTTGCACGGACTCAGCCGGAGGCCACGGTGGCTCGAGTCCGGTGGGCGACCCCTTCGTAAGAAGGGCAAGATCGCAGCGCCCGGCTGCCTCCGTCCAACCGGAGGTGCGGATAATTTCTGGAGGCGCTCAACGGCGCCTCCATCGAAGAGGAACACCGCACTTGTTGTGAGTGCGGTGATTGAAGGTTCAGCTCGCCAAGAGCGGTGACTGAAGCCTGCAGCAGACCTTCTAACGAGCTTTGAGGTAAGAATTTCAATATATGTAAAATGGTACCGCATAGACAGTAGCCCCTGATGCTCGGTTCGGTGTTCGGAAAGAAAAGTCGGACTGAGGATCTTTAGAAAGATAAACACAGGAGTCATAAAAAATATGTCAATATGGGATTGCAGGTAGTGCTGCTGACCTCCGCCGCACTGACTGCGGAGGTCAATACTTTGAAGGAAAACCTCGAGTGGTCCGAGAACGAGCTCGGCCATGCCAAGAAGCAGCTCGAGGAAAAAGAAGGTGAGTAATACCTTATGAAAATTGTACCTTACTGAGAAAAGGATTTGGTTGCAAGAAAATGACAAGGATAACGTGGAGTCTTGTAGGGGCCACTAACGAGGTGGCGACCACAGAAGGAGGCGGTGGCATGACGAACGTAATCTGACAGCGCACCGAGCGAGAGAAGCAGGAGGCGCGGTGGCGGAGGTACAGCAAGAGCTCAGGATCTCGTGAAAAAACATGAGAGCTTGGAGCATGACTCGAAGACTCGAGAGTCTGAGCTTGCAACGGCTCTTGAGAGTGCCAAAGCCGCTAAGGCCGAAGCCTACAAGGCCCTCCAGGAGATTGAGGCGGTGAAGAAAATAGCAGAGGGTAAGGCATTTTTCATGCAAAGTAAGCATGTGAGTGTTAATTACCTGTTGCTTACCCTAATTCGGAGCTCTCCAGGAGCGTTCGCAGATCTTCCTCGCAGCGTGTCCGATGCTGCCGCATTCTACCGGGCCGAGGAGGGAGCTCGGCGGAGAAGGTCTTGGTCTCGATATCGAGGCGGACATCAGTGCCCTTATAGCGACCAGCTGAAGCAGCTGGTCGAGCTCCTAAAGCGGCCGAACAGGCCATGAAGGGCCGCATAGTTCGGTACGTGGCCTAAGGAGGCCATGCTAGGAGCTACTTCGGCCTGGTGCGGCGGCTGATGGATGCGTGCCCGTGGGTAGAAGTCATCAAGCATTCCGCTTGTATTGAGGGTGCCCGTCGGGCCCTTGCCCGCGCAAAGGTGCACTGGGGCAAGATGGATGCCCAGAAGCTCGTGTGGACCCGCCACGGAGGGCAAGGAGCATCGCGCCGAGATGTATTATAAGAGTGTCTGAAGGGCGCGCACTATTGCGGTGAGTGCTCCAAAGATGTAATATTTGAGTAGACTCGCATTTTGTTATCCTGCGCTGAAAACTTAGTTCATACGGCGCTAAGCAACGCTTGTTAATTTAAAATATTACCTTACGTGCGGCTGTTTATCAAATCGAGAGAGATGGCAAGTCGTCGGCTTCAGCCCCATGCCACGAGTCTTTGGGCGTTCAGGATAAACTTGAGCACTCTTGTTCCCATTTTGGGTCCATCTAGGGAGGCGCTCTACACAGCGAACAAGGCAACTGGACTTATAATGCTTGAACACTCTCACTTAGCCATAGAATTCTATAATTTTAAATTTCGGCGAAGCCCCTAGTCTTCGGAAGGCCGAATTTGGGGCGCTATCCATGTTGCGGAACATTGCAGAAAATAAAATTTTTCCTACGGTTTCACCAAGATCCATCTATGAGTTCATCTAAGCAACGAGTCATGGGAGAGAGATTGCATCTACATACCACTTGTAGATCGCGTCTTGAAGCGTTCACTAGAACGTGGATGATGGAGTCGTACTTCGCCGTTATCCAAATCACCGATGACCGAGTGCGAGCAGACGGCACCTCCGCGTTCAACACACGTGCGGAGGCGGATGGCGTCTCCTCCTTCTTGATCCAGCAAGGGGAAGGAGAGGTTGAAGAAGATGGCTCCAGCAGCAGACGACGGGCGTGGTGGTGGTGGAGCAAGATACTCGGCAGGCCCGCCAAGCTTCGTGGACGGAGGAGGAAGAGGTGTAGCAGGGGAGGAGGCGCGGAACTTGAGGTGCGGCTGCCCCTCCCCCTCCTTTATATAGGCCCGGTGGCGCCGCCCTGGAGATCTAATCTCCTGGGCGGCGGCCAAGGGGTGGAGTGCCCCAAGGCAAGTGCCCCCACCCTAGGGTTTCAACCCTAGGCGCAGGTGGGCCAGAGGCGCACCAGCCCACTATGGGCTGGTTCCTCCCCACTTCAGCCCATGGGGCCCTCCGGGATGGGTGGCCCCACCGGTGGACCCCAGGACCCTTCCAGTGGTCCCGGTACAATACCGGGTGACCCCGAAACTTTCCTGATGGCCGAAACAACAGTTCCTATATATAACTCTTTACCTCCGGACCATTCCGGAACTCCTCGTGACGTCCGGGATATCATCCGGGACTCCGAACAACATTCGGTTTACTGCATACTCATATTCATACAACCCTAGCGTCACCGAACCTTAAGTGTATAGACCCTACGGGTTCGGGAGACACGTAGACATGACCGAGACGGCTCTCGGGCAATAACCAACAGCGGGATCTGGATACCCATGTTGGCTCCCACATGCTCCTCGATGATCTCATCGGATGAACCACGATGTCGAGGATTCAAACAACCCCGTATACAATTCCCTTTGTCAATCGGTATGTTACTTGCCCGAGATTCGATCGTTGGTATCCCAATACCTCGTTCAATCTCGTTATCGGCAAGTCACTTTACTCGTACCGTAATGCATGATCCCGTGACCGGACACTTGGTCACTTTGAGCTCATTATGATGATGCACTACCGAGTGGGCCCAGTGATACCTCTCCGTGTCTGGAGTGACAAATCCGATCTCGATCCGTGTCAACCCAATGACACTTCGGAGATACCTGTAGTGTACCTTTATAGTCACCCAGTTACGTTGTGACGTTTGGTACACCCAAAGCACTCCTACGGTATCCGGGAGTTACACGATCTCATAGTCTAAGGAAAAGATACTTGACATTGGAAAAGCTCTAGCAAAACGAACTACACGATCTTGTGTTATGCTTAGGATTGGGTCTTGTCCATCACATCATTCTCCTAATGATGTGATCCCGTTATCATTGACATCCAATGTCCATAGTCGTGAAACCATGACTATCTATTGAACAACGAGCTAGTCAACTAGAGGCTCACTAGAGACATATTATGGTCTATGTATTCACACGCGTGTATTACGATTTCCGAATAATACAATTATAGCATGAATAAAAGACAATTATCATGAACAAGAAAATATAATAATAATCCTTTTATTATTGCCTCTAGGGCATAATTTCCAACAGTCTCCCACTTGCACTAGAGTCAATAATCTAGTTACATTGTGATGAATCGAACACCCATAGAGTTCTGGTGTTGATCATGTTTTGCCCCCGGAAGAGGTTTAGTCAACGGATCTGCGACATTCAGATCCGTATGCACTTTGCAAATTTCTATGTCTCCATCTTGAACATTTTCACGGATGGAGTTGAAGCGACGCTTGATGTGCCTGGTCTTCTTGTTAAACCTGGGCTCCTTGGCAAGTGCAATAGCTCCAGTGTTGTCACAGAAGAGTTGGATCGGCCCCGACGCATTGGGTATGACTCCTAGGTCGGTGATGAACTCCTTCACCCATATTGCTTCATGTGCTGCCTCCAAGGCTGCCATGTACTCCACTTAACATGTAGATCCCGCCACGACGCTCTGCTTGCAGCTGCACCAGCTTACTGCTCCACCATTCAACATATACACGTATCCGGTTTGTGACTTGGAGTCATCCAGATGCGTGTCGAAGCTAAGCGTCGGCGTAACCCTTCTGACGAGCTCTTCGTCACCTCCATAAACGAGAAACATGTCCTTTGTCCTTTTCAGGTACTTCAGGATATTCTTGACCGTTGTCCAGTGTTCCTTGCCGGGATTACTTTGGTATCTTCCTACCAAACTTACGGCAAGGTTTACATCAGGTCTGGTACACAGCATGGCTTACATAATAGATCCTATGGCAGAGGCATAGGGGATGACGCTCATCTCTTCTTTATCTTTTGCCGTGGTCGGGCATTGAGCCGAGCTCAATCTCACACCTTGCGGTCTGAGCAAGAACCCTTTCTTGGACAGATCCATTTTGAACTTCTTCAAAATCTTATCAAGGTATGTGCTTTGTGAAAGACCTATGAGGCGTCTTGATCTATCTCTATAGATCTTGATGCCTAATATATAGGCATCTTCTCCAAGGTCCTTCATTGAAAAACTTTTATTCAAGTAGGTCTTAATGCTGTCCAAGAGTTCTATATCATTTCCCATCAAAAGTATGTCATCTACATATAATATGAGAAATGCTACAGAGCTCCCACTCACTTTCTTGTAAACGCAGGCTTCACCATAAGTCTGCATAAACCCAAACGCTTTGATCATCTCATCAAAGCGAATGTTCAAACTCCGAGATGCTTGCACCAGCCCATAAATGGATCGCTGGAGCTAGCATACCTTGTCAGCATTCTTAGGGTCGACAAAACCTTCCGGCTGCATCATATACAGCTCTTCCTTAAGATAACCGTTAAGGAATGTTGTTTTGGCGTCCATCTGCCATATCTCATAATCATAGTATGCGGCAATTGCTAACATGATTCGGACGGACTTAAGCTTCGCTATAGGAGAGAAAGTCTCATCGTAGTCAATTCCTTGAACTTGCCGATAACCCTTAGCGACAAGTCGAGCTTTATAGATGGTGACATTACCATCCGCGTCCGTCTTCTTCTTATAGATCCATTTGTTTTCTATCGCTCACCGATCATCGGGCAAGTCTGTCAAAGTCCATACTTTGTTTTCATACATGGATCCTATCTCGGATTGCATGGCTTCAAGCCATTTGTTGGAATCCGGGCCCGCCATCGCTTCTTCATAGTTCGAAGGTTCACCGTTGTCTAACAACATGATTTCCGTGACAGGGTTGCCATACCACTCTGGTGTGGAGCGTGTCCTTGTGGACCTCTGAAGTTCGGTAGCAACTTGATCCGAAGTACCTTGATCATCATCATTAATTTCCTCTGTAGTAGGTGTAGGCACCACAGGAACATTTTCCTGAGCTGCACTACTTTCCGGTTCAAGAGGTAGTACTTTATCGAGTTCTACTTTCCTCCCACTTACTCCTTTCGAGAGAAACTCTTTTTCCAGAAAGGATCCGTTCTTGGCAACAAAGATCTTGCCTTCGGATCTAAGGTAGAAGGTATACCCAATGGTTTCCTTAGGGTATCCTATGAAGACACAATTTTCCGACTTGGGTTCGAGCTTTTCAGGTTGAAAGTTTCTTGACATAAGTATCGCATCCCCAAACTTTTAGAAACGACAGCTTAGGTTTCTTCCCAAACCATAATTCATACGGTGTCGTCTCAACGGATTTAGACGGTGCCCTATTTAAAGTGAATGTAGCTGTCTCTAGGCGTATCCCCAAAATGATAGCGGTAGATCGGTAAGAGACATCATAGATCGCACCATATCCAATAGAGTGCGATTACGACGTTCGAACACACCGTTACGATGAGGTGTTCGGTAGCGTGAGTTGTGAAAACGATTCCACATTTCCTTAAGTGTGTACCAAATTCATGACTTAAATATTCTCCTCCACGATCCGATCGTAAGAATTTTATCTTTCGGTCACGTTGATTCTCTACTTCATTCTGAAATTCCTTGAACTTTTCAAAGGTCTCAGACTTGTGTTTCATCAAGTAGACATACCCATATCTACTCAAGTCATCAGTGAGAGTGAGAACATAACGATATCCTCCGCGAGCCTCAACGCTCATTGGACCGCACACATCGGTATGTATGATTTCAAATAAGTTGGTTGCTCGCTCCATTGTCCAGGAGAATGGAGTCTTGGTCATTTTGCCCATGAGGCATGGTTCGCATGTGTCAAATGATTCATAATCGAGAGACTCTAAAAGTCCATCAGAATGGAGCTTCTTCATGCGCTTGACACCAATGTGACCAAGGCGGCAATGCCACAAGTATGTGGGACTATCGTTATCAACTTTACATCTTTTGGTATTCATACTATGAATATGTGTAATATTACGTTCGAGATTCATTAAGAATAAACCATTGACCATCGGAGCATGACCATAAAACATATCTCTCATATAAACATAGTAGAAAAGCAGGGCTTTCGTCCGGGCCAGTTTAGCCCATTAGTCGGTTCAATCGAACCGGGACTAATGTAAGCATTTATCCGGTTAAATGCGGCTAAGGCATTAGTCCCGGTTCACTGTGCCCTTTAGTCGGTTTGTGCCTCAAACCAGGACTAAAGGGTGCGATGCCCATTAGTCGGTTCATGCCTCAAACCGAGACTAAAGAGTAGACCTTTAGTCCCGGTTTGAGGCACGAACCGGGACTAATGGGGTTGAGACCTTTAGTCCCGGTTCGTGCCACGAACCGGTACTAAAGGTCCCATTTTCAAACTCTACCCCCCCCCCCCTGTGGATCGCCTTTTCAATTTTAAAAAAATAAAACAAAATGATGGAAATGTCAAAAAAATAAAAGAAAATAAGTTTCCCATGTGATATGTGGTCTAGTTGTTGGGAAAATTTGCAAATGTGAATTTCGACTTTATTTGCAAAATCTCTCTGGAAAATGTAAATATGGGCATCACTTTTGCATACTAACTCGGATGAAAAAGTTTTTTATATGAAAAATCATCTACTCGAAAAGTTACATCCAAATTTAACGGGGGAAACCCCGTTAAACATTTTCAAAATCCTCAAAAACCTAACAGAAAAAAATTTACGGGGCTTTTAATATCTAGAGTGGAAAAAATCGAAAAAATTTCAAACTGTGGTCAAACAATGGTCAAACCATGGTCAAACTTATTATTCCAGAATATTAGTGTTACTAAATAATTTGTTCAGTTATTTTGAATTTTGGTCAAATCTGGTCAAACTATGGTCGAACTATGTGTCAATTCATGCTCAAGCAAAATTCACGAGGGTTAATAGGATTGACATCTTACTATTGTCGGAAAACAACAAGTGCAGACTTGGAAACAAGGGAGAATAGAACCCGGAAGTTAAGCGTGCTCAGGCTGGGTGAGTGGGAGGATGGGTGACCGTTCGGAAGTTAGGTGATTTGGAATGATGAGGGTGATTAGGGAAGAGGATAAATTGAGCGGTGATGAGGGGTGCTGATTAGAGATTAGGGGTTAAAATAATTCAGAAATTTCAAAATAAAAAAAATTAAAATAAAATTTAAAAAAAAATTCAAAAAAAAAATCTTAAAATTTCCATTTGTCCCGTTTGGTGTTACCAACCGGGACTAAAGCTCCACGTGGTCATGCCTTTAGTCCCGGTTCTGGATTGAACCGGGACTAAAGGGGGGAGGCATTAGTACCGACCCTTTAGTCCCGGTTCACCAACCGGGACAATAGGCCCTTTTTCTACTAGTGAAATAGAACAACCATTATTCTCGGATTTAAATGAGTAGCCATCTCGCATTTAACAAGATCCTGATACAATGTTCATGCTCAAACTTGGCACTAAATAACAATTATTGAGGTTTAAAACTAATCCAAGCTTGCCTTCCACGCCAAGGAAAGTCCCATCCGGACACGGGACGAAGTCTTCAATCTTGTATCTTCATAGTCTTGGAGTCCGGACGATGATGATAGTTCGGCTATCCGGACACCCCCTAGTCCGGAACTCCTCGGTAGCCCACGAACCAGGCTTCAATGATGACGAGTCCGGCGCACATATTGTCTTCGGCATTGCAAGGCGGGTTCTTCCTCGAATAATTTATAGAAGATTGTGAACACTAGGATAGTGTCCGGCTTTGCAAAGATAAATTCCACGTACCACCGTAGAGAGAATAATATTACACAAGTTCAATCTGCTGACGTATTTAGTGGCGTGAAGTCATGCCATTACCAAGCCTTTACTCGTTTTTATTTGTTCCACCTCCGTGCGTTTAGCGAGGCGGTTTCCTTGGCACGTCTTGTCGAAGCAGAGATCGTGTTCCCCTTATTCCGGGATTCCCATCAATACGGACGTGGGTAACCCAACCGCGCCATTGATTGTGACGCTGGGGATAAGCGAGTTTTACCAGGCGGCGGGGACACATGTTTTGTCCGCCCATATAAGGGGATAAAGATCCAACCCTTTTACTGCGCCTTCTTCCTCCTTGGCTTATCCATCTCCATGAACTCGAGCTCTAGCGCCCAAGTCCGCACTTCTCACCTCAACCTTCTCCAACTATGTCCGGAGCGGGAGGCAAGTGGATGGCCTCCTCCGTCACGGAGGGGCAGATCCAGAAGCTGCGCGACGCCGGATATTTGTCCAGCAACATCGCGCATCGGCTCCCCGACGAAGGAGAGCTCGTCGCCAACCCCAGGCCCCATGAGAGGGTAGTATTTCTTCCCCATTTCCTCCGCGGACTGGGCTTCCCGCTTCATCCCTTTGTACGGGGGCTCATGTTCTACCACGGCCTAGATTTCCATGATCTGGCCCCGAATTTCATCCTCAACATCTCGACGTTTATCGTCGTCTGCGAGGCCTTCCTCTGCATCCAGCCCCACTTCGGCTTGTGGCTCAAGACCTTCAGTGTCAAGCCGAAGATTGTGAAGGGCAGCCAAGCGGAGTGCGGAGGCGCCATGGTGGGTAGGATGTCCCACGTTACGTGGCTGGAGGGCACTTTTGTGGAAACCATCAAGGGGTGGCAATCGGGATGGTTCTACATCACCGAGCCGCGTGACCCTGATTGGGCAGCGGCCCCAATTTAGATCTGGCATCCCTATACGGCTCACCTCCTGGAAAGAGAGTGGCCGGATTTGGGGGGATTCGGAGGAGCTGACCAGACTCCAAGCCTGTATCCAGAAGCTGGTGGACAAGAAGCTCAAGCTTGTCAACGTAGTCCAGGTCATGCTCATCCGCCGGATTCTCCCGTGCCAGCGACGGGGCTTCAACATGTGGGAGTTTGATCCGGCGCAGCACCAGACCCTGAGCGGGCTCTTCGACACTACGAAGATGTCTGGAAGGTGCTGTTCAAGGGCGCCGAAGCTCCCGCATCCGCTACCGAAGATCGCGGATTCCGCTCGCAGCATCCAGCTGACGAGGTAAGTGATTTCACCACTTGTTTTCCACAGTTTGGCTCTATGCGGGATCTAAACTCCCTTTGACAGGAATGGCTGGCGAAGGCCGAACGGACTATCTGTCCGGCCCCATTGCCAGAGGACCCAGCGGACGCCTGCCTAACGGGGCTGCTGGCTCTGGCACCCCACGTGGTGCCGGAGAAGAAGGCCAAGAAGACGGCCACGGGGACTCGGAAGAGTTCCCGTTTTCAGGTGTTATTGGATGATGAATCCGAGGCCGACTCCTCCCACCAAGGCGAGGAGGAGAAGAAGAAAGCCTCTCCCCCAGCGGGGGGAGGGAAGAAAAGGAAGGCCTCCCCAACAAGGGAGGCCGAAGGGTCCAAGAAGGGAAAACTCTTCCCCCAGACTGCTCCGCCAATGCCAAAGGATTTACGACGAGGACTGGCCTCCAAGGGCAAGCCCCTGGCAAGATCGTAAGTATCCGGACCCCCGAATAACTTCAAGGTTTTTTCTTTTCGCCACATAATGTCTTTCTAATGCCGCATACAACCCTGCAGTCCGCCCAAGGATGATCTTCCTGCTTGCCGGCGGGTCCTTGGGTGCGTCGGATATGGATTCCCTTCCGACTGCCTCCACCCCCCGTGCCGCGGACGACGCCGAGGTGGGATCCCAGGAAGGGACCCACCAGGAGGAGGAGGCCCCGGAGGTGTCACAGGACACCCTCCCGGACTTTGCACCGGACTCAGCCCCGGAGGCCACAGTGGCTCCGGAGTCCGGTGGGCGACCCCTTCGTAAGAAGGGCAAGACCGCAGCGCCGGCTGCCTCCGTCCAACCGGAGGTGCCGGATAATTTGCTGGAGGCGCTCAACGGCGCCTCCATCGAAGAGGAACACCGCACTGTTGTGAGTGCGGTGATTCGAAGGTTCATTCGCCAAGAGCAGGTGACCGAAGCCTGCAGCAGCCTTCTAACAGGCTTTGAGGTAAGAATTTCAATATATGTAAAATGGTACCGCATAGACAGTAGCCCACGATGCTCGGTTCGGTGTTAGGAAAGAAAAGTCGGATGAGGATCTTTAGAAAGATAAACACAGGAGTCATAAAAATATGTCAATATGGGATTGCAGGTAGTCTGCTGACCTCCAGACCGCCATTGCGGAGGTCAATACTTTGAAGGAAAACCTCGAGTGGTCCGAGAACGAGCTCGGCCATGCCAAGAAGCAGCTCGAGGAAAAAGAAGGTGAGTAATACCTTATGAAAATTGTACCTTACAGAAAAGGATTTGGTTGCAAGAAAAATGACAAGGATAACGTGGAGTACTGTAGGGGCCACTAACGAGGTGGCGACCACTGAAGGAGGCGGTGGCCGACCCGAACGTAATGCGGCCGCGGAGCGCACCGAGCGAGAGAAGCAGGAGGCGCGGGTGGCGGAGGTACAGCAAGAGCTCCAGGATCTCGTGAAAAAACATGAGAGCTTGGAGCATGACTCGAAGACTCGAGAGTCTGAGCTTGCAACGGCTCTTGAGAGTGCCAAAGCCGCTAAGGCCGAAGCCTACAAGGCCCTCCAAGAGATTGAGGCGGTGAAGAAAATAGCAGAGGGTAAGGCATTTTCATGCAAAGTAAGCATGTGAGAGTTAATTACCTGTTGCTTACCCGAATTCGGAGCTCTCCAGGAGCGTTCGCAGATCTTCCTCGCAGCGTGTCTGATGCTGCCGCATTCTACCGGGCCGAGGAGGGAGCTCGACGGAGAAGGTCTTACGGTCTCGATATGCTTGAGGCCGGACATCAGTGCCCTTAGCGACCAGCTGAAGCAGCTGGTCGAGCTCCACAAGGCGGCCGAACAGGCCATGAAGGTCAGATAGTTCGGCTGTGGCCTAAGGAGGCCATGCACAGGAGCTACTTCGGCTGGTGCGGCGGCTGATGGATGCGTGCCTGGGTAGAAGTCATCAAGCATTCCGCTTGTATTGAGGGTGCCCGTCGGGCCCTTGCCCGCAAAGGTGCACTGGGCAAGATGGATGCCCAGAACTCGTGGACGGACCCGCCACCAGAGGGCAAGGAGCATCGCACGCCCGAGATGTATTATAAGAGTGTCTTTGAAGGGCGCCCGCACTATTGCGGGTGAGTGCTCCAAAGATGTAATATTTGAGTAGACTCGCATTTTGTTATCCGGCGCTGAAAACTTAGTTCATACGGCGCTAAGCAACGCTTGTTAATTTAAAATATTACCTTACATGCGGCTGTTTATCAAATCTGAGAGATGGCAAGTCGTCGGCTTCAGCCCCCATGCCACGAGTGCTGGGGCGTTCAGGATAAACTTGAGCACTCTTGTTCCCATTTTTGGGTCCATCTAGGGAGGCGCTCAACACAGCGAACAAGGCAACTGGACTTATAATGCTTGAACACTCTCACTTAGCCATAGAATTCTATAATTTTAAATTTCGGCGAAGCCCCTAGTCTTCGGAAGGCCGAATTTGGGGCGCTATCCATGTTGCGGAACATTGCAGAAAATAAAATTTTTCCTACGGTTTCACCAAGATCCATCTATGAGTTCATCTAAGCAACGAGTCATGGGAGAGAGATTGCATCTACATACCACTTGTAGATCGCGTGCGGAAGCGTTCACTAGAACGTGGATGATGGAGTCGTACTCGCCGTTATCCAAATCACCGATGACCGAGTGCCGAACGGACGGCACCTCCGCGTTCAACACACGTACGGAGCGGATGACGTCTCCTCCTTCTTGATCCAGCAAGGGGGAAGGAGAGGTTGAAGAAGATGGCTCCAGCAGCAAAGACGACGGCGTGGTGGTGGTGGAGCAAGATTCTCGGCAGGCTTCGCCAAGCTTCGTGGACGGAGGAGGAAGAGGTAGCAGGGGAGGGAGGCGCGGAACTTCAGTGCGGCTGCCCCTCCCTCCCTTTATATAGGCCCTCAGGGCGCGGCCCTGAGATCTAATCTCACAGGGGGCGGCGGCCAAGGGGGTGGAGTGCCCCCAGGCAAGTGCCCCCCACCCTAGGGTTTCAACCCTAGGCGCAGGGGTGGGCCAAGGGGGGCGCACCAGCCCACTATGGGCTGGTTCCCCTCCCCACTTCAGCCCATGGGGCCCTCCGGGATGGGTGGCCCCACCCGGTGGACCCCCGGGACCCTTCCAGTGGTCCCGGTACAATACCGGGTGACCCCGAAACTTTCCTGATGGCCGAAACAACAGTTCCTATATATAACTCTTTACCTCCGGACCATTCCGGAACTCCTCGTGACGTCCGGGATATCATCCGGACTCGAACAACATTCGGTTTACTGCATACTCATATTCATACAACCCTAAGCGCCACCGAACCTTAAGTGTATAGACCCTACGGGTTCGGGAGACACGAGACATGACCGAGACGGCTCTCGGGCAATAACCAACAGCGGGATCTGGATACCCATGTTGGCTCCCACATGCTCCTCGATGATCTCATCGGATGAACCACGATGTCGAGGATTCAAACAACCCGTATACAATTCCCTTTGTCAATCGGTATGTTACTTGCCCGAGATTCGATCGTTGGTATCCCAATACCTCGTTCAATCTTCGTTATCGGCAAGTCACTTTACTCAGACCGTAATGCATGATCCCGTGACCAGACACTTGGTCACTTTGAGCTCATTATGATGATGCACTACCGAGTGGCCCAGTGATACCTCTCCGTGTCACGGAGTGACAAATCCAGTCTCGATCCGTGTCAACCCAATGCAGACACTTTCGGAGATACCTGTAGTGTACCTTTATAGTCACCCGATTCGTTGACGCTTTGGTACACCCAAAGCACTCCTACGGTATCCGGGAGTTACACGATCTCATAGTCTAAGGAAAAGATACTTGACATTGGAAAAGCTCTAGCAAAACGAACTACACGATCTTGTGTTATGCTTAGGATTGGGTCTTGTCCATCACATCATTCTCCTAATGATGTGATCCCGTTATCATTGACATCCAATGTCCATAGTCAGGAAACCATGACTATCTATTGAACAACGAGCTAGTCAACTAGAGGCTCACTAGAGACATATTATGGTCTATGTATTCACACGTGTATTACGATTTCCGAATAATACAATTATAGCATGAATAAAAGACAATTATCATGAACAAGAAAATATAATAATAATCCTTTTATTATTGCCTCTAGGGCATAATTTCCAACAGTCTCCCACTTGCACTAGAGTCAATAATCTAGTTACATTGTGATGAATCGAACACCCATAGAGTTACGGTGTTGATCATGTTTTGCCCCCGGAAGAGGTTTAGTCAACGGATCTGCGACATTCAGATCCGTATGCACTTTGCAAATTTCTATGTCTCCATCTTGAACATTTTCACGGATGGAGTTGAAGCGACGCTTGATGTGCCTGGTCTTCTTGTTAAACCTGGGCTCCTTGGCAAGTGCAATAGCTCCAGTGTTGTCACAGAAGAGTTGGATCGGCCCGACGCATTGGGTATGACTCCTAGGTCGGTGATGAACTCCTTCACCCATATTGCTTCATGTGCTGCCTCCAAGGCTGCCATGTACTCCACTTAACATGTAGATCCCGCCACGACGCTCTGCTTGCAGCTGCACCAGCCATCGCTCCACCATTCAACATATACACGTATCCGGTTTGTGACTTGGAGTCATCCAGATGCGTGTCGAAGCTAGCGTCGACGTAACCCTTCTGACGAGCTCTTCGTCACCTCCATAAACGAAACATGTCCTTTGTCCTTTTCGTGTACTTCAGGATATTCTTGACCGTTGTCCGGTGTTCCTTGCCGGGATTACTTTGGTATCTTCCTACCAAACTTACGGCAAGGTTTACATCAGATGCAGTACACAGCATGGCATACATAATAGATCCTATGGCCGAGGCATAGGGGATGACGCTCATCTCTTCTTTATCTTTTGCCGTGGTCGGGCATTGAGCCGAGCTCAATCTCACACCTTGCAGTACAGGCAAGAACCCTTTCTTGGACAGATCCATTTTGAACTTCTTCAAAATCTTATCAAGGTATGTGCTTTGTGAAAGACCTATGAGGCGTCTTGATCTATCTCTATAGATCTTGATGCCTAATATATAGGCATCTTCTCCAAGGTCCTTCATTGAAAAACTTTTTATTCAAGTAGGTCTTAATGCTGTCCAAGAGTTCTATATCATTTCCCATCAAAAGTATGTCATCTACATATAATATGAGAAATGCTACAGAGCTCCCACTCACTTTCTTGTAAACGCAGGCTTCACCATAAGTCTGCATAAACCCAAACGCTTTGATCATCTCATCAAAGCGAATGTTCCAACTCCGAGATGCTTGCACCAGCCCATAAATGGATCGCTGGAGCTTGCATACCTTGTTAGCATTCTTAGGGTCGACAAAACCTTCCGGCTGCATCATATACAGCTCTTCCTTAAGATAACCGTTAAGGAATGTTGTTTTGACGTCCATCTGCCATATCTCATAATCATAGTATGCGGCAATTGCTAACATGATTCGGACGGACTTAAGCTTCGCTATAGGAGAGAAAGTCTCATCGTAGTCAATTCCTTGAACTTGCCGATAACCCTTAGCGACAAGTCGAGCTTTATAGATGGTGACATTACCATCCGCGTCCGTCTTCTTCTTATAGATCCATTTGTTTTCTATCGCTCACCGATCATCGGGCAAGTCTGTCAAAGTCCATACTTTGTTTTCATACATGGATCCTATCTCGGATTGCATGGCTTCAAGCCATTTGTTGGAATCCGGGCCCGCCATCGCTTCTTCATAGTTCAAGGTTCACCGTTGTCTAACAACATGATTTCCGTGACAGGGTTGCCATACCACTGGGTGTGGAACGTGTCCTTGTGGACCTACGAAGTTCAGTAGCAACTTGATCCGAAGTACCTTGATCATCATCATTAATTTCCTCTGTAGTAGGTGTAGGCACCACAGGAACATTTTCCTGAGCTGCACTACTTTCCGGTTCAAGAGGTAGTACTTTATCGAGTTCTACTTTCCTCCCACTTACTCCTTTCGAGAGAAACTCTTTTTCCAGAAAGGATCCGTTCTTGGCAACAAAGATCTTGCCTTCGGATCTAAGGTAGAAGGTATACCCAATGGTTTCCTTAGGGTATCCTATGAAGACACAATTTTCCGACTTGGGTTCGAGCTTTTCAGGTTGAAAGTTTCTTGACATAAGTATCGCATCCCCAAACTTTTAGAAAGCGACAGCTTAGGTTTCTTCCCAAACCATAATTCATACGGTGTCGTCTCAACGGATTTAGACGGTGCCCTATTTAAAGTGAATGTAGCTGTCTCTAGAGCGTATCCCCAAAATGATAGCGGTAGATCGGTAAGAGACATCATAGATCGCACCATATCCAATAGAGTGCGATTACGACGTTCGAACACAATTGCTACGATGAGGTGTTCCAGGCGGCGTGAGTTGTGAAACGATTCCACATTTCCTTAAGTGTGTACCAAATTCATGACTTAAATATTCTCCTCCACGATCCGATCGTAAGAATTTTATCTTTCGGTCACGTTGATTCTCTACTTCATTCTGAAATTCCTTGAACTTTTCAAAGGTCTCGGACTTGTGTTTCATCAAGTAGACATACCCATATCTACTCAAGTCATCGGAGAGTGAGAACATAACGATATCCTCCATGAGCCTCAACGCTCATTGGACCGCACACATCGGTATGTATGATTTCAAATAAGTTGGTTGCTCGCTCCATTGTCCAGGAGAATGGAGTCTTGGTCATTTTGCCCATGAGGCATGGTTCGCATGTGTCAAATGATTCATAATCGAGAGACTCTAAAAGTCCATCAGAATGGAGCTTCTTCATGCGCTTGACACCAATGTGACCAAGGCGGCAGTGCCACAAGTATGTGGGACTATCGTTATCAACTTTACATCTTTTGGTATTCATACTATGAATATGTGTAATATTACGTTCGAGATTCATTAAGAATAAACCATTGACCATCGGAGCATGACCATAAAACATATCTCTCATATAAACATAGTAGAAAACAGGGCTTTCGTCCAGGCCAGTTTAGCCCATTAGTCCCGGTTCAATCCAGAACCGGGACTAATGTGAGCATTTATCGGTTAAATGCGGCTAAGGCATTAGTGCTGGTTCAACTGTGCCCTTTAGTCCCGGTTTGTGCCTCAAACCAGGACTAAAGGGTGCGATGCCCATTAGTCCCGGTTCATGCCTCAAACCGAGACTAAAGAGTAGACATTTAGTCCCGGTTTGAGGCACGAACCGGGACTAATGGGGTTGAGACCTTTAGTCCCGGTTCGTGCCACGAACCGGTACTAAAGGTCCCATTTTCAAACTCTACTTCGTGGATCGCCTTTTCAATTTTAAAAAATAAAACAAAATGATGGAAATGTCAAAAAAATAAAAGAAAATAAGTTTCCCATGTGATATGTGGTCTAGTTGTTGGGAAAATTTGCAAATGTGAATTTCGACTTTATTTGCAAAATCTCTACGGAAAATGTAAATATGGGCATCACTTTTGCATACTAACTTTCGGATGAAAAAGTTTTTATATGAAAAATCATCTACTCGAAAAGTTACATCCAAATTTAACGGAAACCCGTTAAACATTTTCAAAATCCTCAAAAACCTAACAGAAAAAAATTTACGGGGCTTTTAATATCTAGAGTGGAAAAAATCGAAAAATTTCAAACTGTGGTCAAACAATGGTCAAACCATGGTCAAACTTATTATTCCAGAATATTAGTGTTACTAAATAATTTGTTCAGTTATTTTGAATTTTGGTCAAATCTGGTCAAACTATGGTCGAACTATGTGTCAATTCATGCTCAAGCAAAATTCCTGAGGGTTAATAGGATTGACATCTTACTATTGTCAGGAAAACAACAAGTGCAGACTTGGAAACAAGGGAGAATAGAACCCGGAAGTTAAGCGTGCTCAGGCTGGGTGAGTGGGAGGATGGGTGACCGTTCGGGAAGTTAGGTGATTTGGAATGATGAGGGTGATTAGGGAAGAGGATAAATTGAGCAGTGATGAGGGGTGCTGATTAGAGATTAGGGGTTAAAATAATTCAGAAATTTGAAAATAAAAAAAATTCAAATAAAATTTAAAAAAAAATTCAAAAATAAAATCATAAAATTTCCATTAGTCCCGGTTGGTGTTACCAACCGGGACTAAAGCTCCACGTGGCCGCGGCCTTTAGTCCCGGTTCTGGATTGAACCGGGACTAAAGGGGGGAGGCATTAGTACCGACCCTTTAGTCCCGGTTCACCAACCGGGACAATAGGCCCTTTTTCTACTAGTGAAATAGAACAACCATTATTCTCGGATTTAAATGAGTAGCCATCTCGCATTTAACAAGATCACGATACAATGTTCATGCTCAAACTTGGCACTAAATAACAATTATTGAGGTTTAAAACTAATCCCGTAGGTAAATGTAGAGGTAGCGTGCGACCAGCGATCACATCGACCTTGGAACCATTCCCGACGCGCATCGTCACCTCGTCCTTCGCCAGTCTCCATTTATTCCGCAGCTCCGACTGTGAGTTACAAATATGAGCAACGGCACCGGTATCAAATACCTAGGAGTTACTACGAGTACTGGTAAGGTACGCATCAATTACATGTATATCAAATATACCTTTAGTGTTGCCGGCCTTCTTGTCCGCTAAGTATTTGGGGCAGTTCCGCTTCCAGTGGCCCTTCCCTTTGCAATAAAAGCGCTCTGTCTCAGGCTTGGGTCCATTCTTTGACTTCTTCCCGGCAACTTGCTGACCGGGCGCGGCAACATCCTTGCCGTCCTTCTTGAAGTTCTTCTTACCCTTGCCCTTTTTGAACTTAGTGGTTTTATTGACCATCAACACTTGATGTTCTTTCTTAATTTCAACCTCTGCTGACTTCAGCATTGAAAATACTTCGGGAATGGTCTTCACCATCCCCTGCATATTGTAGTTCATCACAAAGCTCTTGTAGCTTGGTGGGAGCGACTGAAGGATTCTGTCAATGACCGCCTCGTCCGGGAGGTTAATGTCCAGCTGGGACAGGCGGTTGTGCTACCCAGACATTTTGAGTATGTGCTCACTGACAGAACTGTTTTCCTCCATCTTACCACTATAGAACTTGTCGGAGACTTCATATCTCTCGACCCGGGCATGAGCTTGGAAAACCATTTTCAGCTCCTCGAACATCTCATATGCTCCGTGTTGCTCAAAACGCTTTTGGAGCCCCGGTTCTAAGCTGTAAAGCATGCCGCACTGAACGAGGGAGTAATCATCAGCACTAGACTGCCAAGCATTCATAATGTCTTGGTTCTCTGGGATGGGTGCTTCACCTAGCGGTGCTTCTAGGACATATTGTTTCTTGGCTGCTATGAGGATGATCCTCAGGTTCCGGACCCAGTCCGAATAGTTGCTGTCATCGTCTTTCAGCTTGGTTTTCTCTAGGAACGCGTTGAAGTTCATGGTGACATGAGCGTTGGCCATTTGATCTATAAGACATTTTGCAAAGATTTTAGACTAACGTTCATGATAATTAAGTTCATCTAATCAAATTATTTAATGAACTCCCACTCAGATTTGACATCCCTCTAGTCATCTAAGTGTTACATGATCCGAGTCGACTAGGCCGTGTCCGATCATCATGTGAGACGGACTAGTCATCGTCGGTGAACATCTCCATGTTGATCGTATCTTCCATCGACTCATGTTCGACCTTTCGGTCTCTTGTGTTCCGAGGCCATGTCTGTACATGCTAGGCTCGTCAAGTTAACCCTAAGTGTTTATGCATGTGTAAAACTGTCTTACACCCGTTGTATGTGAACGTAAGGATCTATCACATCCGATCATCACGTGGTGCTTCGAAACGACGAACTTTAGCAACGGTGCACAGTTAGGGGGAACACTTTCTTGAAATTATTATAAGGGATCATCTTATTTACTACCGTCGTTCTAAGTAAAGAAGATGCATAAAACATAATAAACATCACATGCAATTATATAAAGTAGTGACATGATATGGCCAATATCATATAGCTCCTTTGATCTTCATCTTCGGGGCTCCATGATCATCTTGTCACCGGCATGACACCATGATCTCCATCATCATGATCTCCATCATTGTGCTCCATGAAGTTGCTCGCCAACTATTACTTCTACTACTATGGCTAACGCGTTTAGCAATAAAGTAAAGTAATTTACATGGCGTTCTTCAATGAAACGCAGGTCATACATAAAATAAAGACAACTCCTATGGCTCCTGCCGGTTGTCATACTCATCGACATGCAAGTCGTGATTCCTATTACAAGAACATGATCTCATACATCACAATATATCATTCATCATTCATCACAACTTCTGGCCATATCACATCACATGACAATTGCTGCAAAAACAAGTTAGACGTCCTCTAATTGTTGTTGCATCTTTTACGATGGCTGCAATTGGGTTCTAGCAAGAACGTTTTCTTACCTACGAATAACCACAACGTGATTTTTGTCAACTTCTATTTACCCTTCATAAGGACCCTTTTCATCGAATCCGCTCCAACTAAAGTGGGAGAGACATACACCCTTGACCACCTTATGCAACTAGTGCATGTCGATTCGGTGGAACCGGTCTCACGTAAGCGTACATGTAAGGTTGGTCCGGCCGCTTCATCCCACAATACCGCTGAAGCAAGATAAGACTAGTAGCGGCAAGCAAGTTGACAAGATCTATGCCCACAACAAAATTGTGTTCTACTCGTGCAATAGAGAACTACGCATAGACCTAGCTCATGATTCCACTGTTGGGGAACGTTGCAGAAAATAAAACTTTTCCTACGGTTTCACCAAGATGCATCTATGAGTTCATCTAAGCAACGAGTCATGGGAGAGAGATTGCATCTACATACCACTTGTAGATCGCGTGCGGAAGCGTTCACTAGAACGTGGATGATGGAGTCGTACTCGCCGTGATCCAAATCACCGATGACCGAGTGCCGAGCAGACGGCACCTCCGCGTTCAACACACGTCACGGAGGCGGACGGCGTCTCCTCCTTCTTGATCCAGCAAGGGGAAGGAGAGGTTGAAGAAGATGGCTCCAGCAGATGACGTGGCGTGGTGGTGGTGGAGCAGCGATACTCGGCAGGGCTTCGCCAAGCTTCGTGACGGAGGAGGAAGAGGTGTAGCAGGGAGGAGGCGCCAGAACTTGGTGCGGCTGCCCCTCCCTCCCTTTATATAGGCCCTGGGGGCGCGGCCCCTGGAGATCTAATCTCCCTGGGGGGCGGCGGCCAAGGGGGGTGGAGTGCCCGCCAAGGCAAGTGGGGCGCCCCCCCACCCTAGGGTTTCAACACTAGGCGCAGGGGGTGGGCCAAGGGGGGCACACCAGCCCACTATGGGCTGGTTCCCCTCCCCACTTCAGCCCATGAGGCCCTCCGGGATGGGTGGCCCCACCCGGTGGACCCCCGGGACCCTTCCGGTGGTCCCGATACAATACCGGGTGACCCCAAAACTTTCCCGATGGCCGAAACAACACTTCCTATATATAATTCTTTACCTCCGGACCATTCCGGAACTCCTCGTAACGTCCGGGATCTCATCCGGGACTCCGAACAACATTCAGTTTACTGCATACTCATATTCATACAACCCTAGCGTCACCGAACCTTAAGTGTAGACCCTACGTGTTCGGGAGACACGTGAACATGACCGAGACGGCTCTCGGGCAATAACCAACAGCGGGATCTGGATACCCATGTTGGCTCCCACATGCTCCTCGATGATCTCATCGGATGAACCACGATGTCGAGGATTAGAACAACCCCGTATACAATTCCCTTTGTCAATCGGTATGATACTTGCCCGAGATTCGATCGTCGGTATCCCAATACCTCGTTCAATCTCGTTACCGGCAAGTCACTTTACTCGTACCGTAATGCATGATCCCGTTACCAGACACTTGGTCACTTTGAGATCATTATGATGATGCACTATCGAGTGGGCCCGGTGATACCTCTCCGTGTCTGGAGTGACAAATCGATCTCGATCCGTGTCAACCCAACAGACACTTTTGGAGATACCTGTAGTGTACCTTTATAGTCACCAAGTTACGTTGTGACGTTTGGTACCCAAAGCACTCCTACGGTATCCGGGAGTTACACGATCTCATGGTCTAAGGAAAAGATACTTGACATTGGAAAAGCTCTAGCAAAACGAACTACACGATCTTGTGCTATGCTTAGGATTGGGTCTTGTCCATCACATCATTCTCCTAATGATGTGATCCCGTTATCATTGACATCCAATGTCCATAGTCAGGAAACCATGACTATCTATTGAACAACGAGCTAGTCAACTAGAGGCTCACTAGGGACATATTGTGGTCTATGTATTCACACGTGTATCATGAACAAGGAAATATAATAATAATCCTTTTATTATTGCCTCTAGGGCATATTTCCAACAATCCAGGCCTTGGCCGGACAGTATCCGGCTCCTCGCTCTAAGCGGCATAAGTCTTTAAGGACTCGCAAAAAACCTCTCGAACAACGACCGGCTCTCGCCTCATCATGACGGTCAGTTTTAGCTTTCTCCATCGAGGCGTTAACCCAGCTCAAGCTGAGGCGGAATGTGATGGTTCTCCCAGTGCTACCTTAGCCGATATAACGGAACGTAAGGTACCAAAACGTGGGAGCCGGGCAAACCCAACTATTAACCCAAGACATGATTCGGAGCCGATGCATATAGTGCTATAAGTTCGGGGTGCCGCACTTGTGAAAGTGTTCGGACTCATCATACCATAATGCGGGAAACATAAGCCCCTGGTGTATATTAGCCGTACCAAAGTGTACGGATGCAACATGTCGTGAATGAACATATGTATGAAAACGAAATGCAATTATAAGCAAAAAGGTGTTGCATTGTTTTATTCAATAAGTGTTGCTACGACTACAGAACGATACAAATAGTGTGATAAGCAAGGTATGGGACTGTTAAACATGTCCCCCTCCAGGGGTAGGCTGCAGATTGGTGTATAAAAATGCTCATAATGGAGACCACCTGTATATTCGTTGTAGCCTTTATCCTTCCATGGCTGTTGCGTCGTGAGTTTGGCAGGTCTGCTGCCAGACGGGGCCTCTGACAAACGGAGTCATGTGGGTAAAAAGTAAAAGGTAAAAAGAAAAGAAAAAGGAACGACACACTTGAGAGCCCCTGGTGTGGTTGAGCCGCAGTCTGGGTTTATCGTGGTCGTGCCCCTCTCCCCATGCCCATGGTATCTTCAGAGAGTAATGGTGTCTGTGAAGGACCTGCTTTGGCGTTTCGCAGAGCTGGGGTTGGGGCCGCACTTTCTGGCGTGCTTTCGGGCGTGCCGAGTGGTCTTGTTGTAAGTTACTCCGGGCGCGCTTAGCTGTGTCCCGCCGCTTAACGGCCAGACTCGAGAATTGCCTTAAGAGGCTGAATTGCACTTCTGCCGCGAGAGTCGGTGTATGTTCCTCCGTGCGGAGAGAACGTTCAGTGTTTCTGTTGACCGTGATGACTCCTCGAGGGCCTGGCATCTTGAGCTTGAGGTATGCGTAGTGCGGCACCGCGTTGAACTTTGCAAACGCAGTACGTCCGAGCAAGGCATGATAGCCGCTGCGGAACGGGACTATGTCGAAGATTAACTCCTCGCTTCGGAAGTTATCCGGGGATCCGAAGACCACTTCCAGTGTAATTGAGCCTGTACAATTGGCTTCTACACCTGGTATGACGCCTTTAAAGGTCGTTTTGGTAGGTCTAATCCTTGAGGGGTCTATGCCCATTTTGCGCCTTTGTATCTGGTAAAGCAGGTTCAGGCCGCCGTCCATCGGGACTCTGGTTAGGTGAAAGCCATCGGCGATTGGGTCTAAGACCAGTCTGGCGAATCCGCCGTGGCGGATCTTTGGTGGGGTGGTCGCTTCGGTCAAAAGTGATCGGGCGGGAGGACCATGGATTGAACCGGGGCAACTGGCTCCATCGCGTAGACATCCACGAGTGCACGCTTCCGCTCCCTTTTGGGTATGTGCGTTGCGTATATCATGTTCACCGTCCGCTTTTGTGGGGAAACCCATATGTCCTCTATTGTTCGGCGGTTGGGTCTCGTCCTCGTCATCGCTATGCAGCCCCTTGTCATTGTTTTCGGCAATTAACTTGCCTGCCTGCTTGAATACCCAACAGTCTCTGTTGGTGTGGTTAGCTGGCTTTTCGGGGGTGCCGTGTATCTGGCACAAGCGGTCGAGTATTCGGTCCAAATTGGACGGACCCAGAGTAGTTCTTTTGAATGGCTTTTTCTGCTGACCGGGTTTAGAGCCTCTGAATCCGGCATTGATTGACGTATCCTCAATATTGTCGCTGTTAATGCGGCGTTTGTTTTTGTTACGACGCGGCCTGCCATTTCGGTCCTTGAAGTCCGGACTGTCAGAATTTTTGCTGAGGTTGTTGCTTCGTGCAAGCCAGCTTTCCTCACCAGTGAAGCGGGTCATGAGTGATGTGAGGGCTGCCATGGATTTCGCTTTTCCTGTCCTAGGTGCCGGGCAAGCCACTCGTCATGGATGTTATGCTTGAAGGCCGCGAGGGCCTCCGCATCCGGACGGTCGACGATTTGGTTTTTCTTGGTTAAGAACCGTGTCCGTAATTGTCCGGCCGATTCGTCTGGCTGCTGAATTATGTGGCTTAGGTCATCAGCGTCGGTGGTCGCACATAAGTGCCACAGAAGTTATCGAGGAATGCGGCTTCCAGGTCCTCCCAGCTCCCAGTTGACTCTGCTGGCAAGCTGTTGAGCCAATTCTAGGCTGGTCCTTTAAGCTTGAGGGGGAGGTATTTGATGGCGTGAAGATCGTCACCGCGAGCCATGTGGATGTGAAGGAGATAGTCTTCGATCCAATCCGTGGGGTCTGTTGTGCCATCATAGGATTCAATATTGACGGGTTTCAACCCTTCGGGGATTTGATGATCCATTACTTCGTCTGTGAAGCATAGTGGGTGTGCGGCGCCTGCATCTTTGGCGATATCACGATGGAGCTCAAAAGAGCTTTATGCATTTTTGTTACGCCCGGCGGACTTATCTGTGTCGGCGCGACGGTTGTAAATCACGTGCCGTGGGCGCACGCGATCCACAGATCAATATTGATTGTCTTGCCTTGTCCTCCAATATATCTCGCAGTGCAGGCGTTCCCTGTGGCCGTGTGCTTTTTGAGCGATGCCGGGGTACGGTTCTAGTGAAGGGCCTAGAGGCCTCTCTGTCGTGACCACGGGGTGGTCGGTCAGCCATATTGTCTCCTGGTGATGCGGGTTCGTAAGCCTCCTCCTCTAATCGGGGGAGAAGCTTGCGTTTAGGGTAGCTTTGGAGGCGTTCGAGCTCATGCTCTTCGGCCGCGAGGACTTCAGTCCATCTGTCGGCTAGCAGATCCTGATCAGCTGTAAGCTGTTGCTGCTTTTTCTTGAGGCTATTCGCCGTGGCCATAAGCCTGCGTCTAAAATGCTCTTGTTCGACGGGATCCTCAGGCACGACGAATTCATCGTCGTCGAGGCTTCCTTCGTCTCCAGAGGGAGGCATATAATCCTCTACCTCTTCTTCTGCCGCTCTCTCGTGAGGGCTGGCGTCTCCATCCTCCTGCGCTGGATCTTGCTGGAGTGGATTATCTTCGGCACTGTCCGGTGTATTGTTATCTCCGGCGCCGGAATCTTCATTCCTGCTGTGGCGGGATTTAGAGCGGCGCCGCTGACGCCGGCGCTTGGGCTGTTTCTTGGAGGGGTCATCCTCCTCTGTCCCTTCGCCATTCCCATCCTTTGGGATATCCACCATGTATATGTCATATGAGCAGGTGGCTTTCCGGTGCCGGTAGGCGCTGGTTCTTGTTAAATCTGGCATCGTCGTCCATACCGTCGATGTCTTCGGAGTCGTAGTCTAGCATGTCGGTTAGATCGTCGACAGCGGCTACAAAGTGGGTGGTGGGTGGGCTTTGAATTTCTTCGTCGTCCGCATCCCAACCGTCCTGACCGCAGTCCGGCCAGGGCTCTCCTGATAACGAGAGGTACTTTAGCGAACTCAAGATGTCGCCAAAAGGTGAGACTTGAAAGATGTCCGCTGCGGTGAACTCCATGACCGGCGCCCAATCGGATTCGATCGGAGGGGCGGGAGGTTCGAAGTCCGGCAAGGAGTCCGGTACCTCGGAGTCGCGAGCTTTATGAGGGACAAGATCAGTGTTCGGCTCTATCGCCGTAGAGGTTGCAGCCCCCGAGGCGGTGTCTAGCAATCCGTCCCCGATCTTCGCAGCCGGCTCCGAATTGAAGATCGGAGCGGGTTCGTGTGCGGCCTCCAGGGTACTGTCCGGCTGCAGAGCTAAATCATGCTTGTCGTGATAAAGGCGGCACGCCGGGCTGTGGCTCGACTTCATCGAGGATCAAGTCCCGCGGATGTCGGCCGTGAAGTTCAAACTTCAAAATCTGACTGACGGCCGGGCGTAGCTTCGATCTGCTCCGGATGGCCAGCGAATCGGCCCGCGGCGAAGCCGCCGAATCTGAAGATCTGTCCGGGAGAAAAGTCTCACCTGGACTGCGTCGTTGATGATGGTCGAAGAAGGCATCGAGCCTATCGGTGGCGACACGGAGGAACTCTCAATGAAAGCACCAATGTCGGTGTCAAAACCGGCGGATCTCGGGTAGGGGTCCCCAAAGCGTGCGTCTAGGCGGATGGTAACAGGAGACAAGGGACACGATGTTTTACCCAGTTCGGGCCCTCTTGATGGAGGTAAAACCCTACGTCTGCTTGATTAATATTGCTGATGTGTGTTACAAAAGTGGATCTACCACGAGATCAAAGAGGCTAAACCCTAGAAGCTAGCCTATGGTATGATTGTTGTTCGTCCTATGGACTAAAGCCATCCGGTTTATATAGACACCGGAGAGGGCTAGGGTTACACAGAGTCGGTTACAATGGTAGGAGATCTACATATCCGTATCGCCAAGCTTGCCTTCCACGCCAAGGAAAGTCCCATCCGGACACGGGACGAAGTCTTCAATCTTGTATCTTCATAGTCTTGGAGTCTGGCCGATGATGATAGTTCGGCTATCCGGACACCCCCTAGTCCGGAACTCCCTCAGCAGGGTCAGGGCGCCGCCGTATCGGCCAAGCCACGCCACCTAGTGAAGAAAAGCAGTGGGGTTGCGTCGGCCGTGCTGCGCCCCGGCGGCGTCATGTTCGGCCACGACTACTTCACCGCCACCGACGACCGCGGCGTCCGGCGCCACGCTGTTGTTCGCCAGGTGAAGGACTCACCGTCCGGGCCCAAAGGCTAGCTGGATCCTCTCCCGAAGCAGCGCGGCGACGACGGCGGATCCGGCTCGGCGGTCACCCTTCCATCCACAGAGATGAAGGTGAGAGGGAGCTCGAGATCCCGGCAGGTTCGCCGGTGGCAGGTATCCCACCCCCAGCCGGCCCCCCATCCGTCCTCCATACCGCCCAAGTGCGCCAAGAAGGCGACCTCCCTCGGCCGAGCACTGGTGAACCAGCCTCTCCCTCCTCCCACGCTGCGTGATGCTCCGCCGTGGCGGCATCCCGGCAGGTTTGGTCGATTCGGTCCTTGCAGTTTGTGCACGGGGATCTGATTGAGTGTTTTTTAGATTCAGGGGTGTGTATGCAATTGTTTTGCCAAGTCAGCTCCTTACAGCCCGGCCCCACTTGTCAGAAAGTGATCAAATGCAGCAAATCACCCGATTAGTGCTATTTGCAACAAGTTTACCGAATCCGCGGTGATCTTTGCAAAAAATTAGTGACCCGGTGGTTTTCCGCAAGCGAAGCCCCAAATGTGGTGGTTTTCTGCAATTCACTCGCGGCGGACAGAAGGTCGAGCAGCTCCAGGAAGCTTTTGTTGGAAGATGGTTTTACTTTTACCACTCTTTTTGTGTAGTTGCTTGTGATTTAGCTGCAGCTGCTTTCGTCTTGTATCATACAAAATCAAGTGAAAGACAGCATTGCCAGATCTAAGACGAGTCTCCATCTCTGTTTCCCCTATGTGCATGTGGCCTCTCTGGCTTCTTTAATTCAGTCACTTCTCACTTAGAAAAGCGAAGATGTTTTTTGGCTGGTTGGCAGCTCATCAACTGCTTGGAACAGAGCTCAGCGCAATCTTGCACTGAAACAGCATATTTGCAAACAAACCAACTGTTAAATTCGTATATAGACTTATTATTTTTTTCCCAGAAGGATAATGACTGCTCACCCATCACATTTCGTCACCGGTGTGACATAATCAGTAACAAACATCTTATGTCATGGAATGTGCGAGAAAGTCGCACGATTGTGTGTTCCCATTGGAAGTTGGACAACAAGGTGAGGTTAAAGCAGATGCCCCAGATAGTTTATGCCGGCAAATTAGAGAATAATGTGACTCGCTCTGTTTTTCTAGATAATGAACAACTCACTCTATTATCTTCTTGAAGTTTTCAAACAAAACAAAAGAATGTTCTAGAAAAAAAAAGGACACTACCTTCTTGCCCTCAGGGGCCGGCCCTGGGGGTATGGCCGGGGGGCGACGGCCCAGGGCCCAGGCCGGAGGGGGGACCCATGATGTAGATAAGAAAAAATAAGGCCCATCAGATAGAGCTAGTAGCGATTAGCGAAGCGTCAGTCATTACGCCAGACGAAGGCACGGCGCCACAGCCGCTCCTTTCGCTTATGTGAAACAAATCAGACAAGATCTCATCGAGTCGTAGTTTCGCTAATTAGCTCGTGCTTCGTTGCTCGTCGGTTCGTCTTCCTTGTTCGTCCTCTTCTCGATCGTCGGCCTGTCGCTCGGCGCCTTGGCCGGTTGTCGCGGCTGCGCGCGCCGCGCATCAGTCCGGCCATTTGGCATATCCAGCAAGGAGGTAATACGCTATACGCTTGTGAGCCGTGAGCGCACCACGTTCCTGATCCACCCCCCAAACCCCAATTTTTAGTACTTTTTTGTTTTATTCTTTAGTACATGGAGTAATTTCAGTGCATAATTTTCTAATAAAATCTTTCACAGTACGTAACCACCCTATTTTTTTATCATTCTGCGTACTAGTCTAGGGTTCCAATCATCCGATGTATAAATTTCTAACATTACCATGCCATGTTGCCTAGAAAAGCATTTGTCGGTTACTGAAAATAGGAGAAAAAAGAAAGAAAGTGATCCGAAAATTCGAACACTGAAGGGTTCTTCGAATTTGGTCCTTCTTTGAGGTTATCATGTCATGTTAGTTTCATTTTAGTATATTTTTAGTATTTTTGTCATAATATGGCTATCCAATAATTATTATAGTCATCAAATCTCAGACTAAAGATGTTTATGTATCACGCACACACATACATATATAAGTATGATCTTAGGACATAGGGGCCATGTCGTCGAGTTCGCCTAGGGCCTCCTGAAACACAGGGCCGGCCTCTGCTTGCCCTTCACTTTCTTTTTCAGTTTGCTTTACGCAACTCTATCATGTTAACAGCCACAGTTTTAGTTCTCAGAAAAGAGAAGTGCAGATCTGCCCGAATCGTATTTCTGTTAGCATTTTTTTAGAAGATTGATGGCGTATCTGGCTTTGTATATGCATAATATATCAGTGCTGGCCCAGTAGCACAGTTTGAAAGTTACCCACCTTTCTTCCAACTTATTCCCTTCAGCCTCTCGCCCCGTGGATAGCCATTACCGAAGTGGAACCAGAGCACATCGAAAGACGGTAAAAACTTGCCTTACTAATGGTCATCCCATCAGATTAACAAGAGACCCTTTCTTTCCTATCGTGATCTGCGTTCTGGAGGGAGAGGGGGGCAAGCGAAAGCAGAACAATCCGCTTGCAATCTAGAAATGGAATTATTGATTTCTGGCTGAACGCACATTGGGAAAAAAGCGAAAGCAGAACTATCCGCTTGCAATCTACTCCCTCCGCCCTATAATATAAGAGCGTTTTTGACACTACACTAGTATAAAAAACGTTCTTATATTATGGGACGGAGGGAGTAGTTAATGTGTCAATCATGCCACCAGAAATGGAATTATTTGTTTCTGGCTAAACACACATTGCGATGCTTAGTGCAATTCTGCCTAGGAAGCGAAGGCCGCTTTGCTGAAACTAAAGTACACACACCAAAGCGTGTAGCTCTTTCCGGTGTGTGTGCGACAGAAGCGTATTAAGTTTAACAACACCAAGGAATGCTTTTCAGCAAGATTAACATAACAGAGAATCACAGACCAGGCAGCTGTTGCCCTCATGCTGTAAAGCAGAGGTTTCGGTCTAGTGCTTTTAGCTATAGCTCAACAACTTGGAATAAGACCAAGGACGGGGAATAAATACAGTCAGTCAGTATATGTATGCGCCTTTTGCCCATGAACTGATAGATACAGAGCCACTGGACAACTAGCTACGCTGGGCGGTGCAACCTGGTAGAGAATGTCCAATGGCTCCATCTATGCCTGTCATTATCGCCGCTCTGTTGTGCTTGTTTAACGTCGGAATAAGTGTGTATTCAGTACTTCCACCAGCCACTCACACTATCTACGATGTCAACACATGATTTAGATACAACACGCGGTCCTAGATAAAATAAGGGGCAGACTTCCCATTTGCAGATTATTACGCCAACCTTTTCTAATTAACTGAAGAAGAGCTCGAAAAACACTACAGTATTTAAAATAGGGGGCACCTTCTGTTTTGCAGAATATTACTCCAACCTTTTCTAGTTTGGCACAGGAGATCGCTACTCATAATTTGATCGGATCACTCCCACACGGTATATACACAAGAAACCTCTACCATAGAAAATCCAATTGCTCGATTTCCCATGAGATTATCTTATTTAGATAGGATTACCGATCAAGATCTTCGCCGAACAATTCAGAAATGTGTGGAGGAACGTCGTACCCATCCTGGGCGACGGCTGCGTGTTAATATAGGCCAGGGCACGAGTCCTGGCATAGCGTACAAGGTTGTTCAGATTACATGGAGACTTGGAGAGAAAGAGATAAAGAGATAAGAGGAGATTACAACCATATGACAACTAACTAGAGATCCTAGTCTATCTTGGTTTGGACTCCTCCACCGATGCAACCTGAACATATGTCACGGTGCAACATGTGTTGTTCAACAAAATGAACCACTTGATATTACATAATCCATAATGAGTGGCATCAAATTCCACTAATTAGAACTTTCGGTGGATAATGGCATTCACAGGTTGAGTTCTAATTGATTTTCCGGTGCATATCCATGTCCATCCTTGCTGGCCGCATGCAATTTGTCCCCGACCCAGTTTTGGTTCCCCTCCTTTCTAGCAATAATGTACCCTCCCTTTGGTGTCTTCTTATTTACGAATTTCGCCATACACAATCTGAAGAGGAAACAAAGCAACAGATTCCAGCAAGCTTGTAGGAGAATAAAGGCACTGGCATATGGAATGCAGTAGCAAAGGAAATGTGATTATTCATTTGTTTATCCATATACACCTAATAATGCACTCATATAAGCCCTCGTGCCAAATGTAGCACTTTGTTTTCTAGCAAGTGGCTCAGATGTTTGTGACGTCAAATTTGTTGTTTTTCTTGGAGGTTGATGACAACAGTTCCTGTCTTGGAGGTTAAAATGAGGAAAGTTTAAAATGACAAAATTGGGATGAATGGTCTGACTTGAGTTACGGTGTTTAGTAACATTGGCCATGTCTTAAACTCAGACACTAGTGTCAGTCTAGGCCAATGGCCTTCCATGAAAAAAGCAACTGTAGACAGATATTTTCGGTCCCGTATTCTCCGAATGATATTGCTCATGACTCAAAAACCAGTCTGCTGATCTGATTGATAATTCTGAGAACTAAAATATTCCATAGAGCAATGAACACCCAGTATATCGACATGCCATGCAGTAAAACATTAGCGTTAGAATGTGTGGCATCATTATTAGGATCTTGACTCTGCTTGGCTTGCCATGAAAGATTCCAGCAAAAAATATATGGTCATGGTGAACCTTGTTAGTTTGTCTGCCTAGCGAGTATTTGGCTGAATGACAATTGCCATGACTAAATTTTGCATGTCTTGAAAACTTGTGTTCCGACAAGTTAGTGGGTCTCATGAACATGGGTGGAGCAACGGAACAGTCAGTCTATGGCCGTCCACGACACAATAGCTGACCACAACAAGGTGTATAAACTTACCGGCCAAGCAATATTGCCCCAAACCCAAACAGTCCAAGGGAACCATTTTAAGTTCAGCCTGACTTGGGGACAGATGTTGTATGTCGTGGCATCGCCCGGCACGACATGCCATGATTGATCTCCTGCAGCCTACCATAAGTACCCAAAGAAAGTGCAATAAACGCAAGCACAAGAAGCATCTATTAGTCTTAGTTGAAATTCATATTCAGCTACATTAATTGTATTCATGAGGTTCATGCGGGCTTTTTGCTCAAATCATATGCGAGCTCCATTGATATGTATGCATTCTAAAGTAAAAGAAATAGGAGAAACTTAAGTACGTTTGTTTTTCGATAACAAAAAAGGTCAGGGCTTCAATTTTAAAATACGAAAACAAATATGCTAGAATGCTAGTTAAGAAGAGTTCGGAGTGCATCTATAGATCAATATCTTTTATTTGAAAGGTAGCTCGATAAACCAAACATCATGAGCATCATATAGTGAAGAAGCAACATACGTTAGCAAATGGCAAGTCACCACCAATTGCTAGTGTGTAAAATTTTCCATAATGAGAACATGTGGGTGGTGATTTTTTGCACATAGCTGGTGAATGAACTTTCTTTTTTCGAACCATCTAGAAGAACTGCATGTATTTATATTAAAGGAAGGGGAAATGGTAAACGACCACAATACAAAAAACAATAAAGAAATGAAAACCCACAAACAACCACAAACACGACCCAAAACAACCAGTACTACCATACGGCAACCCAAGAAATGAGCTCTCTAATGCAACTAGAAGTGACTCCAGCTCGCTCCAGCCCACTGTGTAGAGTCAGCTTCAATTTACTCGATGATACTTTAAAGTGGCGTGAAGCTTGTGAATGAACTCACCACAATCTTGCAAAATTCCTGGTGCCTCCGACCCCTAGGTATAGAGTTCAGGAAGAAAATACATCTATGTATTTCAAAATGTTCTAAGATATATTGAATATTAGAAGCTATCGATATTTCAAACTCCCAGTATGCTTCAGGGTATAGGTGTTGTGAATGTTGTGTTACCGAGTCTGTTAGTGTGAGAGAAGAGTGGATACTTGAGAAGAAACATGATGCATATGTCTCCTTTTACTACGGTGGAAGTTGCAATTCACATGAAGGGCTAGTTCTTTTGCTGGCTTTTATGGGCTTCTAGAATAAGCTACCCACTACCAAGCTTACTCTAGAAGCCCAACCAATTTTTATTTCTTTTAGAAGCCTAGTAGTCAAGTCATAATACTAGGACTTGACTACTTGGCTTCTAAAAAAATTGGTTGGGCTTCTAAAATAAGCAGGGATGGCAACTTACTCCAGCTTATTCTAGAAGCCATCAAAAGAACTAGCACGAAGTCTCGAATCTTAGCTACATTACCTATATGGGTGCCTGCCTTGATGTTCTCGTGACTGGGGGTAGCTAGAGCCAAGTGGCATCGATGTTATCAATAAAAAGGCAAACACGTTAAAAGGGACAAGTGCCATGTGAATTGGTAAATTTATAGGCAAGCATCATATTAATTTGGTACAAACAGGCATTGTAGCTCATAAGGATCCATTGGTCTGTAAAACAAAGATAGATAAAATAATGCTACTATTTCATTGCCTATACAAACATGTGGCTGCCATTTTTCAGGGATAAAAATAATTGGCAAGAGTGCATATTAAGGTCAAGTTCGACCTGTGAAAATCTGAATTACCAGTGAGTTGGAACTTGCAAGGCCAAAACTAGTCAACCATGCTGTCTAAGCTCAGCAGTTTCATGGAAATCCACAACCACATAATAGTATGCCATTGATGGTTCATTATTGACGGATGGTGAAGATACTTAGTGGGTAGGACTCGTGACAAACGGAGGTTTTAAACGGGTACCTTATTCACATAGAACATTTATGATGACAAAGGTACTGTACTATACCCAAGACTGGCCTCTATATAACCTAGCAGTCCATCTCCATCATATAAAACAATGTCATGCCACTATATCTCATTGACCACTCCCATGACCAATCCCCCCTCCCCCACTAGTTACACGCCTAAACTAAAATCTTCCACCCGCCAGGGCCCCACACACCAACACTCAACATCTCCAAAGTTGTTGCATGGTACTTGGGGGTCGAAATCTATACCAAATCTCCCTAATCTTCCCAGTGGATCAATCAAAACATAGTATTTCAAAAAGATCAACAAAATGTTATTGAATTTCTTTTTCATAGGACTAGGAAGCATGGGGAAGTCTACATCATCAGTGATGGATAAGAATAAGCAACATAAACATGTCCTCATACAAAAAATAAATATCTTATGGCAGGGCGACAAAACATGGTTACTTGTAGACTTTGTGCCGGCCACCTCTCTCGGGCTAGGATCCATCTGCCTAGGGTGCTTGCTAACTAGATTTGTATGTTGTTGGCTGGCGACTAAGGGGGAGGTAGGGTTGTGGTTGTAGTTGTGGGGGAGGTGGGGTTGTTGCTTTCATAGACAGCAGGGTAGGCTAAGTGGACAAAGCACCACCTAAATGACCACAAAATCACAATACATGAGAGTACTGAACAAAGTAGTAAGCTACTTGATCGTGCATGACGCTAGAACATCAATATACTTAACATAATAGTTGATCATTGCATTACTTAGCACCAGTACTTCTTCACTGCATTACTTTACATAAGCAGTTGTTCACTTCAATACTTAACATAACCAGGTTGTTCACAACTTAACTAACATCATTGCATTTACCATAATAGCTTAACTAAGCAGTTTACAGACCAGATCACAAAAATATGCACCTACCACCATCAACTTGCAAGGCCTATTATATATAGGCCTACTATATTAACTTATCCAGGATTCCCTTCCTCTCCATGCCTCTAATATTGCCTTGATCTACTCCAGGTTGTCCTTGCTCTCATGCTTATTATTTAGCAGGTTAGCAATTGTATTCGCAAGATCCTTCTTCTCTTTTGCAAGTGGATCCATGTCCACCTAGATCTCATGCGTGGCCTTCTTGGTGTTATTGATTATATTTCCATGAGTTTGTAGGATACACATTTGCTCCTTTGCAAGTCGCCGCTTCTCCATCTTGACCTCCAAATGTAGCTGTTCCTTCTTCTTCTCAAATTATCTTGCATCTATTGCTTTCTGGTAATCCACCTTTCCAACCCCGTCATGCAAATCAAACATCTTTCTAACATCATCCACCATTTTTTTATATTGATTGCAGAGATGCTCATTCTCCTTCTTCAACTTGGCTAGCTCTATGTCATAGGCTTGCTTATCATCACCCTGCCAGAGTTTTGTTCATGAAATATGTCCCATAGCTTTGTCAAGTAGTTATCTAGTATGACAAGGCAATGCCCATCAACCCAAAGCACTACTCCATAGTTTACACCTCCATGCTAAAGTAAACTAAATGTAAGAATTGTTGGCATCCATCACTAAATTCAACAATCCAATACTAACAGATTAGCAAAACTAAAATTATTTTTAATGCCGCCTCAGATGACAATTTCGCTGTCAAAGTACAAAGCCTATGGCCATTTCATGTGCCAGCCAATGTAAAACTAACATTATTGCTTGATATCCTTACCCCGAATTAAACAACAAATATCTACATTGCAACTTCCATGTAAGTACACATCAATTTCATGTGCTAGGCATTGTACTTGTACTAGCTACATAAATTAGAGTGTCAATTAGCAAGTTAATGGTCATGACTAACTAAGCACCAAGATAACTGATTCTCAATTGTGCAGCTAATATACCACTATCTCCAGATCATCTGCTACACTATACTCTCACATTTGAGATATATGTGCTACCTAGGTATAGTGAAACATTATGAATTCATCTGCTGGTTACTTACCTGCATAGAGTAGCCAAGGAATCTCCTTCCAGTATCAATTCCTTCAAAAGGAACACATTTATTCATCATATGTCTGTGCAGCATGCATTTCGGCATGTCATGCATAACATCACTGCAGTAAAGTGGCTCAAGATTAGTCTCCAAGGTGCCCTAGATCCATTATAAGCTAGATCAGTGAAAGATTTCTTCGAATCGGTGCAACAAATCTCAAAATAAATCCCCAAATCCAAAAACCCTAACACTAAGTACTAAAAAGGAGAAATCTTACAAAGTACTCAATGTCCATGAAGCCGTCGGCCATGTTGATGTCCTCATCAGTGCTCTCATGCCCATCCTTCCACAATGGCATGGTCACCGGGGACAAGAACTATAGTCGTTGGTGTCGGCGAGCGAGCTCGAGAGAGATAAAGCATAGCGAGGGAGAGAGTAAGAGCGAGATAGATAGATAGATAGATAGATAGAGAGAGAGAGAGAGAGAGTGACCAGACATGGGTCGTTTTGACCACGTCGGAACCCTAACGGTCGTGAGCGGGCACGCTATTTGTCGACAGCTGGCATGGCCCTGGGGATGGGCATGGCTTGTCATAAACCACATTAAAAATTTAAGATTTCTGGACTAGGGTTCTTTGAAACATCAAACCAATAAAGTGGTAGGTTTTAGGAAATTTCCAAAAAGTGATGGTTTTTGGGGACCCTAGCCAGAATGGTGGTCTTTTATGTTATTTACACCTTTTTTGCACATAGCTAGTGAATGAAGTTTTTTTCTAAAATTCCACAAGAACTACATGTATTTATGTTAAAGTTAGGAGGAAAAGTAAACGACCACAGTGCAACAAAAAATAAATAATAAAAGCTGCAAACAACCACACACACGGCCCAAAACTCCTAGTACTACAACAGGGCAACCCAAGAAATGAACTCTCTAATGCAACTAGAAGTGACTCCAGCTTGCTACAACCCACTGTCCAACACCAGCTTCAATTTGCTCGATGATACTTTGAAGTGGCGTGAAGCTGGTGAATGAACCCTATTCGTTGAATAGTTTGTCATGGAAGTCCACAACCATAGAATAGTCTATCATTGATGGTGTTGATGGATGGTCAAGATAGTTAGTGGTAGGACTCACGACAAACGTAGGTCCTAAATGGATACCTTACTCACAAAGAACTTTTATGATGACAAAGTTGTTGTACTATACCCAAGATTATTACCCTCTATATAACCTACCAGTCCATCCCCGTCAAATAAAACAATGTCTTGAACATTATATCTCATCCACCCACTCCCATGACCACTCCCCCTCCCATCAGTCACACACCTAAACCAAAATCTCCCACCCGTCAGGGCCCCACACACCAGCACCCAACATCTCATCCAAAGTTGTCGTATGGTACTTGGAAGTCAAAATCTGGACCGGTTACCCCTAATCTTCCTGGTGGATCAATCAAAACATAGTATTTCGAAAAGCTCAACGAAATACCAATGAATTTCTTTTTCATAGGACTAGGAAGCATAGGGAAGTCTACATCATCATTGATGGTCAAAGCATGGGCAACATAAACATGTCCTCATTGGAAAAATAAATATCATCTGGCAGGGCCACAAAACTTGGTTACCTCTTGATTTTGTGTGGGTGACAACCCACATATATTCTTTTTTGGCTCACAGTTATTCTTTAAAAAAATCAGCAAGTGAAAATTTAGTATAGAACAACTATTAAAAGAAACTAGATTATAGCCTGGTCACAGTTGGTAGGTGGCCGTTCTTTTTTTAGGGCTAATGGCAGGTGTTATGCCTTTGCATTATATATTATGAATTTACAAGAGAAAAGTCTGAAGCCCTAAGGTAGACAAAAACATAGAAAAACTTACACGGTTGAATGCCTCCAAGAGGCCATATCCAAGTATGCTAAGTCAAAGCTGACTAAGAAGTCACCATATCAACAGTTGAAGAGTGTTTTTGGAAGATTCTTTGGTTTCGTTCATTCCAGATGTTTCAGACGAAGTAGAGTGCAACAGCTGCCTTGTTCTTCTGCCTGTAGGCAAAACTTCCCCACCAGGTTATTGTTGAAGTAAACAGCAAGGTGAGTTGATGCTGAATATTAGGAAGCATGATGCCGAGCTTTTGCAAAACATCCTTGGCGAAGGGGCTGGTACAGATCAGATGAGCGGCAATCTTAATCATTTAATCACAGAGGGAGTAGGTGTCATTGTGTTCACATGATCGCGCAATCAGATGGTCAATAGTTGGTAGTCTATTTTGAGCTGGTGGCATTCAAAAAAATTGATTTTTCCCATCCACCTTTGCTTTCATATGGCATTCAACTCTAGCTTCGCAATGGTTCCGATGAATTGGGCATCATAAGCACTACCCGTTGTGTACTCCACTCTAGGCTACAAAATTCAAGCAGTATTATTTACTCAACCGCCCATAGTAATAACGTCAATATGTTGTTTCCTCATGAATTTCTGTACTGTTCCTTTTTTATTGAAACCAAGAAAAATAGTACTACCAACAATACTTTTTATATTATGATGACAAAAAAACATAGGTATTCAAAGCAAGCAAAGGCCATCTTTGACAAAATTGTAAATTACACAGAGATAAGCTATATACCAAAAATTCATGAGTTACTAGCATAAACATAGGACATCCAACTGGCATTTCTGACACTTTGTCAATAGGTCGGCCCAATAAAAAACAAAATAGGAATATAGACTAAGAAATAGCATGATGAAGATCTCAAAGTGAAGTCACATGCCATTGCCATGGCACTTTAAGTGTTTCCGTATTTGTGTACTTTTTTTCCCAATGATGTATGTTTTCAATTCACGTGTTTGGGTCGTGTGCGTCTTTGGAATGCAGAGACGAGATATTAAAACATTTTATTGAACGTATCATTTTGATGCAATGAAGATAACATTATTAAAAGCTTACGCCATGAACATTCATTTTCCATGCAATATATATATATATATATATATATATATATATATATATATATATATATATATATACATATATATATACATATATATATACATATATATATATATATATATATAAACACTATTTTGATCACGGGATCAGAATAATATTCTGATCACAACATGAACATCCCGAGTAACGCACCTGACCTTTCCCGAGTACTAGGTTGAACTTCAGCTAAAAAGTGTCCAAATGGGGCTTACGATATACCGTTGGAAAGCTATGGACACCAATATCATGATCCAAGTTAAATTTTTGGCAAAATGTAAGCGGTTTAAGAGCAGTTTTGAAAACTGTTTTTTCTTCATACAAAAAACGTGAATCGTACTTTCGATCGCATTTCTAAACCGTTTATCGGAATGAGGTAAATAATATAGCATTGGAAAGCTGCTGCAAAACCGCTCCTTCCACATGTTGAAAGTTTTCTCTAATTCCCTATGGATAAACAGTAATTTTGAAAATCATAAAATTTCGCAAACCGAACAGCCGAGTTCGTATTTTCAATGTAATTTCTAAACGGCTAATCCATTTGTGGAAGATGATATGGCATTGGAAAGCTTGTGAAAATGCACTACTTTTTCATGTTAAAACTTTTTTCTAATTTGGAACTGTTTAAAAGTAATTCAGAAAACGGTACAAGTTCCACCGAGTTCGTACTTTTGAGCTAACTTTTTAACCGTTCGTCAGAATGCAACAAATGATACGGAGTTTGAAAGCTTGAGCAAATGCGAAACTTTTTTGTATATATTATTTCTCCTAATTCCTTACAGTTTTAAGTCAAATTGGAAAATGAATAAAAACGTATTTTTGGAATAATTTCTACATACATTATCGGAATGGGGCAGATAATATACCGCTGAAAAGCTACGGAAAATGCGAAACTTTTTCATGTTGATGGTTTTCTCTGATTCCTAGCCGTTTTCAGGTAATTGTGAAAATGACAAGATCATTCGTTCTGCCTTTATCGCGAAACTGATTCTTCGAAAATGCACCTCGTGAAGAACCTGAACTTCTCGGCACGTGTACTTGAACTTCACTCTGTTTTTCACGTTCTTTTTCTTCTCGTATATCTCTACCCACTGCTCCTAGCTCTCCATGCACTCATCGGAATTGAGCAAGTGATATACCGATGGAAAGCTGCTGTAAACACGCAACTTTCCCGTGTGGATCACGATTTTAAAAGTTTTTCATCTGAAATTCATTCAGCGTAGTAGTTGAACTTCATGTTATTTTCACGTTGAACTTCTGTGACGTTTTTTTGTTTGTACACGCGCCTGAACTTCCCCGCTGTACGAACCCTACCTTCGGGCTATCTTTGCAACCGTGGCTTCCCCCGCGAATTATTCTGGTTAGTAGTGTTCTGTATGATGTTACTGTAATCTAGAAAGGTTTTTTAGCAACTAAATACCAGTTTTAAATATAAATCTCGCTTGCTGGCGGATTTTGCTTTTGGGTCGTGATGAAATTGCGTTTTTTGCAATTTTACTGCCTGATTTGTTCGACCTGAACTTCCCCTAGTGCTAGGTTGAACTTCTGTCAACATTGCCCAAATGGGGTTTGCGATATACCATTGGAAAGCTATGGACACAAATATCATGACCCAACTTCAAATTTTGGCAAAATGTAAGTGATTTAAGAGCAGTTTTGAAAACCGTTTTTTCTTCATACAAAAAACGTGAATCGTATTTTCGATCGTATTTCTAAACCGTTTATCGGAATGAGGCATATAATATGGCGTTGGAAAGCTTCTGTAAAACCGCTCCTTCCACATGCTGAAAGTTTTTTCTAATTTTCTATGGTTAAAGAGAAATGTGGAAAATCATAATATTTCGCAAACCGAACAACCGAGTTTGTATTTTCGTTGGCATTTCTAAACGCCTATTCCAATTGAGACAAATGATATGGCGTTGGAAAGCTTATGAAAATGCGCTTTTTCTCATGTTGAATGTTTTTTCTAATTTTGAATGGTTTAAGAGTAATTTAGAAAACGGTACAAGTTCTACCAAGTTGGTATTTTCGATATATTTTTTGAATCATACGTCCAAACATAGCAAATGATATGGCGTTGGAAAGCCTGAACAAATGCGAAACTTTTTGGTATATATTGTTTCTCCAAATTCATTATGTTTTACGTTGATTTTGAAAATGGCTAAAAACATATTTTCGACGTAATTTCTACAAACTTCATCGAACGGGGCAAATAATATACTGTTGAAAAGCTACGAAAAATGCGAAACTTTTTAATTGTGATGGTTTTCTCTGGATCCCAGCCATTTTCAAGTAATTTCAGAAGCGGCGAGATCACTCGTTCTGCCTTTATCGTGAAACAGATTCGTCGAAAATGCATTGCGTGAAGTACTTGAATTTCTGTGGCAGTTCTGCCTGAACTTCACTCTGTTTTTCACGTGCTTTTTTTGCTCATAGCTCTTCATTCACTCACCGGAATTAAGCAAGTGATATACCGATGGAAAGCTGCTATAAACACGCAAATTTTCCGTGTTGATCATTTTTTCATACTCGCGATGGTTTTAAAAGTTTTTCTTGTGAAATTCATTCAGTGTAGTAGTTGAACTTCCTGCTGTTTTCACGTTGGACTTTTGTGACATATTTTTGTTTGTAATTTTCCCATTCATTTTCATCAGTGTTACACAAATGATATTCTTTTTGTACAAACCTCTCTCACAATATTTTTTTAACTTTCTCCGACCGAGGACTTGAACTTACACAAATGATATTCCTCTCATTTTGAAGTAAATTAGAAAATGACAAGATCATGATATCTGCCTTCATCGCGAATGGAAATACAATGTGTGAAGTAGTTGAACCTCTCGGACATGTCTGTTTGAACTTCACTCTGTTTTTTACGTGCTATTTTTTGACATGTTGTTTTTCACACAGTGTGAAGTAGTTGAACTTCTGGGGCATGTCTGTTTGAACTTCACTCTGTTTCACTTTATTTGTATTTTTCTTGTATGAAATACACACCATGTAGTACGTGAACTGCCGGTTGTTATCACTTTTGAACTTCTCTCTGGTTTGAGAGAATTATTTTAAAACACACAAAAAAATATTTTTTTATGTATTTTGGACATCTAAATACACGGTGAACCTCTCTCACAAGAATTTTTTGAACTTTTCCTCGCTGAGCAATTGAACTTCTATCAACCATTCTTTTCATTTACGAGTTGTTTTTAAAAGGGCAAAAAATGGCGTTGTGTTTTTTATTTTTTCAACAGGTAAATCCTAGGTTTTAATAAACTCCGAACTTCTCTGTTATTTCAATTTGAACTTCACCTTTTTATATTTTGAGTAAAGAATTGCATTCAATTTTTTTACGGAAAAATTCTTAGTTTTGTAATAAACATTATACAAATTCTTCGTTATGTCGAACTGAACTTCTTGGTTTATTCGTTAGCAATGGGAAAAATTCAAGTTTTTGTCATAAATATTGAACTGCTCCATTTTCTGAAATTGAAGTTCTTGGTTTATTATTTATTATCGAGGAAAATCTATTTTTCATATACATTGAACTATTGTATTTTTAAATTGAACTTCTTTGTTTTTCCTAATTTGGACTTCTTGGTGTCATTCATTTGTAACGGGAAAAAATGCTAATTTTGTAATAAACATCTTACAACTTCTTGGATATTTCCGAACTGAATTTCTTGGTTTTTTCGTTCGTAACAGAAAAAATTATGAGAAAAATCTGCATTTCTTATAGACATCGAACCTCACCATTTTTTAAATTTGAACTTCTTAGTTTTATTTGTTAGTAATGGGAAAAATACATTTTTGAACTTTCCCGGGCAGGTCACTTGAACTTCGAGCAACTAAATTTTTCATCAAGACAATCGTCACAAATTCGTTACCGTTTGAGAGCAGTATTAAAAATGGCAAAAACAACATTGTTTTCACTTGTTTTTAACATGTAGTTGAAGGTTGGACGTCTCGCACTAGAGATCTCGAACTTCACCGGGTGGAGCACGTGAACTTCTTACAACAAACCTTTGAAGCTTTTAGTTTTCTAAGCTTATATTCTTATCTGAAATGCATTTCGTGTAGTAGTTAAACTTCCCGCTGTTTTCACCTTGAACTTCTGTTACGTATTTTGGTTCAACCTCTCTCACAAGAATTTTTGAACTTTCTCGGGTTGAGCACTTGAACTTCTAGCAACGAAACTTTTAGCCTTTGCTTTTTCATTCTTTTTTTTCATACAAATGCACAGCATGTAGTACATGAACTTCTGGCAGTTATCAACCTGATCTTCTATCGGTTATGTGAAAATATTTGAGTTTTTTTATAAATTTTTAATCTAATTTTCTTAATCTTTTTTTATGAATTTTGAAGCGCTCTATTTTTAATAGTTAAACTTCTTGTTATTTAATTTTTGAACTTCTTGTTTCCATTCTTTAATAATGAGGAAAATCTAAGTTTTCTATAATCATCGAACTTTTCCATCTTTTTAATATGGACTTCCTTGTTTTATTTCTTAATCTTTTTTTACAAAATTTTGAAGCGCTCTATTATTAAAAGTTGAACTTCTTGTTTCCATTCTTTAGTAACGAGGAAAATCTGAGTTTTCTATAATCATCGAATGTCTCCATCTTTTTAATATGGACCTCCTGGTTTTATTTCTTAATCTTTTTTTTTACAAAATTTTGGAGCGCTCTATTATTAAAATTTGAACTTCTTGTTTCCATTTTTAATAACAAGGAAAATCTGAGTTTTCTATAATCATCGAACTTCTTCATATTTTTAATATGGACTTCCTGGTTTTATTTCTTAATCTTTTTTAAGTTGAACTTCATCATTTTTATTCTTTAGTAACAAGGAAAATCTGAGTTTTTTCTAAATATCGAACTTCTCTATTTTTCTAATTTGGACTTCTTGGTTTATTCTTTCAGTGACAGCAAAATCCTAGTTTTGTAATAAATATTGAACAGTTTCGTTATTTAAATTTGAAAATTTAGAGTTTTTTTAGAAATGTTGATAATCCCGTTTTTGGATGTGTTGTATGCTGAAAAGACACTTTTTGCGAGGAAAAAAATAGTGGTACATCTTGTGAAGACATGAAACTATGAGGCAATATTATTTTAACTTGACCCTAAAACTTGACCTTCTCGAACACAATTTCTTGACATTCAGAAAATAAATAAATAAAATGGTAAAATACACAGTTGTAGAATAGATCAATTTCTTTCTATTTTTTATATGAAATCTCATTCGCATATGAGATAGTAGTGCCTCGGCTTAGATTCATTTTTTAACAAATGATAAATTATGTCCAGTTTCTTCTGCGGAATTTCGATAAATGAAAATCAAAACTTTCATCGGTGGATTTTGGACAAAGCGATGCTCTTTTACCCCACTAGGTGTTCTCTAAAACCAAAATGATCTTATCCTTTGAGCAGCGATCTTGCAATCTCCAACTCACAATACTCATTTTCGTCTTCTTCCGTGTGTGCCCATATCCCAAGATCTACTAGCTCTAGCAACCTCATTTGTGTAAAATAAAAGCACAAATGTGGTACAGTGCACTAGAAAAGCTCTCTGGTGGTACTACAAAAAAATCTCTTTGAACCTCGTTTCCCCATTATCTCCAAACTGCATTCCGCATAAAATCTTTCGTGTGATTTGCTTCTGCAAAATAGGACGACCTGGTTCATCATGGTGGTGCCTGAAACACAAGGATCGATAGAAGCACCCAAGAAGAATTAGCACTCCACGGTGTTGATTCATTTTGGAGAAGAAAACTCATGTTTTCCATTTTTTGAAGGACCTTTGAAATGAACCAACATATCACTACTTTTTTGCACCTCCAAGTATTTCTGAACTTCAGACATGAAAATAACATAGAAAACAATACACAACTGAACATAGTATAGTAACAGGGAACAACATGTGAGCGAGATGGAGAGAAAATGTACCTTGGGGCGTCGATGTGCTAGGCAGCCACACGCCATAGCTGCCGGGCGGGGGAGGTGTATCTGTACACTGCATGCAATCCGTACAAGAGATGGTCAAGGGTAGCTTCCTTGTCCATTGCTGAACCTGCAAGTCGATGGAGAAGTCCTCCAGGGAGCATTTGTTGATGTGAACAGGAAGCATTATTTCACCCAAAAGCTGTTGAAAAATCATAGTGCAAATTCATTTAGGTATGAATCAACAGAAGTCCAGAAGAAGCTGGGGCACAAGTCCAGAATATGAAGAACATTTGCCGCCGGAATATTTGGAGGAGCGTGCACGACATTTATTTGGTGCAAGGGCCTGAACTCAAAGCTCTGCATCAGTGAGGAGCTGGGCCGAGAACCTTGAACGGTACTGGCATGGCCGCAGAGTCAGGGTAGCTCTGATTTTCATTTGTGGCCAAGGAGGATTGGGTGCGGGGGCGGCCGTGGTTGGCGTGGCAACGCACAAGCAAGGAGATGCAGAGAGGCGTTGGAGACTAACCAAGGTGACGCACCAGCGACGAATCAGACTAGAACTCTGACCGGTGAACTTTGCGCGACGGCATAGTCGACCTGCAGTAGCACGGGGGGAAACCTGGATGGGATCTGCTCCCCGATCGGGAGATGCTATGGTGGGGATCCGAGGCAGTGCCGGCACAGGTGGTCGCCGGCCGATGGTTGGCCGTCAGAACAGAAAAAGTTATGAAGACCATGTCTAGCTCACCGTAGGAAGGGGAAAGGAAAGGGCAGGCCGTCGGTGACCTCCGGCAAGCACGAGATGCTCCCTGAGCACGGGATCTCGACCAACGTAATGGATGGCAGCATCAAGCAGGGAAGATTGACGGCGGCCTCAAGCATGGCGACGACATCCGCCTGGTGGAACGAGGGTGGAGGCGGGGTCCGACGCGTGGTGGAGGCAGCCGGCGTCGGGGTCGGTCCCCAGGGACGGATCCGCGGCCAGCGGTGTCCAGTTGGCCAGATCCGTGGATGGGCAATGGCTCCGGTCGACGTATCCGATCATCAGGGAGAGGAGAGGAACTGGCGGCGGCGCGCTGGGAGCATCGGGGTGAGGCGTGGTCCTGGCGGAAGTAGATGGGAAGAGGGTCGGGGAGCAGCGCGGGGGGAGGGGTCCGGTAGGCCGCTCGGCGGCGGGGATTCCAGGAGGCCGCGCGATGGCGGGGGGCCCCGGTGGGTCATGCGGCGGCGAGGTGGTCCGTATGGCGATGGGATCAGGGGATCGGGGGAACTTGGCCTAGTGGATCGAGCAGTTCGGGCCGGGGTGTTTTTTTGTAGTTGCGTTCACGGAATCAGGGAACGTCTTCGCGGCTCCTTATAGGGGCGTTGTGATCAGAATAACTATTGTCGCAGGATCGAGAATAGTGTTAATATATATATATATATATATATATATATATATATATATATATACGGAAAACTTCCCTTTTGATTAGAAGGATAAACAAAATTATGCGGCTCCCCGTCCTCGTCGGGCTCCGCCGGTAACCCGCTGCGGCGGTAGACAGAGCTCTTCGCTGTGTCCCTTCCCCTTGGCCGTTGTCGTGTATCGACATGGTCGCCGGAGTTGTCGGATGGATCGAATCAGAGGGGAGAAGAAAAGATAGAGGGAGAGCGAAGTGAGCTAGGGTTTCTAGATTAGGGATATATATGGGGTCGAGGTGGGCCGGACCAGCGTGGTGGGTGTGCCTGGGCGCCCCATATCCACACCATATTTGGGCTGGTTACGAGGGGTGCGGGACAGTCCGGACGTTTGACACGCTCGTCTGGGTCAAAAATTCATGACCGGGCGGGCAGCTAGGGCGTTTGAGGGCGATTTGGGGCGCCCGGCTGTAGATGCTCTAAGCAAGACAGGTAATGCAGAGTTGTATGGTGCAGGCTTTAAAAGTATTTTCAATCTTTTTTTCAAGAAAATTTTCTGTTCTATTCACAATCAATCATGGCAGTACAAGAAAATCTGGAGGTAAAAATTACAATCAGGTCGATAGACCACCTAGCGACAACTACAAACAATGGAGCGAGCCAAAGGTGGGCCCGTGCCCCTTCCTTTGTTGGCTTTGTCGCGGTAGCAGCAGTCGAAGATGATGTAGGGTTCATCGCCAAGGTCGTCGTCAGGATCATAGGAGTCGGAGAAGGAGCTGTGGACCGAGACTACCGCCTGGCGAGCCAAGTGCACGGAGCGGTGAAGATATTTGAAAAAGTTCTTGCAGCAAGACTCACCGATGACCTACTGAAACTCGTTGGGCACCACCAAAGTGCATTTGTTCGAGGACGCCCTCTCCAGACAATTCCATGCTGGTAAAAATCCACAATGAGGCATTTACATGCGTTGAAACAGCCGACAATCATGCTGAAACTGGACATTTCAAAGGCTTTTGACTCTGTCCAATGGCCGTTTATCCTGGAGGTGCTGACGCGGATGGGCTTTGGGAGGAGATGGATCTCTTGGGTTTGCGGGCTGCTAGAAACTTCCTCGACAAGGATAGTGGTAAACGGGATACGGGGGAAGCCAATGTTCAACTGTCAAAGGCTACGGCAAGGGGCGCCGCTGTCGCCAATGGTCTTTATTCTCTGCATGGAGCCGCCATAGTACCTGTTCAGATTGGTGGCGGCCAAAGGTTTGTTAGCACCCCTTGCAAGCTCTGAGGTGCACCAGTGAGTCTCGATGTTCGCAGATGATGTGATGGTTTTCTACAAGCCGGTGGAGCTTGAGACCAGGGTGTGCAGAGCCATTTTGGACCTATCTGGACATGCATCGGGATTATACATAAACTTGACAAAAGTGATGCGATGGCTATCAGGTGCCCTCAGGAGGAGGTGCACGTAGTATGTACCTTGATGGGCTGCGCGAGTGGGGCATTTTCATGCAAGTACTTGGGTCTACCTCTAACAATTCGGAAGCAAACAAAGGTGCCGTTTCAGGGTCTCGTTGACTAGCTGGCGAACTGCCTGCCTAGCTGGCGGGCAGCATTACTACCAAAGAGTGGTCGTCTAATTCTGGTTACCTCAGTGCTACGCGTGATTCCGGTACACACGATGTTGGCACTCGACTTAACTCCAAAGACGCTTTCAATGATGGCTAAGATATGTCTTGGATTCCTCTAGTGCGGCAAAAAGGAGGCCAGTGGTGGAAATTGTGCGGTCGCATGGGACATGGTCTGTAGGCCTAAATGGGCTAGCGGCCTAGGAATCCTGAACCTTCGATGGATGAATACGGCCATTTTGGCTCCAGAGAACAGACAAGTCGAGACCCTGGTCGGGACTCCCTATCACTGTGTCGAAAGATTGGGTGACCTTATTTCAGGCGGCGGCGACGACGGTCGTAGGAGACAGGAAGGAAATACTATACTGGGTGTATCGATGGTTACACGGATTCCACATTGGCGAGCTTGCGCTGCTGATCTATGACAGGGTCTCGAAGAGTGTTAGGACAACTAAAGCAGTGGCTACAGCTATGGAGAATGCAACTTGGCCAGGAGACATTGGTCCGGACATGGACGAGATCGCGCCACAACAGTTCCTGACACTATGGATGAGAGTAGAGACGGTGCAACTCAATACTGATGTGAAGACGCCATCAATTGGGCTTGCGAAAAGAATGGCCAGTTCTCGGCACGCTGATCATATGCGGCAAGGGGATTGGAGTTTGCACCAACGGCCGAATTCACTTGGAAGTCGAGGGCACCACTACAATGCCGCTTCTTGCTAGCCCTCAAGAACCGTTGCTGGACGTCTGACAGGTTGGCGAGGCGTGGACTATCCCACCAGGATGCATGCCCACTTTATGACCAGCACGAGGAGACAATGAATCATCTCATGGTAAACTGCATCCTGTCCAAGGAGGTGTGGCACTGGATTAGCGTGGCAACGGGTCGGCCAGAGTTGGAGCCAATGGCTGACGACACTTTAGTCTCATGGTGCATTAGACAAGAGCAACGCACGGAACAGCGGCGAACCATGCGAGCACTGTGTCTGCTAGGCATGTGGTGATGAAGCCACGTACCTAGGGTAGGGTACCTAGGGTAGGGTCATGGACCTGTCCAAGGTACCCTCCCCAAGGACGTCTTTATAAGAAACCACCTGCCAGTCGACCTAGAAGCATTCCACTCGACGGACTCGAAGTCACTCGACCGTGAAGGCTATCACTCGACTACCAGAAGATCTAGAGTCACTCTGCACTGCAACGGTCGGGAATTAAGTCATAGCTTTATGGTCATTATGTATCTTTATTACTGGCGTTACCAGTAACGCCCCCCTCTTGATGTAAATTTAACCTGTGTAACGGAGGGGAGCTGGGGTCCTGGCGCACCCCTGTAACTCATACGCATATAATCCAGTCGACCGCCTCCGGGCTCCGAGACGTAGGGCTATTACTTCCTCCGAGAAGGGCCTGAACTCGTAAATCTCTTGCGCATACAACTACTCCATAGCTAGGATCTTGCCTCTCCATTCCTACCCCCACTATTCTACTGTCAGACTTAGAACCACGACAGTTGGCGCCCACCGTGGGGCAGGTGTCTTAGCGACTTATTGGAGAAGTTGCAATTGTTCTGATCTCCTTCATCATGGTTTCAGGCGGAGTTTTGGTTGAGGGCCGCGAGATCCGTCTCGGCGCGCTCACGTTCATCGCCGACGACTCCGCTTGGCTTCAGGAGGCTCCACTCGACATCGACGCGCTCCCCGTCCGCGGGGCAACGCACTTTCGCGCGTGCGTCCGCGGCGTCCTCCTGCGGCAACCGTCAACCCAGTATTGATCGACTCCTGTGTTGTCCTCCCTCCCAGTCTCCCGCCAGCGCAAGCGCTCTGGTCGGTCGAGGCTTCAGCGGTGGGTGAGGCACGCGGTGGCCCGCCAGTCGGCCACTACTCAAGTTGCGGCGATCGAGCCCGACGAATCTCTCTACGGCCTGTTCGATCTGTCGACTGGCTCCGCAGAGACTGCATCATTGAAAGCCGAGCCACCCCTCTGCAGAGTTCTGATGGTCAATGGACCATGCAGTCCTCCTGGTTTTCCCCGCACCGACGGAGGCGTCGGCGGAGGCGATCTGTCGCGCGCCCATGAGGAGTATCTCCCCGAGCCCCTCACTTCGCTGCAGAGGGAGGAACTTCGCCACCAGAACATGGATGCACTATACACTCCTATCGTTGGAGAAACCCCCGAGGCCCGTGCCTTGGAAGACGCGCGCTTGGCCAACTTGGCTGAGCGCACTCGACTGGAGAATTTCCAGCGAGCACTTGACGAGCAAGCGCGACAACGGGTCCCATCATCTAGTCGACGTCGGCTCTTTCAACCACCGACTCAGGTAAATCGAACTCTGATTCAAAATTTAGTAGCTGCGCCCGAATAGCAGAGTCGATTCAGCCTTCCCATTCCGAGGCCGGCAGAGGTTTGTTGCAGATCAGAGATTTGCTTCGGGTAGCAGGAAACCAGAATTCAGCTGTTTCGCAGTAGCGGAACAGGATCCACAGCAAATCCGTTGTTGCGGATACAGTTCAGTCAGCTCACAGCCCAAGATCGCCCCCGAGGCGTGAGGGACGTGAAGACCAACGAGATCAGTATAGGAACCGTGAGCAGTATGATCGCCGATTCGATCGCGACGATCGACGTCGAGTGCCCACCCCTCCCCCAAGGAGTGGGTCATACGAGCCTCGGCAACAGGATGACAGACGCCCTCGCAGTGCTGGACGAAGGATTCCTGTCGACCCCAGAGAACCAGGCTTTGATGCGAGGTCCATTCTCGTTCAGGGTTTGGTCGACAGGAACAGAGCTCACCGAGGAGGTCATGACAGAGATGCTTCCACCAGCAGCAGGGTACATGTCTCAGGACCAGAGTGCTTCAGCAGAGCCATCGGGGTCGCAGTGATTCCTCCCAACTTCAGGTTGGCAACTGGAGTCAGTAAGTTCACTGGTGAGTCCAAACCTGATACTTGGCTTGAGGACTACCGAGTGGCTGTTCAGATTGCCGGCGGCAATGATGAAGTGGCCATGAAACACCTGCCTCTTATGTTGGAGGGCTCGGCCAGAAACCGGAGGAGGGAATTCCAGTCGAAAGCAGAAGAGGAAAGCCGAGCCAGCTGCTCTGGGAGAAGCCTTGGTTGTGACTCAAGGAAAGTTTAAGGGGAAGCCCAAGGGGCCTTGGAACCCCAAAAAAGTGAAGGATCAGGACGGAAATGACGTACTGGACTTGCCATGCCACATTCACACGAAGAAAGACAAAGAGGGTAAGCTCATTTACCCAAAGCATACCACTCGACAGTGTCGGCTCTTGATCCAGCAGTTCCAAGGGAAGCAGCCCAAGGATAAGGAAAAGGAGTCAGACAAAGTTGAGAACAAGGAAGATAGTGATGATGGATACCCCCAGGTCAATTCCACCTTGATGATTTTTGCCGATGTTGAAAGCAAAAGTCAATTGAAAGTTATCAACCGAGAGGTGAACATGGTCGCTCCGGCGACACCCAATTATTTGAAATGGTCTCAGACTGCCATCACATTCGACCAGTCTGATCACCCGACACACATAGCCACCCCTGGGAGGCAAGCTTTGGTGGTCGACCCGGTTGTCGAAGGCACTCGACTGACTAAGGTTTTGATGGATGGTGGCAGTGGCCTGAATATACTCTATGCAGAGGTGTTGAAAGGGATGGGCATTCCGATGTCCAGACTCGGTACCAGTAACATGAGCTTCCATGGAGTCATTCCTGGAAAGAAGGCTGAGTCACTCAGCCAAATTGCTCTTGATGTGGTTTTCGGAGACTCCAAGAATTTCCGCAAAGAAAAATTGACGTTTGAAGTCGTGGATTTCCAGAGTGCTTATCATGCCATTTTGGGAAGGCCAGCGTATGCACGTTTCATGGCTCGACCATGTTATGTATACCTTAAACTGAAGATGCCAGGCCCCAAAGGTGTGATCACTGTCACCGGCAATCGGAGAAAAGCAGAGGAGTGTTTTCAGAAAGGCTCAAAGATCGCCGATGCTCAGATGGCAGTGGTAGAGCTGCAGGAATACCAGAAAACTGCAGACCCGAGTGATTTGTTGCGAGCCAAGAAGCCCGCCACAGAATCAGCGTTTCAGTCGTCCGGTGAAACAAAGCCGATTCACATTCACCCGACCGACCCTGATGCTGCTCCGACTCATATCTCAACAACACTCGACTCTAAATAGGAAGAAGCGCTCACCCAGTTCCTCCGTGAGAACTGGGACATCTTCGCATGGAAGCCTTCTGACATGCCGGGTGTTCCCAGGGGGCTGGCTGAGCACCGTCTACGAGTCGACCCAAAATTTAAACCTGTCAAAGAACATCTTCGACGGTCCGCCGTCCAGAAGAGAAAGGCCATTGGCGAGGAAGTGGCTCGACTCCTTGCAGCGGAGTTTATCCGAGAAATTTACCACTCCGAGTGGCTCGCTAATGTTGTCATGGTCCCCAAGAAGGACAAGTCACTTCGCATGTGCATTGGCTTCAAACATATCAATCGATCCTCCCCGAAAGATCATTTTCCTCTCCCCCGCATCGACCAAATAGTCGACTCGACCGCGGGATGTGAGCGGTTGTCTTTTTTAGACGCCTATTCCGGTTACCATCAGATCCGTCTGTATGGACCCGACGAGATCAAAACAGCTTTCATCACTCCATTCGGGTGCTTCTGCTATGTCACCATGCCATTCGGCCTCAAGAATGCCGGAGCCACGTTCATGAGGATGATTCAGAAGTGTTTACTCACTCAAATCAGTCGGAATGTGGAAGCATATATGGATGATATTGTGGTCAAGTCACGGAAGGGTTCCGACCTCCTGACTGACCTTGCTGAGACATTTGCCAACCTCAGGAGGTATGATATCAAGCTTAATCTATCAAAGTGCGCATCCGGAGTTCCTGGCGGAAAGTTACTCGGTTTTCTCGTTTTCGAACGAGGAATCGACGCCAATCCAGAAAAAGTTGGTACTATACTCCGAATGAAACGTCCCATGCGAGTGCACGATGTCCGAAGCTTCTCGGTTGCTTGGCCGCTCTAAGTCGATTCATCTCTCGACTCGGTGAAAAGGCATTGCCTCTTTACCGATCGATGAAGAAGTCGGACAAGTTCGAGTGGACTCAAGCTGATCACGGTGTTTGCAGAGTTAAAAACTCTGCTCTCCACCCAGCCGGTGCTTGCTGCCCCAATCAGCGAAGAGCCTTTGCTGCTTTACATTGCAGCCACAGGACAAGTTGTTAGTATAGTACTTACGGTCGAGCGGGAAGAAGAAGGAAAAGCCTTCAAAGTTCAGAGCCCAATATATTATGTTTCTGAAGTTTTAACTCCGTCGAAGCAAAGATATCCTCATTATCAGAAGCTTGTATATGGGATTTATATGACCACAAAGAAGGTTGCACATTACTTCTTTGACCATTCCATTACTGATCGTCGTGACGCTCCATTGTCGAGAGATTACACAACAGAGATGCAATCGGTCGAGTGGCAAAATGGGCGATTGAACTCATTCCCCTAGATATCAAGTTTGAGGCAAAGAAAGCTATCAAGTCCCAAGCAATTGCAGATTTCGTCGCCGAGTGGATTGAACAACAACTACCGACTCAAGTTCACTCGGAGCACTAGACCATGTTCTTTGACGGCTCCAAAATGCTGAATGGTTCCGGTGCTGGGGTTGTGTTAGTTTCCCCCCGAGGAGATAAGCTCAGATATGTTCTCCAAATTCACTTTGATTCCTCCAACAACGAAGCAGAGTACGAAGCACTTTTGTATGGGTTGCGTATGGCCATTTCACTCGGCGTCCGTCGCCTCATGGTCTATGGTGACTCAGATTTGGTGGTTAATCAAGTGATGAAGGAGTGGGACGTCAGAAGTCCGGCCATGACTGGTTACTGCAATGCAGTGAGAAAGCTGGAGAAGAAATTCGAGGGGTTAGAGCTTCATCATATACCTCGAATGAAAAATCAAGCAGCTGATGATTTAGCAAAAATAGGTTCCAAGAGAGAAGCCATTCCCAGCAATGTGTTTTTGGAACACATCCATTCACCATCAGTTCAAGAAGATCCTTTCACTGAAGAAGTTCCGCAACCAAAAAGTGCCACGGACCCGACTGAGGTTGAGGTTCCAGCGGTGGTCGACCTGATCATGGAAGTCTTGGTCATCACTCCCGACTGGACGGTGCCGTACATCGCGTACATCCTAAGGAAAGAACTCCCAGAGAATGAAGAAGAGGCTCGACAGATCGTTCGTCGATCCAAGGCCTTTACTGCGATAAAGGGACAGTTATACAGAGAAAGCGCGACTGGAGTTGGACAAAAGTGTATAACACCAGAAGAAGGTCAGATAATTCTCGATGATATCCACTCGGGGGCCTGTGGTCACCATGCGTCCTCTCGGACCATCGTGGCTAAAGCATACCGAGTGGGGTTTTACTGGCCAAGAGCAAATGAAATGGCGAAAGAGATAGTCGATAAGTGTGAAGGCTGTCAGTTCTATTCCAATATGTCACACAAACCAGCCTCAAATTGAAGACCATTCCACTCGTCGGCCCTTCGCTGTTTGGGGATTGGATATGATTGGACCACTAAGAACTGGCAGAGCGGCTTCACTCACGTGTTAGTGGCGATCGACAAGTTTACTAAATGGATCAAGCTAAGCCTATCAAGAATCTCGGCGCGCCCATCGCTATCGGTTTACGGAGAGTTGATATTCATATATGGAGTTCCGCATAGCATCATCATCGACAATGGGTCGAACTTGATTCCGACAAATTCAAAGCCTTTTTGCGCTACGAAGGCACACGAGTCGACTACGCCACCGCTCACCCCGGTCGAATGGACAAGCAGAAAGAGCAAATGACTTAATTCTCAAAGGACTGAAACCCCGGTTGATGCGCGATCTCAAGCACGCAGCAGGCGCGTGGGTCGACGAACTTCCTTCAGTTCTCTGGGGATTGAGGACCACTCCTAATCGGTCGACTGGGAGAACACCATTCTTTCTGGTCTACGGAGCTGAAGCAGTTCTGCCGAGTGACCTGCTTCACAATGCACCCCGAGTCGAACTCTATTCTGAAGAGGAAGCAGAGCAAGCCCGGCAGGACGCAGTCGACCTTCTAGAAGAAGAAAGAGAGATGGCCCTGATCCGCTCGACCATCTATCAGCAAGACTTGCGCCGATTCCATGCCAGAAATGTGAAGAGTCGAGCCTTCCAAGAAGGAGACTTGGTCCTCCGAGTGGATCAACAGAAACCACACAAGCTCGCTCCCACTTGGGAAGGCCCCTTCATCGTCACCAGAGTTCTCCACAATGGAGCATACCATCTTTACAATGTCGATCGCCAGATCGATGAGCCTCGAGCTTGGGATGCGGAGCTGCTCCGCCCCTTTTATACTTAAATACTCATTCGGATGAGATGTAATAAGAAATACCTTTGTAGTTTATTTATCAAAGACAAGAGTGTTATAATTTTCGCAGTGATTGTTGTTGCTTTTGTTTACATGAGAAACTCTCCCAGTGGGTGGCTTGGTTGGCAATCCGTTTCGCCCAAGTTTGTAAAAAAAATTCCTACCGAGTGATGAGCAAGCCTCTCACACGGAGGCTTAGCTGCGAATCCGTTTCGCCTAAGTTTAAAAAATCCTACCGAATGGTGAGCCAGCCTCCCACTCGGGGGCTTAGCTGCAGTCCAAGTAATCGCCTAAGTTTAAAAAATCATACCGAGTGGAGAGCAGTCCTCCCACTCGGGGGGCTTAGCTGCAGTCCAGTACTCGCCTAAGTATTTGAAAATCCTACCAAGTGGTGAGCCAGCCTGCCACTCGGGGGCTTAGCTGCAGTCCAAGTACTCGCATAAGTTTTAAAAATCCTATCGAGTGGTGAGCCAGCCTCCCACTCGGGGGCTTAGCTGCAGTCCAGTTCTCGCCTAAGTTTAAAAAATCCTACCGAGTGGAGAGCAGTCCTCCCACTCGGGGGCTTAGCTGCAGTCCAGTACTCGCCTAAGTATTTGAAAATCCTACCGAATGGAGAGCAGTCCTCCCACTCGGGGGCTTAGCTGCAGTCCAGTACTCGCCTAAGTATTTGAAAATCCTACCGAGTGGTGAGCAGTCCTCCCACTCGGGGGCTTAGCTGCAGTCCAGTACTCGCCTAAGTATTTGAAAATCCTACCGAGTGGAGAGCAATCCTCCCACCCGGGGGCTTAGCTGCAGCCCAGTACTCGCCTAACTATTTGAAAATCCTACCGAGTGGAGAGCAGTCCTCCCACTCGTGGGCTTAGCTGCAGTCCAGTACTCGCCTAAGTATTTGAAAATCCTACCGAGTGGAGAGCAGTCCTCTTACTCGGAGGCTTAGCTGCAGTCCAAGTACTCGCCTAAGTTCGAGACCACCCCGATCCGCAAGGATGACGAGGTGCAGGTCGACTGCAACCTTCTCCTTCGGAGCTACACCACGAGTACAACGTATGCTCCATCCCGATTCGCAAGGACGACAAGGTACGGGTCGACTGCTTCCTTCTCCTTCAGAGCTACGCCACAAGTACAACATATGCTCCACCCTGATTCGCAAGGACGACGAGGTGCAGGTCGACTGCTACCTTCTCCTTTTTGAGCTACGCCACAAATACAATGTGTGCTCTGCAAGGACGATGAGGTCGACTACAATCTGTGCTTCATGCCTACCTACAAGAGCGATGAAGTGCAAGTCGACTGGACTTTCCACCTCAGAGCTCCATCTCAAGCATTAAAGTGTATTCTGAGTGAAGAACAAAGTTCGCTCGAAGGCAAAAGCAAGCATATTCAACGACAAGCAAAGTTCAGATAACGGATTCGGAAGTGCTCAAGCGTCAAGCCTGTGAAAGTTTATCGGTTACAAAACCACTCGTCATTTTGAAGTGTCTCTCCAGGCCAGAGTGTCGTGTCAATTCGCGACACCGCAACCTTCAGTCGGGCAAGATAGTCAACAACTCCAGCAACACGAGACTCCAGTCGGAACACGTTCATAGCAGCCTCGTCCTTCACAGGAGAGTTAATGGGGTCCAAGTTTGTCTCCAGTCAACTGGTCTCCTCCTCGAAGTTTCGGCAGAATTCTGTAAACACAGTTTGAAGTTAAGCCAACAGATCTACGATGAGTCGATGATAACGAGTCAGTCAGATAAAAGAGATTACCTTCAAGCATGAGGAATAACTTCTTGGCAAGCCCTCCCAGATAAGCCTCCAGATCGTTCTTCTTCCCCACCAGTTCGTTAGCCTTGTCGCTCAGGGCTCTCTTGTCATTCTTCAGACGACTGACCTCCTTGTTGGCCGCGTCCAGAGCAGCTTTCAGATTGGTATTCCCCTCTTCAAGTTTTCCGACTGAAGCCAGCTTTTCTTGCGCAAGCTTCGTCTTGTCCGAAGCTGCCTTCTGCGCCTCAGCAAGGTCATGGTCCTTCTTCTTCAGAGTCTCCTCCATTTTATCTGCAAAATGACAACGAGATCAGAATTAGGAATGGGCAGAAAGATAAAGACGGTCGTCAAGTTCTCACCAGCCATACCTTTCGCTGCGTCTCTCGCATATACGCAAGTTCTCCTGAGCAAGTTTCAAGTCAAGGTTGAGCTGGATCTGTTTACTTTCCAATTCAGTATAGCGAGCCACAAGCTCGCAGGATTTCTGCGAAGGGTCAGTCGACAGACATCAAAGATAGGTTGCTTCCAAGTGACTAAGAGAAAAATCATAACATTTCTAAGACTACAGCCGAATCAAGATATTCAACAGTAGTCTCGGGGACTACACCCAGTGGGTGCACTCAGCGTGCCCCCACTGGTTCTACCGACTCAGTACGATCAGTCGACCGAAAGAGACAAAAGGTTATGATCCTAAACCATAGTTAACTGCCAGCAGTCAGCCACGGTAAAAAAACACAGGTTCTTCAGAGCTTAATCGAGTGCCAGCAGTCAACTATGGTCTCGGGGACTACACCCAGTGGGTGCACTCAACGTGCCCCCATTGGTTCCAAGATTCCATTCGACATGGTCCGACCAGACCCAGTGAAGAAGTTAGAGTGAAGAAACTCAAAATACGAAGACTACAGTCGACTGCCAGCAGTCCACCATAGTTTCGGAAAGAGAGTCTTCAGATAGCATATCCTAACAGAACAAGCGGTGACCAACTAACCCGGACATTGTTCTGAAGAGCTGAGCTAGCATCATAGGCCGCCTGGCTGGTTTCCCGGACCACCTTAACCAGCTCCATCATGATCCCTGCCTGGAGTATAGCCTCCTTAGCAGAACCCACTTGGTCCTCTTGGACGTGGTGTGTGGCGAAAAGGGAGGGCGGGTCAGCAGTCGACGATGAAGGCCGAACGCTCGTCAGCGGCACAGCGAAGGACACGGAAGTCCGAGTGGTTGCCGCTCTCCTGAACTGGTGTCTTGGGCACTAATGCGGTCTGAGTCGTCTTGCCAGCCGGCGCCTTTCTATTCCTCCTCGGCCTCGGCGGCACCTCGTCGTCATCATCAGGAAGATCAATGACTTGAGGTGGAGCTACAGGAAAGACCCAAAGTTAAAGACGGAAATCCAATCGACCAAAAGCGAAACTACAGAGATCATACCAAGGTTAGAGGTGGCAGCATCTTCCATTTCCTGGTCTTCGTTCCTGGCTGAGGTCTCGGAGGTAGCAGCACTGCAGATTTCAGAAATCAGTTGATTAGCCAACGAGTCGACCAAAAGTATGTCCATGCTAAACGAGAAAACACAAGTTCTGCTGTTACCCGGAAATGGTGGGAATGGCCATCCTCATCTTGGGCAGGGCCTTCGTCGACTTTGATGACGTCGCCCGGAGTTGCTTCGGCGCTTTTTCACCGGTGCGGAGAGGTCGTCCGAGGCGTTCGGCCGATCGCACAACAGGTGCAGTATCCTTGCCTCACTCGACCGCGGGGTCATGGGCGAGCTTGGATCGCCTTTCCGTGCGAGGAGGGTCGAGTTCCTCCTCCTCCTCTTCACCGGAGCCGTCGTCATCTTCATCCCCCTCACCATCAGATTGCCACTCCTCCTGACTTTCACCTCCGCTCGCCTCCTCCTCCTCGACCTGTTCTTGCGCCCCGTTGGGCATCGAGTACATCTCAGTAGTATCCTGGAAGACAACAAACAAGACAGAAGTCAGTCGACCGATTTTAAGCAAAGTGGAGTGAAGAAAACAGGATCACAGTCGAAGATGCAGAATTGGACCTTATCTACTTCGTATGATTGGTCGAGTGGAGGAATCCTCCTAGCTCCTCGGGGGTTGTCCTTGTTCCCTGTGATGGCAGTCATCCACCTCTCCAGCGTGGCATCCTCGACCTCCTCCGGGTGGATCCGAGTGGGGTCTTCAATGCCAGAATACATCCACATCGTATGGTCTCGATATTGAAGAGGCTGGATGCGTCGTCGAAGGAAGACCTCCAAGAGATCCATGCCGGTCACCCGGTCACGGATATGCTGGACTACACGCTTGACCAGCACCTTAACCTGCGCCTTCTCCTCCGGGAGCACCTTCAGAGAGGAAGGCTTCCTCACTCGGTCCATAGAAAAAGGAGGGAGTCGATCGACTGCTCAAGGCGTCGGCTGGTCTTTGCAGTAAAACCAAGTCGACTGCCGTCCGCGAACCAAGTCGGGAAGGACCATGGCCGGAAAGGCACTTTTCCCCCTCATCTGAACTCCGAGACCCCCACAACATCTGAATCACTTGGGTTCTCTCATCACTTGGATTGGCCTTTTTCACCGTCTGGGAGCGACAGGTGAAAATGTGCTTGAAAAGATCCCAATGAGGCCGACAGCCCAAGAAATTCTCACACAAGGACACGAAAGCAGCGAGATACACGATAGAGTTGGGTGTGAAGTGGTGGAGTTGTGCCCCAAAGAAGTTCAGAAATCCCCGAAAGAAAGGGTGAGGAGGTAAAGAAAACCCGCGGTCAGCATGGGTGGCCAAGAGGACACACTCACCCTCCTGAGGTTGTGGCTCCGACTCCTTCCCCGGGAGCCGCGCTGATCCATGGGGGAACAGTCCTTCATTGGCCAGGTCGTCAAGGTCTTTCTGACGGATCGTCGAGCAGATCCAGTCGCCCTGGATTCAGCCCTGCGGCAGACCAGCCCTTGACGAAGATCCGCCCCGACTGGTCGCCCTTCCCTTCGCCTTCGTCGTCGCCTTCTTCGCCCGCTCCAAAGCCGCCGTCTTCTCCTTCACCATCGTCGCCGATGAAGCGCGCACAGAGCAGCAGCGCTGAGATGGAGGCGAGCGTGGCGGATGAATCTGAGAAAGAGGGAGAAGAAATGAGAGCACACTGTTCAAAACGCCCGTCCGGCGCCTTATATGAGGTAGCTTCCGAGTGACTGGCTTGTAGGCCCGGGCGATCCTGTCAAATCCCGCAACAGTCGCGCGCGCGATACGTGGCGAAAAAGGTGGCGCGGAGATCGAGGCGTTCCTGCCTTATCCCATCCGAGTACCGCGGCCTCCTCCGCCCCGCGCGCTCCCCGAAGTTCAAATCCCGCCAAATCCGCGAACTGCAGAGCAACTTGTCGGACGGGAGATTTCCTCCGCTCTGTCGTTCGGAGTTCTCCAAGTAAAGAGAATTTACTTGACGGATACAAAGAATGGATCAAGGCGACTGAAAAAGAAGTTGATGCCGTCACCTAAGTTCATTGATCCAGAATAAGACATGCCCATCGCACGAAAGGTGGGTCGGAAGAGTTCCCAACTCCTTCTCCACTCAAACCTCGATCCATTCGGGGGCTAATGATGAAGCCACGTACCTAGGGTAGGGTCATGGACCTGTCCAAGGTACCCTCCCCAAGGACGTCTCTAGAAGAAACCACCTGCCAGTCGACCTAGAAGCATTCCACTCGACGGACTCGAAGTCACTCGACCGTGAAGGCTATCACTCGACTACCGAAAGATCTAGAGTCACTCTGCACTGCAACGGTCGGGAATTAAGTCATAGCTTTATGGTCATTATGTATCTTTATTACTGGCATTACCAGTAACGCCCCCCTCTTGATGTACATTTAAACCTATGTAACGGAGGGGAGCTGGGGTCCTGGCGCACTCTATATAAGCCACCCCCTCCTCTGGGACAAGGGTTCGCACCCCTGTAACTCATACGCATATAATCCAGTCGACCGCCTCCGGGCTCCGAGACGTAGGGCTATTACTTCCTCTGAGAAGGGCCTGAACTCGTAAATCTCTTGCGTATACAACTACTCAATAGCTAGGATCTTGCCTCTCCATTCCTACCCCCCTATTCTACTGTCAGACTTAGAACCACGACATGTGGGTCATCTGGAAGCATCGAAATGGTATCGTGTTCAACGGCGTGGTACCCTCCACTACCCAGGTCATGCAGCGGTTCGATAGCGAGGGTAGGATATAGAGACAAGCAGGGCTTCTAGGAGGGATCTAGACGGAGTTTTCACAGGATTAGGAAGGTGAGCAGTGGGTGAGTAGTTTCTCTGTGTGTAGGCGGATGTTGGCGGAGATGGTCGATGAAAGCCGGGTAACAATCGTTGTAAACTGATGGGAAGTCTTTCGAAAATCCTTTTCTGAGCCCGGGCTCATCAGCACCCATGTTGAATAAAAATTCAAAAAAAATAATTGAAAAATTCAAATAATTCCAAAAAAATTCCCATGGTAGAAAATTTTGGTGCGTGAGTTCCGACCCAATTTTCATATGATTTGGACAACTGAGCAACTCTCGGTAGAAAAGACAAATTCGGGGTCTGTAAAACAGTTTACTGTTCACGTACTGTTTTGACCTGATTTGTCTTTTTTGCTGAGCGTTACTTAGATGTCTAAATTAGCTAATATTTGGAGCGAAACTCACGCAATAAATTTTCTACGTGTCAAAAAAAATTGGAATTTTTGAATTTTTTCTGATCGGGCGCAGATGAGCCTGGGCACCGAATCGTTGCACTCGAAGTCTTTCCCCTTCTTCTTTATAAAATGATACACATACTCGTGCGTATTTGAGAATTTTTTTACAAAAATGGAGTCCTTTTATAAGGGGCATAAAAAAGAGTACACCGCATATTAGCAAACGAGTTAAGACACTAATGGTATTTCTACCCATGGTGTGTCGCGTTCATAGTTTGAAATAGAGTACGACCGGCTTATCCAACATTCCAAAAGACACGTCCATAGCCCGCTGAGCACACGCCCCAAACCCAATAAAGAAAGGATGCCTTGTATGCATGATGAGAATGGCTAGATCGGTATATGAGATTTGGAAGGTAGCTCAGACAAATCAAAACAACATAGGCATTGTTATTGTTAATGAAGAGAAAAGGCTACAAGTTAGGTGCTGCTTAACTTTCCACAGGTGAAGTAAAGTGGTCGCACCACATTCTTTCGAGAACTCACCCTCCTACCGAGCCATATGGAGGATAACCTTACAACTGTGGAAACACACCTTGGGGTTACATGGCCAAGGAGGACTGGAGTTCGCCTACAATGTTTAGTGGTTAGCGAGCCAACGTCATTCATCACTGTGTCAGTTCTTTTCACTATTTCTACGTACGTATAGATCCTACCATCACATAAAACATGTGAATGTTCATGAGAATACTATTGCGGAGAATTTTTCATACATAACATATTAGACAAAGATAGAAACGCTACGTACCATGTGAAGGGCCACAAGGACAAGTGCAAGTAAAAGCGAAGTATCCTGTTTCTTAGTAGTGAAGTATTATGGCATCAAGCTGATACAACCGTACAAGAAAAAACACATGTGCTTTGCATATAATTTTAAACATGGAGCATACATCACTCGAAAATCACAATTCATTGATAATCCAAAATAAGATAATAAAGCAAAACACTAAGGTAGAGTGGCATCGATCTGAGATTAGAACACCATCTATCATGAGTAAACACCTTGCTGGCCCCTACCTCCAAGCACATGGCCACTGAACTCTGATTTTGAATCATGAGTGATACAAAAAAACAAATGCATTTTGACAGGTTTTTCTCATGGTCATTCTAATTACTTGCCTAGGTCGCTTGCTTCCAAGGGACTTGGCAGATGACTTATGTTAGGTAAAAATATAATTGTTTTGGAAAAAACATGCTTAGATGGGTGAGGAACAGAGGATTGTGAACATGGAGGGATGGAGCATTGCCAACCCTCACTTAGTCCTGATACCGACGAAGCAATAGGCATAGGACACACCTTCAGTGGACACACAAACCATCCCAAGCATGGCCAAACCCAGCCTCAAGAATGAATCAATGATGTCGTGGAAGTGTGTGCCACGACTCGTTGCACTCGGAGCAAACTACCACACGGGCGCGCTCTTGATTGTACCGGCGTCTGATGTGTTATTCACATAGTTGACCACGGGGAGCAATATTCCAACGCACTAGCTAATACCACCAAGAGTTGGTGATGTATCTTAAAGTGACGAGACGAGCATAGGTCCTACTGGAAGAGGATGTGCATCAGTAGTTGGACATACCTAATTGTTCGGGACCTAAACAACAGCAACTGGGGTGGGAAGACTTGTATTTGTGTGTGTCCCATGCGTCATCCTACCAAGATATCCTCGCTAAATTTCCGAAGCCTCCAACTCCTATGCGTGAGATCCCAAGAAGGAATTCCATCTCGAGATTTCCAGCTATTAGACTACTATTTTTTGTTGATGAAGCAGAGATTAATCTAGAACTCCCATTATACACACTAGACTTTGACTACTGATATTGCGTTCGCAAGGTTATTTGTGTGAGATGTGGAGAGCTGAGAGGGGAAGGGGTGTGAAAATAGGGACTTTTAATGACAATGAAGATGGTAGTTCACACATGGTCCAAGATATCAGCTATCTCTTATATCCAGATTCCCGCCTTGTTTCCATAACCTGAACGTAGCTGATGTGGTTTCAATGTTGTGAGTAGAAAAAAAAACGCACAATAAATAATGGTCAAATGCCACCTACATGGGTTAATTATGGGTGGTTTCCTGCGTCAATGTTACTCACTATTGTAACAAGTAGAGAGGAAGACTAATTCATTTTTACCAAAAAATAGTAAGATAGAGAATGCTACAAAACACTAAGGCAGAGAAGCGCAGGCTGAACCGAAGTCTTAACCTTCATCCATTCTACTCCCTAAGAACATCTATAACAAGGAATACCTAATTCAAGCGTGATGCACCCGCGAACAGCGCCGGACAGGTCCCATTCGGCCCTATCCACAACCACAATCCTCAAATCTTGATCTTTGAATTCATGCACAATGATCATACAACAAAATTTCAGTATTCAACGACTTCGGTTCTCGTGGTCAT